>JAOPSE010000002.1:16042457-17242457 GCA_029449295.1 Zea luxurians
CGATTATACTCAGCTGAGGATCTCCGATCACACGACATATGTAGCACTTAACCCTTGCATATGTCAACTCGCCACCAGGGTTCTTAAGACCAGATCAGGTTCACGCCAACCGAGAGCACAGATACACCACCATCCAGCCTCTTGCCATGGAGGGTACACGCTACTCTCGCCATATCTCCACTCCCATTGTGTGGTATCTTATTCTGGTATTAGTCTGCCCGAGGCAAAGCTTACCCATGACGAGGCATGTGACCAGTTAAAGGGTCCTCGGTCATCAAGCCTACATCGAGACGGTCCTTAATCGACTCAGACGGAGACACTACACCAAGACTCTCTTTCTCATGCAAGTCACCCGCCCGGTCTCAGCTTTATCATTTAAACCCCAAAGTTTGGTACCTGGCAGAGGTATATATTTTCCGATGTTGAATCCATCATGGCCATGATGGATCCACCATCAAGTTTTATTTTGAAAACATCCCACCCTCTTTGCAACATCATCTTTTGAGAAAACAAAACATTTTTGTTTTGCTAAAGCAAAGCTAAGCCTAAGAAAAACCTTTTGTAAAACAGGGATTTAGGAAATAATCAAGTCCAAGGAAGGAGATGCAGCAATAGTTTAGCACACAACTCCTATCACCTAATGCATCAAGTGAGAAAGATTTTAAAAGGAACAAGGAGGTGGCAAATGCACCGGGGCTTGCCTTGTGTTACTGGTGAATCAGGCTCTGTTCCGCAGATATCAAAATAAAAACAGTTGCCTGCCTGATGTTCCTTAGGTGGTGGTCGTGAAGTCTTCTCTTCTTTGACTTCTACTTCTTCTTCGTTTTCTAAATATAACCATAGATAATAATGAATGCTCATGTGATGCTCATGAGAGTGCAATGATAATAAAAGTTTATTATCTAAAGTCTTGAATACAATTTTCCTTCATGGTTCTCCGAGAACTTAGGGTTTCCGGAGTCAATAGTGAAGTTCACAGGGCAGGGGCTAGGGTTTTGGGTTCTAAGTATCAAACATGGTCCAAATCATATCAAACTCTACCCAAGGCCTTTAAATATCATATAGAGTTTATCCTAAAAGTTTAGTGAATTTTGGATTTATTATTTATTCTCTAAAAATCTAGAAACAAGGTTTTTGGCTATTTTAAATACTCTATAATTTCCTATTTGGACTAAAAATCAAGAAACTATTTTTAATAAATTTTATAGGAAATTAGGACCCTAGCAAAATTGGTCTGGTATTTTTAGGATTTTTTACAATTTCTTATAGATTTCTAAAGTCTAATAGAAAAAGAAAAAGGAAAAGGATGAACAGTTCTGGGCTGAAACCGGCCCGAACCGGCCCAGCCAGGGCAGAAACGCGTCCCCGCGCCCGCGCGCCTGTAGACTTTGCAAAAAGACCCTTGGTGCTTTGAATAACCCGAACTGGGTTCCCTGCACTGTTTCTGTGAGTCGCTGACGCCTACAGAAAAGTCCCTGTACTTCTAATTCTTTACACTTCGAAACCCTCGATGGTGGACGGCGACGTGCAGAGCTCCAACGAGCTCATGTACCAGCCAATTCACTCAAAGACTAGCGTCCTCCTTTGACCGAGGCCAAATTCAAGACCTAAGAACCGTTTCCCCTCACTCAATTTCACGAATGGCTACCCAATTTGCTCTGGCCACGGTGACCGCGGACATCGTGGATAGACAACCGCGTTCCCGGTGATCTAAGGGATCCTAGCTCAATTGAGTTGGTCGGGGAGTATCAGGGGCACACAAGAACACTAAAACGAGAGGACAGAGGGCATGAGCAGACCTGAATCGAGCTGGCCGCGGTGAGGATTCTTTCACGGTGGCAGAAACTCAGTTTGGGGGAAGTGAGCAATTCGTGGTCTCTGGTGGACAATCGGAGGCAAGCGTGGGTGCGTTGGCTTCATGATAACATGGCGCAATAGACCCGGCCATCAATTTATAGGATACTAAGCGGTGGTCGGTGAATTTGGATTGAGTGCGGTGGCGGTCAGAGAAGAAATGAGTCACGGGCATGGTGATTCGTGGCCTTCACCGTGGCGGCCTCCCCAGCGATCATCGGACATGCATAATACTGGTGATTGTGACGTGGTAATTGATGAGGCACGTGGCGTTCGATCGACGTGCAGCCAACTCCGGTGACTTATCCGAATCAGCCGCAAAGCAGAAAGGAGTACGGCGGCTAGCTGGAATAGTGCCCATAGCCCAACAGTGGTTAAGATCTTTTTACCCCGCAGCGTTATCCGGGCATAAGTGAGCACGAATCACCTCATCGGCGTGAATCTACGCGCGAGGTCGCCGGCGGCGAGGGGGATCTGATCCTATTGATATTTTGGTACTGTACCATTGGAAGGTCTTTCAGTTAGCCTGACAGACCAAATTTGGTCTGGATTTTCTCTTGATTTTATATGGCAACAATGCCATCGTTCTATAGTAAAGTTGTAGCATAATGATCTAGCTACAATCTTACTACAGCAACCATAACTAATTACTATCTGGATTATAATCGAATCCAAGCTCAAACATGGCTCAAACTCACTGTTAGTCTGAATTTAGACTCAAGACAGCCTGATAGAGCAACTTTGAGTCAAATTTTCTCAGAACTTTTCATAGTACCAAGTCTTGACTTTACAGCAAAATTATTCCCCTTGTGTAGCTCTATAAACTTGATGTGGTGACCTAGGGCAAAAACTTCATAATTTGAAAGTTGCAAGGCCCCAAAGTTGAGCCAATTCTCTGAAATTCAGACTTAGCCTATTTGAGTATGTGTGTCTTTTTGCAAATAAGTCCAAAACTTAGGATTTAAGTTGCAAGTCCACATTCTTGTGAACCATATGACTTAAGATGCTCTAATCTCATGGTTTTTGCACTTTAGTCCAAAAGTGCACTAATTTTGCACTTAGCCCCCTAGGGTTTAAGTTTAGGCTTTCTAGGGTCTTATTTAGGGTTTTTGATGCTTCTAGGGTTTGGATATCCCATAAGTCTATTCAAGGTGACATTTTATGATCATCTCTAATGAGTTTTGAAGTTTTCTCTTATTAGGCTTTTCTTTGCCCTTCTGAGCCCAATTTAGGGTTATGTATCCTATTCTAGGATTTTATTCACAAAATGTCATAGAAACACAACTTGTTTGAAATTTTTGCCTAGTGAATGCATTCTAGGTGTGACAGACACATGATATGCCCATGCTTATGATGTTATGCTCAAGTTTTAATAACAGTAACACCAGGGGTGTTATAGCCTGGCCGCGAACTGGGAATCGATGGGGACGGTTGACGTCTGTGTGGACGGAGTGCCCTGACATGTCGTGTGTTTAGGTTTACCTTGCAAGGATAAAACTCGATTCGGATCATCTGCTTCTCGCAGCTAATGAGACTGCTTGACCCCTTGTACTACATTGAGTAAGAAGTGAAATGAGGTTGCTAAGATAACTTGTTGATTGTACTAAATGCTTGCTACCATGTATGCTTAGAAGGAGCAACTTAGCTAAATAATGATACTAGAAATTGAAAAGCTAAAACTTGATTTTAGACTCAACTAGTGCTTTTGGCAAACCAAACCCCTCAGCCAAATAGCTGTATGGTCTAGAGGTAGAGAAGTAGTTTCCTCACACCGGGTAAGTCTAGCTGAGTATTAGTATACTCAGCCTTGCTTGTGGCATAATTTTAGCAGGTATGCTTCAGGATATGGTTGATGGTGTGACTTGGCCTACCACCCTGCCACCAGGTTGGACGGTCGAGTGGGATGCTGCTCCAGCAGGAGAGGAGCAGGAGGAGTAGTGGGCTAGGCCTTGCCCATTTCCTTGCTATCGACGATATCGATTATCCGCTGCAATTTATTTTGTGAACTTATTTCAGCTACTTGAAAAACTCTGATTTATGTAATAACTCGGTACTTTAATTTGAGGTTTCTTGTTTTATTGTATTTCTTCTGTGACTCACCTTCGAGTGAGATTGTGGTATTTGATCCTGGTTAAGTGGCTTTATCAGACTAGATCTGAGGGACTAACGGGTTATTTCGATTTAAGTGTGTTACGGCCCCTGAGGCGTGACTTAGGCACTTAAGTTGGAATAATTCGGGCGGTTCTGCCACAATCCGTTTGTGGATGATAAGCTGAACTAAAGTTTAGCTTGGTATCCATGGACTCATGTAGTCTTTTCCAAAAGCACGAGGTAAATTGGGTTCCTCGATCTGATACGATCTTCTTCGGTACTCCATGTAGACAAACAATCCTCGACATGTATAGCTCTGCTAACTGGGCTCTGGAGTAAGTTGTCTTCACAGGTATAAAGTGTGCTACTTTAGTGAACCTGTCTACTATGACCCATATTGAATCATAGCCATCCTGAGTACGGGGTAGTCCAACTATGAAATCCATACCGATTTCTTCCCATTTCCATTCAGGTACCTTGAGAGGTTGTAGCAATCCTGCTGGTCTTTGGTGTTCGGCTTTAACTCACTGACACACATCACACAATGCAACATGAGTAGCAACATCTCTTTTCAAAACGTACCACCAATACTTTTCCTTTAGATCTTGGTACATCTTTGTACTTCTAGGGTGAATAGAGTAAGCCGAATCATGAGCTTCTCTCAAAATAAGTTAGCATATGTGTTCGATTTCTGGTACACAGATTCTCATTTTAAACCATATTGTGCCTTGTTCATCTTTCGTGAAATCTGGGGCTTTACCCAACCCAATCAAAGTTTTAATTTCTTTAATCTTCTCATTATATTCCTATCCTTTACGAATCTCTTGTTCCAATGTAAATTCAACTTCCATAACCGTTGCTTCCATATTATTGAGCATACCAAGGTTGAGTTGTTCCATTTCCCAGCACAATTCCTGTGACATCCAATGAGTAGTGATGTTGATCACTTGACCCTTACGGCTCAAAGCATCAGCCACTACATTTGCTTTTCCTCGGTGATATTGTATTTCTATATCATAATCTTTGATCAACTCAAGCCATCTTCTCTATCTTAGATTGAGTTCTTTCTAAGTGAATATGTATTTCAAGCTTTTGTGATCCGTGAAGATTTTGCACTTGTTTCAAATCATATAGTGTCTCCAAATCTTCAAAGCATGCACTACGACAGCTAGTTCCAAATCATGCGTAGGATAATTCTTCTCATGCTTCCTCAACTGTCTTGAGGCATAAGCTATTACTTTTCCTTCCTACATTAGCACACATCCAAGTCCAAGGTGTGATGCATCGCAATACACATCAAATCCCTTGTGAATGTCTGGCATTACCAATATTGGTGCAGTGGTTAGCCTTTTCTTGAGTTCCTCAAAACAATTCTGGCACGCTTCATCCCACTTGAACTCTTTAGCTTTCTCCAGTAGAGAGATAAGAGGTTTCACTAACGTGGAAAAACCTACAATAAATCTTCTGTAGTATCCTGCCAATCCAAGAAAACTTCTGATCTTGGATGCATCCTTTGGTTGCTTCCAATTTAGTATCTCACTTATCTTTCCTGGATCCACTTTAATTCCACCATAAGTAACAATATGTCCTAAGAAAGCAACTTCCTTCAACCAAAAATCACACTTCGAGAACTTTGCATACAATTGGTTGTCACGAAGCTTTTGTAGGACTAGCCTTAGATGATCTTCATATGTTTCTTCAATCGGAGAGTATATCAGTATGTCATCAATGAATACGACCACAAACTGATCCAGATATTCCATAAATACTTTATTCATCAAGTTCATAAAGTATGTCGGTGCATTAGTCAGACCAAACGACATGACCAAAAACTCATATAATTCATATCTCGTAATGAAGGTAGCCTTGGGTACATCTTCTGCTCGAATCTTTAACTGATGATATCCTGATCTTAAATCTATCTTCGAGAATATCTTAGCTCCCTTCATCTAATCAAATAAATCTTCAATCCACAGTAATGAGTATTTATTCTTGAAGGTTACTTCATTCAAACTTCTATAATCAACACACATTCTCATCGAACCATCTTTGTTGCTCACAAATAGAACTGGGGCTCCCCAAGGGGATGAACTTGGGCGAATTAAACCTTTTCTAGCAATTCTTCTATTTGTTTCTTCAGTTCAACTAAATCTTTGACATCCATTCTAAAAGGTCTTTTTGAGATAGGTGAAGTTCCGGGTAATAATTCAATAGAAAACTCTATATCACGGTCAGGTGGCATACCTGGTAATTCCTCCAGAAATACATCTGGGTATTCACACTATCTTGATATTTTCCAAGGGCTTTTCTTCCAAGTGATTTATCACTGTCTTTCCTTTTGCATTTGTTGGCATGTCTGTGCTAACTTGGATTCTTTCACCTTGCTGACTTGTCAACGTAATTGTTCCGTTGGCACATTGTATCACTCCATCACAACTTTCAACCAGTCGCATCCAAGAATCACATCAATACCATTGGATCCTAAGACCACTAGGTTGATCAGAAAATCTATTCCTTGAATCTTGATATTAACATGGAGGCATGAATGTGTGGCCTTCATGTTAATTCCTAGTGAACTAATGTGTAACATCTCCTTAAGAGGGTGCTTTGGTAAGTTATGCTTTTCCACAAATGACTCAGTTATAAATGAATGTGATGCTCCAGAGTCAAATAAAACTGATGCAGGTATGGAGTTGATAAGGAACATACCATACACCACGTCGGCATCATCAAGCACTGATTTAGCTGTCACATGGTTGACTCTTCCTCTACTCTGGTTCTGCGGAGTCCTGTTCTGCGCAGATCCACGAGCAGGGGTGTTCTAGTCATTCCTCTGATTGTTGCTCTTCTGAGGTGTCTGCTGGTTGTGCCTTGGGCAGTTGTTAGCATAATGGCCAAGCTCACCGCACTTGAAACACCCATTGGGTTGGACTGGTGTGTTGTTGCTTCCGGCCTGCGTGTTCACGGCGCCACCTTGACGAGTCTGCGAACTACCACCAGACCTCTGGTTGGTCTGAGAGTTGTTCCTCTGCTAATTCTAACTTTGATTGTTCCTCTGGCCTTGTTGTCCAGAGCATTGCACTTGATAATTATTTCCACCCTGATTTCTAGAGCGGAACTGAGAACCTTGCGAGTTGTTTGGGCGGGTGTTCCTGCTGGACTGACCTTGAAACTTTCTTTTGTGGTCAGACAGTTCCCTTCTTTTGCTTTCAAGGCCAATTGCCTTATTTATCAGAGTTTGGAAATTAGGGAAGGTATGACTTTGCAGTTGATAATTCAGTGGTCCCATCAATCCTTCCAAGAAACGCTCTTGGCGCTTCTCATCCGTATCCACTTCCTTAGGGGCATAGCGTGAAAGCTGAGTGAAGCGATCACGGTACTCACTGATAGTCATATTCCCTTGAGTAAGGGAAAGGAATTCCTTCTTTAGTTTCATAATCCCCGAGGGAATATGGTGAGCGTGGAAGTTCACTTGGAACTCCTGCCAGGTTATTGTATCCGCATTGGCGTGTGCCGCTGTGAAGGCATCCCACCAGTCGGACGCGGCTCCCTCGAGTCTTCCAGAGGCGTACAAGACCTTTTTCCGGTCGTTGCACTGGGTGATATCCAACTTCTTTCCAATGGCCTTGAGCTAGTCATCGGCATCCAAAGGATCAACCGCATGATAGAACGTTGGCGGGTGATGGCACATAAAATCTCGGTGTTTATCTCTAGTTGGGGGTGCATTCTGCTGTTGCTGCTGATGTTGTTGATTCTACTGGTTTTGCTGAATCTGTTGAACAGTCGCAGTAAGTCCCTGCAGAAGCTGCATCTAAGCGGCGATAAACTATTCCATGTTGGGGTTCGGTGGTGGTGGTGGTATTTGTTGACCACGCTGATTCCTGTTGTTGTTGGGTCCTGAACGGGCGTTCACCATCTAATTGGTTAGAAAGTGAAATCTATAGAAGAGTGAGGAGTAGAAAAGATTCTAGAGGGGAATATCTTAAGTTTATGTTTTTTTATATGCTCTTATGGCCATCATTCCATAAGACCATTGCACTCAAATAAAAATCCAACTCAAACATATCAACCAACACCATCACATGGTTGTTATTTATTATAAAGATAACTTAAAGAGAGTTTTCATCATCTAACGCGAGAGCTAACTTACTACATCATAACTTAAAAATTCAAAGTAGCCTAGTGATGGATCCGGGCTCCCCATAGCAATGCCTCTTGCGGGGAGCGGACAATGCCATGGCGGGGACCTGAGCTTCAGGTGGATCCCGTCCTTGAAGTTAGGCTTCTAGGGCTGCAATCCTGGCATGGGCATCCTCTAGCTCCAAGTGCACCCTAGAGAGATCTAGGGTGGCACTGTCCAGGTCAGTGTTGAGACCGGCCACTACACCAGCTAGGGTGTTGAGGCGATCCTCACCAGCTTCACTTGGAACAATGCTGGTCTGGCTTCCTCCACTCAGACGTAGAGGAAGATGCCTGAACCTCGTGTCATGCAGCTGTTGCCGGTAGGTGTGGCTGAGAGACCACAGGGTCCGTCTAGCAGCATCGCTGACCAAAGCAGCGTAGGTGGATAGCAGTGTCAGGGACTCATGAGCAAACAGAGTCTTGAATCCCCTATCCCCTGCATCCATCACCCTGACGTGGATGCGAGTGATGTAGTGGCAAGCCCGGGGAGGCTCGCTCACTCGCCTTGTCTCGTACAAGGGGCGGACGTAGGTTCCTAACTTGTGCAACACGTCTTGTAGCAGGTTGGGGAAGTGCCCCGTCTCGAACATTGATGTGTAATAGTTCGACGATAGGCCCAAACCCCATGAAGTAGTCCTGCTGGGCGTAGTTGGCTTCCTCGTTGACTTGTTCCTTTTCGTCCTCGTCGTCATCATCATCCTCATCATCGTCCCCAGAGTCGTCTGGGTCGTCACCTCCGGGTGCAGGAGCTTGAACGGCTGGTGCAGGTGGTGCCGAGGTTGATAACCTAGCTGCGAAGGCTAGTGACTCTGCCAACAGGGTGGGCGTCGGCAGAAGTTCCTCCGAGCTTTCTTCTAGGATGACTCCATGCTCCACCCCAATGCGAGGGAGGTCCACCGAAACTTCCTCTACTACCACTGGGTAGACAGGGATTTGCCATGGCGGAGGGGCATAGTTGGTGTGGACCCAAGTGGTTTGGAGAGTACGAACCATCTACAAGAGAAATGTCAACTCAGTTGTAATTTTAAAGAGGTAAGGCTGATAAAATAATTTTTATAAGAATGAAATTAGCAAGTTTTGAACAACTAGGCTTTCCATTTCTAACTAGTCTAACGACCTAGGGTCACCATAGCGCTTTGATACCACTTCTGTCACACCCGGTTCCAGGGGGCAGAACCGAGCGCATCACATATGTGTGCCAAGATCCATTTCCACACATATGTTGATGTCACAAGTGTAATATATCAAAAGACAATGCAATAAAGGCGTAAAGAGAGTAGAGTACTTTATTACATCATCTAAATCATTGTATCTTTAACAAGTATCACATCAAAGTAAGGCAGAATTTAAATAACATGGGTAATCTCCCAAAGGAAGATGACCCGCGCATCGTTAGACTTAAAACTCATCATCGTCATCAGCGAAGTCTCCAGCATCACCCTCTGATCAAAATATTAGCAAGGGTGAGCTCACTTATGGTTGGGGCTCAACAAGTGGGGGAAAAATTAATGCAAGTTTAACAAGGTGAGGCTAAGGTTGAGCAGTAAGCATTTTAGTTGGTCAACATTTTATCAACAACACCTGTCTTACTAATAAGTGTGTATCCCAAGTGTCCCATTTAAACAAAGCTATAAGAGTATTTCAAAAAAACACTTAAGTGAAACCACTTAAGCAAACCATTGGCAGATCATCGGATCTCGATTTATTTCCATCTTCAAGTTCAATTATAATGTGAGGAGTGTAGGCTGCTCTTAACCGGGAGCACGGCTGATATATCAGTTTTACACTCTGCAGAGGTGGTGCATCTTTACCCATGAGTCACGTTTCCCTTCTAGCCTAGGTTGATCAGACCCGTATTCACTTCCGAGGTGAATGGCTAGGGTCTCACTACGAGGCTTTTCCCTAGAGTTCTCATATGCAAATGCTGGAAATAGTCAAACTACATAGAGCACATCTAACGTACCCATCATATAGTCCAGACTGCAGGGTAAAGCTTTGTGAACTATGCCCGTATCCAATCTGCCCGAGCCGGAACTATAAGCTCTTGCCAGATGCCCCCGTTCCGGTCGACCACGACCAGCACCCAACGTAAGACTTTCCTAGTTATTTAGCCAAGACCAGAGCCATAATAGTTCTCATGGTAGCACTGTTTTTCTGGGTGGTCACTCCATGTTCCAATTAATATGCAATAATCTTGTTTAACCATTGGGTTAACATTATAATGCCAATTTCATTTATGGAACATTAATATCATAAACAGGAGTGACATAACAATTATTAAGTTAAGCGGTAGCATCAATTTGCAAAGCATAGTATTTTCCCAGGGTAATCAAGGAATACAGTTGGTAAATCTAGAAAATCCTTAATTAGGTAAATCCCATCAAATTATGCAGTATATCCAAAAAGTAAACATTATTATATGCATTAATTGGATACAAATAGAATATGTAGAGGGAGAATCCACTTGCCTGGCTCAAAAGTCTCATGTGGGTCGTCCTCGAACATGTTAGGCTCGTCTACCTCATAGTCCACTTCTAGCATCGATTTGTGTATCGCACATACAAAAGATTACGTACGTCAAAATAAATAAACATACACCAGTACAGGGTAATCATTCACCATTACATTCACATTCATACATCGTACTTATCACACACATAAGTACGTCTTAAAGCGTAAATACTTATTTAATTCGTTTATGACTATTATTACGAGTCATTAATGATGAAATTATGAGTAGGTGCCATAATATTAGTTTTAACTAGTATTAATATGTATTAACATCATTTATGAAAATAAATGCTAATTATTTTCTTTAATACTAATAAATAGACTAATAGACTTTATTCTTTTTATTTCTAACTTGAGTTTATAAGTATAGCTAAAAATGAATCTACTAACATTAATATTCTAAAATCAATATAAATTACTAAATGAACTTTTAATAACATAAACCTAGTTATTATGACCAAAAACAAGTATTTTACAAATTCTAAAAAGTTAAGTGCTATACTTATGAGCATCTTTATTTTGGCTAGTAAAACCTATTTTTCATACGACTGGTAGTATTTTCTCCTTTCTTTCTAAAAGAAAGTATTATTAAAAATAATCGGATATAAATCATCTAAAATCCTATAATGTTTATATGGCCATGAATTCTATACCATTTACTAATTCCATTAAAATGAACCTATGGTTATAATCCTCAAATAAATTTCTAAAGTTCACTGTGACCAAAATTAACTACAAAATTTCCTATCTAGTGTTTTTATCACCAATGTGTGACTACTAATTTTCGTCATATTTCCCTCTAATCCAACCATCTAAAAGTCATCGCATCGAATAACATGAATAATCACGGTGCACTACGTATCACATATATCTAACAAAATTTCCATAGCGCACATACATATGAATTTCGAATCACACATGTTCATATTACAACAAAATAAATATATAATTCATAAATTGAATCAAAAGTAATTTCAAAAATACACAAATATTTTGGGTCGTCTTCAACCTTGAGTTTGCACGTGTGACGGGGAGGGTTCGACGGGGGTTCAGCCGGGTAGAGAAGAGCAGGGGCTCGGCTTCGGATGGCGGGTGCGTTGCTCCAGCAAGCTCCACGGACTCTGGCGATGGCGTGGCGAACTCCAGCGACGACGGTGGTGGCTCTAATGGCGAGGAGAGTGAGAGAGAGTAGGGGGCGAGCTCGGGTAGGGAGGAGGGAGAGAGAGGAGCTCGGTTTTTATAGAGGAGAGGGAGGGAGAGGAGAGGGCAGACGGTTCTTCATGGACCATCAATGGAGGGAGGGAGTAATGGAGGAGAAAGAAACAGATGTTGTGAAGTTCCATTATCGCGAAGAAAAAACGGACGGCGGGGTGCACGGGCGTCGGTCGGGGTCGCGGGTGGGCGCTCGGGCTCCTAGCATCGGGCGCTGGCGGCAGTCGACTCGGTCGAGCGTCGAGGTGGCTTCCTAGCTTGGGCATGGTCAGGGCCTATCGCTGCTCGGCTGCTCGGTGTCGCGTCTTGGCGCGGTCGGGACAGGGGCGCGCAGTGGGGTTCTTCGCGCGTGGTCTTGCAGGGCGGTGTCGGGCGGTGGGTGTAGGGTGCCTGGGCTGGGCTCTGGCGGCGCGCGCGTGGGAGGAAGCCAGGGGGTGGGGTGGAGAGAGAGAAAGGGGAGAGGGATAACGGAGGGCAAGCGGTGGCGGCTTGGGGAGGAGGCAGCAGGGGCGCGCGCGGCTGGTGTTCATGGGTCCCTAGTGGGCCTTGGGTTAGTGTTAGGGTTTGTTGTTTTTTTCTAAATTCGAAATACATTTTTAAATAATTCTAAAATTAATAATAATTATACCAAAACTATTTATAAATTAAATATTTATTTTTAGACTAATAATTATTATATTATTTAATTATTATATTATTTACTAGGATTTTCTTATAAGAAGAAATACTATAAAATGCTATTAAATATCCAATAATCAATCATGCGTAATTCAAAAATTATTTCAATTGCAAATAAATAATAAACACTTGAATAAAAATTTATTACCCTAATTACCATAATAACTAAATTCATTATTTTTAGTTGATGGCTTTTATAGTGTTACAAGGTGATAGGAGTTGTGTGCTAAACAATTGATGCATTTCCTTCCTTGGAAAATTGATCACCATTCCTTGATACCCTTTTATAAAAAGGATTTTTACGATGCTTAACATTGCTATAGAAAAACAAAATGTTTTGTTTTCAAACAAAAGGTGGTGCTTCATACTGGATGGGAATTTTTACAAAGAAAAGACTTAGGATGGTGAATCCATCAAGGCCTTGATGGTTTCAACATCTAAAAGATGTACCTCTATTATGTACCAAACTTTGGGTTAAATAATAAAGACAAGACCGAGCGGGTGAATTGCACGAGAAGGAAGTCTCGGTGTAGTGTCTTCGTCTGAGTCGCTTAAGGACCGAGCCAATGTAGGCCTACTGACTGAGGACCTTTTAACTGGCCATATGCCTCATCATGGGTAAGCTTTGCCTTGGTCAGACCAATACCAGAAAGGCCACCATGCAATAGGCTAGACGGTGGTGTATCTGTGCTCTCGATTAGCATGAACCCATTCTGGTCTTGAGAAACCCGGTGGTGAGTTGACATATGCAAGGGTTAAGTGCTACATATGTCGTGTGGTTGGAGATCCCCAGCTGGGTATTAATCGATTTGGATCGTCGTAACTTCTCGGACATGAAGACTTGGTCACTGACTTACACGTAGCAATCCAGTGAACTGAAGGGATGATAATAGATGACTACTGTAGGCCAAGTGTTTGATCTCGGATAGAAAGAACTCTAGATATAGGTAACTTTACCTAACCTGACAAGTAAAATGAATTCTTAAGGATCCACTCATAGTAAGCTTTTTTGCAAAAGAGTCTTTGAATCTTGATAAACTTTACCTTGATTCCCAAAAGCCAGTATATCCTTGAGAGTCTTTTTCCTTAGACAGGTAAGACTTGCAAAAGTACACTTCGTACTCAGGGTTTTCGAACCCATGTTGTTGCAGGTACTAGATTTGTGCTGCTGTAATTGGTGCTAAACGCCGGTGGGCACAGCCTTCTTATAGGTTAAAGTAGATCTCATATACTTCTTATTGAGGATTGTCATTGAGATAGCATATATTTTGAACTTATAAATAATTTATAACATTTCAAAGTTTATTGCTTTGAACCACTTTTGTAACCACTCCGATAAATAGAATGTAAATTTGTTGTAACCTGTAACGTTTTGTAATAAAGAAATTCTGCTGCAAAATGTTGGTGTGTGATTTGGGTTTACTTAATCTTGTGATCCTGGTTGTAAGTGGTTTATCCGGGGTCCTTGCGACACACGGACGAATCCTATTAAGTTATCTGGTGCATATGCATAGCCGTCTGAGGTCTTTGAGACAATGGCAGGTGCATGTGGGCCCAATAACTTGGAAGGTTCTGCCCCAGCTGGTATCGGAGCAAGATAAAGTATATAAGGTCACATACGTATTTTCAAAATAAAGTTTTGGTATCAAAAAAACTTATTTTCAACTATACACATTGTTTGGTTTTGAAAAACAGATTTGGAAAACTATAATGCTAGTGACATCTTCTGTTAAGACTTAAATTAAGGACTATCAGATGGCTGATATTAAAACACTAACCCACAACCGAGGGGATATTGCATACATGTGTAATGTTATTTTTCGGCCATTCAGTCTTGAATGGATTGATGCTCAGGTAAGGTGAGATGTGAGAGCATGACCGAACAAACGTCGGTCTAGGGGAGAGCATAAAAAGCACTTGATTATATACATGTTACACATATGTATATATGAAGGCTACAATGTGGAGTAATTACTTTTCCGGGAATTCGGTACCCCATGTGTGTGTATGGGTATACATGCACGGGAATACTGAAAAGTGTAATGTACTTGTAACGACGTACCTACGCTCAAGTAAGAAGGTGAGTTACTATAATAAGTTGCCCTATGGTTAAAGTGTGGTAGCGGCGCCTATGCGTGGCTTGGCGCTCAATGAAGAGCTGGCCTCCATATAGAAATATATGGAGTATAACATGTGATAAACTGTCATGTGTGAATTGCATCATGGGAAACTGGGCTGTGGTAGAATTTTCTGCAGGTACACTAACCTCGAACACGTATGTGTAGCTAACGACTAGCAAATTACCGAGAGAGTCGTAAGTATGCCACCGATATGGAACGCTATTGCCACATTATGTTGGCAAAATTTGTGAGGACGCATAGGACGAGCATGCATCCTGATTGTTGCAGCATTGTTGTCACCTATACATCCAAAATGCTTCTCTCATCTTTATTCCAGTAACTAGTGATTGTAAATAATGTGGTGTCTTAGAGATATGTGTTTAGATGGCTTCCAGCTTTTCTTAATTTGACCATTAGTGCAAATGGTGTTTGCTCTTGTATTGATGTGTCGATAGAATGTTTGTGACCTGTTTGCCTAAACCCAAACTAGGTCATGTTCTTATTTAGTGAACCATGACCCAAATTTGAATTTTCCATTATCACCCCACAACCAAGCCCATGCAAATGGATGCTTAGGTAATCTGTTTGTTGATCATAAAATGCACGCAGGCTTAAAATAAGGATCCTGAGTCTGTGTTCTAGACAGTTAATATGTGACTCCTTTGTGGTCTTGTCTCCATCCTAAACCATGATCTTATTCGATTGGTGCAAGCTGATATCCCTAATTCCAGCTTGCCTCTTCTTGAGGATCATATCGTTGCTTTATCAACATAACCCAGGAGAGACATTTCCGATCATTTTCTTGAGTTTGATGCCTTTGGTTTCCTCATATTTATCGAAGGCATACCAACGTAATATTACGATTGTTTTCCCTCCATATCATGGACCTTGTAATCTCTATGATGGGCATCAAAATATGCTTGGGGCTGAAGTAACAGTCTCCCATCGTACTCATTCATCAACAAGTTTTGGTTATGGCCATGTCTTGTTCGTTTCATCGGTCCATGATCTACTTGGCTCTCTACTTGTAATTATTTTTATAGGTGGAGCCTTTTTGTATATTGTCATTCTTGCCGAGTCTATTTGTGTTGCATGAGATTTCTTATTGGTTACGTCTAGTAATGGTGTTATGATTAAAACCGATGGTGCCGCGACAAAACCGAGGGCCTCCTGTGAATGTACACACATGGTTAAGCTACTCGGCACATGCTGGTATCATGGTTAGTAGTTGTAATCCATTATGAGACTATATCGATATGTTATCTCTGCACAAATTGTTCTTACCACGTGAGATTCATTATTGGTGCCAGCTCAGTGATGGTGTCAGGATTAAGGACTTATGGTGCCACAGCGAAACTGAGAGCCTCCTATGAATGCGCACACAGGATTGTGCTACTCGTCGGATGCTGGTATCAAGGTCTCTGGTCATGATCCATTATGGAACTACATTAATATGTTATCTTTTGTGGACTTTTCCCTTGAAACAATTTTTGTGTTGTTTACTGAAACAATTAAACAACCTATGCCATCACTGTTGGATCAAAAGAGTATATAACACTAATATATTCTTTAAGTAAAATTCACTACCAATTTAGAAATCTCCATAAAAAATCAAGTCAAGTCGACTGGTAATCACCTAGTCATCACTGTAGTCGTGCCTCGATCGCCTCCCATGTGATTAGGCAGAGTCGCACTAGTGCAAGATGAGGTTGGTTCATTGTGAAGCCAACATTTGTTGATAACCTTCACTAATGTTTCCTCGAGTTCCATTATCATCTTTGGACTTGGATTTTCTAGCTAGCCACGGGTCAACCGTGATGTTATTTGACATCCACACCCGACTCGTGTGCTATGGACTTCCAATGATGATTTATCGACCAATTTCTTTTGATGTGTTTTACCCAAGAGGTTGCATCTAGTTGTGTTTGGATAAAGTCACATATCTACCGCTTGCTCAACAGACTCAGATAGTACAGTGTTATCAGAAAAAGCAAACTGCACACATGGAACCTTATGTGTTCTTCTGGCAGACATCGTCTCTATTGGTGGACATCTCTAAATTAGCTTAAGGTGATACATGTTATATCCACTAGAGAAACAATATCCTGAGACACTCGCCTTTGCTTGGACTTGTCTTATGATTATCGCTGATATGGACATGGATTACATGCTTCTCAACTCTTAGGAGTCTTTCGTTCTGAATCTCGGGACGAGATTCTTTTAAGTGAGGAGGGCTGTAACACCCAAGGTGTTTGCCTCATATTAGGCAGCATATATGGACCTCAGTGATAAATGTCAGCATGAATAGTGATTTCTTTGTCCACTGCATCTCTATCCATCAAGAATATTAAAAGGATTTCATGGAGTTCAGAATTCAATCATCTCGCATGAAGACAAGTTCTACACTGGTTTAAAACTGCTCGGTTAAGTAAATGCAATTTGGAAAGCGCCTGATCTGATAATTTTGACCGCGTGCGTTATCCGAGAAATCGTGCGCAAGGTTAATAATTCAAATTGTTTCTTTAGCACGTTATTTTGGTGACGAAATCGAGGGTACGTTAGCAGATAAGGTTTCAGCTGATTTCAATTAAATCAAACATAGAAAAAAATTTCGAAGTCGATGTCATGATTTGGTCGGATTGCGTCCCGCCTATATCTAAGTATTCGGACATATATGACTATACACAAATTATCTAACCCTAAGAATATTCACCAAGTTGAATGCAGTCTAAAATAGTATTGTTGATATTATTTTGATTCGATCCATTTGTGTCTTGCGTAGACCCGAATTCTAAAATTCGGATTTATACATATTTGGGTGTTTTTTTAGAAAAGCAAAAAAAGAAATTAAAAAAATGGGAAATATCTCCCCAAATCTCCCACCGCTTAGCTTCTTCCTTATCCCGTCGCTGGCTCTCCCTCTCCTTCAGCCGGTCAGTCTCTGCTCTCCATCGCACGCCATGCTCCTTCCTTTCTCCATCCATGGCCACGCCGTCTCTTGCCCCGTCCGTGGCCGCTGCTCCTCGTCCAAGCCTACTGGTGCAGTCGAGCTCCCTCTCCATGGCCGCGTTTGGTGCTCCTCCACTATCGCGGCGCGCATCGACTTGGAGCTCGCTGGTGAAGATGATCGTGCTCCCCGACCTCTTCGACGATTTCGGCGCGTCGGAGCCGGCCATCTCGGGGGAGATCAGGAGCTCGGCCACCCCTTCTCTCTCTGCTCCAGCGTGTGACGGTGTCGAACTCCTTCCCCACCCATCTCCCACGGTGCGCTCCTCCCCTGCTCGGATTTCACCCATGTCGAACTCCCTCGGCGCCCTCCCTGCTCCTCTCTCTCTTATCTCCCTCATGTCTGGCCCCTGCTCGGATCTCACCCTTTAGCCATGGAGCCTGGCCATCGCTGCCCCTGCTTCCCTGGAGCTCGCCCATGGCCAACCATCCTCCCAATCTCCTTCCTTGCCCAATTCCCATGGCGCTCGCCCTCCAGCCACGGTGCGCCCTGCTCACGTTCCAGGTTGGTCCGGCCATCGCAGGCTCCGTCCGGCGTCATTCCCTGCTCGGCCTTTGGCGGTTGTCGTCCCTCGCCAAGCCCTGGCCGCATCGCTGGCCCCCTCAGCCATCGCTTGCCGCTGCATCCTCTCGGTTCTCGGTCAGGTAATTTGCACGCGCCGTCCTCAAGCACCAGCCGTGTCGACCTCCCTGCTCGCTGTCCTCCAGTTTGCTCTGGCCGCGGGCGTAGTCGAGCCGTCGAACCCTGTCCTCCCCTGCTCGGCCACGTCCAGCCTTCGTTCTGAGTCCCCCGGCGTCGCTTGCCCCTGTAGCTCCCAACTCAAGCTCGACCTCGACCTCGTCGCACGTCATTCCTTGGTCCTGGATTGGTTGTCGTGCATGTGCTGTTAGTGATGGGCGACAGCTGTTGCCATCATGGTGCTGATTTCCCCGAGCCGATCTTTGGCCTGTTTGGTTCAGCTTTTTTCTGACTAGTTTTTTCGAGAATCTAGCTGTGGGGAGAATCTGGCTGTGTAGAGAATCTGAGTATCATTAGGACTACGTGCGGAGGAAGATAAAGTTGTCCGTGGGGCTCAGGATCTATAAAGTGCTGGATTACTACTATTGCAACGACTCAACAGATTATATATTTATGTTGATTTTGAATGGTTTTTATCCAAACGAATTTTATAGAAGCTGGCTGAAAAGCTGAGTGTTTGGCAGTCCGCAGCAGCTTTTGGTGGTCAGAAGCTGCGAAAAGCCGAAACAAACAGGGGCCTTGTCATCTTGTCGTTCGCCGTCGAGCTTTACAGCACCCTTCCCATCGTGCTCAGACCTTGCAGCAACCGCCTTTCTCCTCGTCGTCATTCAGCGAATTCCAAGTTGGTTTTAGGCCATGACTTCCTAGTCTGAGTTTCAAATCCATAGTTTGTAGCTCCCGTCGACTAGCTCGCCAAGACGTTTCTCGCCAGTGAAGCATAGTTGCCGCGCCCTGTGTCCTTGCCATGTCCATGAAGACGTTGTGGAGTTGCTGTCATTCATCTCCATGCCGTGGGTACAGCAACGTTGTCGTTCACTCCGTGGGACTTGTCGTCGACTTTGTCTCCTGGAGACTGATCCTAGAGTATGTGAGATAAGTTCGTCCAGCATATGCCAGGGGCTCGACCAAATGTATAAACTAGAAAACCGTCATCGCCCTCGCTGTTATCGAATTGATTCGGTCTTGGTAAGCCAATTTATTGTTTAAGTTAATTGAATTGGATAGTGATATAGGCACAATGATTTTTCTTGTCGTTAGCACAGGCACATTGTGTGACAACTTCCAGATCGGTAGTCATGCCTGTTGCTGATCCTTTGGGATGTCTATGGAAGGATCTCCCTTCCTTTGTTTTCTTTTATATTATAACAGCACATAAAATGCTTATAGAGGCATCTCATTTCGTGTAGCATTTAGTTGTATACCTAGTCATGAAGTAGTTGTGATATGTGGTGAAGTATAAATTTGAGGTATTAATGATATGAAGCATGTGTTGGAAGACTTGTATACGTAGCGTGATTAGTTTATGATGTGAAAGATAGGTTAAGTATTTTATCTGGCTAGCTAGTAGGTTCTGATGATGTTGTTGTGCTGATTTAGTTTGTTTAAAAGAATTAATGCTTTTCTAGTTGACATTATATGCTTCATCTCATGGTGGGATAACTGTCGTAGATAAATGTTGGTGTCTATTGAAGTAAGTGGAAGTGAGTAGTGTCGGCAAGTCAATTTCAATCAAAATCTGAGAAACCCTGTATTATATTTGTATAAATACGTTAGACTGTTGAGGTTATGTTTTTGTGGGGACCTTTGCTTTGATGATGTTTTATTTAGTGTGTTATGTGAGTTAGTCCGGAAAGCGAGCCAGTTAGGTTGTTTCTATTCACGTTCTGAATTTATGTGTCCAAAGGTGCTAAGCCTATGCTCCATTAGTCTATTAATGATTACCCTAGCTTAGGAATTTATAGGTCATGTCCATGGTCATGGTTTTCTTAAGGTCTAAGCTTGCTCTAGTTAAGCTAGATGAACATGTTTACTGTGTCCATTTATGTTCATACATGTGCATTATGCATTTTATTAGGTATGCTAGTTGCTCACGTGATGCAGAGGACCAGAGCTGAGTCAACCACAAGATGCTGTAAAACGTGAGCCACTTGTGAGGTGATGCTGATGGACAAACCCAAAGATACATAATCTGAATGAGTGCTAAGACAAAGGATGGTCGTCAAGTGATCGACGTCTAACAAACACTAACCTAGTGTTATTCCAAGCAAGCCCCAGTGCATTTAGCCCTTTCCTTGTTGTTTTAAAATCTTTATCACCTTATATGATGCATTAGGTGATAGGAGTTGTGTGCTAAACGATTGATGCATTTCCTTCCTTGGAAAATTGATCACCATTCCTTGATACCCTTTTATAAAAAGGATTTTTACGATGCTTAGCATTTCTATAGAAAAACAAAATGTTTTGTTTTAAAACAAAAGGTGGTGCTTCATACTGGATGGGAATTTTTACAAAGAAAAGACTTAGGATGGTGAATCCATCAGGGCCTTGATGGGTTCAACATCTGAAAATATGTACCTCTGTCAGGTACCAAATTTTGGGTTAAATGATAAAGACGAGACCGGGCTGGTGACTTGCACAAGAAGGAAGTCTCGGTGTAGTGTCTCCTTCTGAGTCGCTTAAGGATAAAGCTGATGTAGGCCTGCTGACCGAGGACCTTTTAACTAGCCATGTGCCTCATCATGGGTAAGCTTTGCCTCGGTCGGACCAATACCTGAAAGGCCACCACGCAATAGGAGTGGAGAGATGGCGAGAGTAGCGTGTACCCTTCGTGGCAAGAGGCTGGACGGTGGTGTATCTGTACTCTCGGTTGGAGTGAACCCATTCTGGTCTTGAGAAACCTGGTAGCGAGTTGACATATGAAAGGGTTAAGTGCTACATATGTCGTGCCGTATTAATTGATTTGGATCGCCGTTACTTCTCAGACATGAAGACTTGGTCATTGACTTACACATAGCAATCCAGTGAATGAAGGGATGATAAAAGACGGCTATTGTAGGCCAAGTGTTTGATCTAGGATAGAAAGAACTCTAGATACAGGTAACTTTACCTAACTTGACAAGTAAAATGAATTCTTAAGGATCCACTGATAGTAAGCTTTTCTGCAAAAGAGTCTTTGAATCTTGATAAACTTTACCTTGATTCCCAAAAGCCAACATATCCTTGAGAGTCTTTTTCCTTAGACGGGTAAGACTTACGAAAGTACATTTCGTACTTAGGGTTTTCGAACCCATGTTGTTGCAGGTACTAGATTTGTGCTACTGTGGATGGAGCTAAGCGCCGGTGGGCACGACCTTCTTATAGGTTAAAGTAGCTCTCCTATACTTCTTATTGAGGATTGTCATTGAGCTAGCATATATTTCAAACTTATAAATAATTTATAACATTTCAAAGTTTATTGCTTTCAACCACTTTTGTAACCACTCCGATAAATAGAATGTAAATTTGTTGTAACCTGTAACTTTTTGTAATAAAGAAATTCCGCTGCAAAATGTTGGTGTGTGATTTGTGTTTACTTAATCTTGCGATCCTGGTTGTAAGTGGTTTATCCGGGGTCCTTAGGACACTCAGACGGATCCTATTAAGTTATCTAGTGCACATGCATAGCTGTGTGAGGTCTTTAAGACAAGGGCAGGTGCATGTGGGCCCAATAACTTCAGAGGTTCTACCACAAATAGACTAGTTTAGGTTAGATAGATCTACTAGGATAGAATAAATATTATTAGGGTATGTTAGAATCTTTTGAGATAGGATGGATTGTATGGTGTAGGAAGGTCAGAATCTCTATCAGGTTAAAACAGAGGGATTATGCAACCATCAGATGATTAAGGTAGTTGCATGAAGTGCCTCAATCCTCTGGGACTCAAATGTGATACAATTACTAGTCCCAGGAGGCTAGTAAACACATTTATACATCAGATGGTTCTAGATCTGCTTAAACGAGACAACCCTATAAAGGTGGCGATCAACTTTAAGAGTTGGTCCACAACTCGGGACATATCATCAAAGTGGGGCTGAAGCAGCCCGATATACGCAGCGAAGCAAATCAGCGGTCCAACAACCACAGGCAAGGTTGGGAACAGGCGTAACTCTTACCCGATCAACGATCTCCTTCTCTGAAAACAACAAATAAGCAAGGGTGAGTACTTACATACTCAGCAGCCCACCTTCATCCACGGAGTGGGGAAATTAGATATAATGCATGGAGTATGTGGAGCTCAGGATATTTTGCAAAAAGAGCAATATTTGATGCAGGGTTATTTTGTAAAACATTTTATATTTTTCAAAGCACATCCTCTCCCAAAGGAGTAGAAAGTTTTTCAATATAGAACAAAATCCCTTGGACTAAACCATCCAGGTATCTCAGCAGTTTCCCACTGGTTTTCATTTTCAAAAACAGCTACTGGACTTCTCGTCCACCACAGCTCACGGCTCAACCGCCGGACCTTTTAAAACCACTTTTCAAAAGCATTTTCAGAAAACAAAACACTAATTGTCAAATCCATGCCATGACTCATCCATATCCGTGGACACGGACTAATCGAATAGGTTTTCAAACTCTGCGCAGAGGTGTACACTTTACCCACTAGTCCAGTTCTGCAATCTCACCGTCGTGAGATCCGAATGCCGAAACTCTCTCCTTTCTTGCACGTCCTTACCTTAACGATTATACCGAAAGGAACAAGGCCACCACCATGTCAAACTAGACATTCCCCTTCCTTATCCTCCCAGTGCTCCCCAGCTGTCATAATCCTAGAGTTCGGACCGTGCAAGTTTAGATCAAGCGACTGCCCATACAGTCTCGAGTGGTTGTACTTGATAAGAGTATAGGTAAGGAGTGATGACAAACCGGTCCTTAGGCGAGAGGGACAATCCTTCATGCTCACACCTAACCCGGCTGAGCCATCACCTTAGGCCCTCCCCTAAACCAGGGAGTCCCTGGTCATCCCACTCAAGGATGATAAGGGTGACAACCCTTCATCATACCCATTTTGAAAAACATTTTCTTTTGAAAACTCACACCTTTTCTCAAATCATTTGTAACAAAGATGTCAAGGAGTATGAAGATTGATTGCGGCAAAGTTCTAAGGCTAGGTGGCCATAATAACTTGTCTCTTAGCAGCAAAATCATATCATGCATAAAATAATAGGCTGAGGGTTGTGGTTGAAAAAGCATAGGTAATTTATGCATCAAAGGGATCTAGTGAGCTTGTCATTGCTTAACCGACGAAAGGGTGAGAGCTCGCGGAACTGGCTTCTGGCTCCACCGTCTGGCATAGACTTGCAGATCTGGCCTTCACGAGACGGCACGAACGCTCCAATAACTATGCAACATGAACAAGCAAACATACAAACTAGCAAGTATATCAACAAATATTTAGTATAGTGGTTAGAATGGCGATTTATGGATGGGTAGTCTTGAGCAGAATCGGTGTCATGTGGTGTTGTGATATTACTGGTGTTGGAGTGGAGCTGCTTACCAGGAGGGTGGATTGGAGGCGAAGCGACACTATGCGTGTAGCCGGCAGAGCTGGGTAACTGAGTGGGTGGGGTGTTTGCCTTGGCTGAGGGTGTTGAGTGTGTGTAGAGGGAAAGGGTAGCTGGGTGTATTTATAGCTAGTGTATGTGGTGTAGTACAGTGGAGTTCACTGTTGGTGAGAATAGTGGCGAATGAATCGTCTGACTTAGTTTGAACAGGGAAATTATAGGCAGAATATGGGACGGGTATTTTGGGAGTTTTCTAGAATATGAACCATGCTTAAGGGATGACATGGTTGGATAGAGAATAATTTGATAAGAGTTTAGAAACAAGAATTATTAGAATCTAAGTTTGGAAGCCTGGTTCGAAAGAATCTCAAAGTTAAGCGTGCTCAACTTGGAGAAATCTGGGATGGGTGACCAGATGGGAAATTCTTACTGGAAGGAAAATCACAGTCACTAGAGTTTGTATGATTGGAATATTGGTCTGTGTAACACCCTAAATCCATCAAGTAAAAGAAACCTAGTTTAATCATTTAGTTTCTAGTGGAAAGGAAAATATTTATGTTTTCAAATAATGAAATGGTGATACAAATAAATTGAATAATTTCTTGTTTCAAATAAAATTTTGCCAAGTGTTTGATGCATTCATGCTGAAGCATATATTTTGTCTGATTTGATTTATAAATTCAATATTTTTAGATTTAGTTTTGTAAGAAAGATCTCATAATAATGAATTGTTAATTTTTGTCATGCAAAAATCCCATTTGGTTTATTTATCCCTTTTTAAGCCATTTTATTTAGTTAGTGAATTTTCCCTAAAATAATTTATTTCTCAAATTGGTTATAAAGGTATTATTTTTGGATTTATTTAATAATTTTTGGAATATATATATTTATGTATGTATATATGTATTTATTTATATATAAAAAAGTAAGGAAAAGGAAACGAAATTCGAAATTGAAAAAAAAATAAACGAGTCTCTCAACCCTTTTGGCAGGTATTGGCCAATGGGCCTCTCACACGCATTACCACTTCCTTTGAATGACGTGTAGACCTTTTTCCTTTATTTCTTTCTCTATGACACATGGAACCCACGTGGCCTATTTCTCTTCTCCACAAATTCTTCGTTCATTCATCTCCTAGGCATTACAGCCGTCGCCTAGAAGTTCATCCGCCGACCGCCCGATGCAGTGGAGCGCCCGCACCTGAGCCTCTTCTCCACACTGCTGCAACGCCGTTCGCTGGCTCTTCTCCTCCCCATTTCAACGCCTAGCATTTCTTCTCCCCTTCTCTCTCCATTTACATCCGCTATTGTTGGAGTTTAATGGTTGTCGTTTCTCTGGGTTAATGCAACGTTTATTTGGCCTCTATGGCATTAATCTGAGCTTAATCCCTTTCCTAACCTCCTCTATAAAACGCGCATCAGCCCCCTGCTCGCCATCCCTCTGCTCGCCACCTGCTGCTGCTACTGCCATGACACAGCCGTGTCGTGCCTGCGCTAGATACGACGCCGTGGCCTGGAAGCTCGCCTCCTGTTTTGATTGCTGTTGTTCGCACCGCTAGAGCCCCTCGCCGGAGCTGTACTGCCATGTGCCATCGAAAGAAGCTGCTGGATGTCGTTCGATTCCGTCACCGCACTGGTCCTGCTGCTTCATCATGTCGCTACCCGTGTTCGTTACTTCAGCTCATCGAAGCTATCACCCTTATCATCAAACTAAGGTAGAAGATAATGCAAATTATAAACTACCCTCTAGACTATAGAGCTAATCCCATATAAATCTTTGTGACGATGTTTTTGTTATAAAATGACTATTTACCGTTTAAATAATTTATTTGATTTCTTCACCTCATAAGTTCATGCAAAATACACTAAAATCATTATTTGCAACTGTTCACGTGTTTTTCGTAACTTAAATTTGGTTAGTGATTGTTATAATTGATCTTTACATAGTTCTATAAATAAGAAAGGATAGAAAGATTACATATTTTTAACAAAAAAATAGGAGATGGTTATTCCTAACGATATTTGTATACACAAATGTAAAGGTATTAGCTACCCCTTCTAGTCTACCTTTATTTATGTGTAGATTCATGTTACAACTTTTACTATAAAATGTAAATTTAGAACCCAAATAAAATAGAAATAGTTTTGTTAGTTTTATTAATTAGGTGATAAACATTTTAATTAGTGTTTCCAACGGTTCACATATTTTCATAGTTTAATTTGAAATACAATTGTTATACAAAAAAATACTAAAATGGTCTCTTCAATAGATATGATGTTTTTATAATTTAACAATGTTCAGTATAGATGTTTAAGTATAGCTTTTTTAAATAGAAATTTAAAAGAAAAATATAGACCATGTCTTACTCAATAACATTAAAATATAATTATATATCTTTCACCATAAAAGTTAATTTAGATTTATACTCAAGTTTTCTTAAATAGATGCATTATATGTTTTTCAAAATAGCGTATGCCATATAGCTTTTCTAACAAATATTAAAATAGATTAATTATATTTTCTCATAATTTATTAATTAGACTTACATTTCAATTTGTCCATAACTAGTAATATAGGTGTGATTAATCCGTTCATCAATTTGGATCCATATTATTTATATATATCATTTAGTGGTCCCTAAAGGATAAAATAAAGAAAATTAGTGTTCATGTCCTTTTTATAATTAAAATGTTAGTTTACATATTTATTTTGTATATAGCTTTCTTAACAAAGAATATAGGATATGTACTTTCTAATAAAAATAAAATATAGTTGTTTGTTCATTGTCTCTTACATAAAAGTTCATTTAAAGCATATATCATAACTTTCCATAAATAAGTATTTAATAATAATGATCTTTTCATATAAAACTTATTTAGACTTATATCTTAGTTTGTCATAAGTGAAGGTTTAACAATGAATTATAATACATTCCATAATGCTTCTAAAATTAATAACGTATTTCGTAGCTCATTAACCTTAGATATATAACATATATCTTTTCTTAAAAAGTTAAAAATGTTAATATTGTTATAACGTGTTTTATCATCTTACAAACCCTTAATCTTAGACATATCACATATGATGTTTTATAAAAGATTAAATTGGTGAACCTAATAGTTGTATATTTTAATTAAGATAGTTTTAAGCTCATGTCTTGTTTTATAAAGTATGGATCACACATTTTTGAAAAGAATACCTTTTTATTATAACCCTTACGTGTAATGTTTTTGAAAAGCGAACGCTGTTTTCGTTAGGCCTTCTTTTAGCTTTACGTATGGTGAATGTTGTATGTTATTGAGTGGTGTTTGCTCTTCTTGTTTGTTTGTGTGATATTCGGTGGTTGATCTAGTAGTTAAGAATCAAGATCTATTCCTATCTGTGGAAGAACCTCAAGTTTTCAATAAGCAAGGCAAGTGGAATTCTCCCTCTGCATACTCTGTTTGATCCCAAACAATACATTTAACAAAGTTTATTCTTTTGGATATATATGCATAATTTGACGGGTTACCTATTTAGATAACCTTTCCAACCTTATTCCTTGTTAACCTGGGTTTTAATCTATTCAAGTAGCTATGCTATTGCTACAACTTTAACTTTATGATGTTACTCCAACTGATGAAATCAATGTTCCAAATAGTTAGTTACATTATTGTTGTTAATCCGACGATTAAGCAAGATCATATTGTGATAATTGGAACATGGAGTGACCACCCGGGAAAACAGTGCAACCACGAGTGCTATCATGACTCTGGCTTTGGTAATTAGCTTTATATGCTTAGTGTCTGGCAACCTTACCTGAAATATGGGCAAGAGGGGGAGCGGTAGGTGTTGGCAGCCCACGTTATCATGGGGACGTATTCTTGGCTAAGGTACCTTACCCATGGGGCCTCCACCATCGTCTTTAGAAACCTTAGCGGGTTGCTTTGTATTGAGTGTATTCTGTGAAAGCCTCATAGTGGATCCCTAGCCACTCACCTTGGAAGTGTTTACGGGTTTTGGCCGACCCAGGCTAGAGGGGATACACGGCTTGTGGGTAAAGTTGTACCACCTCTGCAGAGTGTAAAACTGATATATCAGCCGTGCTCACGGTTAAGAGCAGCCTGGACTCCTCACATGATAATTAAACTTGAAGATGGAAATAAATCGAGATCCGATGATCTGCCAATGGTTTGCTTAAGTGGTTTCACTTAAGTGTTTTTGATATACTCTTATACCTTTGTTTAAAGGGAATACTTGGGATTCACACTTATTAGTAAGACAGGTGTTGTTAATAAAATGTTGACCAACTAAAATGCTTACTGCTCAACCTCAGCCTCACCTTGTTAGACTTGCATTAGTTTTTCCCCCACTTGTTGAGCCCCGACCATAAGTGAGCTCACCCTTGCTTAATTTTGATTAGAAGTTGCAGATGAAGATATGATGCTGAACTACATGGACGCTAGTCTAGTGATACCCCCAGTCATCTTCCTGTGGATGGATGTCCATGTCTCGCTGTACTTTGATGAATAAAGGTTAAGACATTATGTCTGTTCGAAGTGTAATATGTTAATATATTCTTTATTTATGCTTTTATGCATTGTTCTTTTGATATATTACACTTGTGACGTCAACATATGTGTGAAAATAGATCCTGGCACACATATGCTATGCACCCGCCTCTGCCCTTTGGAAACGGGTGTGACAGAAGTGGTATCAAAGCAATGTGACCGTAGGTCGCTAGATTAGTTAGAAATGGAAATCCCAGTCAGTCTTTCAAAACTTGACTTAATTGTCTTCATAAAAACTTACTGTATATCAAAACTCGTCTCTTTTATTTTCAACTCTTCTTGTCTAATTTTTGGTCTATCAGAAGGTTCTAATGAGAAGCATTGCAAGATGATCAAGCTAGGATTGCGGAACTTGAAGCGAAGTTTGCCAGAAGAAACCTTTTCGAAGCTATCGACGATGCCCTATTCTCTGTCTTATCCCCACTCTGCAAGAAGTTTTGTTATGGATCCCCTGGATCTATTATCTGACTTCTTAGCTAGGATGATAGGATTGTTCTTTAGTATTAAGATTTTTGACTAGATCGGTAAGGACGATATTATATTATACTATAGTGGTTTTCTAATCCCTAATATTGCTATATAACCCTTGACTTCTTATACTTTTGTTTTCTTGCCATTGTATTGCCACCCTTGTGCAATATCTACCTTGATATATTAAACTTTTGCCTCTCTACTTTTCTCCTTGATAATGCTTTCTCCCTATTGAATTCTTATACTTTTGCTTTCGTGCCATTGTATTGCCACCCTTGCGCAATATCTACCTTGTTATATTAAACCTTTGCCTCTCTACTTTTCGCCTTGATAATGCTTTCTCCCTAACTCACTTTATATCCTTGGTTGTATCATTTATCCTAACTTTAATAGTTCATGATTATCTTATTTCACTATTGGCCACCGACAAATATGCCTTGTCTAACTCCTTGATAATTCTTACCCACCTACTTGATGTTATAATATCTTTCTTATTCCAAACCTTGTCTCACCTTTTGTTTTGGTTAAATGAGTAGAATTGGATTATGTTATGCTGGTATGCTTGAGTTCATTGTCCTTTGTGTTCATGTTTGATTTGCTTCTTTGAAATGATTGTTGGTGTATTGTGTGACTTTTGTCCACAATGACATCAGTTAGCTAGGTAAAACCTTAGATGGGTTTTCTCTGCTCTCTATAATCTATCTTTGCTCAACCCTTTCGTCCCTTCCATTCTTCCATACCCATACAGATGTTAGACCTTGGAATATCAACTACAAAAGATGTCACTAAATGCAAAGAATGTGGTGTGTTGGCAAGTCAAAACAACACTATAAATAAAACAGCTGATGAACAGACAATCAAGACACATAAGGATGCACAACCAAACCAACGGACAAGTGAACTTGGAACATGTTGTTGTTGTGAGTACTATGGAATTCCTTGTCGCCAGATTAGTACAAACAAAAGTGAAACTACAAAACAGAAGAACCGGATTTTATTTTCTGGTATAAAAAGTCAATGGTCTACCCAAGAACAACTAAAAGCAGATGCACTGTCAGACGATGAATTGCCAGGTCTTCCAAAAAGGAAACATCACAAGAATGCCCAGCTCCAAAAAGAAGCAAATGAGTGTTACATTGATGGATGGACTATCACCTGCACATAGTTTCAGCCTCGTCGTCGCATCAGGTCCAAGAAACAAAAGTGGAAACATGGAAAAAGTCAAGAAATAACTTCAAGAAAAGCTTGCTATCTGTGTAGACGTGAAGATCATTACCTTCGTGATTGTCCTGAGAAGAGTTCACTACCAACCCCCCCCCCCCCCCCCCCCGAGATAAAGCTACCTCAGACTCCAAACATGGAATACGAACAAAAATTCACAAAAACTTCTATCAACATCGTGAAGATCAACAAAAGGAATAGAAAAATGTTTGGATACATGAGTAGTCCACCTCAACCACAAGCAAAAGCCCGAAACACATGGATACCCAAACGGAAGAATCAAGCCAGACTCAACTATATGAGATACAGACACCCAATCACCCCTCACCACCTGTTGGTCAAGCAAAGTTGACTCGCAAAGAACTCAAAGCAAGAGGTGCTTGCTACTACTGCAAAAATGAAGAACATATTATTCACGAATGCCCCAAGAAGCGTCTAGACCGACTAAAGAAGAAGACGGTGAAGCAAGACCCAAACAATAATCCAGAAGACCAACCAGTTATAAGTACGATGATGAAGATCGCTTGATTTGTAGTCATTGCGGAGTGAAGAAACAATAAGTTCCTTATGTTTAGAAGAGTTCAATGTGAACCAAGAACCTACGAGTAACCATATGTCACCATTATTTTCTTGCTAGCCTTCCCTAATCTCGAGGACGAGTTTTTTTTAAGGGGGTAGATTTTGTAACACCCTAAATCCATCAAGTAAAAGAAACCTAGTTTAATCATTTAGTTTCTAGTGGAAAGGAAAATATTTATGTTTTCAAATAATGAAATGGTGATACAAATAAATTGAATAATTTCTTGTTTCAAATAAAATTTTGTCAAGTGTTTGATGCATTCATGCTGAAGCATATATTTTTGTCTGATTTGATTTATAAATTCAATATTTTTAGATTTAGTTTTGTAAGAAAGATCTCACAATAATGAATTGTTAATTTTTGTCATGCAAAAATCCCATTTGGTTTATTTATCCCTTTTTAAGCCATTTTATTTAGTTAGTGGATTTTCCCTAAAATAATTTATTTCTCAAATTGGTTATAAAGGTATTACTTTTGGATTTATTTAATAATTTTTGGAATATATATATATATATATATATATTTATGTATGTATATATGTATTTATTTATATATAAAAAAAGTAAGAAAAAGGAAACGAAATTCGAAATTGAAAAAAAATAAACGAGTCTCTCGACCCTTTTGGCAGGTATTGGTCAATGGGCCTCTCACACGCATTACCACTTCCTTTGAATGACGTGTAGGCCTTTTTCCTTTATTTCTTTCTCTATGACACATGGGACCCACCTGGCCTATTTCTCTTCTCCACAAATTATTCGTTCATTCATCTCCTGGGCATTACAGCCGTCGCCTAGAAGTTCATCCGCCGACCGCCCGGTGCAGTGGAGCGCCCGCACCTGAGCCTCTTCTCCTCCACACTGCTGCAACGCCGTTCGCTAGCTCTTCTCCTCCCCATTTCAACGCCTAGCATTTCTTCTTCCCTTTCTCTCTCCATTTACAGCCACTATTGTTGGAGTTTAATGGTTGTCGTTTCTCTGGGTTAATGCAACGTTTATTTGGCCTCTATGGCATTAATCTGAGCTTAATCCCTTTCCTAACCTCCTCTATAAAACGCGCATCAGCCCCCTGCTCGCCATCCCTCTACTCGCCACCTGCTGCTGCTGCTACTGCCATGACACAGCCGTGTCGTGCCTGCGCTAGCTACGACGCCGTGGCCTGGAAGCTCGCCTCCTGCTTTGATTGCTGTTGTTCGCACCGCTAGAGCCCCTCGCGGGAGTTGTACTGCCATGTGCCATCGAAAGAAGCTGCTGGATGTCGTTCGATTCCATCACCGCACTGGTCCTGCTGCTTCATCGTGTCGCTGCCCGTGTTCGTTACTTCAGCTCACCGAAGCTATCACCCTTATCATCAAACTAAGGTAGAAGATAATGCAAATTATAAACTACCCTATAGACTATAGAGCTAATCTCATATAAATCTCTGTGACGATGTTTTTGTTATAAAATGATTATTTACCGTTTAAATAATTTATTTGATTTCTTCACCTCATAAGTTCATGCAAAATACACTAAAATCATTATTTGCAACTGTTCACGTGTTTTTCATAACTTAAATTTGGTTAGTGATTGTTATAATTGATCTTTACATAGTTCTATAAATAAGAAAGGATAGAAAGATTACATATTTTTAACAAAAAAATAGGAGATAGTTATTCCTAACGATATTTGTATACACAAATGTAAAGGTATTAGCTACCCCTTCTAGTCTACCTTTATTTATGTGTTGATTCATGTTACAACTTTTATTATAAAATGTAAATTTAGAACCCAAATAAAATAGAAATAGTTTTATTAGTTTTATTAATTAGGTGATAAACATTTTAATTAGTGTTTTCAACGGTTCACATATTTTCATAGTTTAATTTGAAATACAATTGTTATACAAAAAAATACTAAAATAGTCTCTTCAATAGATATCATGTTTTTATAATTTAACAATGTTCAGTATAGATGTTTAAGTATAGCTTTTTTAAATAGAAATTTAAAAGAAAAATATAGACCATGTCTTACTCAATAACATTAAAATATAATTATATATCTTTCACCATAAAAGTTAATTTAGATTTATACTCAAGTTTTCTTAAATAGATGCGTTATATGTTTTTCAAAATAGCGTATGCCATATAGCTTTTCTAACAAATGTTAAAATAGATTAATTATATTTTCTCATAATTTATTAATTAGACTTACAGTTCAATTTGTCCATAACTAGTAATATAGGTGTGATTAATCCGTTCATCAATTTGGATCCATATTATTTATATATATCATTTAGTGGTCCCTAAAGGATAAAATAAAGAAAATTAGTGTTCATGTCCTTTTTATAATTAAAATGTTAGTTTACATATTTGTTTTGTATATAGCTTTCTTAACAAAGAATATAGGACATGTACTTTCTAATAAAAATAAAATATAGTTGTTTGTTCATTGTCTCTTACATAAAAGTTCATTTAAGGCATATATCATAACTTTCCATAAATAGGTATTTAATAATAATGATCTTTTCATATAAAACCTATTTAGACTTATATCTTAGTTTATCATAAGTGAAGGTTTAACAATGAATTATAATACATTCCATAATGCTTCTAAAATTAATAACGTATTTCGTAGCTCATTAACCTTTGATATATAACATATATCTTTTCTTAAAAAGTTAAAAAATGTTAATATTGTTATAACGTGTTTTATCATCTTATAAACCCTTAATCTTAGACATATCACATATGACGTTTTATAAAAGATTAAATTGGTGAACCTAATAGTTGTATATTTTAATTAAGATAGTTTTAAGCTCATGTCTTGTTTTATAAAGTATGGATCACACATTTTTCAAAAGAATACCTTTTTATTATAACCCTTACGTGTAATGTTTTTGAAAAGCGAACGCTCTTTTCGTTAGGCCTTCTTTTAGCTTTACGTATGGTGAATGTTGTATGTTATTGAGTGGTGTTTGTTTTTCTTGTTTGTTTGTGTGATATTCAGTGGTTGATCTAGTAGTTAAAAATCAAGATCTATTCCTATCCGTGGAAGAACCTCAAGTTTTCAATAAGCAAGGCAAGTGGAATTCTCCCTCTGCATACTCTGTTTGATCCCAAACAATACATTTAACAAAGTTTATTCTTTTGGATATATATGCATAATTTGACGGGTTACCTATTTAGATAACCTTTCCAACCTTATTCCTTGTTAACCTGGGTTTTGATCTATTCAAGTAGCTATGCTATTGCTACAACTTTAACTTTATGATGTTACTCCAACTAATGAAATCAATGTTCCAAATGGTAACTTACATTATTGTTGTTAATCCGACGATTAAGCAAGATCATATTGTGATAATTGGAACATGGAGTGACCACCCGGGAAAACAGTGCAACCACGAGTGCTATCATGGCCCTGGCTTTGGTAATTAGCTTTATATGCTTAGTGCCTGGCAACCTTACCTGAAATATGGGCAAGAGGGGGAGCGGTAGGTGTTGGCAGCCCACGTTAACATGGGGACGTATTCTTGGCTAAGGTACCTCACCCAGGGGGCCTCCACCATCGTCTTTAGAAACCTTAGCAGGTTGCTTTGTATTAAGTGTATTCTGTGAAAGCCTCATAGTGGATCCCTAGCCACTCACCTCGGAAGTGTTTACGGGTTTTGGCCGACCCAGGCTAGAGGGGATACACGGCTTGTGGGTAAAGTTGTACCACCTCTGCAGAGTGTAAAACTGATATATCAGCCGTGCTCACGGTTAAGAGCAGCCTGGACTCCTCACATGATAATTGAACTTGAAGATGGAAATAAATCGAGATCCGATGATCTGCCAATGGTTTGCTTAAGTGGTTTCACTTAAGTGTTTTTGATATACTCTTATACCTTTGTTTAAAGGGAATACTTGGGATTCACACTTATTAGTAAGACAGGTGTTGTTAATAAAATGTTGACCAACTAAAATGCTTACTGCTCAACCTCAGCCTCACCTTGTTAGACTTGCATTAGTTTTTCCCCCACTTGCTGAGCCCCGACCATAAGTGAGCTCACCCTTGCTTAATTTTGATCAGAAGTTGCAGATGAAGATATGATGCTGAACTCCATGGATGCTAGTCTAGTGATACCCCCAGTCATCTTCCTGTGGATGGATGTCCATGTCTCGCTGTACTTTGATGAATAAAGGTTAAGACATTATGTCTGTTCGAAGTGTAATATGTTAATATATTCTTTATTTACGCTTTTATGCATTGTTCTTTTGATATATTACACTTGTGACGTCAACATATTTGTGAAAATAGATCCTGGCACACATATGCTATGCACCCGGCTCTGCCCTTTGGAAACGTGTGTGACAGTCTGGCAGGTATTAGGTGAGCTGGATAGCATGATGGATGAGCAGTTGAATTTTGGGTGATTGGATGATCGACGAATAATAACAATGAATAGTGACGATGAAACAGTAACGATAAATATCATCGATGAATAGTAACGATGACCAGTAACAATGGTGAATAGTAACGATGAATAGTAATGATAATAAATAGTAGCGGTGAATAGTAATAGAGATTAGCTAGACCTATTAGAATGAGATAAAATCTCTTTAAGATAAGATGAATCTACTAAGTTAATAGAGTATATTTTAAGATAAGATGGATCTATTAACCTAGATATATTTTAATGGAGTATTCTTAGTTGGTCTAGTTTATCTTATAAACAATTTATGAGGATAAGATATTTTTTAACATAAGATGAACCTATTAGAATAAGATAGAATACTTTAAGTTAAGAGGGATCCATTTAAAATAGATACACTTTAATGGAGGATAATCTAGGTTGTTTAGTTACCTTATGAATTTCATTTATTTATATTTATGCTTATATGTATATGCAGATGTACTTGTGGACATTACTCCACAACTCATCGCACTCAACCAAAGATCCAAATCAAACATGTATCACAAGCATTCAAGCATACAAAATATTTACAAAAAAAATAATTTTGATTTTGTTCCTAAGAGTAGGTCTCCTATTCCTAAAGGTCGCTTTAGGCACAAGATTTCAAAGTGTGAAATCCACTTTTGTCTTTAGAAAAGAAAAGATAACGGTAATCAGAGTAAAGCAGCAGTGGATGAGAAGAGATTAAGAAAAGTTTAGAAAGAATCAGAGTAGCAAAGGTAAGTAAGTAAGGGTTGTCCAGTTCTATCTAGGTTTCGTCCTATAGTCAACATCCCTCTGGTACCACTTCTTGTCACAACCAGGTTTTAGGGGTCCAAAACCCGGGCGTGAAATAATCACCAGGTGTGCTAGGACCAAGTCTCACACATATAATGAATCATGGTACAGAAATGAATGTCACATCTTTACTATATAATAGGAGTTCTATACAAGATAAATAAATAATTACATCGTAAGGAGACAACGATCCAGCAACCCAAAGTTGACTGGGAGACGACGACCTAGACCTCTCAGTAACTCATCATAGCATCCTCCATGCGCCTCATCCTGCGGTACCTGTTCTTGACCTGTGGGGGTGTGAGACAGCAAGAGTGAGCTCACATACGTTCATCGCTCAACAAGTTGTGGGGAATAATGTGTATGAACTTGCCAAAGGTGGAAGCTCATGTGAAGTGTAAGGCTTACCAAAGAGGATGGTTAAAGCTGAGCATTGCTTTTAAAGTTGGTCAAAATTTTATTAGCAGTTACTAAGTATAAGTGAATACCAACCCAATTAAGTAGTAGAACAAAAGTGATAACAACACCCGCAGTGCAATGCATATGACAAATTGAATTATTTTCATAAATTAATCATGTGAGTGTCCGAGCTGCTCATGACCATGAGCACGGCTAGTATACCAGTTTTACACTCTGCAGAGGTTGCGCATCTTTACCCACAAGTCATGTTACCCATCTGCCAAGGGATCGCGACTTCCCATACACCTCTACCGAGGAGGCGAGGCAGTGTAACACTGCGAGGCCTTTACAAAGTTCCACTAGCTTCAGAAAACCCGCTACAGTTTCTAGGAAGCTCCGATGCAGGGACCCCTTGCCTGACCGCCATCCCAGCAAAATCAACCCAAGGGCCTCCCCACACTAACCACTCCCCTACTGCCCTTGCCCCTTTCGGGTAAGGTAGTCCTCCACTAGCTTTCCTAATTAGTCAGCCAAGGGCGTCCCATTCCACCCTTGTGGTAGCACAATTTTCTTGGGTGGTTCTCCATGTTCCAATTAACATAATGATCTTATCATGAACAGTAAATAACAACTGATAACAAAAGTATGAATAATGTATATCTCAATGCCCAAATCCACATAAAGCAATAGCAAGTACTACCCAAAAGTTCAATGGTAAACAAGACATAGAGATAGTCAAACTAGGGTAACCTATTGGGTCCCATCAAAATTAACCTATGTAGATCATTATGATTAATAAGAACATGATTGGGTAAAAAGAAGTGATCAAGGGTACAACTTGCTTGGGACTTGAGATTCGAGGTACCAACTTGCTCTTCAGGTGACTCGTAACCTCGTGCTAGTCGTAGCAATACAAATAAACATGGTATAGGCAAAAGTAACATCACACCAAACATAAGAACAAACTGCATAATAATAATCTATGCGTTGCTACGAGATCGTGGTCTTGAGAACGGCTAAAATCGGAGTTATGGTTAAAAAGGTATAGTTTTCGAAAGACCCACGTGATTAAGTAATTAAAACTAGGTCTTGTTTTGATTCTATAAAGATAATCTAAGGAAAAAATTAATTCAATTTTAATTATAACTTGACTAGAGATCATATTTGATCCAAATTATAATTATGGACATGCTAGTTTTGATTAGAAGAGTTAATCTAGTAGACATAGGTTAAATAAATATCTAACTACAAAATTATGTGATATTAATGTTGTTACTATATAGTAAATATTTATATGAAGTTAACGTGACTTGAACGGACCATATCAGAATTAAAACGAAGAAGTTATGGATTTTCGAAGTTTTAAGTGTTGGATTAAAAGAAACTAAGTGCATAATTTTTAATCCAAGTTTCATAACAAAATAAGGTTACCAGATAATAAACAATATCAATATGAATTTATTGCAACTGGAATGGATCAATTTGGAGCTAAAATGAATTAATTAGGAATTAAATAAGTTTCAGGAATTATTTATGTGCTGAAAACTATTTTTCTATATTAATTACTTGATTTAATCCATTCCTGGGCTGGGGGTGCTATTTACCAGAAGCTTGAGGTTTAATTTGCAAAATCTACCAGACTCAGCCCTGACCCGAGGTGGACGGCGGGTTCATTTCCAATAAGTCGAGGGGCTCATTTGCAAATGCACCGCGGCAAAGGGGTATCTTGAAGTATCGGTCGTTGGATCACCACCGGACGATCGGGATTAGAACTTATACCGTTGGTAACCGGTACACACTACGGGTCATTGGATTTAAATTCTCTGGTCAGGATTTTAAAATATCTCGATCAAACTCCACTCACCGATCCAACGATCTATGGCCCAAAGTTGTTCTAGCCGAAAGGGTACGCGAGATTTAATCTGTGCCGTCTATTACTGAATCCACGGCCACTACGCCATTTTCTTCCACCCGAGGTCCGATGCGGCGGCACCCAGCATCCTGCCCACGGTGGTCGCGATGGTCGGCCCACCTAGTTAGCGCATTCAGGTGCGCGATTCTCAGGGACGATGGGTTCTACACAAAGGATGGGACAAGACGATCGTCGTGGTGGGCAGCTCACCTCAAATTGGAGCAACAGGGGTCCGGTCCACGTGACGCAGGGGTGTTCTTGCCACATCTCGAGTCTGACGATGAAATCCCAATTCTCCATAGATCCACAGCGCTTCCAATCTCCACCCACGAATCGACGATGACCAAACGATTCCCCAACGCCAGCCCCGTGATACCATCGGGCGCACAGAGGTGTTGCCCGTGCGATGGATCTCATGTGTCTTCCCCACCCTGCTCTGATTGTCCGAGTGACCAAAACAAGCTACGGACGTAGATATATATGCAAGGAGAGCAAGGGGGTTACATCCATGCCGCGAATCCTGGGCGCACACGGAGAACCGCAACAAATTGAGAACGGGGGGATTTGTTCACGACCACAGTGTTCTGTTGAGCAGAGCCTGATACCGCGGGAGGTGGGAGAAGAACCGTGGGAGCGGGCCCCACAAGTCATTGGCTTGGCGGGGGATATGCGAGCGCACAGGTGAGATTGGCAGGGGGCCTGCTAGCCGGCGCTGTGGGAAATCCATGGGCCACGTGGCTGGGATGGTTGAGTGGGCCGAAATGAGGACTGAGGCCCAACTAGTTTTTCTTTTCTTTTCTATTTTCTTTATTCAAATTTGAATCCCAATTCAAATCAGGTCTTTGAATTTCAAAATTTATTTAAAATGAACAAACAAAGAAATTTACCAACATGCATTGCAAGGTTCATTTTATTCCTTTAATTAATAGTTTAATTTCGAATGCATAATTCATACTTCCAAAAATTCAAACAACTTTTCTATTTTTTTCATTTCTATTCCCCTATTTTATTTTCTGTTTTAAATTTTAAATTTGTGAATTTCCATTCAAATATGCACATAAAAAATCAGCATGAACTAGAATTATATTTTTACATTTATTTATTTGCTATCCAACTACCTAAATTCCCTTAATTGAGTATGCACAAAGAAGAGGAAATCAATTAATTCCAAAAACACTTTTATATAAATACATGTATTTATTTATTTTTTTATTATTATTATTTTACCTTATACTAAATTTAGGGCTTTACAGGCACACCGTGTAGACATACTATCAGTGCCATGTACAACTCTGCTAGCCTGGCTCCCGAATATGTGGTCTTCATTGGGATAAAGTGGGCTGCCTTAGTTAGCCTGTCCACAATCACCCATATAGAGTCATACCCAGTGGATGTGCCGGGCAGACCTACAATGAAGTCCATGCCAATCTCTTCCCACTTCCACTCAGGTATCTTAAGCGGGTGCAGCAAACCAGCAAGTCTTTGATGTTCTGCTTTTACCCTCTGGCATACATCACATAGTGCTACATGCGAAGCAACATCCTTCTTTAGTCCATACCACCAATATTTCTGCTTCAAATCCTGGTACATCTTTGTATTGCTCGGTTGGATGGAATAAGCTGAGTCATGTGCTTCCTTCAGTATGGTTTCATGAAGACTGTTGATCTCAGGGACACAAATCCGGTTCTTGAACCATATCATACCTTGGTTATCCTCCATGAAATCTGGGCCTCTTCCTTCTGTTATTAGATCCTTGATCTCTTGGATTTTAGCATCACCGATCTGACCCTTGCGTATTTCCTGCTCCAAGGTAGGCTCTACCTCTATTGTAATTCCTTAAGTATAAGCAACTATCCCTAGATTGAGCTTCTCAAAGCCTTCTACTAAATCATTGGGTAACTGGGTGACAATAGCTGCATGGACATGCTCCTTTCGACTCAAGGCATCCGCAACCAGATTCGCCTTGCCCGAATGGTAATGAACTTCCAAATCATAATCCTTGATGAGCTCCAACCAAATGTTTTGCCTAAGGTTGAGATCCTTCTGAGTGAAGATGTATTTTAAGCTCTTGTGATCAGTCTAGACTTGGCATTTGTTCACCATAATATAATGTCTCCATATCTTGAGTGCATGCACTACGGCTGCCAGTTCTAAGTCATGAGTGGGGTAGTTCAACTCATGTTTCCACAACTAGCAAGACGCGTAGGCAATGACATGTCCTTCTTGCATAAGCACACATCCCAAGCCCTGGCGGCACGCATCACAATATATGTCATATCCCTTCTGCAGATCTGGCATAATCAATATTGGGGGTGACATTAACTTAAACCTCAATTGATTGAAACTCTCTTGGCATTCATGAGTCCAGTTAAACTCCTTCCCTTTCTCTAACAATGAGGTCATAGGCTTCGCTATCTTAGAAAATCCTTCAATGAATCGCCGGTAATAACCTGCAAGTCCCAAGAAACTCCAGACCTCCGTGACTGAACTCGGTATCTTCCAACCCACTATTTCCTTTACCTTAGCTAGATCCACTGAGATTCCTCCTTTGGAGATGATATGCCCAAGGAATGGTACTTCATCAAGCCAGAACTCACACTTGGTAAATTTGGCATAGAGCTGATTATCTAGTAACTTCTATAGCACCATCCACAGATTTTCCTCATGATCACTATCATTCTTGGAATATATGAGAATATCGTTGATGAATACCACGACGAATCTATCGAGATACTCCATGAACACCTTGTTCATCAGATTCATGAAGTAGGCTGGTGCATTGGTTAAGCCAAACGACATGACTGTGAATTCATATAGACCATATTGGGTAGAGAAAGTCGTCTTGGGAATATTAGATGGCCTAATCTTCATTTGGTGACAGCCCGACCTAAGGTCAATCTTAGAGAACACCCTAGCACCTCTCATCTGATTAAATAAGTCTTTAATATGAAGTAACGGGTACTTGTTCTTAATGGTGACATCATTAAGTGATTAGTAGTCCACACACATCCTTTGCGAACCATCCTTCTTCTGTACAAATAGTACCGGTGCTCCCCAAGGTGAGGAACTCGGACGAATGTACACTGCCTCTTGCAACTCGGTTAATTGTTTCTTAAGTTCTTTTAACTCTTCCACTGACATCCTATATGGCCTTTTTGAAATGGGAGCATTACCAGGTAAGAGATCAATGACAAATCCAATTTCCCTATTTAGTGGCATTCCGGGTAATTCCTCAGGAAAGACATCTGGAAAGTCTCTAACAACATGGATGTTTCTACCCATAAATTTTCCATCTACTAGAAATATGGCAGGTCTGATAAAGGCGGTTATGGTAATCTCAACTTCAAATCTTTCCCCTTTGGAGCTAGTGAGTTCTACGGTCCCCTTAGCACAGTGTATAACTACCTTTGCCTTCCTTAACCAGGACATCCCAAGTATCAGATCTATGCTGCTTTCTTCTAATACTACAGGTGTAGACCAGAATTCCCTTCCCATAATTGTCAGTGTTAATCTGTGTGTCATATAGTTTGCTTCAACATGTCCTTTAGGTGTAATTACTACCATTGGTGTTTTCATAATTTGAAGTGGTAATTCATTGGTGGTGACAAATCGAGCAGAAATAAACGAATGCGTAGCTCCGGAATCAAATAATAAGGCTAGCTCCGGAATCAAATAATAAGGCTACTGGAATTGCATTAATGTAAAACATACCAATAGCGATGTCCGCTCCATCAGTAGTGGCCTCAGCACTGACTTGGTTAACTCTAGCAATGCTGAATCCCTTGCCAGGACTCTATTGCTTGTTCGGAGCTGGTGTGGTGGAAATCCCCATCGGACAAGCACTTGAAGCATGTGGGGCCTGTCCTCTGTCCTGTAGGTCTCACCGGGGTGCCAGTGGGGGCAACCTAATGAGTGTGGGGTGTCTGTGGAGTCCCCTGTGGAGCGTACTGAGTCGGGCGTGGTCCTCCTCTAGGACGAGCTGGTGTACCCTAGGGCAGAACATAGCGAGGATGAATACTGCTGCTACCCTGCCCCTAGGTAATGGCCTTCCACTTCATGTCTCCCAGTTGAACACGCTTGTGTTCAATAGCTAGAGCTTTATCAAGAAGTCTCTGAAATGGTGGAAAAGTGTGGGTAACCAGTGCATACTATAGTGGCCCATTGAGTCCCTCTATGAAGTGCTCTTGCTTTCTCTCATCATCAGCCACCTCATCAGGAGCATACCGTGATAGCTGAATGAATTTGTCATGGTACTCACTAACTGACATGTTGCCCTATTTTATTGACAGAAATTCCTTCTTTTTAATCTTCATCAGTCTAGCAGGTATGTGGTAATTTCTGAACTGTGTGGTGAATTCCACCGAAGTGATAGTATCAGCAGCGTCATGGACAACAATATAAGAATCCCACTAATCAGCAGCAGGACCAGTAAGACAACCAAATCATAGAGAACCTTCCCCTGGTCGAAGCATTGGGCAATGTTTAGCATCTTCTCCACTTACTTTAACCAGTCGTCGGGGTGCAAAGGATCTAGAGAGCTGGCGAATGTAGGTGGCTTGTGGCTCATAAATTCCCGGTGCTTGTCCCAGAGTGGAAGTGGTGGTGGTGGTGGTGAAGGCAATGGTGCTTGCTGTTGCCGCCCCATTCTTTCTTGACGCATCTCCTCCCACATATCTTGCCTTTCCTGGTGCATCTCTTGGCGTTCCTGCCACATCTGCGTATGCATATCTGCTATAGTATCAGCCATTTGTTACATCATCTGCATCTGGGCTACAACCATTGGATCAGCTCTGGCTGGTGGAGGATTCATCTCTGCTTGTTGTTGTTGTCTAACCACCCTCCGGTTGTGTGGATTGGTGGGTAGATCAATTCTGCCTCCCTTCCTGGTATTGACCATCTGGGTTAGAAATACATTGTCAAATAGAATTGTAGAATAGACAAGTAATTATGAGGTAGAATCTTTTGAGGGTTTTATTAGCTAAGTAGATTAGTGTGTCACCTACTCATTCTAATTACCTTATGGTGGTACATGCTAGAATGCCTTGCTATACTATTTCAATCACTCAAAGAAGCAAATCAAGCATTTACCATCAGCACAATCATCCAATTTCTTCAAGTAGAGAAAATAATTTTAATTTTTGTCTTAGGTCTTCTATCTCTTTAGAGGGTCATAATTGTAGGATTCCAAAGTGTGAAATTCTCCTTGTCTTAGAATAGAAAAGGTAAGAGTAATCAGAGTAGAACAGTAGAAGCTGAGTCAAGATCAAGAAAAGTATAGAAAGAATCAGAGTAAGGTATGTAGGTAAGGGTTTTGTCTAGGTCTACCTAGGTTTCGTCCTACAGTCAACATTTCCTCTGATACCACTTCTATCACACCCGAATCTAAAGGATAAAGCGGGGTGCGTCTCATATGTGCGCCAACGGAGAACATCACATATAAAGACAAAGTGTATAGAGATAAATGTCACAACTAACATAAATGTCATTATTACGTAGCGGAAGTCTTACAAAAATAAATGATAATAATAAAGTGAACTAAATCTTAATCTCTGGTGCCACAAAGCTGACTGGGAGATGCCACCTAGATCAACTCGTATGCTTCATTGTAGGGCGGCTCCTCTTCGACCACCTGCTCTTCACCTATGGGGGGTTATATATCGCAAGAGTGAGCTCACAAAAGATCATAGCTCAACAAGTTGTGGGGAATAATGTGCATGAACTCACCAAAGGTGGGAGTTCATGTGAAGTGTAAGGCTAATCAACAAATAAGGTTTAAAGCTGATCATTGCTTTTATAAGTTGGTCAAATTTTATTAGCAGTTACTAAATGTAAGTAAATACCAAACCAGAGTAATAGTACATCAAAATAATAATAAATCCCAATGCGATGCAAATGATAAATTGAATTTAGTTCCATAAATTAATCATGTGAGGGTCCGAGCCGCTCATGACCGTGAGCATGGCTGATATACCAGTTTTACACTCTTTAGAGGTTGCGCATCTTTACCCACAAGTCATGTTACCCATCTGCCAAGGGATCGCAACTCCCATACACCTCTAATAAGGAAGCGTGGCAGGGTAACACTACGAGGCCTTTACAAAGTTTCACTAGGTTTAGAAAACCCGCTATAGTTTCTAGGAAGCTCTAATGCAAGGATCCCTCGCCTGACCGTCATCGTAGCAAAATTAACCCAAGGACCTCCCTACACTGACCACTCCCCTACTGCCCTTGCCCCTATCGGGTAAGGTAGTCCTCCACTAGCTTTCCTAATTAGTCAGCTAAGGACGTCCCATACCACCCTTGTGGTAGCACTGTTTTCCCGGATGCTCGCTCCATGTTCTAATTAACATAATGATCTTATCATGAACAGTAAATAACAAACTAATAATAAAAGTATGATCATGAATAATGTGTATCTCCATACCCAAAACCACATAAAGCAATAGCAAGTACTACCCAAAAATTCAGTGGTAAATAAGGTATAAAGATAGCCAAACTAGGGTAACCTATTGGGTCCCATCAAAATTATCCTATGTTGATCATTACAATTAATAAGAACATGATTGGGTAAAAAGAAGTGATCAAGGGCACAACTTGCCTTCAACGAGCTCCTGCTCAGCAGTCTCCACCTGCTGAACCCTTGGATCCTCTGTAGCTGGCTCATCTACTCGCAGCAATACAAACAAACATGGTATAGCAGAAATTAACATCACACCAAACAGCAAAACAGAATGCATGATAATATTCTACGGGTCGTAACAAGATCGTAGGAACAAGAATCACTAAATTCGGAGTTACGATTATTAAGTTATGAATTTTTGAAGTTATTTAGTAACTAGAATAGAATAATTCAAGTGGATAATTTTAGTCCAAATTTCATGGCTAAATAGAGGCACTAGGTGATAGACAATATTAAAACAAAATTAATGCCACTAGAATGAATCAATTTGGAGCTAAAATGAATTAAATATGAATTTCACAAGTTTCTGGAATTATTTTTGTATTAAAAATCAATTTCTATAATTAATTATCTACTTTCCCTGCTCTCTGGACTGTGTGCCAAATACCAAAGAACTCAGGGGTTATAGCGCAAAAGATTCCAAGACTCAACTATACCCGAGGATGGACCGCGGTTTGAATTCCCAGAAGCGGAGGGGTTCTTAAGTAAAATGGTCAGCGCGAAGGGGTACCCTGGAATCTCAGCTGCCCGATCCAAACCCGACGCATCGGATTAGAGCGCAGCATATAACGTATACCTCTTTTCGACCGTTAGATCTAACATCCACGAATGAGGGCGATCCTGCCTCGACTCATCCTCCTCCGTCCGATACCGCGCCACTGTTCCAGATTTCCCCCAGCGAACCGGTACGCTAATATCAGATCCAGACCGCTCAATTCCCAATCCGACATCCAGGGTTAATCACACGAGGTGGTACACCTATGATCTAATCTGAGCCGAATAGCATAGATCCAACGGACAGCGCTCATCTTCCTGCTCGGCCTCACCACGGCGAAATAAGCTCCCAGAGTAGCGACGCGGCTCGCCGGGGACACCCGCTCCCATTGTGCCGATTCACCAATCCACCCCCCCCCCAACCATCTATGCATGTAGCCGTGACTCTAGCGAATCTTGTGTAGGTTACATACCAGGGTTTTATAGGGTAGAGGTCACGACTCCCATCGAGTCGAGGACCAGCGGCGCTGCCCGATTACCAACGAGAAATTTGGGTCACACCGCGCACTTCCTTCCTAGAGGTTCGCACACCCATGCACCATGTGCCTTGGCTGATCCCCAAACCACACGCTGAGAGCTGGGTGATGGTGTGGCCGCAATTTCCATGGCGGCATGATCTCCTTCCCCGCGACGAGGTCAATTCCCCCCGATCACGGCAATGTAATCCGATGGTGGCCTAGTTCTAGCCTTTGGTCGAAGGAGGACGCCAACAACAGACTTATAGAGCACGAGGTGGACTCCGAGCTGGACGCGATGAGACGTGCACGCACCCGGCAGACGCGGCCTTCAGTTACGGGGATGGGGGTGGCTCCTGCAGGTGTGGGACCCACGCGACCGTGACCCAGAGAGCTTCCACAGGCGACATGATTGTGAGGATGGCGCGTGGGCCCGGTATGTCGGCGCTAAATAGGTAGTTAGGCTGTCGTGCGCGAAGAAGAAAAGAGTGGAAATGGGCCGGCCGGTGAGATACAACCCAGTTAGATGCTTTTTTCCCTAATTTCTCCCTCTTTTCTTTTATTCTATTTTGAATTCCTTCTCATATTTTCAAATTTCAGTATTTTAATTTCAAATTTGAGTTGTGGACTCATCCTAGAGGTCAAATGGACAATTAAGATGAACAATTACCATTATGGAATGGTATGTTTATTTATATAATTTTCTTTGTATTGTATATAGAGTTTTCCTCTCTTTCCTATTTTCTTTTCTCTCCTTTTCCCATTTCTTTTTTTTCAAATCCCAAGTTCAATTTAGGGTTTAATCCAAATCTCAATTCATCATTATATTTTTATTAATATTATTGTTATTATTATTTAAATGCACAAGCAAAAAACGCCAACAGGATGCATAGCTTATTGGTGTGCTTTTTATCAAATTTTTACTTTAAATATGATTATTCTTATGATATAATGAGTAGATGGCCAAACAAGTAACGAGATCAACTCTTTTCTTATGTTTTACAATTTGGGTATTACATAATCTAACCTTGTTTGATTGTGGATTGCCCAAAAACAACATGGCTGGGTCTCCATTACCGATCTTCGGCATCTTCATTCTCACTCTCCACATCAAAACTGTCACTGTCACTGGAATCACCAGATAGCCTAGCTAATATCTCGTTGGTGATCTTCTCTATGTTGGTCCTTTCCATGGCTTCATAAAAGCCAGTGAGTGTGGGGTCAGTGCTTTTCTTGTCTTTGACCATTTCGGTGATGGTCACGTCAGAAAGCCAAAGCTCGCAAACAATTAAACTTAGAGAACAGGAAAACTAAACAACAACTACAGCACGAAAAGCTAGATGGCACGAAAAATATTTGCGACACAGCCTTCTATATATATACTTAGAGCCCCACAGCTTGGTGGGCCCCATGGGTTAGAATGATTCTCTATTCTAGCGAAGGGAAGGTGTTTTTCGGACCTACGGTTAAAGGCCTTCGTTCACGTCGCAGTCTGAATTTGTTACAATAAAAACAAATTAATATGGTAAGGGGCTACTATTGCGGGCCTTCCTCTTCTGAAGGTCCTCAAAAACATAATTAACCATTTGTTTTCAGCATAACCTATTACAGGAAGCTTCGTCTTTAGGATACAAGCCTCTTCCTTATGATGAAAGCATGCGAGATGAAGACAAATCTAAAGATGTTAAGAGTAAACGCCGAAGCTATCACCAGATAAATAGCTTCGGCTCATAACAGAGATGAAGCATGATGATGATGCTGACCAAAGGGGGAAAAGACTACTTAGTCCTTAATGACTTGTATTACGATCATACGTGAATATTTGGGACATAAATGTACTTTTACCCAGGCTGCGTCCCGTGCCTATAAATAGATGAACAGTAGCACCGTACTGTTCACGCTGATGTGTAATCACTCTCTCGTGTCTTCAACTTCGAGCAAGCTGAAGGTATCAATGGAATATGAATTCTGTTGATATTCATACATGTTTTGTAGAATACAAATATGAATGAATTAACGGGATATAATTATTGCCTTCGTCTCTTTGTATTCTTGTTCACATATTGGATAATGAAGGCATGTCCTTCATGACCTTTGTCTGATGATCATTATATCCATGGGATATAATGCTTTGGAAGACGAAGGTCCCTAATAATTAAAAATTGTGTTGCCTTGTTCTTGATTCACAAAATTTGAGAACAAGTGACCAACAGGGTCCATGGAGCTTGTGAGTGGCTTGCCGAAGCAACTGATGTTGTGGACTGCTGGTTGCCCACATACTCGGGGATGTATGGGGAATAGCACGAAGCAGTATGTAGGACCTGCTTCGGCTGATTCTGTCGTGCTTCAGCTTCAGCTATTTCCTTTTATTTCTGGATTGTGACTTGGCACGTCCTTGTTGTATGTCCTTTGTCTTCTCCACAGAATAAACAAAACAACCTTCTTGGTTGGGAGCTGAACCTTCCACTGAAGCTTCTTCCTGCTCTGCCTCTTGGAGCTGGTGGCCTGAAGGAGCTTTGTTGTGTCTCTGATGACTGTGAGGTGTGTTGATGCCCTTGAGTGTGATTGCCCCTGTCATCGCTTGAACTAGGGTTATGAATTGTCTTGACATGCCTAGGGTGGAGTCTTCCTCCGAAGCCCCTAGTCATCTCGGAATATATGTAGGCTTCTTCTCTTCTATGTCGAAAGTCATTGTGAGCCCTGATATATTCATCCATCTTTTGCAGAAGCTTCTCCAAAGTTTGCGGAGGTTTTCTAGCAAAATACTGTGTTGTTGGTACTGGTCGAAGCCCCTTGATCATGGCTTCAATAACAATCTCATTTGGCACCGTTGGCACTTGAGCCCTGAGACGCAGAAACCTTTGGACATACGCTTGCAAGTATTCCTCATGATCCTGCGTGCACTGGAACAGAGCTTGAGCAGTTACTGGCTTCATCTAGAAACCCTAGAAACTAGTTACCAGCATGTCCTTCAGCTTCTGCCATGACGTGATCGTTCCCGGACGAAGGGAGGAATACCACATCTGAGCCACGCTCCTAACTGCCATGACGAAGGATTTCGCCATGACAGCCATGTTGCCACCATATGATGATATGGTCGCCTCATAGCTCATAAGGAACTACTTCGGGTCAGAATGCCCATCATACATGGGAAGTTGTGGTAGTTTGTAGGATGGTAGTCATGGGGGTAGCCTGCAATTCTGCTACTAGAGGAGAAGCATCATCAAAAGCAAAGTTACCATGATGGATATCATCATACCATACATCATCATAGCTTGGACTTTCTTGCCGAAGCTCTATCTGTTGTGGCCTTCATCCTTACTCATCTTGCGTGATATGGCGCATTTATTCTGTAGCTTCATCAATCTTCTTCTGAAGTTCATCTAGTCAAAGCATTTTCTCTCTCTTTCTCTCCACTTGTTGGTGGATGGCCTCTAAGTCTCTGATCTCTTGGTCTAGCTCCTCCTCCTGTGGTGTTGGGCTAATGGCCTTCCTTTTTTGGTTCTGGGCTTCTCTCAGAGGGAGCCCTTCTTGGTTAATGTCCAGCGGTGCAAGGGCAGCCCCTGGCGCTATTGCCTTCTTCGGCGGCATGATGAAGGTGGTTGCTCGAGCTATTATCGAGGGTGGTCGTTTTAGTTCACCGGAGGTGGGCGCCAATGTTGGTCTCAAATGCTGTGAATCAAGAACAATTGTCACACTCGGGTTTTAGGGGTCCAAAGCCCGGGCACGAACATAATCACCAGGTGTGCTGCGACCAAATCTCACACATATGATGAATCATGGCACAGGATCGAATGTCACATCTTTACTATATAATAAGAGTTCTATACAAAATAAATAAATAAATAAATAAATACATTATAAGGAGACAATGGTCCAGCAACCCAAAGTTGACTGGGAGACGATGGCCTAGACCTCTCACGAACTTGTCACAGCATCCTCCAAGCGCCTCATCCTGTGGTACCTGTTCTTGATCTATGGGGGTGTGTGAGACAGCAAAAGTGAGCTCACATACGTTCATAGCTCAACAAGTTGTGGGGAATAATGTGCATGAACTTGCCAAAGGTGGGACCTCACGTGAAGTGTAAGGCTTACCAAAGAGGATGGTTAGAGCTAAGCATTTCTTTTAAAGTTGGTCAAAATTTTATTAGCAATTACTAAGTATAAGTAAATACCAACCCATTTAAGTAGTAGAACAAAAGTAAGAACATCACCTGCGATGCAATGCATATGACAAGTTGAATTTAGTTCCATAAATTAATCATGTGAGTGTCCGAGCTGCTCATGACCGTGAGCACGGCTAGTATACCAGTTTTACACTCTGCAGAGGTTGCGCATCTTTACCCACAAGTCATGTTACCCATATGCCAAGAGACGACCAATCCCATACACCTCTACCGAGGAGGCGAGGTAGGGTAACACTACGAGGCCTTTACAAAGTTCCACTAGCTTCAGAAAACCCGCTACAGTTTATAGGAAGCTCCAATGCAGGAATCCTTCGCCTGACCGCCATTGCAGCAAAATCAACCCGAAGACCTCCCTACACTGACCACTCCCCTACTGCCCTTGCCCCTTTCGGGTAAGGTAGTCCTCCACTAGCTTTCCTAGTTAGTCAGCCAAGGGCGTACCATTCCACCCTTGTGGTAGCACTGTTTTCCTGGGTGGTTCTTCATGTTACAATTAACATAATGATCTTAACATGAACAGTAAATAACAACTGATAATAAAGTATAATCATCAATAATGTACCTCCATACCCAAACCACATAAAGCAATAGCAAGTACTACCCAAAAGTCCAGTGGTAATCAAGGTATAAAGATAGTCAAACTGGGGTAACCTATTGGGTCCCATCAAAATTAACCTATGCAGATCATTATGATTAATCAGAACATGACTGGGTAAAAAGTAGTGATCAAGGGCACAACTTGCCTGGGACTTGAGATTCCAGGTACCAACTTGCTCTTCAAGTGACTCGTAACCTCGCGCTAGTCATAGCAATACAAACAAACATGGTATAGGCAAAATTAACATCACACCAAACATAAGAATAAACTGTGTAATAATATTCTACGCTGCGCAACGAGATCGTAGAAACAAGAACCACTAAATTCGGAGCTACGGTTATAGAGTTAGGGTTTTTCCAAAGATCCACGTGGTTAACTATTAAACTATATTATAATTTAGTTAATATACATCATATGAGAGAATATACTCTAAATAATTAATTTATCTTTAATATAGCTTATAACTTTATTTTGGAAATCATAGTAAAATCATAGTTATAGATATATCGACCTTGGTTAGTAAAATAATTCTACTACTCAAAAGGGTAAACAAAATTCTAATTATAAAAGTGTGTGATATGACTCAATGAATGCTACTACTGCATAGGCAATTTTATCACAAAACTATAGCAACTTGAACGGGTCAAATCGGAGTTAAAACGAATTAAATATGAATTAAAAAAGTTTTAGATTTATTTGTATACTAAAAACCAATTTTCTTTATTAACTTTACCTATTTTATTAATCCTTGGGCTGGGGCTACTAATTACTGAAAGCTCGGGGTGCGTTCTGTAAATTCGAGGATTGGTCAGAAGGGGTTTTTGAACTTGTATGGACCGCGGGTTGTTTTAACACAAGTGCAGGGGCTCTTATGCAAAACGCTCAACGCGAAGGGGGTATTGTTTACTATCGGCCGTCTGATCACACATGAGTGGACCAGACTTAAATCGATCCGCATCCAACCGGTATGCACCGAAGACCATCAGATCTCTGTGGCGGAACCGCCCGAATTATTCCAGCTTAAGTGCCCAAGTCGCACCCTTAAGGGCAGCAACACACTTAAACAGGAATAACCCGTCAGTCCCTCAGATCTAGTCCGATAAAGCCACTTAACCAGGATCGAATACCACTAACTCACTCGAAGGTGAGGCACAGAGAAATACAATAAAACATAATACCACAATTTAATAAGTATCATTAGTGATTACATTATCGGAGTTTCAAAAATACTAACCATAAGTTTTAATGCAGCGGAAATAACTAACGGAGAAAACCGAGTAACATGGTGAAGCCTGGCCACGCTACTCCTCCTGGTCCTCTCCTGCGGAGGCAGTAACCCACTCGACCATCTATCCCGGTGGCAGGGATGGAGGCCAAGTCACACCAGCAATAAATCATCCTAAGGAATACCTGCAAAAATTGTGCCACAAGCAAGGCTGAGTATACTAATACTCAGCTAGACTTACCCGGTGTGAGGAGTCTATACTCCTCTACCTCTAGACATGCAGCTGTTTGGCTGTGGGGTTTGGTTGCCAAAAGCACTAGCTGAGTTTCTAAAAACAAGTTTTAGCTTTTCAAGTTTTAGTAGAATCCTTTAGACTAACTGTGTACCTAGCTAAGCATACATGGTATCAAACATTTTTACCAATCAACATCTTTTGCCAGTCACCTCATTTCCACTTATTACTCAATGTAGCAGCATGGATCAAGCAGTCTCATTAGCTGCGAGAAGCAGACGATTCGAATCGAGTTTTTAAACCTTGCAAGGTAAACCTAAACACACGACATGTAGGGGCACTCCGTCCCCACACACGTCAACCGTCCCCATCGATTCCCCGTCAGCAGATCAGGTCTCACCGCCTTGGCGTACAATGCCTCACTGACCCCGACTGGCCATCGTGCAGTGACCGCACTTGTACCCACCATAACCGGAATGGGAGACTACGTCTCAGGTCGCGTGAGGAGGTATGTCCACTGCCAGGTTCAATCAGGTACTAGGCTTACCGATTTACCATATTTCTCGGCATATGTTTAGTACGTTCAAACGCTTGACTCACGGTACCACACCTTAATCCTTAATCAACTTTTTATCCCGTGAACAACCAATCCCCATGGATTGTTGCCCACAAACCAGCATCATTATGAGAAGAAAGTGGATACAACCAAATTCCTGACCTCGCGCGAGTGCTAGAAAAATCACTCGACTTCTACCGAGATCCTAATTAATAAAGCAGCTACTCGACCTAGCATACTAGTATCCATCTCAAAAGGGAATCCTGAGTTCATGCAACTAAGGTTCCAAACAACTCCTACACTTAAGTGCACAGTACAAGCCTACAAACATTAAGTGTAGTAAAATAGCATATATTAAACGGTTATGCATAAAACCGGGGCTTGCCTTTATTTTGACACTTAGATAGTGTTTGCTGGGGGAGGTACTCGCTTGGCGAGCATCCACTGGTTAAGTCCATTCTTCAGGTCGTCCACCAACGGCATCTTGTGGTTGGCACCACACCACTGGCACGATCGTCATCTCTCGGTCCTATATGAGGTGCAAGATGCATATGTATGAATATAATGAAAAGTTATTACAAGATATACAAATACACGGTAGCGACCCAACACTAAATTGTAAGACACCGCAAACAACCACGTGTTAGAATTAGATATCTACACTTCATCGAGCGTACAACATCAACACCACCGGAAGGACGACGATTAACACCTATAACTAACCAACGCAACACCACATCACAAGTGCAAGTATTTATTTAATTGCTATGACTTTTCCTTAGTTCTTATATGAATCACACAAAAGCATCCCAACACAAGTTTAATAGAGGACCCATGCATCAATGTCGATAGACTCCTTTATCACAATCAACTACAGCAAGAAACATACAAAACATGACACACGTGCATTATTAAGCTTGGTCATGGTAAGTCTACATTAATTTAGTGCTAACCAACCATTTTTAGCCAAAAGGGTGACTAACACTAAATAAGCACAAGCAGAATTTTTGGACAGCAATACAGCAGTCACTTGTTTTAATCATAACTCTTTAATTATTAGTCCAAAAATATCAAACTAGAACTTTCTGGAAAGCTTATAAAGTGAACTGCAACTTTGGTATTTTCATCACAACATGATTCAACACTTAGCAAGGTCAAAACGTGCTAATACAACAGCGCTGTCCAGATTTGAACAGATTCAGGCTAGCAACTTCAAAAATTCACAACTGAAAATTCAGACATCCAAACAAAGTGATCCTAGACTTTCTGAAAAGCTAATTAAATGTTCTACAAATTGTTTATAAACATCACAGGGTGATTCAATATTTAACTAAGCGTAAATATCACTAAAAGACCTTGCTATCCAGAACTGGACAGATTCGGTTTTCATAATTGTAACATTCATAACTCAAGCTTCAGACCACCAAAAATAGTGATCCAAGACTTTTTGGAAAGCTTGGGAAAAGTACTACATAACTTTTATAATCACCAAGAAGTGATTCTAGGTTTATTCGAATCAAACATTACAGTTTTTGAAATCTGTTCTGACAGAGGACAGAACACAGCAAGCAGTTTATAAAATTCATAACTCTTAAACCGTCAGGCCTTTAGTTATGAAATTTTAACACAAGCAAGATCAGAAAAGCATCTACAACTTTCTTATAACGACCATGAACAGATTGCAACATTAAATTGAGCAAACAATGCAGTTTCTGAAATCTGTACAGAATTTGGACAGATTCAGTTACTGGATTTGTAAAATACATAACTCCTAAACTATCAGACCTGTGGCTGTCAAATTTTAACACAAGTAAGATAATAGAGTTGTCTACAACTTTCTTGTGAACACCAATAACTGATTTCAACATTAACTTAATCAACCATTGCAATTTCTGAAATCTGTTCAGAAATTCGACAGATTCAGGTGCTGGACTTGTGAAAAGCACAACTCTTAAACGATCAGGTTTTGGGCTGTAAAATTTTAGTACCAGCAAGATAATAAGGTTATCTACAACTCTTCTATACAACTCTTCTACAGAAAACATAATTTAATTCATCAAACAAACAGCACAATGAAAACAGCGTGTGCAGTCCAAAACAGCAATCATTAACTTTCAGCTTCTCTATAATTCCAGAATTAGTCGTGTTCTAGAGACTTAAATTATTCTAACACTTCACCGTTGATTAGAGGTAAATTAGTCAAATTAGGACCATCAAGTTGACTCATAAATTTTATCCAAGTCATTTTGTGCGCTAGATTGGCCATACTCAATTAACCACGCGTTCTCCACGAAAATCAACATCGAAGCGCTTTTCACCCAATAACTTGCATTTTAACTTAGACATCACCTGAGCACTACTACTTTTCATCACGACCATAAACATACACATTCAGACTTCAAAAGCAAATCACCGCGACTACGACCTTACCCAAACACATCTATTAATTCGGCTAACTAGCGCAACAACATAGGCCACTATACATCACACACGTCGGCTAGTCTATTATTATCCAAACCCGAGACACAACCTACACTACAATATTTTTATGGACACACATATTCGCAAGTATTTTCGCGCACTGACCAACTCATACGAATTGTAGACCATCAATCTCCAATTCGCAATCACCAGGCATTTACTTCTCAAACTACGAACACATACACGTTTACCATAAGAACAGATCATTTCAATAATTATTCCAAAGCAACTAACTTCATTACGCAACTTGTATCACGATCCTACTTGATTTACTTGAAGTGTCTACTCAAAATCGTGAGCACAATCATACACTATATGTGAAGCATAATTCGAGGAACGCCTAACACATATAGACTCGACTTAATTATAGAGGGAGCGATGACTACTTACGGCAGGTCATCACCTCTCTACTTAAGCCGAGACAATTTCTACCTACCACGACCAAACATTTTGGTTGAGCACACTTTATTTTATCCTGTCTCGCATACAACCATATTGCGGCGTGCACCCGAGACATTACCGTTTAATCTAACGCAATCACTACTACATCGCATTTCGATACACACCTCCGACAACATCGTGCTTAGGCAAACCCACACTTCCAGTCTACTTATCGCATCCAACCACATCACGTGACCACTGCATTCTCATAATCAATTTTTTTGCACAACTATATATGACAACACTTAGCGACTAGACGAGCGAAACACCAACTGATCATTCGCACATCCCGCCTTTAAAACACGAATCTCTTGTCACACAATTTATATTTTCAACCCACGCTATCCTACGCCACGATGAATACATAAGATATATTTAACATAGACTAACTCATTAGCCGACTATAGAAACCACCAAACACGTTTTACGCTTTATTAGATTTACCGCGACTAACACACTGTTTTATGACGAAGTATAGCAAGCGATTAATACCACCCACGAACCATCCTCGCGACACCTAGATGAATCATCGCAGCCACATATATTCAAACACCAATACACACCACATCGACTAAAATATAATTAGACAACTACAAATCGCGCACATCAATTAACCTCTTGCTCTCTAATCGCAAACGTGATCCTACCAATGCGCATAGCCAAAACATTTTACACATCTCCACACATATACATGCACTGCCTGTCGTCAATCAAAACATACGGATGGTAACTCTAAATTAATCAACCTGAACGGGAGCGGACTAGACGCATGTGCTGTCCACGTGGCTCGGCATTTCGTCGAACGGGCAAGGAGCGAAGTGCGGCGTCGACCACTAGCTGCGATAACACAAAATTTTGTTGACGACCGTTCATCGAACATTACAAACATCGGATAAATAAACAGCTAGGACAGCGGGGGGGGTTTCTCACCGAGGGTCCACGGCATCGCGGACGGGGCCGCGCAAGACAAGCTGCTTGGTTAGGCATTTTATCGAACGCCCGAGGAACGTTGATGGTGCCAGGCGCAGCAAGGAAAGCTCGACGACGATGTCGAGACTACAGCCGCGAGGGGAAAGGCAGGAGGCCCTGCGACAGCAGCTGGACATTTCATCGAATAGCCGGCATGCTCCACGGAGAGTAGCGAGGAGGGGTTGGAGATAGGAGCAGGGGCGCTGGCTGGGAGAGGTGGCTCGGCTGGGGGATTTTTGGGCGCCATGGCTGGGAGCAGAGGGTCAAGGGACGCTGGCCAAAGTGCTCCCTGCGCGCAGGGGAACAGCAGGGGAACACAGAAATGGAGCAGGGAGGGCGCCGAGGCAGAGGGGAAAACTGCAGGGGGTGGCGCCATGGGGAGGAGTGGAGCTCGAGCGCCGGCCATGGAGGAAGAGCAGGGCGCCGGCGTGCTCCCAAGGAGCTCGGCCATGGCTGCTGTTGGCTCCTTGCTGCTGCCGGCCATGGAGAGAAAAAGTAGCGCCGGCAGAGGAGGTGAGCTGAGCACAGGGAGGTGGAGCCGTGGCCCTGCGCACGTGATGGAGCCGGCCCAAGGAAGGGGGAGGAGACGCCATGGATGGACAGGGAGGGAGCTCCCTGCGTGCTTCGTGGGGAAGAAAAGTGGCTGGCGGCTGTGGGAAGTGTAGGGGTGGGAATGCAAAAATGGCCAAGTGCAAGGAAGGAGCACCCCTATTTATAGAGGAGGCACTAGGGTTAGGGTTTCAATTTGGTCAAATGGGCTGGGTTGGGCTGGCCCAAACACGAATCGGGCTGCGCTAAATTATTTCTCGGAATAAAAAGCTCTCGCGAAATTCGTCCGTACGCAAAACAGAGTGAACTAGAGTTCGGATGAACGGTCGATTGAGCGATTAATTCGGTCGAGAGTTTGGTTTGAATTCGCTCGGAAATAATTTATCGCGCACTATTTTAGAAATAAATGTTTCTCTCAAATTTTTGATCGGCTTTGGATTTTTTTAGTCGGAGAAGGCGAATCGTGACATTTTAAAATTGTTGTCGACACGGGGTTTTGAAATCAGTTTGGATACAGAGATATTTGGCCGAGTCGGATAAATTGATTAGAGGACGACATATCGAGTATTCCGTTTGAGGGTACGGAGTCGGATTAAAATAGTCGGACATCGATCGAAGTTCGGGAATTAGATGCGGGCTCAGACCAGATAATAGTCGTCGAGAGTTTGATTTAAAGAGCTTCAGATGAGATTTAAAATTCGAGAATGATCTTCGAGTCTGCATGAGTTCCGAGAATTAAAAGTTTTAACACGCTCCAAAATTGGCTGTTTCTCGCGATCGATTAACTCTGAATTCGGTGAACTTCCGAGAGAAAGCCTGATAAACAGAGATAGGCACGATCGAGAAATAGAAATTCTTACAGAGCATCCGAGATTAAGATTAATCTCCCGACGTAACACGAAACTGACACCTGGGGTGTCACAATCTCGATCCAGTGATCCAGATCAGATCAAGAGGCGAGTGCACAAGACCGTTCATCTCCGGATTGACGGCATAGATTCAATGAGACGAAAGGGGAAGCACCCACCTGATCACAGCCGTGCAAGAGGGAATCAACGGCGCAGGCAACCTCTTCATGCCCACTTCTCCCACCAGCCGCACCAACACGGCGGCACAGAGCCATCCCCGGCGGCGTTAGTCTGGCAACCGGTCCCCAAGAGAAATCGCGTCTAACTACGATGGTTCTTGGTCTATAGATTGAGGGGAACCGAGCAAGTCACCCGAGGCAACATGGATAGAAGTGCCACACAGGGAGGAGTTGACCGCGCAATCAGGCGGCCCGAGCGGAATTGGAGCTCCGATGAACAATCCATGGCATCCCAGACTTCTAAATCAACCTAGGTTCATTGCATGACACTATAGAGACCGGGCAAGCGCAGGGTGCCGGCCATACCTGACTCCGGAGGCCAGGAAGGGGATACCCACACTGTTCCACCAGTGGGGACGACGCAATGCTTTTCCCCAGATTCGCCGCAATGGCTAGGCAGTGGCGAGGACGCGTTGGTGCCGACGAGACCCTGGGGAGGGGGAGATACGTGGGGCCCTGACTTTATAGCCCCGACCCTAGATTAGCTTGAGCGAGATCGATAACTGGGGCATGGGATTTGGGGCGAGCATAGAGCTGCCCCGCAAGTTCCGCGGACAGTTGGGGAAGACGCAGTCCTGGGGTGGCCCACGCGTCCGTGAGAGAAGAATCCTAGGCACTACTGGAGACCGAGCAGTGGGCCCGCAACCCATTGAGGCATCCCCGTGCGTGAGCCTGGATAGACAGCGACTGTTGCGTGGGTCCACGACGCTAGGGAGTGAGCACGTTTGTGGTGCCAGTTGGACCACGCGGCGGTGCTAGGGTGGGCCGGCTGAGGGAATAGGCCCAACAGGAGAAAAACTGTTTTCTTTTTTTTATTCATTTCTATTTCTCATTTTTTTATTATTTTCAATTCCTCTTTCAAATTTGGTTTTGGATTTCAAATTCATTTAAATGCACAATCATAAGATCACAGCATGAAATACTAAATATAATTGTATTTATTTATTTATATGTTATATTAGTTGTTTTATACATGCTTCAAGTCACATGGTAGAGAATAATCCATACTATATTCATGTTAGGGTTTCATATTTCAAATTTAAGGCACAATCAAAATTTCCAGCATGAATGTGAATTTTGAGTTTATTTATTTATTTCTTATTTAAATGAATACTTCTAGATATACTTAGTAAAGGAGATATTGACCTAATAGCAAGTCTTTATCAAGAGTTACTAAAAAAATAGTACCTGAAGAGAAATAATCCAAATTGAAAACTCTTTTTATTATTTATTTCTTAGAACTGAATTTATGTTTCTAATTTATTTTAACTAACATTGATTTAAATAAATAAATTCCATAGTATAATTATTTATTAGGACACTTTCATTGGATTTCTTTTACTAATCTCAAAAATCATAATTTTGGGTGTTACAACAATGCAACATAATTGTTAAAGATTAAGGACCTTCGTCCTCTGAAGCATTATCTCCCTTCGGGTATATTGATCTTCAGATGAAGGACATAAAGGACACACCTTCAACATTCATGAGAATAAGAATCCATAGAGATAACTTATGTTATCCACTTATTCATTCATATATTTATTTCATAATATATACATGAACATTAACAAAATTTATATTATATTGATACCTTCGGCTTGTTTGAAGGTGTTGACGCGAGAGTGATTACAATCCAGCGTGAATAGTACGGCGGTACTGTTCACCTATTTATAGGCACGGAACGCAGCCCAGGTAAAAGTACATTTATGACCTTAACATTTGTTTATAACTATAACATAAATCATTAGGGACTAGCTAGTCTTTTTCTCTTCGGTGCAGCATCATGCTTGATCTTCGACACCATTTTAAGCCGAAGTTTTTACTCTTCGGCTATAGCTTCGACGTTCATTGTTGTTATTTTCGGGCTATATCTTTGACTTGAAGACCTTCGGCGGGGGAGAAGACTCCCATCATGAACCTTTGTTTGTGATGAGGCTCCTGTAATACTCAACATTATGCTAGAAACAAATGGTTAGTCGTGTTTTTGAGGACTTCGGAAGAGGAAGGCCCCCAACAGTTATGAAGAACACGTCTCCATGATTCATAAGAAATAGGAGTTTATATGTATGAAATGTATTATCTATCCATATATTTATTCCTTGATAAACACATTAACATTATTAAAATTTATATTACATCGATTCCTTCGGCTTGTTTGAAGATGATGACGCGAGAGCAATTACAATCCAGCGTGAACAGTATGGGGGTACTGTTCATATATTTATAGGCAACCGTAAAGGTTAGTACGCTATTACATTTATGCCCTCAACGATTACATACATAGTTTACAAAATGTCACAGGGGTAACATCGCCATTTGTATTTAATAACTTGAGCAACACCTCCTCGCATCTTCTCATTATTTCGTCGTCACGAAGCCTGCTTGATGAAGCACGCTTCGTTGTACTTACTTTTCATTATGCCAAAGCCACGTTGTCTACCCATTTCACCGTGATGAAGCATGTCAGACAAAGCTTGCTTCGCTCCTCTTGTGTTGTATCGAAGCTTTTTTGGTAATGAAGCCCATGTAATATTCAATAGTATGCTGAAAGCAAATGGTTAGACGTATTTTTTGAGGACCTTCAGAAAAGGAAGGCCCCCAACACTTTCCCGAAAGGGGCAAGCGGGGTGGAGGATGCAGGTATAGGGAGGTCCTTGGGTCGGACTGTCTTTTTAGCTTTTTGGACGAGGGATTCCTATATCGCTTTTGGCCTGGAAACTGTAGCGAGTTTTCTCCTCTAGTGGAACTTTGTAAAGGCCTCGTCGTGTACCCTCACCTACTCACCTCGACAGTGTTTAAGGGTCTGATCAACTCGAGGCGGCACAGGGAACACGTCTTGTGGATAAATATGTGTAGCCTCTGCAGAGTGTAAAACTGGTATATCAGTCATGCTTGTGGTCAAGAGCGACTCATGACTCTCGCATGATTAACTTATGTAATTAAACTTAATCTGTCATATGCATTGCATTGTGGGTTTTATTATTAAATATGATCTCTTATTTTATTAGGATGGTATTTACTTATATTTAGTAACTACTAATAAAACTTGACCAACTTAATAAAAGCAATGTTATGCCTTAACCATTATTTGTTGATTAGCCTTACACTATAGATAAGCCCCTACCGTAAGTGAGCTCATGTACATTATTCCCCACACTTGCTAAGCGATGAACATATGTGAGCTCACTCTTGCAATTAAACTCCCCCCACAGGTGAAGAGCAGGTGCCCCTAGAAGAGGACTATTACGACGAGTTCGACGAGGTCTAGGTATCGTATCCCAGTCAGCTTGATGGCGTCAATGGTTAATAATGATATTAGTTCGTTCTATTAATTATCAGTTATTTTTGTAAGACATTTTGTTATGTAATAAAGATTGTGACATTCGTCTCTATACACTGAGTCATTATATGTGTTGATCTTGTTTGGCGCACATATGATCTGAGACGCAAATGGGTTTGCCCCTTAAATCCGTGTGTGACACCCGACACGATGGGTGCGGGTATGGGTGAAGGTTTTGACCTACGGGTGCAACCCACACCTGACCTGAAGTTTCGCGAGTGTGGGTGCGGGTTTCTATTTCAACCCGTGGGTGACCCGCACCCAACCCGAAAATTGGTTCATTCTTTATTTTGTGCAAAAATGATTAAGATCCACTAGTAATTATTTTGAATAAGTAATTTCACTAATCTTTACTATATTAAAGCATCAGTTTCAACGGTCGTCCCGCGTCAATATTTTTCAAAAAAAACCTCTATATTTCTTTAGAATCAACCTGCACTCCTATAATCTCTTCTCTACTACTATAATAGGAGAGTTTATGTAAAAAATAAGTTGAAATTATGTATAAGTGAGTGTTTGAACCTTGGTTGTTGGCTCCACATTTACACCCACCTAATCAATAGAACACATATATTTTGTGTTTTATTAAAATAAAATTTATACTATGTCATATATATAAAAACCATAGCAATGCAAGGGCATACAACTAGTGATTCATAAAATGTTGTGTTGCTGCTCAACATGAGAAGGCTTAAAATCCATAGATATAACTCATTTATTGTTGGTATTGCTTATAGTTGAATTATTGTTTAAAACTATACAATGAGTAAAACTCGCGGGTGACCCAAAACCCGACGGGTTCAGGTGCGGGTTTGGAATTGCACCCACGGGTGCGATCGTGGACGGGCTTAAGTAGACTTCGTGGGTGCGACCATGGGCAGGTTTTTGTGCCACCCACCTGATCCATTGCCATCCCTACAGAATACTGACAACAAGCCTTGAATATCAAAGTTATTAAAACTCCACCCCTTTTGGGTGCCTGCCCGCATTCGGCGGCCTCGGCGCCATCAGTCACGCGATGCGTGTGCCGGCGGCCAGGCACGTGTCCTCTATGGGGCCTCTGCGGAGCGAGCACGGCGGCTTTCTGTGGTTCTTAGTTACATCACGCCATCATGATCATGACACCGGTGTTGTCCGTTACTCACTCCAGGCCGCTGGGTGGGACTGGGAGCCGGCGGACCGGTGGAGCAGATCCACCGTCGCATAGCCTCGCTCGTGCTCTTCGACGAAGGCGACCGCCTCCGTGCGCTAGGTGGGCCCTGCACCGGCCACATCCAGGGTCTGTGCCGACGACTGCTTCTGTCGATTGACGCTGTCGGCCCAACGTCGCCCCCGTGCGCCGTCGTCGTTGCGTAAGGGGCCTGATGCTCCGTACCTTCCACTTATGTTTTTGTCGATTGACGCCAGCATCGGCCCAGCGTCGCCCCTTACACCGTCGTCGTCGCGTCAGGGCCGAGATGACGCTGCCTGGGTGGTCCCTGCCTCCGCGCGGTCCACGTGCAGCCGCTACAGGGAGATGAGCGGGTCGAGTGGTCGACGCATAGCCGTCGTTGACACACCCACAATCTTTGTCACTCCCATGCCTCAGCAGTGATGGGCATGGCCAAAACAACGCCGCACAGTGTGTAGCACGACGGTGAGTACTTTTGTTCCCTTTAATATTTCCTTCCCCCCTCTACTCGCATCCTATTTGCCTTAGCCTCTGAACCGACTACTCGAATCCATCTTCATCACTGCTCCTCACTTTCGTTTTTCCACCAACCGTCATCATGGGAGCGTTTGGTGTGGTCTTGGTGCCCGCCATGCCCTAGCCTTTGTCGGCTGCTCCGTAAGCCTGGGTTTGCTTGGCTACATCCCTTCAGTTCGTGTGCAGCTGCATTTGTCGGCTCCGTAGTTCTTTGCTTCATTAGGGTGGTACTGGCATGGTTAATTTCTCACTCCATTGATTATTTGTGTTAGCATTTATGCTGGCATGGTTGTCAGAGCTCAGGTAGCATTCATAGGTCCCAAGTTTGGCTCCAGTATTCTATTGCCTGCACCCATAGCACATCGATTCCAGTTGAGTGGCTGCTACCCGAGCTTGGGATGCTTGAAGGACTACCTAAAAAACATTCAGTAAAGCATGGGTGGTACTGGTACCCGAGCAGTATGGGTGCTACCTCCTTTATCTACCTGAGCTCAGGTAGCATCCATAGGTCCTGAGGCCTATGTATTGTCCCATAAATCAAACCCAAATCTGATTAGGTACCATTAGGTACAGATTCTAGATCAAACCCGATTCGGTCTGGATGCAGCCATTCTTTAGATTATGCACAAGCTAACTGTTTTTGTCATCTACGAGATGTAAAAATGTTTTTCTCTGCTTCATTGCATGCATATCGTCCTCTAAAAGGGCACTAGCCTCTACTTATCTATGTAGATATGTCCTTGTTGTTTCGTTAGTTCTTATGGGTTGTTTTTTCAGTTATCTCGGTGCTTCCTGCTTGGGTGACTTTTGTCGCTTGGAGGAGACCACTCACCAGTTTGCCTTTCCGATCGGTGAGTCTATATGCCTATGCACATGGCCCTTTTTTAAGTCATATTTAGATAATGGAGAGCCTTGCTTTGGAAAGCTTTCTGAAAGCAAATTTATACAAACACTCAAACATATATTCAGATAGTCAGATTATTGATGGAAGTGTTTTGCTCATTGTTTTGGAAAGCAATTGCTATCTAGCTTCCAAGCAAATGGTAAGATTTTGTGCTCACTTTGGTTTCAGGAATTTCCTGTCCTTGTCCTTGTTCTCACAGAGGAGATGGGCTGGTTTATGAGAAAATTTTAGGATGGGAACACAGCTAGCAGCATAGGATCCGTGACACAACAGGTGAGGTTTCCTGAACAACATGGTTTTGTCCATGTAAAAAACTAAATGTCTTCTTTAATGTATATGCCCTTAGTTTCTAAAGTTTATCTTTAAAATTGTACCATTGTACATGCTATGAATTATCAGCTACCATTAATGTTCTATGAGTTTAGTTTTTTAATTTATGCTCAAACTATGTTGCTATAATTTTTTAACCCTAAACTAAACACATATTTTTACCGGAACAATGATGTCTTAGCCAAAGTTCTGGTCTACCATCACAAAGAAACAGATTGTACTTGCACTATTTCATGAAAATAGAATTTTAACGCACCATAATACTCTTTGTTGATGATTTGGTAATTCCAATTGGAACCTCTGTTTTTTTGTGGGTTATGGTCGTTTAGTGTTACTTATACCAACCGTGTGCTTTTGTAAGCCTTCTAGACTCTTGCCTTATTTCAGTCTTTGACTATTTCAGATAGAGCTTCAGTTATTGGTTGATGTTATTTTCTCATCTCTCAGTTTATACCTGCTAGCATGTCTAGAGTTAACTATATATCTACTCTCTTGTGGTATTTTGTGTAGCCCCGTTAATTATTGTGCAGCGGCGAAGAAGATCGAGAAGACTGTCGCACGCGTTTGCTATAGGGAGTAGACCGTCGGCACATGGAATTGGTTGCCTTCGACATCCACATAAACTAGATGAGGTTGAAAACTTGAAATAGTGCACAGAGGCATGCTTTCTTTTGTTTCCGAATAAGTGAGTACCAATTTCCATCATAACTAAAACATTGAATTGTAACAGTTTGCTTTCTTCTAGCAGTGCCTTGGCATTAGTAGATCCCTTAGCTCAAGGCCAAATCAGAAAGTGACATTTTCCCACAAATAATTGTTTCTCAGAAATGCAAGCATCTCAGTCGTTACAATAAATAGAATCGCAATTTGCATTTCTGTAAATCTTGTGTGCTTTATAACAAGAGATCCATTTAATATACTCCTAGCTTCATTTTTCCAATCCCCTCCATTCTTGTTGCTTCCATAATCCATACTAGCCCTTAGTGTGTTGATCAAGCCGATGGTTTCCATAGAAGCAATCTGCAAGGTTAGTCCAGCAAGTAGCACCAACTACAATCTGTTAGAATAGCAATACTAAATCTTCTCTGTGAAATTTATGCATTGGCAGCATACATGGATTAGTAGTTTTGTGAGACAAAGGTAAATAAAGGCAACACAAGAGAATTGAGATAGGGTGCACAGTTCCACACATTGTTATGCTTGTCTGATGGCTTGATTCTTTCCTCTGAAAGTAATTCTTAGGCTATGATTTATTTTCTGCAGGTTCAGTCTTTCGCCTCTGTTTTATGCACTTAATGAATAAACTAGCCTTTCCCGTTTTGTCCTTCAATGTAACTTGATTTTGTTACCTGTTGCTTTCACTTTCAATGATTTTGGAATATTCTGTTATGCTATTATCATGTGGCATTTTTTCATCTCATCAATATCACAAATTCTATCCTCTTCATAATGTTGCTAGCTCTTAGGAGATCCTAAATGAATGTATGGTCATGCAGATGCATCATTTTAGCAGTTGTTGGTAATCTGATCTGTGATGTTATCGAACACATTGATTTCAAAACTCTTGGCCAGGAGGAAAAGACCGCTCTCCTGGTATTATATTAAGAAGAGACCAAAACATGGTCCCTGCCGAGAAAATCCTCGAACCTTGGCCCCCCATCACTAGCGGGCCGTCACCGTCCAATTGCAATGACCCAGTCGAAGGGTGGCGCACATGACGTAACCTGGGAGCAGGTGGGACACAGCGAGGGGATTTTTTTTAACCAAGCCAGAAATTCGCCCCCGAGAGAGATCGAACATACGACCTAGAGGTGTTATTCGGAAACCTTAATCATTACGCTAGAGGCCCTTTCACCGAACACATTGATTTAAATGCTCAAGTGTTCCTTGACTTGTGAATTTTGATGTTGACCTTAAAAACTTAATGTCAAAATTTGGATATTAGTCAACTGAAATGCTTTGGTGCCAATGTCTCTCTTCTAAATATGTGTGTTTTTTTGCATAATATGTATTAATCATCTCATTGTTTTCTACTGCATCTGCAAGACCAAGCCTGTCTTTATATAAAAGTTCTTATGCAGATTCCTTTGGATCTTCGTGTGATTCAAGTAATTGAAATTACCTTTTTTACTATTTTATATTACTTTTACTTGTCCAACCGAAACTTTTTCGCTACCAAAACTGCATTGTTGATTAGGTGGCTGCTACAGCAATCATTGACCTTTGTCAACTAATTGGACCAGAAAACACTTCTATATATGTTTTGCCACAACTAAAGGGGCTTTTTGCTGAACTAGCATTTTCTCATGATTCATCTGGTCTTAACCATTCTACAAAAAGATTTAAAAGTTCCGATGAAAACAAAAACAAGCCAATTAAAGTGGAATCCACATTCAAGTTCTGAATTTATGGAGAGCAATGTAAATTTTATGCACATGTTCTTTATTTGGACAATCTTGAAACCACAAAAGATTAACATCATTCTACTTTTTGCTGTTATTGATTTCATCATTGAAATAGAAATCGTGTCATTATTGCAGTCATGACATAAGAAGTGACGATGAAACTTTTAACAGACAAAAAACATTTTGCGGTCACATGTGGCTATCAAAAAATAGATTTTGAACAAAATTATTTTAGATTATTTTAAAAATATTCGCCCTTAGACTCGGCAGGGCGCCGAGAAGTGCGCAACTTTTTCTAGTTGCAATAAAATTACATGCCGCCTGATACAACCCTCTCACCAGCCATCGCTGGCCACATGTTTCAGCGGACGTGGGCCCGATGTGTCATTCAGGGTGGGGCCCTCGGATGCCACTAGGGCAGATTTAGATCCCATAGGAAATTTAAAACCATTGGATGGCTGTGAGGAAGTGTGGGGATTTTCAGAGTGGTCGGCTGTAAGACAGAGCATCAGGCCCCTCCCAACTCACCTCATCACCGGTAGAAAGAGGATTTCAGGCTGCCTTCAGAGAGTTTTATCTGTTATGGGTGCATGTCGATCACCTGTTGCTTTCCTAAGAGCGTGTACTAGGACAATTGAAGAAGGTGGTAGACAGGCAGTTCATGGTCAGTTTGCTACATCATTATTGGCGATATGTTAGTTTGACATAAGTATAGGGTTTAGAGTTTAGGGCACAGCTACTAAAAAATCATGTCGTGACCAGAAGCAAATGAGGGCACTGCTACTATGCTACCATACCAGCAGATTGGAATGTGTGTAATCTAACATGATTACCGTAGGCTATAGTTTTGATGGTTTAGATGCAATCCGGCCTCCGCGGGTATTCGGTTCATTCGCTCAGAAGGCCTTGGATTATGCAAGGGAATTAGAAGCCGCTAACAAATGAGAAGTGAAACGTTCGTCGAACTCCCCCTGTTCGATCAAGAAAACAACCTCCACGATTGGAGGCTCCCGTGCCGCTACAAGTAGCTAGCCCAACGGATGCCGATGCGAGGAATGTGTAAAGGAGATTCAAGCTCCAATAAAAAGACATGTTCACCTAGAGATCCTCGAACGAGGGCCGTTGCATGCAGGTCAGAGTTGAGCAGCCCAGATCTTTCATTTCAGAAAATTTTGTAGTCTTACAACGTACTATAAATTAGTAAAATTACATGTTATAAAAGTGTTTTTATATTGAATCCAAAAACATAAATCTGTCCTCATGGACCTGCATAAGCTAGCTACTCCAATCGAGCGACCGAGCGAGCTGCTTCTCTGCTATCACTGTCCGCTTGTCTGTCCCTCCCAGTCCCATCTCCAGTTCGTCGTCCTCGCGCCGGCATCAGATATTAAACTAGAGATTTTTTTTTCATGCGACCAGTTAAGCCACGCTCGCTAATCACATGCGCTGCTGCATGCAGGACGCATGAGCACGACGACGGCTCGCATCTGCCCTGCATGCCTTTGTATGACTAATTACCGGACATTGTCATCGTCATCAGGGATGACGGCTCATAACTAATGTTCGTCCGTCCGTCCGTCCGTCATGCGCGCGCCATCAGTGGCAACCGTCGTCACCCGCGTGCATGCCATAGACTAAAATATCCAATCAAACTAGTCCATCCCAAATCTAATTAACTGCACCTAGAGCCATCCAAATGCTTCTTCACAAAATAGTTGGGCCCTAAATAAAGTTTAGTTTAAAATTAATAAAAATAGAACCTGATCCTAATCCGATCGATATTTAAATCTTATAGTGTAAAATTTAAAGCATATTGTCATCCCTAACTGCACTAGACACCAGCCACACATGATTAATGGGGCTGATTCGCCCGCAACAAGCAAAACCGAATATTCAACCATTCAAGGTTTAGTTGAGTATTCGAGTTTTACTTCAGAGTACAACATGAACAAATATTCATACATTCAAGATTCTTCGGTCGTTCAAGGTTTAGATCAGAGTACAACGCGAACAAATATTCAGTTTATTACTTCAAACATTCAAGGTTTAATTCATCCATTATTCAAGATTTACTTCAACGTACAACAAGAATAAACACACAGTCATTCAAGGTTTACTTCAACATACATGAGCAACAAATACTTGGCCACTCAAAGTTTACTTCAGTCGTCAGCAATTAAGGTGATGAGTCGAGGATAGGAGACAGTCGTTGTGGTGGGCCAGTGCGTCGAAGAAGTTCATTCATAGCAACTCAAAAATATTACTCGTTCCGTCCACATAATTTAGTCGTTTTGAGTTTGTCCTAAGTGAAAGCTCTCTTGTGGATTTTGGTGTTTGGATGACAACTCAATTAAAGGACTAACAAGTGTGCTAAGTGTTGAACAGGTGTTTTATGCAAAGCTAATATGGTTCAACACAAGTGAACAAGTGTGATGATCCAAAGACTGAATGATTTATAGATAATGAACATCACAAGAAAGATGGACATTGCTTAAGTGAGACTTGATGTACATAACTTGGAGTCAACCAATCAAGCCAAGGATGGAAGCAAGAAGAGCTTCGAGGTACCGAGTGCATGGGAGAAAGTCAAAGAGACCAGGAACCCAAGGCCAGGGGTGAAGAAGAAGACTTGCGGAATCAAGGTTGATCGAGTTAAGAAGAGTTATGGTGCATCAAGGAACACTACATAAGGACATGACTTACAACCAATGAGGTAACATCTACAATTATGTGGTGTAAGTCATAAGGCTCAAGATCAAGCTCAAAAAGTGAACAAGGTCACTGGAAGGAGAACCAATGTCAAAACCAGAACTGGAAGCAGCCCAAAAGAACTAAGTGCACCTTGATCTTTAGTTTGGGTTGTTCCTAGTTTGGAGATATTCTATGTGACTTTTGCAGGATGTTGGAGCTCAGAAATGTCAATCTAGATCAAGTCAAGCTGACTTGATGATTTATGAGTCCAACATCAATCTCAATCATGCCAAATGCTAAAGAAGTGAAAAACAAAGAGAAGGTATGTTTCTAGACTTAGTACTTTGGTTTTTGTGTACTAATATATTTGTCTAAGTATTAGAAACAGAGAAAAGAAGAAAAGAAAAGAGATGCAAAAGGCTTGGCTGTGTACAGCCAAGACTCAGCTCAGTCTGGCACACCAGACTGTCCGGTGGTGCACCGGACAGTGTCCGGTGTGCCAGACTGAACTCCGATGAACAGGTCGCTCTCGGAGGAGTTTGGCAGCGTACGGCTATAATTCACCAGACTGTCCGGTGGTGCACCGGACTGTCCGGTGAGCCAATGGTCGAATGCGCCAACGGTCGGCAGCACGATCAGCGGGCGACGCGTGGCTTGGGCCAACGGATAGTTGGCGCACCGGACTGTCCGGTGAGCCAAGACGACCGTTGCTCCAACGGTCAGCTGAGCCCAATTTGGAAGGAGATCGCGCACCGGACAAGCTACAGGACCTGTCCGGTGGTGCACCGGACTGTCCGGTGCGCCACTCGACAGAAAGCAAATATTGCCTTCCAAAATGAATTCCAACGGCTCCTAGGCCCCTTAGGTCTATAAAAGGGACTCCTAGGTGCCTCCAACATGTACACAAGTGCAGCCAACGATAGTATACATCACTCTGATCGATTCTCACTCTCCCTCTTGTCTGGACCTCTCTAGTTTGTGTAGAACGCAAAGCTATAAGCCTTTAGAGAGTGGAGAAGTGCTGCTAAGAGCTAGAGCAAGGTCTTAGCATATCGTTACTCTTCCAGAGTGCTGTCAAGAAGATTGTAAGCAGCCCCGGCTTTGTTGTAACCAAACTCAACATAGTGGAAGGCTCTATCTGTCATACTAACAGATCTGAGCAAACGGAGGAAGGAGTTGAAATAGACTCCAAGCCCAAGTGTGGCTAACTCTAATGAGAACTAGGCAAGCATTTCAGGCTTGGCCGAACCTCGGGATAAATCCCTGCGTCTGTGTGCTTCGCTTTGTATTGTGTGCTGACTCTCTGTCTTCTCACTTTTTATATCTGCACTTCAACACTTATCTGTGGTACAAGTTATATTTGAAGTGCAGGGCATTGTGAGACAGGATCTTCTATTCCGCTGAAATCTACTCGAAGGATCTTTCATTCCACTGCGATCTGGTCTTCGAGTAGAGTAAGAAATAAAGTTTTAAAGTGATAATTTTTATTCGCCTATTCACCCCCCCTCTAGGCGACATCTAGATCCTGTTCCCAGGCAAAGGGAACTTTCAATTGGTATCAGAGCTAGGCCTCTCCAGTGTGGGCTTAGCCGTCCGGAGATGACGATGTCGTCACAAGAGGTAACTGTAGAACTTCTTCTAGGCAATGGTTCTAATTATAAATCCTGGTTTATCTCTATTTATAATGCTTTCATGCATATTGATCCTGATTTGAGACAGATTTTTAGTAGAAGTATTTTCTCTCCAATTTTAGTCAAAATCCTTCTAATGATGAACTAAGATGTCTATCTCTCAATCACCATGCTTGCAACATCTTAGTTGACTCACTTTCTAGAGGTGCCTATTTTGCCATCATGTGTAGTGATAGTGACTTATTTGTGGATACTCATGATCTATGGACTAAAATTAAGTTGAAATTTTTTAAGTCCATATGCACTGCTTCTGCTCCCTCTATTGCTGGTAGTACTAACCTTTCAAAGGGAGAAGAAAATCGATGGCAACCAAACGATGAATCCACCTCACCGACAGGTTTGTCTTCCACTAGTTATACATGTCTTGTTGCTAACAATGAGAGTGGAGATGAAAGTGATGATGAGGAGGAATATGAGGATGAGGATTCTACATCATCACAAGGTATATTTTCCTGTTTTGCTTCCACTGATAATAATGACAGGGAAAATGAGACCAATGATGTGAAAGAAGAGGAGATTCGCCGGTTCTACACCCATCTCAACAAAGAAGACAAAGCGCTCCTGGTTAAGCTGTTGAGAAGGAACAAGGAACAAGGCAAGACACTTCTCAGGCTAGAGGAGACTCTAATCAAAACCAATGACAGCCTGAAGAAGATGACCAAAGAACATGAGGAGCTAAAGTGCTCTCATGATGATTTGGTCCAACGGTATGATTTAGTTTTAATTGAGCAAAGAAATAATGATAATGATTTATCTTGTGTTGTTCAACTTAAAATGGAAAATGCTATCCTTGAAAGGCAAGTAGAGTTGCTAAATTTAGAAAAGCTTGCTCTAAGTGAGAAGTATGATATGTTGTCATATTCTCATAATAATTTAGTTGATGACCATATCATGCTCGATATTGCTCATGAGGTAGTAATTACTAGTTTAAACACATGTGAACCTCATTCTTGCACACGTGCGCATTTAGATAATATATCACCATGTGCTAACCCCCGTTGCTCAAAAGAAAGCCAACTTTTGAATAAGCATCAAGCTGCAGGATCAAAAAGAAAATTGCTTAGGAACAAGAAACAAAGACAATTGAGAAGGAGACGCCATGCTCGACTTCCTCAAGATATTTACAAACATGTGGTGAATAAGCTTGAGGAAGAAGGAACCGAAGCAAGGATCAAACTCCACAAGAAAGAAGTTCCTAAAGCAATAAGTGGAGCAATCAACATGAACAAAGAAAAAGGTAAAGGTTCAATTAGTCATGTTGTTTGCACTGATCATCTCTCTATGTTTTCCAAGAGCAAAAAGAGAAGAGGAAAAAGGACATGCTTTAAGTGCAATGAGTTAGGACACCTCATCGGGTCGTGTCCATACAATGACAAGAATAAAGGGATGAGAAGATGCTTCGGATGCAATGACACGAATCATATGATCACTTCATGTCCACTCATGAAAAATCAAGCATGTGCACTCTCCAGGATGACCCCCACCAAGAAAGAAGACAAACAGCAAGCGTCATGTCGAGTTAAGCGACGCTTTTGCTATATGTGTGGTGAGCATGGTCATCTATCCAAGGTATGTAAAAAGGGTAAGGTTCCTAAGCAAATAAATTTATCTCAATCTTATTCGCTTAGCAGACCCAAATCATACACTTGTGCTAGATCAGTAATGAGATCACCTAGATCTAGCACAATTGCTATTTGGGTACCAAAGGCTCTTTTGGATGATCGTTATGGACCCATCCCAAGATGGGTACCAAACTGTGCCAACTAGATCATGCAGGTGCCTCGAGATGGACTGGAGACCATGGGAAAGCTTAAGATGGTTAATTCAAACTCTATGCTTAAGCTGTCAATTTCTATTGTCTATTTATTGACCCAAGGTTGAATTATTGTGCAATCCTAATCCTATGTTCATCTCAAGTTAAATAAGTTGTAGAGGTCTTTAATCATTATTGGTGAATCAAGCAAAGGACCTTGATGAGAATATGCAACTTGCTCTCCAAAGGACGGTACCCGTGTATCTTAAGTACATTATTGCAAATCAGTATTGCTCTTAAGTTTGATTGGTGTGCTACCTATCCTTGGAGTAGTTATGCTTTTGAGATTGCCTGTGGTGAATGCCTTTCAATCAATGGTTCATGATTTCCAAAATAATAATAATGCTTGCTTAATCATGATTGTGCGTTCTAGATGTTATATCTTTTGAATCATTCAATGGGTAGATTTTCATTTGATATATTCACCATGATTAACTCTTTGTGTGTAAACCTGTATCTTTTTGTATGTCATGCTATATGGTGTTTAATGATTAACCTATGTGTGCAAGCATGACATCTTGTTTAGTCCATGTTCACATAATTACCCTATTTTGATACTGTGTGTATACCAAATCTATGTTGTGCCTATAATGCACCTTCTTGAGCTATGAGGTGCATGAGCAAAAGGAGCCCTAAATTGGTGACAACAAGTGCTCTCATGGCAATTCAGGAAAAGGCAAAGGTATGGAGAATAGAACTATGCAATTTCATTGAAAATCTTGAAGTTTCGTTGATTGTGATCATAGCTATGTTCTTGCCTTTCATCGGTAGTATCTTGGCTTAGGTGCCTTATGCCTTAAAATGTTGTTTCTTTTGGTGTACTTAGACATTATGCTTTATATGCATGATCTTGTCATCTTTCAATTTGTGTATGCGCTGCAATGATCATCATGTGTGAAGTATGCCTAGGTTGCTTGTAAAATGCTATATATCTTGAGGCATGCATTGTTTCCACTAATCATAAGTTGTATTAAGTCATCTATTCAATTGGTATCTTTTTGTGATGCAATTGATGTATTATGCCTAGACCAAGGTATGTTGTGATCCCCTCTAGTTCTGAGGATGCTAGAATGTGCAAAATTCAAGTCATTCAAATACCTAATGCATAACTTTAGGGGGAGCACACATAACTTGTGTCTTTTGAGATTAATTGTTTCTTGAGTGATCTTGTATAGTCTCAAGGTGGAAAAGGGAAGATGAGCAAGAAATGGAGCAATCAAGACTTGGGTACCTCCATAAGTCAAGTATTTGGTATCTTAAGTTGTGAGTAATTGCATCTTTATAGATTGTTCATGCTCTATAATATTAGGTGATACTAGATGCTTATCTTTAAATGTCATGGAACTATAACAGTAATAATTTTTCAATTGGTAGTCGTGGTAGTGTGCTTCAATTGATATCTTTTGGTAATCACTAGAATAGAAGCTTCATATTGTGCCACAATACTATAACTTGTTCTAAGTCTGGTGTCTTAGCAATAAGAAAAGGTCAGGATAAAGGATCAGACACAAGTGTGAAGGAGCTTCCTAGAGATTAAGCTCTCAAAATGGAAAGTACATCACAACAGGGTAAAGGTACAAAAGGAAGTGTTGACCTTTTGCGTATTTGTATCTTAATTTTCCTCCAATGCTTGTGTTGCATATGTCTCTATGTAAGGGGGAGTAATGTTAGTGTGTTGTATTTTACCTTCTAAATACCCAGTATTCCTTGACATCATCCTATGTTCTTGCTTGAATGTGGTTTTGGTGTTTGATGTCAAAGGGGGAGAATTTTGTGCATTAAAGCTTAGGTTTCCTTGAGTTCCTTTGATCTTAAGGAAGGAATGTGTTGTATTGATAATTCTTATCATAAGCTTCTTGGTTTCCTTGAGTTCCTTTGATCTTAAGGAAGGAATGTGTTGTATTGATAATTCTTATCATATGCTTCTTGTTGTATTATATGGTGATAATGCAAAATTAGTGCTTCCGTTGATATAAATCAGTTAGTATCTACTGTGTTTATCCTGAAATAGATTCATGTGGTTCTAGTGCTTTAAAGTTGTTTTAAATTGGTATCTTAATTGTGAATAGTGGTAGGTTGATATTCCTGTGGTATATTCACTCAACTGATTGGTGTTTAACTCTGATTCTGTGCATATGTTTAATTATCTACAATGCATCCCACAGGTGCTAAGGTGTAGTAATGCTTCATTTTAGCCTAAGTATGTGCATTTTGGCATATAAGGCCAAAGTTAAGATTTTAATGTAAGCACATATTTAGGGGGGGCATTCTATAAACTTAGAGTTCAAAATTTGTGCTTTAAATTTCACTCTTATGTAAGCTTTAATTGTGTTGCCATCAATCACCAAAAAGGGGGGAGATTGAAAGCTCTCTTGTGGGTTTTGATGTTTGGATGACAACTCAATTAAAGGACTAACAAGTGTGCTAAGTGTTGAACAGGTGTTTTATGCAAAGCTAATATGGTTCAACACAAGTGAACAAGTGTGATGGTCCAAAGACTGAATGATTTATAGATAATGGACATCACAAGAAAGATGGACATTGCTTAAGTGAGACTTGATGTACATAACTTGGAGTCAACCAATCAAGCCAAGGATGGAAGCAAGAAGAGCTTCGAGGTACCGAGTGCATGGGAGAAAGTCAAAGAGACCAGGAACCCAAGGCCAGGGGTGAAGAAGAAGACTTGCGGAATCAAGGTTGATCGAGTTAAGAAGAGTTATGGTGCATCAAGGAACACTACATAAGGATATGACTTACAACCAATGAGGTAACATCTACAATTATGTGGTGTAAGTCATAAGGCTCAAGATCAAGCTCAAAAAGTGAACAAGGTCACTGGAAGGAGAACCAATGTCAAAACTAGAACTGGAAGCAGCCCAAAAGAACTAAGTGCACCTTGATCTTTAGTTTGGGTTGTTCCTAGTTTGGAGATATTCTATGTGACTTTTGCAGGATGTTGGAGCTCAGAAATGTCAATCTAGATCAAGTCAAGCTAACTTGATGATTTATGAGTCCAACATCAATCTCAATCATGCCAAATGCTAAAGAAGTGAAAAACAAAGAGAAGGTATGTTTCTAGACTTAGTACATTGTTTTTGTGTACTAATATATTTGTCTAAGTATTAGAAACAGAGAAAATAAGAAAAGAAAAGAGATGCAAAGGCTTGGCTGTGTACAGCCAAGACTCAACTCAGTCTAGCACACCGGACTGTCCGGTGGTGCACCGGATAGTGTCTGGTGCGCCAGACTGAACTTCGGTGAATAGGCCGCTCTCGGGAGGAGTTTGGCGGCGTACGACTATAATTCACCGGACTATCCGGTGAGCCAATGGTCGAATGCGCCAACGGTCGGCAGCATGATCAACGGGCGATGCGTGGCTTGGGCCAACGGATAGTTGGCGCACCGGACTGTCCGATGTGCACCGGACAGTGTCCGGTGAGCCAAGACGACCGTTGCTCCAACGGTCAGCTGAGCCCAATTTGGAAGGAGATCGCGCACCGGACAAGCTACAGGACCTGTTCGGTGGTGCACCAGACTGTCCGGTGCGCCACTCGACAGAAAGCAAATATTGCCTTCCAAAATGAATTCCAACGGCTCCTAGGCCCCTTGGGTCTATAAAAGGGACTCCTAGGCGCCTCCAACATCTACACAAGTGCAGCCAACGATAGTATACATCACTCTGATCGATTCTCACTCTCCCTCTTGTGTGTATCTCTCTAGTTTGTGTAGAAGGCAAAGCTATAAGCCTTTAGAGAGTGGAGAAGTGCTGCTAAGAGCTAGAGCAAGGTCTTGAGCATATCGTTACTCTGCCGGAGTGCTGTCAAGAAGATTGTAAGCAGCCGCGGCTTTGTTGTAACCAAACTCAACATAGTGGAAGGCTCTATCTGTCATACTGACAGATCTGAGCAAACGGAGGAAGGAGTTGAAATAGACTCCAAGCCTAGGTGTGGCTAACTCCAACGAGGATTAGGCAAGCATTTCAGGCTTGGCCGAACCTCGGGATAAATCCCTACGTCTGTGTGATTCGCTCTGTATTGTGTGCTGACTCTCTGTCTTCTCACTTTTTATATCTGCACTTCAACACTTATCTGTGGTACAAGTTATATTTGAAGTGCAGGGCATTGTGAGACAGGATCTTCTATTCCGCTGAAATCTACTCGAAGGATCTTTCATTCCACTGCGATCTGGTCTTCGAGTAGAGTAAGAAATAAAGTTTTAAAGTGATAATTTTTATTCGCCTATTCACCCCTCTAGGCGACATCCAGATCCTGTTCCCAGGCAAAGGGAACTTTTACTAAGTCAAACTATTTTTTACTTTGACCAATAATATATTGTTGAGCACCATATTTGGCACCTGGCATGGACGGACGGTTGGTGCCCTATGGCTCGGACGGTCCGTGCACCTGTGACCAGATTAGCACGGGCGAGAGTACTTATCACATGTGTGGTTATCCTAACCTATCCGTGAGAATCTGTTTGATCTCGCCTAAGAATAGGTCTAGACCTCCTCCACTATAAATATAAAGGGTACGACCGATTGAGAACTCTCAAACATATTCCAATCGAACCAATTTACTTTATCTATCTTTCATTAACGTTCATGCCCTAGGAATAGGTGTAGCGTGTTCTAGTTGTAGCTTTCCGCATATCCACCTTCACTCATATTTGACTCTACATCGTCAAGATCCGTCGTGGGCAGGAGCGGATCCAGACAAAACAACCATTAGTGTCACCTCCATTAAATTATAGAATCATCAACTCATTTAAGTGCTAACAAACCTACATTCTAATAGAGATTACTAAAATTCATTTGTGTCACAGGACACCACAAAAAGGGCCTGGATCCGCCCCTGGTCGTGGGTGGTCTGCCGACCCCAAGACGACCCTAGGATCTTGCCCCTCCCGACGGGCAACATCCACTTCACTCAAGATCTCGTCCTTGACTTGATTTTTTAATTCTTAGACGACTCTACATCGTTTAGTGACGTCTCGGGTGACCTACCGACCTGGAGCACCTAAAGGTCTCTCCTTCGGTGGGCGAGATCTAAGTTTCTGTGAGGAGGAAGGCGACCTTGCACCATCACGGACCATTCAACCTAGAGTTGGACCGTCCGGAGCTATGTAGAAAAGGAGTCAAATTTTAATAGTGGCATTGAACCAAATTCTGGTTGTTTGAAATGGTAAACTTTGACAATTGTTATGATTATTGAGTTGATGTTTGATAGCATCATTAAACAATAATCTATGCGTCCTCCATTGCAATCTATTGCAACACACAGATATATACCTAGTATATTATCTAAATTAATATTACCTTCACCTGTACACGGGTAATGCGTATACTCCAGCGCGACCATCCATTCTTGCATCAGCATGGATAAGAGAATGATCATTGATCCTAATACAAAGCCCAACCAACAATGACTTCCGTTCGTTCCCAACACCTTTATTTTAATTAATAGCCCAACAAACTTCCTAAAAAGAGAGAGATGCTAAGCTGATCAACGACCCGGACTTTTGGATCATCCGCCCGTTCGTTCATCTGACAATCTGACATCACCCAACTCAAGTGTAATAAGCCAAGACAAGGACAATTAAAGCTGGCTTAGTCGCCACTCGCGGTCTCACTCAACAGACCACACTCACGGTCTCACTATAAAACGCACCCCCCGCTTGGCCGCTTCCCAAAAGCAACCTCCGCTCCCACTCGCCACTCGCCAGTCGCCACCACAGTCCACAGCCCCCCGCGCGCTGTAAGCCCCACGCGCGACACGACCGCGCGCACGCGGAGCAAGCAACCGTCCAGGCTCCCACCATGACCGACGCGGGCGCCGCCAGGGCCAGGAGGCCGGGCGGCGGCGGCGACGGGGACCTCCCGCTCCGCCCGCCGGAGCCGCCGCGGGACCCGCTTGAGTTCCTGTCCCGCTCCTGGAGCGTGTCGTCGTCCGCGGCCAACGACGTCTCTCGTGCGCTCGCGCCCGCGCTGGCCTCCGGGGCCGCCATCGCCGAGGACGTCGCCGGGGAGCTCGACGCCGCCTCCGGGTCCTCCTTCTCCTTCGCGTCCGCCGCCACCTCGCAGCTCGTCTTGGACCGGATCATGGCGCCGACGTCGGTGGTACGTGCGTGTGCGGTGTGCCTCCTTCGCCACTTTTCCCCTCATCCATTCTCATAATAATAAAAAAACGGAGTAAAAAAATCCGGTCTTTCTTACAAACAGAAAACAAATCCGAGTCAGCCAGGCTTCTCCTTAGTTTTTTTTCCTGCCGATTGCGCGTCTTCTCCGTCTGTTCTTCATGCCGATTGCTATGCTGCTGCCGCCGCCGCCTCTGTTTAACCTAATCTAATCTATGCCACCATCAGATGCTTCTGACTCTGCCTCTACTCCTAGAAGAGTCCGAGTCAGGTGAGGACAACAAGAACCAGACAAAAAAAAAAGAACTCGCCGTTTTTCCCTTTCTCCTCCTTCACCAAAAAACAAAACCGACAAACGTGTGAAGTGTGATACTCATGTCCTACACTCCTACTCCTCCCGTGGCGCGCTCGATCTTTGTTTTTTTTGGTTCCAGCAACGGCCGCGGCACTGAGTTTGAGGCTCACTGATTTGATTTCCTTGCTTGGCTTGGCTGGACGCAGGAGGTGGCGCCGCTGACCTCCGGCCGGCTCTCCCACAGCAGCGGGCCTCTCAACTGCGGCGGGTCGCTCTCCGACAGCCCGCCCGTCTCGCCGGAGATCGACGATACCAAGGTCTCCCTCTTCTAACATTCTCGGACGTTTACCCAGTAGTTCTAGAACCTGGATGGACGTGTTTCTTTCAGTTTAATCAGAACAAATTCTGTTATTATTATTATTATTATTATTATTATTATTATTATTATTATTATTATTATTATTATTATTATTATTATTATTATTATTATTACTACTACTAATTAACTGCCGTGCGCTTTTTATTTGGTACTCCAATCTCTGCTCTAGCCTGATCAGCTGGGCTTAGTAATTTTTCTGAGATCGATGCTGCACAGCAGTCTGCATGCCTGTACCTGTCTGTCTGACTGCTGCTTCCTGGCTTTCTCAACCACGCTGTCCGTAAGAGCTGCTCATCTGGCCGCTGCTCCCTCTGTTTGATGCTATGTCACTATGTCAGCCTGCTTGCCTGCCTGCCCTAGTAAACATAGTAGTAGCAGTACTCGTTTGTTTGCTACTTGGGCTGTGCATTTGTGTCGAAGACAGGGTTAGTAAACTCAGGAAGGATCATTAGCATGGCATAGACTCCCTTAGCACACTCAGAGAGCATATCCAACCACGTGAACTATGTAAATGTTCTATAATATTAAAATAAATATATTTTATAGAATTTAGAACACCAACAAAACATTCTATAAAAGTTTCAAATCTAACTATAGGGTAGTGCACTATGGTGAAATATATTTAATGCACTTAAGAGAGTGTCCTATAATTTTTTAATCAAGTTTTATCAAATGAGTCATTGTGGAGTAATTTCTTTTTGTACTAGAGCCCTCTGTATTTTCTAGTTTGAGGCATTGTTGAAGATCCTCTTATCAAACTCACTCTGCTAGTAAACACAGCAAGGATCATCAGCACAACATAGACTCCCTTAGTAAACTCAGAAAGGATCATCAGCATATTATAGTATCCTCATTCACAATAGGAAGCAGGAACATGGTCAAATGGATACGGTCGGTCAGCGTAGTAGTAGCAGCAGCAGCGGCGGCGTGCATGTACTGGTGTGGTGGTCCTCTGCCTCACTCTGCTCTGCTGCTCGCTGCGCCCGTTGCAAACTGGAGAGAGCTAGCCAGGCCGCCGTGTGGTGTGGCCCGTGTATAGCAATACTGTGAGTGGATGTGGTCCGTGTACCTGCAGCGGCAAGGCTGCTAGAGCTGCAGCCCTGTGCTGTTGGCCTGTTGCTCTGGTCCCGGTCGGTCTCCTGCAGTCCTGCTCCAGCAAGCAACCACTGTCCACTGTAGCAGCAGCCAGCAGCCAGCAGCATCAGCCCTCAATCTCCCTGCCTGCCTGGCACTGGCCACTGGGTGAACAAAAAAGCAAGAGGCTTGCAGTTGCAGCAGACGCGGGCCTATGCATGCAGCTCTTGCCTCCTCCCTTTTGGCGCCTGTCATCAGATGAGCCACCTCCCTTTTCTCACCCCCCTAATCAAGTGTCGCTGCCCCAGCTTTCACAGTTTTATTAACCTAATCATGCAGCCTTTTGCACCGTGCCCCTGTCCTGCGCCCTCAACGCTGACGCCCGCTCTGCTTAACTTGTCCCCCTCCCCCTCATGATTGCGCCATGTGTCGCTCGAATCCTGATCGCACGGACGGAGTTGTCAGGTCACTGTCGCATGCGCTGCCTTGCGTTCGACGAACACGCCATTGCCATGCTGGCGCATTGGGCATGCCTCGGGATTCCATCAGTGCGCCCCTAACAAGCCTAGATTAGCGCCATGGAGACACAATCATTTGCAGCGGTCAGGGGTAAAGTCTCTGGCCCACGCGTTGCTTGCGAGAATCATTTTACTGCTGCTGCTGCTTGCCCGAGCGTGCTAGCCGGTGACCCGGTGTCACTTATTAACAAGCTATTTGATTCGGATTAAATTAGTTGTTTAGACTGCTGCAACTCTATTGTATAAAGACTAGTCGGTTACCTGTGCGTTGCGACGGCTCACAATAATACCCACGTAAATTATTTACCAAAAAGATCTCAAGATGTTTTATTGATTGTCTCCGCTTTTCGTATAATATTTTTTATGAACGCACGGGTATCGTAGGCAGCAAATCAGTGACCCCATCCTCGCCTCCACCACTTCAAGGTTTCGTAGAACAGGAGGGAAAGGGAAGAGGCGGATATACCTGTTCGTTGCCGGAGAAGGACACGACGAAGACCTAGACATTTCGAGACGACATAGGTAGTATACCGCTAGATATATAGGTAGAGGCACGCAAGCGGAGAAAGAAGCTCAGCCGGAGCAGCTCCAGACCGATAGGCACCCGCACCAGGCGTCAATCCGAGAAGGGCGAAAGAATGCGAGTGTCTTCCTAGCCCTACACCCACCGAAGCGACACAACACCACCACCAACTCTGTAGTATATGCCGATTGCTGCCACGATGTGGGCCTTGATTGTCCAATATCTCAGACCGGGACTCCTAATCGCCAAGATAACCTAAGCGTGGTAGACGCCACTATGTCCTCCTCGACTGCCCGCATGGAGAAAGGCTAGGAGCATGACCGACTCGTGTCGTACCCGCGTCGACGAGCGCCGATCGGCTCGCGGCTGTGACCGTGGGCGGGGGCAACAGGTTGGGGAGGAAGAACAGGGCGAAGGCCGAGAAGACGAACAAGACGTCCGACGACGGCGAAAACGACGGTGCACACATGATGTGAAATGTCCTCGTGGACGTGCAATAGCCACTTCGCGAGTCGATGTCGGGGTTGGTGTCGGACGAATACGGGAAGGAGGCGCATGCTCCTGTGTCCTCTGACGAGAATGAGGTGGCGCGGAGGTGGAGGCATGAGGGGAGAGAGAAAAGAAATAGAATGACAAACGAGATGGTGTCAACTGAGACGAGGACCATCATTATCGTGCGGAGGTATAGATAGCCAAATGGGTTGTGTTTAGCGAGCTGGCTCGAGGCACGACCCATTTAATAGTGTCTGGACCAACGCAGCACGAGCGTCGTGCGGTGCTTGGGCCGTAGCCTCAGCCTGTAGTGCCGGTCCGACCCGACACAATTATTTATTTTTTTATTTAAAAAAAATCATATATACATATTTAACATTTTACGCTGAGTTGATTTAAAAAAATCTAGAAACTTTTTTTTTTAAAAAAATGACGTAGGACGTCCGTTCAAACTGATGTTTTAATTATAGTAGAGATATAAAGACAGAACATTGTAGAAACGGTAGAAGCAGTTTCGGATTAAAGCCAAGCGAATAGCTTCTAAAGCCCGCCTGTTTAGATGATGAATCCTGTCAATACCTGATTGTACCATTGAAGTTGTATGTGCTGCTTAGACATTAACGATTCAGTTCGTTTGCCTAATTGTAGGGCAAAATTTGCAGAATGGCACGGTACTTCAGTTTAGGTGTGCGAGCAAGACCATAGTTTCGTTCACAGTGTAGTAGGATGAGCAGGAGCATTTGCCAACGCGCAAAAAGAAGGAAAAAAAAAATCCGATCTTTGATGCGCTGAACAGTAACTAAATGCTAACTGAACGGATTGTCGCTGTTGGGGGGTGGATGCAGTTCTGCAGAGCGGTGAGTCTGAGCATGCCGAAGCCGCAGCCGTACGCCCGCGGCGGGAGCAAGACGGTGGGACGGTGGCTCAAGGACCGCAGGGAGAGGAGGAAAGAGGAGGCGCGGGCGCACAACGCGCAGGTGCACGCCGCCGTCTCCGTGGCGGCCGTGGCCGCGGCCATCGCCGCAGTGGCGGCGGGCAAGGGTGCGCGCACGGACATGGCGGTGGCGTCGGCCGCGACGCTGGTGGCCGCGCAGTGCGTGGAGGCCGCGGAGGCCCTGGGCGCCGAGCGCGAGCAGCTGGCGGCCGCCGTGGCGTCGGCCGTCAGCGTCAGGACCCCTAGCGACGTCGCCACCGTCACGGCCGCCGCCGCCACAGGTTCGACACCACAACAAACCGAGCCTGCCGCACAGCGGTGGGATCGAGCATCAGAGTGACGTTTCTGTTTGGTCTTCTGCCGCTGCAGCGCTACGTGGCGCGGCGACGCTCAGGGCCAGGGCGCTGAAGGATGCATGGAACGTCGCGGCGGTGACCCCTGTGGAGAAGGGCGCGATGACCGGAGGCGGCGGGCATCACCTGCACGGCGGCGGCTACAAGCACGATGGCCAGCAGCAGCGGCGGCGGCTCCTCAGGGAGGTGGAGAGCAGCAACAGCAGCAGCTGCTGCTTGAGCGACGAGCTGGTGCTGGGCGAGGAGAACAACTTCCTAGGCATCTGCACGCAGGAGCTGCTCGCGCGCGGCACCGAGCTGCTCAAGCGCACCCGCAAAGGTAAACCAACCAAACCACTACCAGCAGCGCTTCGCGCGCGGTGGTTTCCATTGGCGAACGGACCTTAGCGCGCATAGCGCAAATGTTTCTGATGAGGAGGATGATGCTGGTGGTCGTCTCTGTGCAGGGTCGTTGCATTGGAAGGTCGTCTCTGTGTACATCAACCGCGCGGGGCTGGTAAGTCGAATCTCGTGTTCGCATCAGTTGTAATAACTCGATCGTTGTTTCAGCGTCGCCGAACTAAACTGTGCCCATGCCCTTGCCTGCCGGTTTTCGCAGGTGATGCTGAAGATGAAGAGCCGGCACGTCGGTGGCACCATCACAAAGAAGAAGAAGAGTAAGTAGTGTGCCGTGTGCGAACGTCCATACAAACTGTTACAGGCGACTAGTCGTGGCGGTGAACGCTAACGCGGCCGGCTGGCTGACTGCATTTGCGTTCAGGCGTGGTGGTGGACGTGTGCCGGGACGTGGCGGCGTGGCCCGGGCGGCACCTGCTGGACGGCGGCGAGCAGCGCCGCTACTTCGGCCTGCGCACGGCGGAGCAGCGGGTAATCGAGTTCGAGTGCGGCAGCCAGCGCGAGCATGAGGTGTGGACCAAGGGCGTCGCGCGCCTCCTGGCCGACGCCCGGAAGCGCTGAGCGTCTGGTACTGACAGTGACAGGTACCCGGGTCGCCATGTAATGTAAAGTTAGGTCGCTGTAAAGAGCATGCATGCAAATGCAGATGCAGAGATGATGTTGTGTGATGGCATCCCGTCATCATGCATGGTGATTGGGGAGTTACTGACTATAGAGGAGTTAATGTTGCCTCTAATCAGTTGAACTTGCTGAATGTACATTTCCCATCACAGGACGTTTCGATCCATTTATTTTTAGAGGAATTGAAATTTCGTACCTTTTAATTTTGCCATCTTTCTTATTTTTATCTTTAGTCATTTTTTTTTTCAATTTTGTACTTCTGCTCTATAACACTAGAATGGTAAAACTGAGAAAAAAATACGATTAAGTGTAAAAACGAGGACACCAGCACAACTAGGGACACTACCTTAAAAACCGAATAAAGTAACCTATTTAGCTTGGAAATTGACATTCCATCACTTTTAAAGTTCAGATATAAGTCTATCTTAAATTCATGGATGCGGAGGGCTGGGCATTCGGTTTTTTTTTAGAATTTCGGTTCGGTTTTTCGGTTTTAAAAAACTTCGGTTTTTCAAATATTAGAAACCGATCGGTTTTCTAGAAAATGAAAACCGATAAGTTCGGTTTTGGTTTTTTACTTCGGTTTTTTGGTAAAAACCGAATACCAAACTTATGCTTAAGAAGGTCATAAGACAACACATTACACATAATTTTAAAAAGTAAAAATTATATTGGTATAAACATTTCAAGATATATAATACATCACATACAAATAAGTGAATAACAATTTGATTGCATCACACATTTAGTTTACATAATCAAATAGTCAAAATTTTGAAATTCATAAAGTTTGGTATTCGGTTTTTTGGTATTTCGGTTCGGTATACGGTGAAAACCGATTACGATACCGAATACCGAAATTCTCAAATCTAAAAACCGAAACCGAACCGAACTACCAAAAAAACCGAAATTTCGGTTCGGTTCGGTTCGGTTCGGTTTTCGGGTTTCGGTAAAAAAATGCCCACCCCTAGATGCGGTATGGAAAATGATTTTGCATAAAATCGTATTAGCTTGTATTTGTATTTGTATATGCGCATGTTTTGTTCTGGCAAGTGTTTATTTGCTCTAACGAACTCTTGCTCTCGGGAAGAGCATACCATTCATATATTATCCACACATCCAATTCAAGCTATGCTCCTCACTGCATCAAGCTAAGCTTATTGACGATTTATGGTACCAAGCACGTTCAGGAATCTGAAAGTGAAATAAAACGCACGCAAAGATGACAAAAAGCAATATTTTTCGATGTTACCGACCCACACGTAACTCATTTAATATACGCCATATAAAACGTAACTCATTTACTATATGTTAGGCCACCAGACGCTGCTGCTGACTGCTAAATACCCAGATTTCATGCATCTTTTATAAGAATCACTTTGGTGATAAACATATAAAATTATGTCAACAAAAAATCGACCGAGTCGTCACGAAAATAAGAATCCGTCACTTTGTAGATCCTAAACCCTATGAACATCTTCATCTCTCTCCACACGTAATCCTCACGATACTCAGATTCTCTCCACATCTAGATTCTTAAAAAAGCTCATTAGAGATGGGAAAGACAAAGATTTCCGTGAAGATACAGAAGGAGTGGTATGGTTCAAGGATAGACTGTGTTCCCGACATGAAAAGGAAGATAGCAGAGTACGTGTCTATATGCGACAGTTGCCAGAGAATCAAGACAGAGCATCAGAGACACGCAGGTTTGTTGCAGACCTTGCAGATTCCTCATTGGAAATGGGATGTGTCGGGGACCATAATTAGGGGTACCCTCAAGGCTCCTAATTCTCAGCTGGTAACCCCATCAGCATAAAGCTGCAAAGGCCTGATGGGTGCGATTAAGTCAGGGATCGGTCCATACGAGGGACTCGATCACGCCTCGCCCGAGCCTAGCCTCGGACAAGGGCAGCCGACCCCGGAGGATCTCCGTCTCGCCCGAGGCCCCCCTCCAACGGCGAATGTGTTCCCGGCTCGCCCGAGGCCCCGTCTTCGCTAAGAAGCAACCCTGACCAAATCGCCGCACCGACTGACCAAGTCGCAGGAGCATTTAATGCAAAGGTGGCCTGACACCTTTATCCTGACACGCGCCCCCCAGAGCCGAAGTGACCGCCGTCACTTCGCCGCTCCACTGACCAGCCTGACAGAAAGACAGCGCCGCCTGCGCCGCTCCGACTGCGGTGCCACTCGACAGAGTGAGGCTGATAGGCAGCCAGGCCCGGTCGAAGGCACCATAGGAAGCTCCGCCTCGCCTGACCCAGGGCTCGGACTCGGGCTAAGTCCCGGAAGACGGCGAACTCTGCCCGACCCAGGGCTCGGACTCGAGCTAAGTCCCGGAAGACGGCGAACTCCGCTCGACCCAGGGCTCGGACTCGGGCTAAGTCCCGGAAGACAGCGAACTCCGCCCAACCCAGGGCTCGGACTCGGGCTAAGTCCCGGAAGACGTTGAACTCCGCCCGACCCAAGGCTCGGACTCGGGCTAAGTCCCAGAAGACGACGATCTCCGCCTCGCCCGACCCAGGGCTCGGACTTGGGCTCAGCCCCAGAAGACGACGAACTCCGCTTCGCCCGACCCCAGTGCTCGGACTCCGCCCCGGCATCAGCCGGCGACCTCCGCCTCGCCCGACCCGGGGGCTCGGACTCAACCTCGGACACGGAAGACAGACTCGACCTCGGCTTCGGAGGAGCTTCCACGTCGCCCAACCTAGGGCGCAGACCAGCCACGTCAACAGGAGGCACCATCATCACCCTACCCCGAGCTGACTCGGGCCACGGGGAACAAGACCGGCGTCCCATCTGGCTTGCTCCGCCAGATAGGCGATGATGGCGCCCTGCATACTCTGTGACGACGGCGGCTCTCAGCCCCCTTACGGAAGCAAGAGGATGTCAGCAAGGACTCAACAGCTCCGACAGCTGTCCCTCCGCCAGGCTCCATCGCTCCTCCGACGGCCACGACATCACACCAGCTGGGTGCCAAGATCTCTCCGGCTGCCACAACGGCATGTACTTAGGGCGCTGGCTCTCCCCTGCTAGACACGTAGCACTCTGCTACACCCCCCATTGTACACCTGGATCCTCTCCTTACGCCTATAAAAGGAAGGACCAGGGCCCTCTTAGAGGGGGTTGGCCGCGCGGGGACGAGGGCGAGGTACGCGCTCGCTTGAAGCCGCTCGCTCCCTCTCCCGCGTGGACGCTTGTAACCCCCTACTGCAAGCGCACCCGACCTGGGCGCGGGACAAACACGAAGGCCACGGGATTTCCACCTCTCTCACGCCGGTCTCCGGCCGCCTTGCTCTCCCCCCTTCACGCTCGGCCTCGCGCTCGACCCATCTGGGCTGGGGCACGCGGCGACATTCACTCGTCGGCTCAGGGACCCCCCGGTCTCGGAACGCCGACAGTTGGCGCGCTAGGTAGGGGCCTGCTGCGTGTTGACGAACAGCTTCCCGTCAAGCTCCAGATGGGCAGTCTCCAGCAACCTCTCCAACCCGGGACGGTGCTCCGTTTCGGGAGCCTTGAGTTCATGTCCCTCGACGGCAGCTACGACATGATACTCCTTCCACCGCCATGCGACAACGACAATGGCGGCCGACAGCCCGCCCGCCGGCGGCGGAATCGACGACGTCTTCCCCGCGTGGTGGAAGAACAACATTCGAGCTCACCCCGTCCTCTCCCCCGCCGACGGAGGAGGAGGCGGGGCAACCAAGGCCAAGCAGGAGGCAGCGCCTCGTCGGCTGTCGAGCGAGTCGACGGCCCCAGCGCCCCAACGGGGTCGCGTCGGGCATCGACCCCGCGTTTGAGACGAAGACGAGCGCCATCTCCCCGCGACACGCCAATCCCGGGCAAGCGGACGACGCCAGCACGCTCGCGAAAAGCTTACTGGATGTCACCCTCGTACCTGAGACGACGGTGCAGTCAGTCCCCGACGTGACCTCATCGCCGCCCGTCGACCAGAAGGTACCGACCGATTCCCATCCCACGTCTTTCGGATTCAGCCTCGACCCGCCTAGCGGCTTCGCTTTGGCGGGTGCTCTCGTAGAGGCAAGTCCAAACCCTCTGGGGTTTCGTACGCGGTCACCTTGGGACCGGCTGACGGACGTGTCGACCTACGGGCCCTCTGGGTCCGAGGAAGACGACGAGCCCAGCATCTGTTGGGATTTCTCTGGACTTGGCAACCCCAGTGCCATGCGGGACTTCATGACCGCATGCGACTACTGCCTTTCCGACTGTTCCGACGGTAGCCGTAGCCTCGGCGACGAGGACTACGGCCCAAGTCGCGAATGCTTCCACGTCGATCTAGGGGGTCCCTCCGAAGGCAACCATCTCGGCATGCCAGAGGACGGTGATCTCCCTAGGCCGGTGCCTCGCGTTGACATCCCACGGGAGCTAGCTGTGGTCCCCGTTCAGGCGAGGGGCCATGACCCACAGCTCGAGCAAATCCACGGGGTGCAGGCCAGGCTCGACGAGGGAGCAGGAGCGCTTGAGCCGATCCGCCGGGACGTCGGGCAGGCATGGGCGGGCCAACCCCCGGCCGGAGAAATACGTCATCTACCCCAGGGCTTCCAGCACCGCGTCGCCGACGACGTCAGGGTCAGGCCACCACCCGCATCTAGTGGGGTCGGCCAGAACCTGGCAGCAGCAGCGATGCTTCTCCGCGCGATGCCGGAGCCATCAACCACCGAGGGGCGGCGAATCCAGGGGGAGCTCAAGAATCTCCTGGAAGGCACCGCGGTCCGACGGGCCGAGAGCTCTGCCTCCCGAAGGCAGGGGTACCCCTCGGAACCTCATGCCGCGTCTTCCCGATTCATGCGGGAAGCCTCGGTCTACACCGGACGCACGCGCAACACAGCGCCTGCGGCCCCGGGTCGCCTCGGCAACGAGCACCATCACCGCGACCGTCGGGCCCACCTCGATGAGAGGGTGCGCCGAGGCTACCACCCCAGGCGTGGGGGACGCTACGACAGCGGGGAGGATCAGAGTCCCTCGCCCGAGCCGCCCGGTCTGCAGGCCTTCAGCCGAGCCATACGACGGGCGCCGTTCCCGACCCGGTTCCGACCCCCGACTACTATCACAAAGTACTCGGGGGAGACGAGACCGGAACTGTGGCTCGCGGACTACCGCTTGGCCTGTCAGCTGGGTGGAACGGACGATGACAACCTCATCATCCGCAACCTCCCCCTGTTCCTCTCCGACACCGCTCGCGCTTGGTTAGAGCACCTGCCTCCGGGGCAGATCTCCAACTGGGACGACCTAGTCCAAGCTTTCGCTGGCAATTTCCAGGGCACGTACGTACGCCCCGGGAATTCCTGGGACCTTCGGAGCTTCTGACAGCAGCCGTGAGAGTCTCTCCGGGACTACATCCGACGATTCTCGAAGCAGCGAACCGAGCTGCCCAACATCACCGACTCGGATGTCATCGGCGCGTTCCTCGCCGGCACCACCTGCCGCGACCTAGTGAGCAAGCTGGGTCGCAAGACCCCCACCAGGGCGAGCGAGCTGATGGACATCGCCACCAAGTTCGCCTCCCGCCAGGAGGCGGTCGAGGCTATCTTCCAGAAGGACAAGCAGCCCCAGGGCCGCCCTTCGGAAGATGCCCCTGAGGCGTCAACTCAGCGCGGCGCCAAGAAGAAGGGCAAGAAGAAGTCGCAGGCGAAACGCGACGCCGCCGACGCGGACCTTGTCGCCGCCACCGAGTACAAGAACCCTCAGAAGCCCCCCGGAGGTGCCAACCTCTTCGACAAGATGCTCAAGGAGCCGTGCCCCTATCACCAGGGGCCCGTCAAGCACACCCTTGAGGAGTGCGTCATGCTTCGGCGCCACTTCCACAGGGCCGGGCCACCCGCGGAGGGTGGCAAGGCCCGCGACGACGACAAGAAGGAAGATCACCAGGCAGGAGAGTTCCCCGAGGTCCGCGACTGCTTCATGATCTATGGTGGGCAAGCGGCGAACGCCTCGGCTCGGCACCACAAGCAAGAGCGCCGGGAGGTCTGTTCGGTGAAGGTGGCGGCGCCAGTCTACCTAGACTGGTCCGACAAGCCCATCACCTTCGACCAAGCCGACCACCCCGACCATGTGCCTAGCCCGGGGAAATACCCGCTCGTCGTCGACCCCATCATCGGCGACGTCAGGCTCACCAAGGTCCTCATGGACGGAGGCAGCAGCCTCAACATCATCTACGCCAAGACCCTCGGGCTCCTGCGTGTCGATCTATCCTCTGTCCGGGAAGGCGCTGCGCCCTTCCATGGGATCATTCCCGGGAAGCGCGTCCAGCCCCTCGGACAGCTCGACCTTTCCGTCTGCTTCGGAACACCCTCCAACTTCCGAAGGGAGACCCTGACGTTCGAGGTGGTCGGGTTCCGAGGAACCTACCACGCGGTACTGGGGAGGCCATGCTACGCGAAGTTCATGGCCGTCCCCAACTACACCTACCTGAAGCTCAAGATGCCGAGCCCCAATGGGGTCATCATTGTCGGCCCCACGTACAAAAAATGCGTTCGAATGCGACGTGGAGTGCGTGGAGTACGCCGAGGCCCTCATCGCCGACTTGGAGAGCCTCTCGAAGGAGGTGCCAGACGTGAAGCGTCATGCCGGCAACTTTGAGCCAGCGGAGATGGTTAAGTCCGTCCCCCTCGACCCCAGCAGTGACGCCTCCAAGCAAGTCTGGATCGGCTCCGAGCTCGGTCCCAAATAGGAAGATGTGCTCGTCGACTTTCTCCGCGCGAACGCCGACGTCTTCGTGTGGAGTCCCTCGGACATGCCCGACATACCAAGGGATGTCGCCGAGCACTCGCTGGACATCCGAGCCGGAGCCCGACCCGTCAAGCAGCCTCTGCGCCGATTCGACGAGGAGAAGCGCATAGCCATAGGCGAGGAGATCCACAAGCTAATAGCGGCAGGGTTCATCAAGGAGGTATTCCATCCCGAATGGCTTGCCAACCCTGTGCTTGTGAGAAAGAAAGGGGGGAAATGGCGGATGTGTGTAGACTACACTGGTCTCAACAAAGCATGTCCGAAGGTTCCCTACCCTCTGCCTCGCATCGACTAAATCGTGGATTCCACTGCTGGGTGCGAAACCCTGTCTTTCCTCGATGCCTACTCGGGGTATCACCAAATCAGGATGAAAGAGTCCGACCAGCTCGTGACTTCTTTCATCACGCCCTTCGGCATGTACTGCTATGTCACCATGCCGTTCGGCTTGAGGAATGCGGGCGCGACGTACCAGCGGTGCATGAACCATGTGTTCGGCGAACACATCGGCCGCACGGTCGAGGCCTACGTCGATGACATCATGGTCAAGACGAGGAAAGCCTCCGACCTCCTTTTCGACCTTGAAGTGACATTCCGATGTCTCAAGGCGAAAGGCGTCAAGCTCAATCCCGATAAGTGTGTCTTCGGGGTGCCCCGAGGCATGCTCTTGGGCTTCATCGTCTCCGAGCGGGGCATCGAAGCCAACCCGGAGAAGATCGCAGCTATTACCAGCATGGGGCCCATCAAGGACTTGAAAGGCGTACAGAGGGTCATGGGATGCCTCGCGGCTCTGAGCCGCTTCATCTCACGCCTCGGCGAAAGAGGTCTACCGCTGTACCACCTCTTATGGAAGGCCGAGTGCTTCACTTGGACCCCTGAGGCCGAGGAAGCCCTCAGGAACCTGAAGGCGCTCCTCACGAAGGCGCCTATCTTGGTACCCCCAGCTGCCGGAGAAGCCCTCTTAGTCTACGTCGCCGCGATCACTCAGGTGGTTAGCGCCGCGATTGTGGTCGAGAGGCAAGAAGAGGGGCATGCATTGCCCGTTCAGAGGCCAGTCTACTTCGTCAGCGAGGTACTGTCCGAAACCAAGATCCGCTACCCACAAGTTCAGAAGCTGCTGTACGCGGTGATCCTAACGCGGCAGAAGCTGCGACACTACTTCGAGTCTCACCCGGTAACTGTGGTGTCATCCCCCTGGGGGAGATTATCCAGTGCCGGGAGGCCTCGGGAAGGATTGCAAAGTGGGCGGTGGAAATCATGGGCGAGACGATCTCGTTCGCTCCTCGGAAGGCCATCAAGTCCCAGGTCTTGGTGGACTTCGTAGCTGAATGGGTCGACACTCAGCTCCCAACAGCTCCGATCCAGCCGGAGCTCTGGACCATGTTCTTCGACGGGTCGCTGATGAAGACAGGAGCCGACGCAGGCCTACTCTTCATCTCGCCCCTCGGGAAGCACCTACGCTACGTGCTACGCCTCCATTTCCCGGCGTCCAACAATGTGGCCAAGTATGAGGCTCTGGTCAACGGGTTGCGGATCGCCATCGAGCTAGGGGTCCGACGCCTCGATGCTCGCGGTGACTCGCAGCTCGTCATCGACCAAGTCATGAAGAACTCCCACTGCCGCGACCCGAAGATGGAGGCCTACTGCGATGAGGTTCGGCGCCTGGAAGACAAGTTCTACGGGCTCGAGCTCAACCACATCGCTCGGCGCTACAACGAAACTGCGGACGAGCTGGCTAAAATAGCCTCGGGGCGAACGACGGTTCCCCCGGACGTCTTCTCCCGGGATCTGCATCAACCCTCCGTCAAGATCGACGACACGCCCGAGCCCGAGGCACCCTCGGCCTAGCCCGAGGCATCCTCGGCCCAGCCCGAGGTACCCTCGGCTCAGTCCGAGGCACCCTCGGCTCGGCCCGAGGCATCCTCGGTTCAGCCCGAGGTACCCTCGGCCCCCGAGGGCGAGACGCTGCACGTTGGGGGGGAGCGAAGTGGGGACACGCCTGATCAAAGCTGGCAGACCCCGTACCTGCAATATCTCCACCAAGGAGAGCTACCCTCCGACCGAGCCGAAGCTCGGCGGTTGGCGCGACGCGCCAAGTCGTTCGTCTTGTTGGGTGATGAGAGGGAGCTCTACCACCGCAGCCCCTCCGACATCCTCCAGCGATGCATCTCCATCGCCGAAGGTCAGGAACTCCTGCAAGAGATACACTCGGGGGCTTGCGACCATCACGCGGCACCTCGATCCCTTTTCGGGAATGCTTTCCGACAAGGCTTCTATTGGCGAACGGCGGTGGCCGACGCCACTAGAATTGTCCGCACCTGCGAAGGGTGTCAGTTCTACGCAAGGCAGACCCACCTTCCCGCTCAGGCTCTGCAGACGATACCCATCACCTGGCCTTTCGCTGTGTGGGGTCTGGATCTCGTCGGCCCCTTGCAGAAGGCACCCGGGGGCTACACGCACCTGCTGGTCGCCATCGACAAATTCTCCAAGTGGATCGAGGTCCGACCTTTGAACAGCATCCGGTCCGAGCAGGCGGTGGCGTTCTTCACCAACATCATCCATCGCTTTGGGGTCCCGAACTCCATCATCACCGACAACGGCACCTAGTTCACCGGCAGAAAGTTCCTGGACTTCTGCGAGGATCATCACATCCGGGTGGACTGGGCCGCCGTGGCTCATCCCATGTCAAATGGGCAAGTAGAGCGTGCCAACGACATGATTCTACAAGGGCTCAAGCCTCGGATCTACAACGACCTCAACAAGTTCGGCAAGCGATGGATGAAGGAACTCCCCTCGGTGGTCTGGAGTCTGAGGACAATGCCAAGCCGAGCCACGGGCTTCACGCCGTTCTTCCTAGTCTACGGGGCCGAGGCCGTCTTGCCCACAGACCTGGAATACGGCTCCCCGAGGACGAGGGCCTACACCGACCAAAGCAACCAAGCTAGCCGAGAAGACTCGCTGGACCAGCTGGAGGAGGCTCGGGACAAGGCCTTACTACACTCGGCGCGGTACCAGCAGTCCCTGCGATGCTACCACGCCCGAGGGGTCCGGTCCCGAGACCTCCAGGTGGGCGACCTGGTGCTTCGGCTGCGACAAGACGCCCGAGGACGGCACAAGCTAACGCCCCCCTGGGAGGGGCCGTTCGTCATCGCCAAAATTTTGAAGCCCGAAACGTACAAGCTGGCCAACAGTCAAGGCGAGGTCTACAGCAACGCTTGGAACATCCAACAGCTACGTCACTTCTACCCTTAAGATGTTTTCAAGTTGTTCATAAACCTCGCTCCCACGCAAAGTTTAGTCATCAAGGAAGGGTCAGCCTTGCCTCGGCAAAGCCCGACCCTCCCTCGGGGGCTAAAAGGGGGGGAACCCCCTCTGCGTCGAATTTTTTCCTCGAAAAAAGATCTTTTCTGCCAGAATGTCTTTCGTGCTTTTTGACTACTTCGAAAGTGGATCCTGAAAATGACGGAGTACACGTAAGCAGCCAAGGCTGACCGAGCCGAGGGACTCCTACGCCTCCGGGATACGGATACCTCACTCATCACCTTCTGCGATAAGTAACTCACGTTCAGATAAGTGATTCCGTGGACCGAACAAGTCTTCACGTTCGGAAGCTCTTCTGCCGAAGCGATTGTTTGAGCCTTCTCGACTGCGTCGGGAACAGAACCCCATGGATGGGCAAGAGTGCGCGTAAGCGGCAAGGCCAACCGAGCCGAGGGACTCCTACGCCTCCGGGATACGGATACCTCACTCATCACCTTCCGTGAGAAGCAACTCTCGCTCGCGCAAAACAATTCTGTTACCGACAAAAAAGTCCAGATACTCGAAACAAGAGGAAAAGAGACGCAACTTTACAACACGGCGAAGGTGTGTTTAGGCCTCGGCGGCCGCAGAAAACACACGCTACAAGATAATCCGATCCTGCAGGCTCGGATCTCGACGGCTGAAGGGAGCAACGGCCCCCTCGGCATCGACGACACCCTCGGCGAGGTCCGACCTGGCCTCGGACGGCGACGCGGTCCGAGGATCTCCACTCTAAAGGACGACGTCATCGCCACGCCCGGGCAATCACTGCCAGGGCCTTCTCCGGGAATCCGGCCCGAGCAGGCGGCTCGGCCGGTCACCCCGGGGCCTCGGCTGGTCAACTCCGGTGTTGGTCCCGCTAACGGACGACCCGGCTAGGCTCCGGCTAACCAGGTTTCCTTTTCGAGCCAACTCTGCCCCTGTTCATGCTGATACCGCTACCCCTGGCCTCGGCTCATCGAAGAGCGGCCGAGGGGTTCCTTTAACTAAGCTAGAGAAGCCTCGGACAACAAGGCCGACCGAGCCGAGGGACTCCTACGCCTCCGGGATACGGATACCTCACTCGTCACCTTTACACGGGGCGACTCACGCTTGGTGAAGCGGTACAGACAACCAACAGGCGAGTCTTAGTGCTCGAAAATGAGGAAAAACACGGCTCCGTGCCAAAAATACATACATGTTCAGGCCTCGACAGCCACAATGAACAAAAACACTGGCATTCAAAGTGCCATTACAAACGGAACTCCGGTTCCACCTCCGCAGGCACGAACAACCCCACTCGATGGGGGGGAGCCTGCGGAGCGACAGAAGACCGACGAACGGCGCGCCGTCGCCCGCTCCAGCAGTGGCGACGACGACGACTTCTGCTCTGGGGGGCCGAACAGCGGCAACGCTGACCTCAGGGCGGATGCTGCTGCCAAGAGGCCCCCGCCCATGCCCAAACTCGTGAGGCAAGGACAGGCAGAAGGCTGTAGAGTTGGAGGTCGGCCCGTGGGCGGCCCTGGCTATCTCGTCGGCGGAAGAACCTCTTCCAGCTGCCGTGGCGAAAGCCGGCGCCGAGAACGGCTCTAAAGCCACTCGGGTCCGAGAGCCAGGCACGCTGCAGCTGCCGGCGCCACGGACGACAGCCGCCCTTCCCCCCGATCACTGAGGGAAGGAGCGGGCCACCGCCCACGTAGGGGCCGACCCCAACTCGGCTCACTCCCCTCCCCAGTCCTGGTGATGAAAATCCTTGAGGCTGAGGGAGGGGTAGAGGCCGCAGCCCGGCTCGCTTTCCCCCACCATCAAACTGGAGGTCACCATCTTGGGTGACCGCCGACGGAGGGGTGCAGCCGGGCTGCATGATGAAAATCCTTGAAGCCGAACGATGGCTGAAAGGTTCCAACTCCCACGGAGTTGCGTTCCTCCAACGACGAGGCGGAAAGACGGCGGATATCCCCCATCCGAGGGGTTGGAAGCTGGAAAGGCACGATGCATAAGGGAGCGCGAAGACATGGTCGCCTTCCAAGGGAGTCACCCCCCTTTTAAAGGCGGCTCTCCCTACTTGCGTCCCCAGCCGTCGTGGGCTGAGTCTCCTCCAACACACTCCAAGGTCCTCCCCTATGGCACGGGGGCTGGGTCCCACACGTCATGCAAGCCGACTCAGAGCGGAAGAAGCCAAACCACCGTACGCGGTGCGTACAACCGCCCAGCGGTTACAAGCGACTCTCCACTTTTGCCCAGACCAACGGGCGAAAGGGGCAGGCAACCATGCAGGCGGCATGCAACCACGCCAAGTGGGCGCGCTTCTTCGACTCCCAACACGCCCAGCATGGAGGCCCAGGCCCACGCGTCATGCAACCGGCGCGCCGAATGCTTCGTGCATACAACAGCACCGCCACTTGCGCCACTACCGCGCCTCCTCGACCGCGGAACCAATACCGCGACTCGAGGCGACCCAACGCGCGACCCAGCAGCGCCAGCCTGGCGCGACGGTCAATGCGGCCAAAAGTGGGCCAGCAGTAATAGCGGTGGCAGGCGGGCAGGAGCAGCGGCCACGTCGTCAGCCAAGCTCACGTCCCGTCCAGGGGCAGCGAGAGAACCCTCTCTCACTTCGTGAAGACAACGCGCCCGTGATCCGTTCCTCGAATGGCTCGCGCACGCGCAACGGCCGCCCCGCCAACCACTCGCCCCGTCGCATTAACTCCACAGCGGGACGGACGACTCCTCTAGCAGGAGAAGCGGGCGACGCTTCGCCTTCGCCATAATGACCGCGTCAAAAAAGGTACGTCGCGTCGTTCGATTTCGTATCCTTTTCCTTTTTTCCTCTTTCTCTCTCTTGCAACAGGGACCGGGAAAGGGGGATACCCCGAAAAGGATCCTTCCCCGTGAAGGAACCAGGCTCCGAGCCTCCCTACTGATCAGAGGTTCGAAGGCTGGCCCCTCGGAAGGGTTCGACAGCCGCCTCAGATCGCGTGGGCCCTACACCCACTACTGGTCAGAGGTTCGAAGGCCGGCCCCTCGGAAGGGTTCAACGGTCGCCTCAGGCTACTCGGGCTCCGCGCCCATTACTGATCAGGGGTTCAAAGGCAGGCCCCCGAAGGGTTCACAGCCGCCTCAGACGCCGAGCAAGGGATGACCATGGGTACGTTCGATACATAGCCGAGGCTCGGGCTGCGCTCCCGAGGTACCCTAGGACATTTCCGAGACCAGCGGGAACGATCTTGTAACGAAATCCCATTGGAGGGAGGCATCCAGCCCTCGGACCCCGTCGCCAGGGGATCGGGTCCGGCAGATCACCCGCAGGTACTTTTGGGCGTGCCCCTGGGCCCCTAGCCGACCCCCAACGAACGGGGCACGGACGTCCACTCGGATTACCTGCTTGCAGCTCACCGGAGACACCATGTTCGGCGCCCATCGAGGGTAACATGGCGCTTTCCCCCCTCCTCCTTGAGGAAAGGCGACGCAGGGGCGTATGTAAAAAAGTCGAGTCTGTCCCTGATCGTCCTCTCGCCCTGTGCAGAGGCTCGGGGGCTGCTCTCGCAAACCCGGCTCCGGCTGAACCGTTGACAGCGTCAACATACCAGCCCGAGAACTTGGGACTCGACCGTACACCCGGGCTACGACCAGCTCGCATGAGGGACGACTAGACCAGCCGAGGCATTAAGACCTCGGAGGAGCGAAACCACTCCTCCGAGGCCTCGGGGGCTACACCCGGCGGGTGCGCTCGCGCGCACCCACCGGAACAAACGCGACTGAGAAAGGCTGGTCCCCTTGCAAAAAAGTGCGACGAAAGCCTCCAAGCGAGTGCTAACACTCCCTTTGAGGCTCGGGGGCTACTGTCGGGGACCATAATTAGGGGTACCCTCAAGGCTCCTAATTCTCAGCTGGTAACCCCCATCAGCATAAAGCTGCAAAGGCCTGATGGGTGCGATTAAGTCAGGGATCGGTCCATATGAGGGACTCGATCACGCCTCGCCCGAGCCTAGCCTCGGACAAGGGCAGCCGACCCCGGAGGATCTCCGTCTCGCCCGAGGCCCCCCTCCAACGGCGAATGTGTTCCCGGCTCGCCCGAGGCCCCGTCTTCGCTAAGAAGCAACCCTGACCAAATCGCCGCACCGACTGACCAAGTCACAGGAGCATTTAATGCAATGGTGGCCTGACACCTTTATCCTGACGTGCGCCCCCTAGAGCCGAAGTGACCGCCGTCACTTCGCCGCTCCACTGACCAGCCTGACAGAAAGACAGCGCCGCCTGCGCCGCTCTGACTGCGGTGCCACTCGACAGAGTGAGGCTGACAGGCAGCCAGGCCCGGTCGAAGGCACCATAGGAAGCTCCGCCTCGCCCGACCCAGGGCTCGGACTCGGGCTAAGTCCCGGAAGACGGCGAACTCCGCCCGACCCAGGGCTCGGACTCGAGCTAAGTCCCGGAAGACGGCGAACTCCGCCCGACCCAGGGCTCGGACTCGGGCTATGTCCCGGAAGACGGCGAACTCCGCCCAACCCAGGGCTCGGACTCGGGCTAAGTCCCGGAAGACGGCGAACTCCGCCCGACCCAAGGCTCGGACTCGGGCTAAGTCCCAGAAGACGATGATCTCTGCCTCGCCCGACCCAGGGCTCGGACTTGGGCTCAGCCCCAGAAGACGACGAACTCCGCTTCGCCCGACCCTAGGGCTCGGACTCCGCCCCGGCATCAGCCGGCGACCTCCGCCTCGCCCGACCCGGGGGCTCGGACTCAACCTCGGCCACGGAAGACAGACTCGACCTCGGCTTCGGAGGAGCTTCCACGTCGCCCAACCTAGGGCGCAGACCAGCCACGTCAACAGGAGGCACCATCATCACCCTACCCCGAGCTGACTCGGGCCACGGGGAACAAGACCGGCGTCCCATCTGGCTCGCTCCGCTAGATAGGCGATGATGGCGCCCTGCATACTCTGTGACGACGGCGGCTCTCAGCCCCCTTACGGAAGCAAGAGGACGTCAGCAAGGACTCAATAGCTCCGACAGCTGTCCCTCCGCCAGGCTCCATCGCTCCTCCGATGGCCACGACATCACACCATCTGGGTGACAAGATCTCTCCGGCTGCCATAACGGCATGTACTTAGGGCGCTGGCTCTCCCCTGCTAGACACGTAGCACTCTGCTACACCCCCCATTGTACACCTGGATCCTCTCCTTACGCCTATAAAAGGAAGGACCAGGGCCCTCTTAGAGGGGGTTGGCCGCGCGGGGACGAGGGCGAGGTACGCGCTCGCTTGAAGCCGCTCGCTCCCTCTCCCGCGTGGACGCTTGTAACCCCCTACTACAAGCGCACCCGACCTGGGCGCGGGACGAACACGAAGGCCGCGGGATTCCCACCTCTCTCACGCCGGTCTTCGGCCGCCTCGCTCTCCCCCCTTCACGCTCGGCCTCGCGCTCGACCCATCCGGGCTGGGGCACACGGCGACATTCACTCGTCGGCTCAGGGACCCCCCGGTCTCGAAACGCCGATAGGATGAGATTGTGATGGACTTTATAGTTGGTCTTTGTCACACCCGGGTTTTAGGGGTCCAAAACTCGGGCGCGAAATAATCACCAAGTGTGCTGGGACCAAGTCTCACACATATGATGAATCATGGTACATAAATGAATGTCACATATAATAAGAGTTCTGTACAAAATAAATGAATAATTACATCATAAGGAGACAACGATCCAGCAACCCAAAGTTGACTGGGAGACGACGGTCTAGACCTCTCACGAACTCGTCACAGCATCCTCCATGTGCCTCATCCTGCGGTACCTGTTCTTGACCTGTGGGGTGTGAGACAGCAAGAGTAAGCTCACATACGTTCATCGCTCAACAAGTTGTGGGGAATAATGTGCATGAACTCGCCAAAGGTGGGAGCTCATGTGAAGTGAGGCTTACCAAAGAGGATAGTTAGAGCTGAGCATTGCTTTTAAAGTTGGTCAAAATTTTATTAGCAATTACTAAGTATAAGTAAATACCAACCTAATTAAGTAGTAGAACAAAAGTGATAACAACACCTGCGATGCAATGCATATGACAGATTGAATTTAGTTCCATAAATTAATCATGTGAGTGTCCGAGCTGCTCATGACCATGAGCACGACTGATATACCTGTTGGGACTTGTTCTCAAATGCTATGAATTAAGAACAAGGCAACACAAAATGTGAATGGTTAAAGATCTTCGTCTTTTGAAGCATTATTTCCTTTAGGATATAATGATCTTCAGACGAAGGTCATGAAGGACGTACATTCATCATTTCGGCATATAATAATGAAAGTAGAAGCATATGAACCATGTAAAATAACATGAATAGTCATATGACATCATCAAAATATTTTTATTATACTATCATGAATAAGCATGAACAATATCGAGTTATATTTGTACCTTCGGCTTGACAGAAGGTAAAAATCCAGGTGTGGCGTGCGAGTGAATACAAGTCAGTGTGAACAGTACAGGGTTACTGTTCACCTATTTATAGGCGAGGCACACAGCCTGGTCGAAATTACATTTATGTCCTTGATGACAAATTACAAATGCGACACAAACTATTAGGGACTAAACGGTCTTTTCCTCTTTAAGTCGGTGCCGCCCTTCGTCTCAAGGCGCATCATTATGCCGAAGCTTTCTGGGTTGTAGCTTCGGCTTGTGCCTTCATGCTGTGTCAGTTCGCATATCATACTGCCGAAGGTGTTTTTGCTTGGATGACCTTCGGGGAAGAAGCATGCCCCCAACAGTAGCCCCTTCGCGGTGCTAGATCGTTTTTCGTAACGAGCTTGACCCGTGAAAAAATCTCAAAGGCTTCGGAATGCCGAAGGTCCGAAAAACACCTTCCTTGAGCTCGTTGTCGAGAAACGATTAAAATATTCCAAGCGTCAGATGGCCCAGCGCTCAGCGGGTACGAGCGATCTATCGATTCACCTTCCAGACGCCGAGTGGCCCACCATTCAGTGGGTGCGGGTGATTTGGCGATTCACCTTCCAGACGTCGAGTGGCCCACCATTCAGCGGGTGCAGGCGATTTGGCGGGTTCACCTTCCCATCTGCAGCACTGTATAAACAGACGGTAGGTGTGGAGTTACCACAGTATTCATTGCCATTGCACTGTTGTGCTGTTAACAAATTTAACCATAGCCGAAGCTTTTTCACTGCACTCTCGAGCGGACCATCATTTTGAGTTAGCTTCATCAAAAAAGAGAACTTTGTCAAAACTGCGAAAGACATCAACTTCGTAAAAACCATAAAAAATCCATCAGATGGCCAGAGTACGCTCGACTGCAAGGGTGACTCGTGAAGGAGAGGAGTCCGAGGCCACCGAGACAGCTCCGATTTCTGAAGTCATGAGACAGTCGAGTTTAGTTGTGACAGAGGGAACCATTGACGAAGATACACCTGCTGCCGAAGCTGAACAGGCTGATATTGAGGAAGAAAATGCTGATGAAGAAGAGGAGGATTATAGCATTTTGATCCCATCAAAACCCAGCCACCTAGATTTTGAGAAGTCTACTATGTCTGAAGCCGACGTTCCCATGATGATGAAACTGGGCTACTTTGGAGAAGCTGAGAGGAAGCTTGTTCATTTTGCCGGAGAAGAAATCACTCCAACGCCGAATGATGATGAAGTAGCGGTTTTCAAAAGTTTCTTCAAAGCAGGATTACGGTTTCCTCTGAACGAGATGATAGGAGAAGTTTTGAAATTTATCTTCATCAGCTGACCCCTAACGCTATCGTTAGGCTCAGTATCTTCATCTGGGCCCTCCGAAGCCAAGGGATGGACCCAGATGCTGAAGAATTCTGCCAAGTGCACGAGCTGCACTAGCAAACGATGGCCAGAGCAGATGGTTTACATGAGAATTTTGGTTGTTATAATTTCGCGTATCGCAAAGATACAAAGGCTCCGATCCTCATCTATCGCACCAAGTGGCCAACCGGCTGGAAGAGTGAATGGTTTTATATTAAAGCCGATGAAAAGAGAAGGGGGAAACTGATGACGATGGTCATGTGACCATTGGCTTTAAGCTTCGGAATGACCAGACCTTTGTGCAACATGCAGCCAGGGTTAGCATGCCAACTGTCTGTATGAGAATTCAGGGTGGTGGCTGAACAAATCAGCACTAGAGATCTGGTTCAAGAATACTTGGCTAATAGAACATCTCCAACGTCAAGTGAATCGAGCATGCCGAAGCTAAAGGGAACAAAGAAAAAACTTGAGCTTGTTCGATTGGCTTATTGTTTTAAATTTGAGAAACAGTTCAAGGAGCCTTGCCAAGAGTGGCTGGAAATGATTGAGATAATGTGCAATGAAATTTTGGGAAACTATACCAAAAAAATAAGATCAATTAATGACTGCAGCCTTCGGCACCCGACCAAAACGAAGGTTGAACCGGGTAATGGACACTCTAAATTTTGAATATCCTTATTATGAGTGACTCAACAAAGGTGCCGAAGGGGCAAAAAGGAAAAGGGTTGTCAGCGTTCTGAGCAGGCAGGCTGCCAGAATGGTGAAAGAAGATGATAAAACTTTAAAGAAGAGAAAATCCAGTCCTGAGCCAAAAGCGGCGGCTTTGAAGAAGAGAAAGGCTGCAACTCCAGAGTCGAAGGTGACTGAGGTGGAAGAGGAAACTCCTTCAACACCTCCTGCTGCCAAAGTAGAAGAGATTTTAAAGGTAATGACTAAATCTTTACATATCAAGCTGCTAAGTCCTCTGGGACCGGAACTGACGAAGCTTTTTCAGAAGAAAGGAGAACCTTCAGCTGCAAAGAAGGCAGATGGCTGAAGAAGCGAAGGATTGGTAGCGTGATGCAAGCCATTGAAAAGATGCCACCACCGGTCTCGGCATCTAAAATAGCGCCTACAGCAAGTGCCGAGGCCACTGCCAAAGCTGCAGCTGCCACCGAAGCTGCCAACCTGGAGGCTACCTTATCTGGGATTGATAAAATGATACTGGGTATGCCTACAGAAGAGACATCTGCAGCTGCAGAACAGGTCATGGCCCTAGTGCCTGACAAAGGGAAAGGAATTGCCGAAGTTGTTTCGGAAGAAAAAGGTTTCGATATTCAGAACCTGGTTGGTCAAGAACTCTCTGAGGCCGAGAAGAAGGAGCTACAGGAATATGGCATTTACCGTGGCTACCAGCCAGGAGCCATGCTCTTTGGTGGAATCGATGAAGAGGCCTTGGGATGTATTCGTGACCGTACTGGGGCGAAGGTAATCGGCACTCTATCGAAGAGTGTCGGTTTTCCGAAGCTTGAAGCCGATATTAGCAGCTACCGATGACAACATATCGTCGGTAGTTTCTTTTATTCCAACTTTAAGGTAAAATTCTTATAATAAAGCAAAATTTCATTATCTGTTTCATTTTTACGACGAAATTTGCTGATGAAGGTCTATTTTGTACAGAGTATGCTGCTGAGTAAAGCGCTGCAAATGCAACAGGACCTCGAGGATAAAAAGAACGAAATTATAATCGAGGGTCTAGAGAGCAAAATCAAAGAATACGAAGCTTCTCTGGAAAAGAAAGATTTCCTACTCCAAGCAGTGGAAGGTTCCCTTGCAGAAGCGCAAGCTGAGAATATTAGATTAAACAGGGAACTCTTGCAAAAATTAGAGAGCTTCGAACAGGAGAGAAAAAACTTGCAGACGAAGTATGAAGCCGAAGCTACCGAGAATACGAAGCTAAAGCAATCTTTGAAGGAGCTTCGTGACATATGTCTGAATTTCGGCAGCCGCTGTGTACAGCGGTTAAAAAAGGTTTTCAACTCAGTTGGAGCTAGTGCTGAAAAGTGTACTCCTTTGGCCAACAACATATCAAGAACCTTCGAACATGTTGAAGGTAAAGTTGAGGCGCTTGACAAAGTAATAGCGGGGCATGGTGACTTCTGCACCATGCTAGCTTCTCGCGGCACGGCTGCAGCATTTTTGAAAGCTGGCTGTACGCATGCGAAGATAGTTGTAAGGAAAATGGACCCCAGGCCATTTGTCTTAATAGATTTTGGTGTTTGATGATTAACACAACCTGTGAACTAATGTATTTCCCAAGTATTTGTGTGTTGTAGTTCACAGGATGCGAAGTGGATTGGACTGAGGCTCTGAGGATGCAACACCTCAAAGAAGACATTATAAGACTCATAAAAGACATTACAAAGTAATATTAAAGACACTTTATACATGCTAAGAGTCCAACACATCAAGAAGTAGAAGTGAGATACAAAGCTACAAAACAAAAGTGAAGTTGACAAAGTTGAGAGGAAGGGCTGACTGAATTGGAAGTGTTTCACAAAATCAAATCTACTCAAACTGACATGGCTTCAACTCTGAGATGTAGATAATTTTATAAGCTTTCCAAAAAGTCCAAGATCATCAAAATCGGAGTTCGGAGCTAAAAGTTATGCCCACAATACGAAGTCGGAATTGCTGAAAAAACAAGAGCAGCATATGGGATGTCTGGTGCACACCGGACTGTCCGGTGTGCCAAATTTGCTCAAACTGGTATGGATTTAACTCTGGGATGTAGATAATTTCATAAGCTTTCCAAAAAGTACAAGATCATCGAAATCGGAGTTTGGAGCTAAAAGTTATGGCCAAAATACGACAAGCGAGCATGGGCTGTCCGGTGCACACCGGACCGTTCGGTGCGCCATCTTCGGAAGCTCCAACGGCTACTTTGAACGGCTAGTACACGTGGTATGTCCGGTGCACCACCGAACAGTCCGGTGCACCTGTCCGGTGCGCCGCAGAAAGCTGCAGAACTGCTTTCCAATGGCTATATTTGAGTTGGGGCCTATATATACTTCACCCAACTGACCATTTGGAGGTGTGGGAGCCCAAGAGACATACCAAGGCATATAGTAGACATTCCCAAGTGCTCTTACACCCAAGTGCTTAATAGAATCACTTGGTGATTAGCGTAGGTGCTTTGCAAAGTGCTTAGGTTAGTTAGACCGCTTTAGCGCTTGCTCTAGGTAAACCCTAGATTGTTGAGTGAGTTTAGACAAACCACACAACCCATCGGCTCTTGTGCGGGTCATTGTAATTGTACCGAGTGGGGCGAGTGTCTTGCGAGACCGTGACAACCGCATTTGTGTCACGGCCGCCACCGTGTACCGGTGGGAACGAGGCCCGCGGCGTTTCGGCCGGAAGCTCGATAGTGGAGACGGCGGGGAGCGTCCGAGAGGAGCCGGAAGCGAAGCACCACTTGCGCGTGGAGAAGGCCCGTGGCTCTCTACGAAGTTACTCGACCGAGGTGCTTGGCCCTCGCGTGGGCTTCCATTTGCGTAGGGGCACCAACGAGGATTAGTCGGGACCTTGCGCGGTTCCGGATACCTCGGTAAAAATACCGGCGTCATCCACGAGAGTTTGCTTCTCTACTTTGCTCTTTAAGTTTCTGCATTTATATTAAGCATTTAAGTTTCAATCTTGTAGTCATACTTATTTAGTGTAGATTGAAACTTAGCCATTGCGGTAGAGATAGCAACACTTAGGCAAAACCTAGTTTGCACATTCTAGTTTGACTATTTGCATAGGTTTTGCTCTAGGGATCTAATTGTGGCCTAGTTTAGCGAAAGTTTTAGAAGTCCTAATTCACCCCCCCTCTTAGGCGTCACCCATTTCCTACAAGTGGTATCAGAGCCTGGTTTGGCTCATTTGAAACATTTTAGCTTCACCGCTGTTGGTGTTTCGAGACCGGGGGGTCCCTGGACCGACGAGTAAACTGTCGCCGCGTGCCCCAGCCTAGATGGGTCAGCGCGAGACGGAGCGTGAAGGGGGGAAGGTAGCCGGAGAGGAGACGGGCGTGAGAGGTGGAAATCTCGCGGCCTTCGTGTTTGTCCCGCGCCCAGGTCGGGTGCGCTTGCAGTAGGGGGTTACAAGCGTTCCACGCGAGAGGGAGCGAGCGACCTCACGCGAGCGCCTGTCCCGTCCTTTCCCCGCGCGGCAAACCTTCTTTAAGAGGGCCCTGGTCCTTCCTTTTATAAGCGCAAGGAGAGGATCCAGGTGTACAATGGGGGGTGTAGCAGTGTGCTAACGTGTCTAGCGGAGGAGAGCTAGCGCCCTAAGTACATGCCATCGTGGCAGCCGGAGAGGTTTTGGCACCCAGTTCGTGTGGTGTCGTGGTCGTCGGAGGAGCGCTGGAGCCTGGCGGAAGGACAGCTGTCGGGGCTGTCGAGTCCTTGCTGACGTCCTCTTGCTTCCGTAAGGGGGCTGAGAGCCACCGTCGTCATAGAGCGTGCAGGGCGCCATCATTACTTGTCTGGCAGAGCGAGCCAGATGGGACGCCGGTCTTGTTCCCCGTAGCCTGAGTCAGCTTGGGGTAGGGTAATGATGGCGCCTCCTGTTGACGTGGTCGGTCCGTGCCCTGGGTTGGGCGATGTGGAGGCCCCTCCGAGGTCGAGGTCGAGTCTGTCTTCCGAGGCCGAGGTCGAGTCCGAGCCCCTGGGTCAGGCGAGGCGGAGACCGTCGGCTGAGGCCAGGGCTGAGTCTGAGCCCTAGGGTCGGGCGAAGCGGAGTTCGTCATCTTCCGGGGCTAAGCCCGAGTCCGAGCCCTGGGGTCGAGTGAAGCGGAGTTTGTCGTCTTCCGGGGCTGAGCCCGAGTCCGAGCCCTAGGGTCGGGCGGAGCGGAGTTCGTCGTCTTCCGGGGCTGAGCCCGAGTCCGAGCCCTGGGTCGGGCGAAGCGGAGTTCGTCGTCTTCCGGGGCTGAGCCCGAGTCCGAGCCCTGGGGTCGGGCGGAGCGGAGTTTCCCATGGCGCCTAGAGCCGGACTTGGCTGCTGTCAGCCTCACTCTGTCGAGTGGCACAGCAGTCGGAGCGGCACAGGCGGCGCTGTCCCCTTGTCAGACCGGTTAGTGGAGCGGCGAAGTGACTGCGGTCACTTCGGCTCTGTCGACCGGAGGGAGCGCGTCAGGATAAAGGTGTCAGGCCACCTTTGCATTAAATGCTCTTGCGATTTGGTCGTTTGGCGTGGCGATTTGGCCTAGGTTGCTTCTTGGCGAAGACTAGGCCTCGGGCGAGCCGAAGATGTGTCCGTTGCTGGAGGGGGGCCTCGGGCGAGACGTAGATCCTCCGGGGTCGGCTGCCCTTGCCCGATGCTGGGCTCGGGCGAGGCGTGATCCAGTCGCTCGAATGGACCGATCCTTGACTGTCGCACCCATCAGGCCTTTGCAGCTTTGTGCTGATGGGGGTTACCAGCTGAGAATTAGGAGCCTTGAGGGTACCCCTAATTATGGTCCCCGACAGTAGCCCCTGAGCCTCGAAGGGAGTGTTAATACTCGCTTGGAGGCTTTTGTCGCACTTTTTTGCAAGGGGACCAGCATTTCTCGGTTGCGTTTTGTTCCGGTGGGTGCGCGCGAGCGCACATGCCAGGTGTAGCCCCCGAGGCCTCGGAGGAGTGGTTTGACTCCTCCGAGGTCTTAATGCCTTGCGTAATGCTTTGGCTGGTCTGGTCGTTCCCTCATGCGAGCTGGCCGTAGCCCGGGTGCACGGTCGGGCCCCAAGTTCTCGGGCTGGTATGTTGACGCTGTCAACGGTTTGGCCGGAGCCGGGTTTGCAAGAGCAGCCCCCGAGCCTCTGCACAGGGCGAGAGGACGGTCGGGGACAGACTCGACTTTTTTACATACGCCCCTGCGTTGCCTTTCCGCAAGGAGGAGGGGGGGGAGCGCCATGTTGCCCTCGGAGGGCGCCGAACATGGTGTCTCCGGTGAGCTGCTGGCGGGTAATCCGAGTGGACGCCCGTGCCCCATTTGTTAGGGGTCGGCTAGAGGCCCGGAGGCGCGCTCAAAAGTACCTGCGGGTGATCTGCCGGACCCGGTCCCCTGTCGACGGGGTCCGAGGGCTCGATGCCTCCCTCTGATGGGATTCCGTTACAAGATCGTTCCCTCTGGTCTCGGAAATGTCCTAGGGTACCTCGGGAGCGTAGCCCGAGCCTTGGTTATGTATCGAACGTACCCAGGGTCATCCCTCGCTCTATGTCTGAGGCGGCTATGAACCCTTCGAGGGCCAGCCTACGAACCCCTGATCAGTAGTGGGCGTGGAGCCCGAGTGGCCTGAGGCGGCCGTTGAACCCTTCCGAGGGGCCGGCCTTCGAACCTCTGACCAGTAGTGGGTGTGGAGCCCACGCGCTCTGAGGCGGCTGTTAAACCCCTCCGAGGGGCCAACCTTTGAACCTCTGATCAGTAGGGAGGCTCGGGGCCTATTTCCTTCATGGAGAAGGATCCTTTTCGGGGTATCCCCCTTTCCCGGTCCCTGTTTAAGAGAGAGAAAGAGGAAAAGGAAAAGGATACGAAATCGAATGACGTGGAGTACCTTTTTTGACGCGGTCATTATGGCGAAGGCGAAGCGTCGCTCGCTCCCCCTGCCAGAGGCGTCGCCTGTCCCGCCGTGGAGTTAATGCGACAGGGCGAGTGATTCGCGAGGTGGCCGTTGCGCGTGCGCGAGCCGTTCGAGGAACGGAACACGGGCGCGCCTTCTTCACGCCGTGAGAGAGGTTTCTCTCGCTGTCCCTGGATGGGACGTGAGCTTGGCTGACGACGTGACCGCTGCTCCTGCCCGCCTGCCACCGCCATTACTGCCGGCCCATTTTTGGCCGTATTGACCGTCGCGCCTGGCTGGCATTGCTGGGTCATACGCAGGGTTGCCTCGAGTCGCGGTACTGGTTCTGCAGTCGAGGAGGCCCACGCGTCATGGGTGCGTTGGAAGTCGGATGGGTGCGCCCACTTGGCGCGGTTGCATGCCGCCTGCATGGCTGCCCGCCCTTTCACCCGCTGGTCTGGGCGAAAGTGGAGGAATGCTTGTAACCGCTGGGCGGTTGCATGCACCGCGCGCGGCGGTTTGGCTTCTTCTGCCCTAGGCCAGCTTGCATGACGCGTGGGACCCAGCCCCCGCGCCGTAGGGGGAGGACCTTGGAGCGTGTTGGAGAAGACTCAGCCCACGACGGCTGGGGACGCAAGTAGGGAGAGTCGCCTTTAAAAGGAGGGTGACCCCCTTGAAAGGCGACCATGTCTTCACGCTCCCTTATGCATCGTGTCTTTCCACCTTCCGAGCCCCCGGATGGGGGACACCCGCAATCTTCCGCCTTGTCGTTGGAGGAACGCAACTTCGTGGAAGTTGGTACCTTTCAGCCATCGTTCGGCTTCAAGGATTTTCATCATGCAGCCCGGCTACACCCCCTCGCCGGTGGTCACCTAAGACGGTGACCACCAGCCCCTGGATGGGGAGAAGCAAGCCGGGCTGCGGCCTCGCCTCTCCCTCAGCTTCAAGGATGCTTACCATCCTTGCTGGGGCAGAGAGCGAGGCGAGCCGGCGCTCTACCTCCCGCACGGATCGGCTGGCCACCTCCTCTTCCAGCTTCTGGTGGTGGAAACCATCCCCCAGCTCTGCGGAGGAGGCGTCCTCCAGCCATGCTGGGGAAGGCGAACTGTTGCTGCCCAGCTATGATGCAACACTCCACCCTCTTCCTCGTTTTCGTGGCGAGGACGGGAGCGAGGACCTGCTGGTGTGCTTTGGAGCGGCCCGCTCTTTGGCTTTGATGTCTGGTTCACGTCCCTTGTGCGGGGACGCGAACGAGAGCCTTCCGGTGGCCGCGTCCGTCCCAAGACCATAGCTGCTGCTGCAGAGGTCGCTGGCAAGTCGCCCGGGACTTGTCGCCTCGCAGGCTCTCCAGTGTGGAGGTTGTTCATACCCGCGGGGACGGAAACGGAGTTCCGTTTGTAATGGCACCTTGAATGCCGGTCTTTTGTTCATTGTGGCTATCGGGGCCTGAACATGTATGTATTTTTGGCGCGGAGCCGTGTTTTTTCCTCATTTTCGAGCACTAAGACTCGCCTGTTGGTTATCTGAACCGCTTCACCAAGCGTGAGTCGCCCCGTGCAAAGGTGACGAGTGAGGTATCCGTATCCCGGAGGCGTAGGAGTCCCTCGGCTCGGTCGGCCTTGCTGCCCGAGGCTTCTCTTGCTTAGTTAAAGGAACCCCTCGGCCGCTCTTCGATGAGCCGAAGCCAGGGGTGGCGGTGTCAGCACGGACAGAGGCAGAGTTGGCTCGAAAAGAAGACTTGGTCGGCCAGAGCCTGGCCGGGCCGTCCACTGGTGGGACCGACGCCGGAATTGAGTTGCCGAGGCCTCGGGCCGGGCTGATGTCTTCGGGGGACAGCTGGCCGAGGCCTCGGGGTGACCGGCCGAGCCGTCTGCTCGAGCCGGATTCCTGGAGAAGACCCTGGCGGCGAAGGCCTGGGCGTGGTGATGATGTCGTCCTTCAGAGTGGAGATCCTCGGACCGCGTCGCCGTCCGAGGCTAGGTCGGACCTCGCCGAAGGTGTAGTTGACACCAAGGGTGCTGCTGCTCCCTTCAACTGTCAAGATCCGAGCCTGCAGGATCGGATTATCTTGTAGCGTGTGTTTTCTGCGGCCGCTGAGGCCCAAACACACCATCGTCGTGTTGTAAAGCTGCGCTTCTTTTCCTCTTGTTTCGAGTATCTGGACTTTTTCGTTGGTAACAGAATTGTCTGTGCGAGCGAGAGTTGCTTTTCACGGAAGGTGATGAGTGAGGTATCCGTATCCCGGAGGCGTAGGAATCCCTCGGCTCGGTCGGCCTTGCCGCTTACGCGCACTCTTGCCCGTTCATAGGGTTCTGTCACCGACGCAGTCGAGAAAGCCCGAAGAATCGCTTTGGCAGAGGAGCTTTCGAGCGTGAAGACTTGTTCGGTCCGCGGAATCACTTATCCGAACGCGAGTTACTTATCGCAGAAGGTGATGGGTGAGGTATCCGTATCCCGGAGGCGTAGGAGTCTCTCGGCTCGGTCAGCCTTGGCTGCTTACGTGTACTCCGTCATTTTCAGGATCCACTTTCGAAGTAGTCGAAAAGCACGAAAGACATTCTGGCAGAAAGGATCTTTTTTCGAGGAAAATTTCGACGCAGAGGGGGTTCCCCCTTTTAGCCCCCGAGGGAGCGTCGGGCTTTGCCGAGGCAAGGCTGACCCTTCCTTGATGACTAAACTTTGCGTGTGAACGAGGTATACGAACAACTTGAAAGCATCTTAAGGGTAGAAGCGACGTAGCTGTTGGATGTTCCAAGCTTTGCTGTAGACCTCGCCTTGACTGTTGGCCAGCTTGTACGTTCCGGGCTTCAGAACTTTGGCGATGACGAACGGCCCTTCCTAGGGAGGCGTGAGCTTGTGCCGCCCTCGGGCGTCTTGTCGCAGCCGAAGTACCAGGTCGCCCATTTAGAGGTCTCGGGACCGGACCCCTCGGGCGTGGTAGCGTCGCAGGGACTGCTGGTACCGCACCGAGTGTAGTAAGGCCATGTCCCGAGCCTCTTCCAGCTGGTCCTGCGAGTCTTCTCGATTAACTTGATTGCTTTGGTCGGTGTAGGCCCTCGTCCTCGGGGAACCGTATTCTAAGTCTGTGGGCAAGATGGCCTCGGCCCCATAGACTAGAAAGAACGGCGTGAAGCCCGTGGCTCGGCTCGGCGTTGTCCTCAGACTCCAGAACACTGAGGGGAGTTCCTTCATCCATCGCTTGCCGAACTTGTTGAGGTCGTTGTAGATCCGAGGCTTGAGTCCTTGTAGAATCATGCCGTTGGCACGCTCTACTTGCCCATTCGTCATGGGATGAGCCACGGCGGCCCAGTCCACCCGGATGTGGTGATCCTCGCAGAAGTCCAGGAACTTTCTGCCGGTGAACTGGGTGCCGTTGTCGGTGATGATGGAGTTCGGGACCCCAAAGCGATGGATGATGTTGGTGAAGAACGCCACCGCCTGTTCGGACCTAATGCTGTTTAGGGGTCGGACCTCGATCCACTTGGAGAATTTGTCGATGGCGACCAACAGGTGCGTGTAGCCCCCGGGTGCCTTCTGCAAGGGGCCAACGAGGTCCAGACCCCACATAGCAAAAGGCCAGGTGATGGGTATCGTCTGTAGGGCCTGAGCGGGCAGGTGGGTCTGCCTTGCGTAGAACTGACACCCTTCGCAGGTGCGGACAATTCTAGTGGCGTCGGCCACCGCCGTCGGCCAGTAGAAACCTTGTCGGAAGGCGTTTCCAACAAGGGCCCAAGGTGCTGCGTGATGGCCGCAAGCCCCCGAGTGTATCTCTTTAAGGAGCTCCTGGCCTTCGGCGATGGAAATGCATCGCTGGAGGATGCCTGAGGGGCTGCGGTGGTAGAGCTCTTTCTCGTCCCCCACCAAGACAAACAACTTGGCGCGCCGCGCCAACCGCCGAGCTTCGGCTCGGTCGAGGGGTAGCTCTCCTAGGTGGAGATATTGCAGGTACGGGGTCTGCCAGTTTCGATTAGGCGTGACCCCACTCCGCTCCTCCTCGACGCGCAGTGCCTCACCCTTGGGGGCCGAGGGTACCTCGGACTGAACCGAGGGTGCCTTGGGCTGAGCCGAGGGTACCTCGGACTGAGCTGAGGGTGCCTCGGGCCGAGCTGAGGGTACCTCGGACTGAGCCGAGGGTGCCTCAGGCTCGACCGAGGCCTTCTCGAGCTCGGGCGTGTCATCGGTCTTGACGGAGGGTTGATGCAGGTCTCGGGAGAAGACGTCCGGGGGAACCGTTGTTCGCCCCGAGGCTATTTTAGCCAGCTCATCCGCAGTCTCGTTGTAGCATCGGGCGATGTGGTTGAGCTCGAGCCCGTAGAACTTGTCTTCCAGGCGCCGAACCTCATTGCAGTAGGCTTCCATCTTCGGGTCGCGGCAGTGGGAGTTCTTCATGACTTGGTCGATGATGAGTTGCAAGTCACCGCGAGCGTCGAGGCGTCGGACCCCTAGCTCGATGGCGATGCGCAGCCCGTTGACCAGAGCCTCGTACTCAGCCACATTGTTGGACGCCGGGAAGTGGAGGCATAGCACGTAGCGTAAGTGCTTTCCGAGGGGCGAGATGAAGAGCAGGTCTGCGCCTGCTCCTATCTTCATCAGCGACCCATCGAAGAACATGGTCCAGAGTTCCGGTTGGATCGGAACTATTGGGAGCTGGGTGTCGACCCATTTAGCCACGAAGTCCGCCAAGACCTGGGACTTGATGGCCTTCCGAGGGGCGAACGAGATCACTTCGCCCATGATTTCCACCGCCCACTTTGCAATTCTACCCGAGGCCTCTCGGCACTGGATGATCTCCCCCAGGGGGAAGGATGACACCACAGTTACCGGATTAGACTCAAAGTAGTGCCGAAACTTCCGCCGCGTCAGGATCACCGCGTACAGCAGCTTCTGGATTTGTGGGTAGCGGATCTTGGTCTCGGACAGTACCTCGCTGATGAAGTAGACTGGCCTCTGGACGGGCAATGCATGCCCCTCTTCTCGTCTCTCAACCACAATCGCGGCGTTAACCACCTGAGTGGTCGCGGCGACGTAGATCAAGAGGGCTTCTCCGGCAGCGGGAGGCACCAAGATGGGTGCGTTCGTGAGGAGCGCCTTCAGGTTCCCGAGGGCTTCCTCGGCCTCAGGGGTCCAAGTGAAGCACTCGGCCTTCCTTAAGAGGCGGTACAGAGGCAGGCCTCTTTCACCGAGGCGCGAGATGAAGCGGCTTAGAGCCGCAAGGCATCCCATGACTCTCTTTACGCCTTTCAAGTCCTTGATGGGCCCCATGCTGGTGATGGCTGCGATCTTCTCCGGGTTGGCCTCGATGCCCCGCTTGGAGACGATGAACCCCAAGAGCATGCCTCGGGGAACCCCGAAGACACACTTCTCGGGATTAAGCTTCACGCCTTTCGCCTTGAGACATCGGAATGTCACTTCAAGGTCGGAAAGGAGGTTGGAGGCTTTCCTCGTCTTGACTATGATGTCATCGACGTAGGCCTTGACCGTTCGGCCAATGTGTTCGCCGAACACATGGTTCATGCACCGTTGGTACGTCGCACCCGCATTCCTCAAGCCGAACGGCATGGTGACATAGCAGTACATGCCGAAGGGTGTGATGAAAGAAGTCGCGAGCTGGTCGGACTCTTTCATCCTGATTTGGTGATACCCTGAGTAGGCATCAAGGAAAGATAGGGTTTCGCACCCAGCAGTGGAGTCCACAATTTGGTCGATGCGAGGCAGAGGGTAGGGAACCTTCGGACATGCTTTGTTTAGACCAGTGTAGTCTACACACATCCGCCATTTCCCTCCTTTCTTCCTCACAAGCACAGGGTTGGCAAGCCATTCGGGATGGAATACCTCTTTGATGCACCCTGCCGCCATTAGCTTGTGGATCTCCTCGCCTATGGCTCTGTGCTTTTCTTCGTCGAATCGGCGCAGAGGCTGCTTCACGGGTCGGGCTCCAGCACGGATGTCCAGCGAGTGCTCGGCGACATCCCTCAGTATGCCGGGCATGTCCGAGGGACTCCACGTAAAAACGTCGGCATTTGCGCGGAGAAAGTCGACGAGCACTGCTTCCTATTTGGGATCGAGCTCGGAGCCGATCCGGATCTGCTTGGAGGCGTCACTGCTAGGGTCGAGGTGGTCGGATTTAACCGTCTCCGCTGGCTCGAAGTTGCCGGCGTGGCGCTTCACGTCTGGCACCTCCTTTGAGAGGCTCTCCAGGTCAGTGATGAGGGCCTCAGATTCGGCGAGGGCCTCGGCGTACTCCACGCACTCCACGTCGCATTCGAACGCGTGTCAGTATGTGGGGCCGACGGTGATGACCCCGTTGGGGCCCGGCATCTTGAGCTTGAGGTAGGTGTAGTTGGGGACGACCATTAACTTCGCGTAGCATGGCCTCCCCAGTACTGCGTGGTAGGTTCCTCGGAACCCGACCACCTCGAACGTGAGGGTCTCCCTTCAGAAGTTGGAGGGTGTCCCAAAGCAGACGAGAAGATCGAGTTGTCCGAGGGGCTGGACGCGTTTCCCGGGGATGATCCCATGGAAAGGCGCAGCGCCTGCTCGGACCGAGGACAGATCAAAACGCAGGAGCCCAAGGGTCTCGGCGTAGATGATGTTGAGGCTGCTGCCTCCGTCCATGAGGACCTTGGTGAGCCTGACGTTGCCAATGACGGGGTCGACGACGAGCGGGTATTTCCCCGGGCTCGGCACGTGGTCGGGGTGGTCGACTTGGTCGAAGGTGATGGGCTTGTCGGACCAGTCTAGGTAGACTGGCGCCGCCACCTTTACCGAACAGACCTCCCGACGCTCTTGCTTACGGTGCCGAGCCGAGGCGTTCGCCGCTTGCCCACCGTAGATCATGAAGCAGTCGCGGACCTCGGGGAACTCTTCTGCCTAGTGATCTTCCTTCTTGTCGTCGTCGCGAGCCCTGCCACCCTCCGCGGGAGGCCCGGCCCTGTGGAAGTGGCGCCGAAGCATAGTGCACTCTTCAAGAGTGTGCTTAACGGGCCCCTGATGATAGGGGCACGACCCCTTGAGCATTTTGTTGAAGAGGTTGGCACCTCCGGGGGCTTTCCGAGGGTTCTTGTACTCGGCGGCGGCGACAAGGTCCGCATCGGCGGCGTCGCGTTTTGCTTGCGACTTCTTCTTGCCTTTCTTCTTGGCACCATGTTGAGTTGACGCCTCGAGGGCATCTTCCGGTGGGCGGCCCTGGGGCTGCTTGTCCTTCCGGAAGATAGCCTCAACCGCCTCCTGGCCAGAGGCGAACTTGGTGGCGATGTCCATCAGCTCGCTCGCCCTGGTGGGGGTCTTTCGACCCAGCTTGCTCACCAGGTCGCGGCAGGTGGTGCCGGCGAGGAACGCGCCGATGACATCTGAATCGGTGATGTTGGGCAGCTCGGTGCGCTGCTTCGAGAATCGCCAGATGTAGTCCCGGAGAGACTCTCCCGGCTGCTGTTGGCAGCTCCGGAGGTCCCAGGAGTTCCCAGGGCGCACGTACGTGCCCTGGAAATTGCCAGCGAAGGCTTGGACCAGGTCGTCCTAGTTGGAGATCTGCCCCGGAGGCAGGTGCTCCAACCAGGCGTGAGCGGTGTCGGAGAGGAACAGGGGGAGGTTGCGGATGATGAGGTTGTCATCGTCCGTCCCACCCAGTTGGCAGGCCAGCCGGTAGTCCGCGAGCCACAGTTTCGGTCTCGTCTCCCCCGAATACTTTGTGATAGTAGTCGGGGTTCGGAACCGGGTCGGGAACGGCGCCCGTCGTATGGCGCGGCTGAAAGCCTGCGGACCGGGTGGTTCGGGTGAGGGACTCCGATCCTCCCCGCTGTCATAGCGTCCCCCACGCCTGGGGTGGTAGCCTCGGCGCACCCTCTCGTCGAGGTGGGCCCGACGGTTGCGGTGATGGTGCTCGTTGCCGAGGCGACCCGGGGCCGCAGGCGCTGTGTTGCGCGTGCGCCCGGTGTGGACCGAGGCTTCCCGCATGAATCGGGAAGTCGCGGCGCGATGTTCCGAGGGGTACCCCTGCCTTCGGGAGGCGGAGCTTTCGGCCCGTCGCACCGCGGCGCCCTCCAGGAGATTCTTGAGCTCTCCCTGAATTCGCCGCCCCTCGGTGGTTGACGGCTCCGGTATCGCGCGGAGAAGCATTGCCGCTGCAGCCAGGTTCTGGCCGACTCCACTGGAAGTGGGTGGCGGCCTTACCCTGACATCATCGGCGATGCGGTGCTGGATACCCTAGGGTCGATGACGCACTTCTCCGGTCAGAGGTTGGCCCGCCCATTCCTGCCCGACGTCCCAGCGGATCGGCTCAAGTGTTCCTGCTCCCTCGTCGAGCCTGGCCTGCACCCCATGGATTTGCTCGAGCTGTGGGTCATGACCCCCCGCCGGAACAGGGACCACAGCTAGCTCCCGTAGGATGTCAACGCGAGGCACAGGCCTAGGGAGATCACCGTTCTCCGGCATACCAAGATGGTTGCCTTCGGAGGGACCCCCTAGATCGACGTGGAAACATTCACGACTTGGGCCGCAGTCCTCGTCGCCGAGGCTGTGGCTACCGTCAGAACAGTCGGAAAGGCAGTAGTCGCATGCGGTCATGAAGTCCTGCATGGCACTGGGGTTACCAAGTTCGGAGAAATCCCAACAGAAGTCGGGCTCGTCATCTTCCTCGGACCCCGAGGGCCCGTAGGTCGAGACGTCCGTCAGCCGGTCCCAGGGTGACCGCATACGATACCCCAAAGGGTTTGGACTCGCCTCTATGAGAGCGTCCGCCAAAGCGAAGTCGCTTGGCGGGTCGAGGCTGAATCCAAAAGGCGTGAGATGGGAATCGGTGGGTACCTCTTGGTCGACGGGCGGTGACGAAGTCATGTCAGGGACTGACTGCACCGTCATCTCAGGTACGAGGGTGACGCCTAGCAAGCCTTTCGCGAGCGTGCTGGTGTCGTCCGTTTGCTTGGGACTGGCGTGTTGCGGGGAGACGGCGCTCGTCTTCGTCTCAGACGCGAGGTCGAAGCCTGACGTGCCCCCCATTGGGGCGCCGGCGCCGTCGACCCGCTCGACAACCGACGAGATGCCGCCTCCTGCTTGGCCTTGGTTGCCCCGCCTCCTCCTCCGTCGGTGGGGGAGGGGACGGGGTGAGCTCGAAAGTTGTTCTTCCACCACGCGGGGAAGACGTCGTCGATTCCGCCGCCGGCGGGCGGGCTGTCGGCCGCCATTGTCGTTGTCGCACGGCGGGGGAAGGAGTATCATGTCGTAGCTGCCGTCGAGGGACATGAACTCAAGACTCCCGAAACGGAGCACCGTCCTGGGCTGGAAAGGTTGCTGGAGACTGCCCATCTGGAGCTTGACGGGAAGCTGTTCGTCAACACGCAGCAGGCCCCTACCTGGCGCGCCAACTGTCGGCGTTTCGAGACCGGGGGGTCCCTGGACCGACGAGTAAACTGTCGCCGTGTGCCCCAGCCCAGATGGGTCGGCGCGAGACGGGGCACGAAGGGGGGAAGGCAGCCGGAGAGGAGACGGGCGTGAGAGGTGGAAATCCCGCGGCCTTCGTGTTTGTCCCGCGCCCAGGTCGGGTGCGCTTGCAGTAGGGGGTTACAAGCGTTCCACGCGGGAGGGAGCGAGCGGCCTCACGCGAGCGCCTGTCCCGTCCTTTCCCCGCGCGGCCAACCTTCTCTAAGAGGGCCCTGGTCCTTCCTTTTATAAGCGCAAGGAGAGGATCCAGGTGTACAATGGGGGGTGTAGCAGTGTGCTAACGTGTCTAGCGGAGGAGAGCTAGCGCCCTAAGTACATGCCATCGTGGCAGCCGGAGAGGTTTTGGCACCCGGTTCGTGTGGTGTCGTGGCCGTCGGAGGAGCGCTGGAGCCTGGCGGAAGGATAGCTGTCGGGGCTGTCGAGTCCTTGCTGACGTCCTCTTGCTTCCGTAAGGGGGCTGAGAGCCACCATCGTCATAGAGCGTGCGGGGCGCCATCATTAATTGTCTGGTGGAGCGAGCCAGATGGGACGCCGGTCTTGTTCCCCGTAGCCTGAGTCAGCTTGGGGTAGGGTAATGATGGCGCCTCCTGTTGACGTGGTCGGTCCGTGCCCTGGGTTGGGCGATGTGGAGGCCCCTCCGAGGTCGAGGTCGAGTCTGTCTTCCGAGGCTGAGGTCGAGTCCGAGCCCCTGGGTCGGGTGAGGCGGAGACCGTCGGCTGAGGCCAGGGCTGAGTCCGAGCCCTGGGGTCGGGGCGAAGCGGAGTTCGTCGTCTTCCGGGGCTGAGCCCGAGTCCGTGCCCTGGGGTCGGGCGGAGCGGAGTTCGTCGTCTTCCGGGGCTGAGCCCGAGTCCGAGCCCTGGGTCGGGCGAAGCGGAGTTCGTCGTCTTCCGGGGCTGAGCCCGAGTCCGAGCCCTGGGGTCGGGCGGAGCGGAGTTTCCCATGGCGCCTAGGGCCGGACTTGGCTGCTGTCAGCCTCACTCTGTCGAGTGGCACAGCAGTCGGAGCGGCGCAGGCGGCGCTGTCCTCTTGTCAGACCGGTCAGTGGAGCGGCGAAGTGACTGCGGTCACTTCGGCTCTGTCGACCAGAGGGCGCGCGTCAGGATAAAGGTGTCAGGCCACCTTTGCATTAAATGCTCCTGCGATTTGGTCGGTTGGCGTGGCGATTTGGCCTAGGTTGCTTCTTGGCGAAGACTGGGCCTCGGGCGAGCCGAAGATGTGTCCGTTGCTGGAGGGGGGCATCGGGTGAGACGTAGATCCTCCGGGGTCGGCTTCCCTTGCCCAAAGCTGGGCTCGGGCGAGGCGTGATCCGGTCCCTCGAATGGACCGATCCTTGACTTAGTCGCACCCATCAGGCCTTTGCAGCTTTGTGCTGATGGGGGTTACCAGCTGAGAATTAGGAGCCTTGAGGGTACCCCTAATTATGGTCCCCGACAACCGCTAAAAGAGCCGACACTTTTTAGAGGAAGGGATGGATACCCATAGGCCACCACACTTCGACGACACTAACTTCCCTTATTATAGTGCTAGAATGGCTTGTTACCTAGAGGCCGTTGATCTAGGTGTTTGGAGAGTCACTCGTGACGGGATGAAACCCCCCAAGAATCCCGAGAAACCCACCACGAGTGAGGAAAAAGAAATTCATTTAAATGCTAGAGCCAAAAATTGCTTGTATGAATATCTTAGCATGGATATTTTTAATCAAGTATTTACCTTAAAAACTACTAATGAGATTTGGCTAAAATTGCATGAGCTCCATGACGGCACATCCAATGTCTGTGAGCAAAAACATTGCCTAGTCTTAAATGAGTATAATTATTTTGCTATGAAAGATGATGAGCTTGTTAGAGATATGTATTCTCGTTTGAATCTAATTATCAATGAGCTCAACTCTATTGGCATTAATAAGCTAGGTGATGCGGACATTGTGAGAAAGATTATCTCCCTGCTACCACAACGAAGATATGGGAGCATCGTCACCATCCTTCACAACATGGAGGACTTGAGTAACATGACCCCGACCATTGTAATTGGGAAAATCGTAGCTTTTGATATGTCGCGAAAAATGTGTCGGGGAGAGGAGCCAACTTCCTTAAGGCCATATGCTTTTGCATGTGATGAAAGGAAGGGCAAAAAGAAGGCTCCCACTCCAAGTTCCTCAAGTGAAGAAGAGGAAGAAGAAGAAAGTGATGATGATGAAGATAATCAACCATGCACATCATCCTCCGAGGACGAAGAAACAATCCGACGCGTCGGAAAGGTAATGGGGATGATCCGCAAGATTAATCTAATGGGTGTGCCCCTGCAGGTCGAAGATATTCTCTTTAACATTGATAGGAAAAAGCAAAGAAAGAGAGGATGCTTCACATGTGGGGAGAAGGGCCACTTTAGGGACAGCTGTCCAACTATGGCCAAACCCAAAAAGGAGAGGAGCAAAGGCAAGGCGCTAACAGGTGTCAGAACTTGGGATGATTCTTCAAGTGAAGATGAACCTCCAAGAACGCGCAGCCATCGGTCCTCATCACGCTCATCACGCTCATCACGGTCATCACACAAATGCCTTATGGCAAGAGGTAAAATGAGCATTCCATCTCTAGTGATGATAGTAGTAGTGATGATGATGGTGAGGGAAAGCCCTCTGTAGGTGAACTTGCGGAAGCCGTTAAATTTTTCCAGGATGTTTGCACTAAGCAAAAAGCTCAACTTAAAACTTTGAAAAATAAGTTGATTAACTCCCAAAATGATTACAAAGGATTGCTAGAAAAATTTGAAACTTTTGCAAACCTAAATTGTGAGCTATCAACTAAAATTGAGCTATTAGAGTCGAGTGCTCCATCCACTGCTACTGATGATGGCCTGATTAAAAAGAATGAAAAACTTAAGGCTAAGTTAGCTAGCTCCCAAGAAGCTATTGAAAATTTGCTAAAGAAAATGGAAGCTCTTAGCATACACAATAATGAGCTAACTACTAAGCTAGAGAACATCGGTAGCACCCCAGCAACATCTTTAGTTGAAATACCTAAAATTATTAAGAAAGATGCTTCTACTTCTTGCTTTGATTTAACTGATGATTCTAACCCCTGCAACCAAGTTTTTGTTGAGAATATTGTTGTAGAAACATGTTCGGATGAGGTTGCAAAGGAAAATGAACAATTAAGGCAGGAAGTGGCTCGCATTGGCAAGACTTTGTATGACAAGAAAGGCAAAGCCAAACAAATCCGACCTCCACAGGATAACACCACTACGGGAGTGAACAAGCCTATGGAGGGAGAAACTATGATTGGCAGGCTATGCCACATGGAAGGCCATAAGTCTTTCCAATGCAAGGCGATGACCGGGGATAAACAAAGGCAAAAGCTCAAGCAAAAGCCATCAAGCAAAATCTCCAACACCTACATCAAAAAGGTGGACAAAAAGGCTGCTACACCATATTTGATTAAGAAGAAAAAGAATGGAAAGGTGATAGCAATCAAGGCCAACAAGCAAGCCAACAAAGGAAAGGGGGCCAAACGCATCTGGGTGCCAAAGGAAATAATTTCAACCATGAAAAGCACCAAGAAGGTTTGGATCCCAAAAGGGAAGTGAGTGGACCGAAGGTCGTCGGGAAATTTGGAGACTTGGCAAAGTTGGGATGTATATCATGGGATACATCATATTGGATCAAGTTTAATTGCTAAGTGGGTTAGTGAAAATTTTGGACCCAAATTTCCCACCCATGACTAAGGTAACTAGATTTATTGTATTTCTTATCTTTAGATATGCGTATCTATCTACCTTGTATCTAGTTTACCTTTTATGCCTAGTATTTACTTTTGTTTTAAAATTATGCATACTAGGTAAATCACATGGTAGGACTGCTTGTCTTTAATTGAAATACTTAAGCAAACCTACATGATTTTAAACGTTTATTTAAGCACGACACATAGCTTCTCTATCACTCCATAGTAAATGATACATCAATTGATAACTTTAAATTCTACAAGTTGTATCATTTAACTTATATGTGCCAAAGTTCGGATTACAGATAATCTACCCCTCTTGATATCAAATCAAAGTGCATGTCTCCTACAAGTATTGAAAACTTGTATGCACACCTTTAGGGGAGATTACTCTATAATCTAATACTTTGAGACTAACACCTTTTCAAGTCTATTTTTATGTGATAGTCTCATTGTAAGGAAAATGAAGTCCTCGGAGAATGACAACAAACTTCCACTACGAAATCTCCAAGAACTTTTATGTCTCACAAGCCTGCCATTGGTTTTCAATTGGTCCACCATTGACTTTCGATTGGTATCTTTGAGACTACATTAAGTATCATTTACATATCTTCTCCAATATTTGATTAGACTATATTTCATATCTTATACTTCCCATGTTGCTATAAATTCATATACTATTAACTCATATTTTGTTACCTATGCATAAGGGAAGTTAGTCTATTCAAATTATGTCTTGTACCTCTATTTCTCACATGCTTTTTCCTAAGTAGAAGATCCCTGTCAAGGGGAGTTTTTCTTCGTCTCTAAAGTGGGAGAAAATTCTTTCTAAAGGAGAACTCTCATTTAGGGGGAGTAATCTTTTAGTGCTTCTATTGATATTAATGTATAATTATTTAGAGAGGGCAAGTCTTATTTGCTTCCTATATGCTTTTAATGTCTTCCTTTTCGGTGGTTGATGCCAAAGGGGGAGAAGTTGTAGGGACCAAAGCAATGAAAATGTTATCAAACACCAAACACCACCAAATTAAAATTTTGATCTTTCAAGTGGTTTTTGCATTTTGGTCTAAAATAGGAAGTAAGTGAATTATGGAGTTAGGGGGAGGCTTAAGTCCATAATCTCACATTATGGGGACAAACATGCATCCTAGCAAGTATATTGTATATTTATATTCAAATGTTTGTAATATTTGCTTGATTTGGTTGTGTTGTCATCAATCACCAAAAAGGGGGAGATTGTAAGGAAAATGGACCCCGGGCCATTTGGCTTAATAGATTTTGGTGCTTGATGATTAACACAACCTGTGAACTAATGTATTTCCCAAGTATTTGTGTGTTGTAGTTCACAGGATGCGAAGTGGATTGGACTGAGGCTCTGAGGATGCAACACCTCAAAGAAGACATTATAAGACTCATAGAAGACATTACAAAGTAATATTGAAGACACTTTATACATGCTAAGAGTACAACACATCAAGAAGTAGAAGAGAGATACAAAGCTACAAAACAAAAGTGAAGTTGACAAAGTTGAGAGGAAGGGCTGACTGAATTGGAAGTGTTTCACAAAATCAAATCTACTCAAACTGACATGGCTTCAAATCTGAGATGTAGATAATTTTATAACCTTTCCAAAAAGTCGAAGATCATAAAAATCGGAGTTCGGAGCTAAAAGTTATGCCCACAATACGAAGTCGGAATTGCTGAAAAAACAAGAGCAGCATATGGGATGTCTGGTGCACACCGGACTGTCCGGTGTGCCAAATTTGCTCAAACTCGTATGGCTTCAACTCTGGGATGTAGAGAATTTCATAAGCTTTCCAAAAAGTACAAGATCATTGAAATCGGAGTTCGGAGCTAAAAGTTATGGCCAAAATACGACAAGCGAGCGTGGGCTGTCCGGTGCACACCGGACCGTCCGGTGCGCCATCTTCGGAAGCTCCAATGGCTACTTTTAACGGCTAGTACACGTGGTATGTCCGGTGCACCACCGGACAGTCCGGTGCACCTGTCCGGTGCGCCGCAGAAAGCTGCAGAACTGCTTTCCAATGGCTATATTTGAGTTTGGGCCTATATATACTTCACCCAACCGGCCATTTGGAAGTGTGGGAGCCCAAGAGACATACCAAGGCATATAGTAGACATTCCCAAGTGCTCTTACACCCAAGTGCTTAATAGAATCACTCGGTGATTAGCATAGGTGCTTTGCGAAGTGCTTAGGTTAGTTAGACCGCTTTAGTGCTTGCTCTAGATGAACCCTAGATTGTTGAGTGAGTTTAGACAAACCACACAACCCCTCGGCTCTTGTGCGGGCCGTTGTAATTGTACCGAGTGGGGCGAGTGTCTTGCGAGACCGTGACAACCGCGTTTGTGTCATGGCCGCCACCGTGTACCAGAGGGAACGAGGCCCGCGGCGTTTCGGCCGGAAGCTCGATAGTGGAGACGGCGGGGAGCGTCCGAGAGGAGCCGGAAGCCGAGCACCACTTGCTCGTGGAGAAGGCCCGTGGCTCTCTACGGAGTTACTCGACCGAGGTGCTTGGCCCTCGCGTGGGCTTCCCTTTGCGTAGGGGCACCAACGAGGATTAGTCAGGACCTTGCGCGGTTCCGGATACCTCGGTAAAAATACCGGCGTCATCCACGAGAGTTTGCTTCTCTACTTTGCTCTTTAAGTTTCCGCATTTATATTAAGCATTTAAGTTTCAATCTTGTAGTCATACTTATTTAGTGTAGATTGAAACTTAGCCATTGCGGTAGAGATAGCAACACTTAGGCAAAACCTAGTTTGCACATTCTAGTTTGACTATTTGCATAGGTTTTGCTCTAGGGATGTAATTGTGGCCTAGTTTAGCGAAAGTTTTAGAAGTCCTAATTCATCCCCCTCTTAGGCGTCATCCGTTTCCTACAATAGTGAATAGGCCTACCTTCAGCCTATCTTCGACAAATTTAGTTGATATTCCCGGCGAAGCCTGAAGCATAGGACGCAGATTTATAACACAAATTTGGGCGAAGGGTGGTCAGGATTTGGCTGGTGATGAGGCCCGAAGCTTACTTAAGTCGGTATGAAAGTTATACCTGTTGCTTACCTTTTCTTGTGATTACCTTTTACCTTATAAAATTTTGTTGTGTGTAGGACGATGATGCCGAAGATTAGTAATACGAAGCAGATTTCGAAGGCCACTGAAGTTGATCTTTAGACTTGCCTGCATAGATCTTTTAGAGGCATTTGTATTATCTCTGTAAAAGACATTGTAACCGAAAATTGAACATTACTCTGTATATTTATCCATACCTTGTAATATATTTTTACCTTTCATTCCATGTGTAAATTGCTTTGCTGTGGACGAAACTTATATCTTTTGAGCCGAAGGCGAAAAACACCTTCCCTTCTTTTCGTACACAACGAAGCATATCTTGCTTCTTCATGCTCATCGAAGCATTGTTATCAAAGCTGAAGTATCTGTTTGTGCTTTATGATGATGATGATCCTACGAATGTCTACATGAATGTGTATGAATGCAATGAATGATGTAATGTAATGTGCAAATGAATGTCCCAACCACGCACACGAAACCACACCCAGACTCTGCATCCCCTTAGGAACGTCTTTTGAGTCTTAAGCTCTGCATCCCCTTAGGAACGACTTTTGAGCTTCTTCACCTTCTATTTCAGTGGTATAAGTTCTGCATCCCCTTAGGAACAACTTTTGAACTTCTTCGCCTTATATTTCGGCGGTATAAGTTCTGCATCCCCTTAGGAACGACTTTTGAACTTCTTCGCCTTATATTTCGGCGGTATTTTGCTCTGCATTCCCTTTGGAACGACTTTTGAGCAGAAAACTTACACTGCGCTCCCTTTGGAACGACTTTTTGTAGCTTCGTCATGCTCTGCTTCCCCTTGGGGACGTCTTTTGAGCTTCTCTCTGTTTTTCTTTTTGCACCCGATGGTGCATGCTCAGATTTTACATATTACATCTTTTGGGGGATTTGGCCCTCGTAGGGCTAAATAAGAATAGAAAGTTACAAGCTATGGCCCCATTAAAAACCTTTCTCCCCTCTTGAAAGGAAAAGGGTACCATAGAAAAAATGAAAAAGAAAGATTACATCAAATTACACATAATATCGTCGAAGCTCATCCACATTCAAAGATCTGGGTATGTCGTTGCCGTCCATATCCTTCAATCTGTAAGAACCGGGTCTTGACGAAGATATTACTAGAAAAGGACCTTCCCACTTTAGTTGCAACTTGCCCACTGTGTCTGGGTTGGCCACTCTCCGAAGCACCAAATGCCCTGGCTTGATGTTTTTCAATCAAACTTTTCTATCACACCACTCTATTGTTTCAGCCTGATATTTATTGATGTGCTCTATAGCCTGAAGTCTGATCCCTTCTATAGTATCTTTTGTTACCTGATAATCAGCTTCGTCTTCTACCGAAGCTGTTGTTCTTATTGACCCTGCCTTTGCCTCTTCTGGAGTTATTGCTTCGTCACCAAACAAGAGTTTGAAGGGTGTAAATCCTGTTGACCTTGATGCAGTTGTATTGTGGCTCCACACCACTTTAATCAGCTCGTCTGGCCACTTTCCTCTGGGCTGGTTGAAGATTAGCTTCGTTATTTCTGTCATTATAACACCATTTGCTCTTTCTACCAGACCATTTGATTCTGGATGTCTAACTAATGCAAAATGAATCTTCATACCAATTTGGTCACAAAAATCTTTGAATGCTTCGGCATCAAATTGTGTACCGTTGTCCATGGTTATCGCCTTCGGCACACCGAAGCGACAAACAATATTTTGCCAGAAGAATTTTTGGACCGTGACCGAAGTTATTGTATCTAAGGGCTTCGCCTCAATCTACTTGGAAAAAATATTCTACTGCTAGTACCACATACTTCAAGTTACCTTGTGCTGGTGGGAGTGGACCCAACAAATCCAGGCCCCATCTTTGCAATGGCCAGGTTGGTTGTATCAACTGGGTTAACAACGAAGGTCGTTTCTGGTCTCTTGCACATTTTTGACAATTTTCGCACTTTTGAACCAAATCTGCTGCATCCGAAGCTGCCTTCGGCTAATAAAATCCTTGCCTAAAAACCTTTCCCAGCAAAGGCCTGGACCCAATATGAGATCCACACAGACATGCGTGTATTTCCTTCATTAGCTCTATACCTTCGGTTCTAGATAAGCACTTGAGAAGTGGAGAGCACACTCCATGTTTGTATAACTCCCCTTCTATCATGACATATGGTCTTGTCCTTGCTTCCATTCTTTTATTATAAACTTCGTCATCAGAAAGACAATTGCCTTGGAGGAAGAATATGATTTTAGCTTCCAATCTTCACTATGTACAGGCGATATTATGAGGACTGGTCTCTCCATAAGTTCAACCGAAGGTGCTTTTATTGTCTCAAAGAATACTTCCGAAGGTAGAGGGAGCCCCTGTGTTGCTGACTTGGCCAGTAGGTCTGCATGCTCGTTTTCCCCTCTTGGAATATTTTTTACAGAAAAACCTTCGAAAGAAGCCTCCAACCTTCGGACTGTGTTCAAATATTTTTCAAGCTTCGGGTCCCTTGCCTTGCTGCTTTTATCTACATGACCAGAGATGACTTGGGAGTCAGTTTTAAGGATTGCCCTTCTTATTCCCATTGCCTTTAGCTTCCGAAGCCCCAACAGAAGGGCTTCGTATTCAACAATGTTGTTTGTACAACTAAAGTCCAGTCTTGCTGCATAGCATGTTCTGACTTTAGAGGGCACTACTAAGACAGCGGCAGCTCCTGCGCCGAAGGTTCCCCAAGAACCGTCACAGAAAACTGTCCAGGCTTTGGCGTCCTTTGTTACTTCTTCCTGAGCCCCTGGCGTCCAATCGGCACTGAAATCTGCTAAAGCCTAGGACTGAATTGAGGATCTATGCACATAATCTATAGAAAATTCATTGAGGATCTATGCCCATTTTCCAATTCTCCCAGTAGCTTCTCTATTCCTCATTATGTCTTTTAAAGGTTGCAACGAAGGAACAATTATATGATATGCTTGAAAGTAATGCCGAAGCTTCCTGGAGGCCATCAACACAGCATATAGCACCTTCTCTAGCTCTGTGTAATTTTTCTTTGATAAGCTTAAAACTTCGGAGACAAAATATACTGGTGCTTGTTTTTTGACTTGGCCATCTTACTTCTCCTGTACAAGCGCCGCACTAACTGCAGAGTGGGAAGCTGCTACATACAAGAGCAGTGGAGCCTCTGGCGAAGGTGGAGTTAGTGTTGTTAAGTCAATCAAGTATTGCTTTAACTCTTCGAAAGCCCTTGCTGAGCCGAACCCCACTGGAAAACTTCGGCTGACTTCAATATTTCAAAGAATGGTAAATTTCTTTCTGCTGATCTGGATATAAATCTATTTAATGATGCCAGCCTTCCTGCCAACCGTTGGGCCCCTTTTTTCGTGTTTGGCAGCTCCATCCGAAGGATAGCTTCGATTTTATTCGGATTAGCTTCGATTCCCTTTGTTGATACTAGACAACCAAGGAACTTGCCCTTCTTTACTCTAAAAACACACTTTTCTGGATTTAATTTCAGACCCGCTTGCCTGAAATTGGCAAATGTCTCCTGCAAGTCAGCAATGTGATTCTCTTCGCTCTTTACTATGATGTCATCAACATAAGTTAGCACATTCCTGTCTATTTGAGAATGAAGGACCTTGGCTGTCATTCTGCTGAAGCTTCCTCCAGCGTTCTTGAGCCTCTAAGGCATCCGAAGGTAGCAATAAGTGCCGCTAGGGGTTATGAAGCTAGGCTCATCTTCCTTCGTCATCCATATTTGATGATAGCCTGAATAGCAGTCCAGTAGACTCATGAGCTCCGAAGAAGCCGCTGCATCTATAAGGGAGTCTATTCTTGGTAATGGGAATTCGTCCTTTGGGCATGCTTTGTTGAGATATGTGAAATCAATACACATTCTCCATTTGCGACTAGCCTTCTTCACCATAACAGTGTTAGCTAGCCATTCTGGATATGTTACTTCTCTGATAACTCCAGCACTGAGAAGCCTCTTTACTTCCTTCCAGGCACCTTCAGCTTTATCATCAGACATCTTCCAAAGTCTTTGCTTCCTTGGTCTGAAAGATGGATCCACATTAAGTGAATGTTTGATGACATCTCTGTTGACACCACAAAGATCATTGGCTGTCTAAGCAAAGACATCTTTGTTGTTGAACAAAAATCTTATCAGAGTTTTTTCTTGCTCATCAGATAGTTGAGATCTCAGCAATACCCTTTGATCTGCTATATCTTCACATAGGAGCATAGACTTCGGCTGATCTGCCGAAGCAGCCTTCTCTCTTTTGTGCTTATATTGTTGACAAGCTTCGGTTCCATCTATGTTGTGGATTGCTTTTGAATCTGTCCAACTCCCTTCAGCCCTTCTAGCAGCTTCTTGACTTCCATGAATGGCAATGGGCCCTTGCTCCAAAGGTATCTTCATGCATAAGTATGTTGGATGAAGTATTGCTTCAAAAGCATTAAGTGTTCCTCGACCAATGATTGCATTATACGGGTATTCCATGTCGACAATGTCAAAGACAACTTGCTCAGTTCTTGTGTTGTGGACATAACCGAAGGTAACTGACATTGTGATTTTGCCAAGTGCCACAATCTGCCGTCCTTCGAAGCCACAAAGCGGGTGTGTAGCATCATTAATCTTGTCCTCTAGTTCTTGCATCTGCTTAAAGGCCTTTGCAAATATAATGTCTGCTGCATTGCCTGTGTCAACCAGAACATTGTGGACCAGAAAACCCTTGATGACACAAGATATGACCATAGCATCATTGTGAGGATAGTCTTTTAGCTGAAGATCCTCCTAGGAGAAGGTGATTGAGATGAGGGACCACTTGGACCTGATGAAGGGTCCTTGCACCCCAACATGCTGCACTCTTCTCTATGCTTCCTTCTTCTTCTTCTTGTTAGCTGGCTCTGTGCTTGATCCGCCCGTGATTGGGAACACCAGCTTCGTAGCCGAAGGTGCTACGACTTGGTTGTTGAACGAAGCCATCAACTCAATAGTGGAAGTGAGTTCATCGGGGGTGGGCGCCAATGTTGGGGACTTGTTCTCAAATGCTATGAATTAAGAACAAGGCAACACAAAATGTTAATGGTTAAATATCTTCGTCTTTCAAAGCATTATTTCCTTTAGGATATAATGATCTTCAGACGAAGGTCATGAAGGACGTGCCTTCATCATTTCGACATATAATAACGAAAGTAGAAGCATATGAAACATGTAAAATAACATGAATAGTCATATGATCATCAGAACATTTTTATTATACTATCATGAACAAGCATGAACAATATCGAGTTATATTTGTACCTTCGGCTTGATAGAAGGTAAAAATCCAGGTGTGACATGCGAGTGAATACAAGTCAGCGTGAACAGTACATGGTTACTGTTCACCTATTTATAGGCGTGGGACGTAGCCCGGTCGAAATTACATTTATGTCCTTGATGACAATTTTCAAATGCGACACAAACTATTAGGGACTAAACGGTCTTTTCCTCTTTAAGTCGGTGCCTCCATTCGTCTCAAGGCGCGTCATTATGCCGAAGCTTTCTAGGTTGTAGCTTCGGCTTGTGCCTTCATGCTGTTTTAGTTCGCATATCATACTGCCGAAGGTGTTTTTGCTTGGAGGACCTTCGGTGAAGAAGCATGCCCCCAACAATACTAGTTTTACAGTCTGCAGAGGTTGCACATCTTTACCCACAAGTCATGTTACCCATCTGCCAAGAGAAGGCCAATCCCATACACCTCTACCGAGGAAGCGAGGCAGGGTAACGCTACGAGGCCTTTACAAAGTTCCACTAGCTTCAGAAAACCTGCTACAGTTTCTAGGAAGCTCCAATGTAGGGATCGCTCGCCTGACCGCCATCACAGCAAAATCAACCCAAGGGCCTCCCTACACTGACCACTCCCCTACTGCCCTTGCCCCTTTCGGGTGAGGTAGTCCTCCACTAGCTTTACTAATTAGTCAGCCAAGGGCGTCCCATACTACCCTTGTGGTAGCACTGTTTTCCCGGGTGGTTCTCCATGTTCCAATTAACATAATGATCTTAACATGAACAGTAAATAACAACTGATAATAAAAGTATAATCATGAATAGTGTGTATCTCTATACCCAAAATCACATAAAGCAATAGCAGGTACTACCCAAAAATTCAATGGTAAACAAGGTATAAAGATAGTCAAACTAGGGTAACCTATTGGGTCCCATCAAAATTAACCTATGCAGATCATTATGATTAATAAGAACATGATTGGGTAATAAGAAGTGATCAAGGGCACAACTTGCCTGGGACTTGAGATTCTAAGTACCAGGATGATCTTTAGATCCTCGTGACCTCACTGCAAGTCGTAGCAATACAAACAACTACGAGATCGTGGGTTCGTGAACGACTAAAATCAGAGTTACGATTAAAGAATTATGATTTATGGTAGGTCTATGTGATTTAAGTATTAAACCATATTATAAATTGATTAGTATACATCATATGAGAGAATATCTTATAAATAATTAACTCAACTTTAATCGAAGTCATTATTTGATTATAAATCATCTTTTTGGCCAAAGATAACCATAAGATCATGATACTATATTAATATTAGAATAAGCTAATCCAGAAAACATAGATTAATCAAATTAGTTACCTAATATAAAAGTATGGGATCTCATATAATCAATGTTGCTACTGCGTAGGAAATATTTATACGAAGCTAACGCAACTTGAATGGATTGAATCAGAGTTAAAATGAATTTGTTATGATTTTCTGAAGTTTAAGTGGTAGATACAAAACAAATCAAGCGCATAAATTTAACTATATGTTTCATACTAAAATAAGGTTACTAGATAATAAAAATATTATCATGAATTTATTGCAGCTGAATTGGATCAAAAAGAAATTAAATAGATTATATATGGATTAATCAAGTCTATGGAATTATTTATGCAAAGAAAATCATTTTCTGATTTAAATTATGAATATTCTACTAGTTTTGGACCGGGGACACAATTGTCCAAGAACTCAGGGGTTAACTCGTGAAAAACAGGACTAAACCGTATTTATTCTATAACAGGCAAGGGACGGCGGGTTGTTTTGTGTATAATGTAAGGGCTCTTTTGCAAATGACCATGGCAGAAAGGCTACGAGTATATTTCAACCGTCGGATCGACTTTTGAGGGCACGAATTAGATCGGCATATTACGCGAACCAGTATTCAATCCGGGTTGTCAAACCAGTGATCGGTGGTTCGGATTTAATAACGCTTCTCATTCAACTTTCACCCGCCCGATTCTTGATCAACGGTCGTGATAAATCGCAGTGAAACGATCTGGTGGCACCCAATCCTAACCGCCGGTCAGCCGATCAACGACCCCAGACGCGTCTTCAACCTCCCGACATCCTACACATAGTGGCGCAGGACACCCAGCGACGACGTCCTTGCCAGTGACCCCACGCCCGATTCATTTCTATGCGATGACAGGAGGATGGTGTATATCACGGATAAACTCTCACCTAGGATGTAGGCACAGGGTCCCCCGCCCATGGTGGGTTGCGGTTTCACGGCGACGGTGCACCTTCGGCGAGAAGTTCGCCCACTGCTGGTCACCAAGTCCACCCCGTGAAGATGTTATCCGCAAAGGTGACGCTGGCGACCACACACACCGCCGCCCTTCCCCTCCGCGATTAAGCGTTTCAATAGCGGCTCCCACGACATGCTCTCATATGGCGGAAACAACCGAACCAACGGATGAGGCCCCAAGATCCGCATTTGGTCGTCCTTTATAAGGAGGAGAATAGATCCACAGGTGGTTGAGGGGTTAAAGCCGAGATCCACACGCTTTTCTCGCTGGCTGTTGGGATCCAAATCCGAGTGGACAACATCTACCGGTGTGGCGGATAACAGCTGGAGGATAGGGATGACGAGGTGGTCCCACGCGTCAGCGAGCTGAGCACACAACCGAGGCAACGCAGACGCTGGCAGGGATGGCCCGCGTGTCGGTGCTAATACTCTAGTGGTGCACGCAGTAGCAACGGTCTGGTGGGCCAGAAGGGAAAACCGGCCCAGGTATCTATTCTTCTATTTTTTTTTCTTTTTTTCTCTATTTGAAATTCCAACTCAATTTCATATCCATGATTGAACTTTAGAATTTCCAAGTGTCCAAATTAATATTATTGTGAATATAACTTCTACTATTTTCAATCTTATTATTTATTATTTTCCTTGTTATTTATTTAGGGAGGAATGAATGACTTAGTTGAAATTTTCACTCCCATTTTCTATTCCTAATTCCAAATTCAATTATTCAAACTCAAATTTATACTCCTATTTTAATTTTCAGATTTTCCAAATGTATAAATTGAAATTCAAATGTGAATATAAACCATATTATTTTAAATATTACTATTTTATTCTCCTTCTCATATTTGACTCTAACAGTAGTTGTCTTTATTACAAATTTCTTTTCTCATTCCCTAATTTCCAAGGCACTATAATAACTATATTTGTTTATTTATTTTATAATTAATAATTTTTTCCTACTGATTTTGGTTCTTACAAATCCTACCCCCCTTAACAGAAATCTCGTCCTCGAGATTTGTAAGAAAAATGAATGTATACTCATATTGTCTCAACACATATGTAAAAAAATCTCAGCATGATGCATAACTTATTATTCCTAAAACAGTAAGATACTACTTACTAACTAAAGTAACATTTAGTCTTACAAGTAGTAATATATATATATTTATATTTATGTAACTTGGTGGAGCTGGTGGTGGTGGTGGAGGTAGTGAGTGTTGTTGTTGTTGTTGTCTTTCCAACTGTGCTTGCCTCATTTCTTGACGCATCTCCAGCCGGTCCTGACACATTTCCTTGCGTTCTTGCCTTTTCTGATTTTGCATTTCGTTCACCATGTTTGTCATCTGTTGTAGTACTAGCATTTGAGCGGCAACCACTAGATCGGTTCTAGCCGGTGGAGGATTTGGAGGATTCATTTCTGTTTGCTGTTGTCTGATAGTCCTCCCTTCCTAGTATTGACCATCAGAGCTAGAAGCATATGGTAAGATAGTTTTGCAAGGGAAATTATTTGGTAGGCAGAACGAATAGGCTAGTAGTTGATTATGAACTGAAGATTCTTGGCAGGGCTTAATTTGTTGTTTTATGTCCAGATTGGGGTAACTAGTAGTATAAGGTGAATATCCAAAGGTAGGATAGAATTTGTCAAGATGAGATAGACTACATGATGTAGGTCATAAGTTTGTTTGATGTTAGGTGGGATAGACAGATTATGCAATCCATCATGATTCTATTGGTTGGGTTAGCTCTTATGCTCATGATTGGTGACAAGTAGGTAGAGTAGCTAGCTTAGTAGGTGGCTTATGAGTTAAATGAGATTAGTCAGAATTTTGGTTTGGTTGTTTGCCCCTAGATTGGTTGGATAGGTTATGTAACCTATTATATAGGTCATGTGGTTGTGTATGGCCGAGTTGATCTAAGTCACCAATTTAAGCGTAAGTGAATTTGGAGTATGACCTTATCTTTTGTACCAATATTAAGTAACTCACTCTAGATCTGATCAAAATACACTAGATAGAATCTAGATTAGGTTGGTATGACTAGATTAAACTAGTTAAGATCTGATTAATTTATTTAGGGACAAGTAGGTAGATGTGGGTAGGATAAGTTATGATAGTAGAAAACCTTAGGGGTGCTTATAATTTTATGTCGGTCTATACTGATTTTGCAACCCAACGCATAAGTCAATTACTTGTATATGGCTGAGCTGGCATAGGGAACCAGTTTAGGTTAATCATGTTTATAGGAGTAGGGTCTAATTTATGCCACCAGCATTATCCAACTTGCTTAAGCAATTTACACTAGATTAGCTCAACTGGAGGTTAGTCTTCGTTAGGTTAGATTAATCTATCACATTAGATCGGATCTAAGTTATACTTGTATGACTAGATTAGTCTAGATAAGATCTCATTATTTTGGATTAGATCCTGGTTGTTACTTGAGATAAGTAAAGTGGGTAGGATACGATAATTCCTTCAAGATAAGATAAATCTATTAAGATAAGAGAGAGTCTTTTAAGATAGATCTATTAAGATAAGATGGAATCTTTTAATATAAGACAGATCTATTAAACTAGATATATTTTAATAGGGAGTATTCTTAGTTGGTCTAGTTTATCTTATAAACAATTTATGAGAATAAGATAATAATTTTTTTAACATAAGATGAACCTGTTAGGATAATATAGAATTTTTTTACCTCAACTTAAGGGATTCTCTCTAAAATAGATACACTTTAATGGAGGGTAATCTAGGTTGTTTAGTTATCTTATGAATTTTATTTATTTATAGTTATGCCTATATGTATATGTAGATGTAATTGTGGACATTACTCCACAACTCATCACACTTAATCAAAGATCCAAATCATACATGTATCACAAGAACAAACATTCAAGCATACAAATATTTACAAAAATAGTTTTGATTTTGTTCCTAAGAGTAGGTCTCCTATTCCTAAAGGTCACTTTAGGCACAGGATTTCAAAGTGTGAAATCCACATTTATCTTTAGAGTGATAAGGTAAGAGTAATCAGAGTAAAGCAGCAGTGGATGAGAAAAGATAAGGAAAGTTTAGAAAGAATCAGAGTAGCAAAGGTAAGTAGGTAAGGGTTGTCCAGTTCTATCTAGGTTTCGTCCTGCAGTCAACATCGCTCTAATACCACTTCTGTCACACCCGGGTTTTAGGGGTCCAAAACACGGGTGCGAAATAATAACCAAGTGTCCTGGGACCAAGTCTCACACATATGATGAATCATGGTATAGAAACGAATGTCACATCTTTACTATATAATAGGAGTTCTATACAAAATAAATAAATAATTACATCATAATGAGACAACGATCCAGCAACCCAAAGTTGACTGGGAGACAACAACCTAGACCTCTCACGAACTCGTCACAACATCCTCCATGCGCCTCATCCTGCGGTACCTATTCTTGACCTGGGGGGTTGTGAGACAGGAAGAGTGAGCTCACATACGTTCATCGCTCAACAAGTTGTGGGGAATAATGTGCATGAACTCGCCAAAGGTGGGAGCTCATGTGAAGTGAGGCTTACCAAAGATGATGGTTAGAGCTGAGCATTGCTTTTAAAGTTGGTCAAAATTTTATTAGTAATTACTAAGTATAAGTAAATACCAACCCAATTAAATAGTAGAACAAAAGTGATAACAACACCTACGATGCAATGCATATGACAGATTGAATTTAGTTCCATAAATTAATCATGTGACTGTCTGAGCTGCTCATGACCGTGAGCACGACTGATATACCAATTTTACACTCTGCAGAGGTTGCACATCTTTACCCACAAGTCATATCCACAAGTCATGTTACCCATCTGCCAAGAGAAGGCCAATCCCATACACCTCTACCGAGGAAGCGAGGCAGGGTAACACTACGAGGCCTTTACAAAGTTCCACTAGCTTCAAAAAACCCGCTACAGTTCTAGGAAGCTCCAATGCAGGGACCCCTCGCCTAACTGCTATTGCAGCAAAATCAACCCAAGGGCCTCCCTACACTGACCACTCCCCTACTGCCCTTGCCCCTCTCGGGTAAGGTAGTCCTCCACTAGCTTTTCTAATTAGTTAGCCAAGGGTGTCCCATACCACCCTTGTGGTAGCACTATTTTCCCGGGTGGTTCTCCATGTTCCAATTAACATAATGATTTTAACATGAACAGTAAATAACAACTGATAATAAAAGTATAATCATGAATAGTGTGTATCTCTATATCCAAAACCACATAAAGCAATAACAGATACTACCCAAAAATTCAGTGGTAAACAAGGTATAAAGATAGTCAAACTAGGGTAACCTATTGGGTCCCATCAAAATTAACCTATGCAGATCATTATGATTAATAAGAACATGATTGGGTAATAAGAAGTGATCAAGGGCACAACTTGTGTGGGACTTGAGATTCCAGGTACCAGGATGATCTTCAGATCCTCGTGACCTCACTGCTAGTCGTAGCAATACAAACAAACAGTGTGTCGGCAAAATTAACATCACATCAAACGTAAGTACAAACTGAATAATAATGATCTACGCGAAGCTACGAGATCATGGGTTTGTGAACCACTAAAATTAGAGTTACGATTAAAGAATTATGATTTATGGGAGGTCTATGTGATTTAAGTATTAAACCATATTATAAATTGATTAGTATACATCATATGAGAGAATATCTTATAAATAATTAACTCAACTTTAATTGAAGTCATTATTTGATTATAAATCATCTTTTAGGCCAAAGATAACCATAAGACTATGATAATATATTAATATTAGAATAAGCTAATCCAGGAAATATAGGTTAATCAAATTAGTTACCTAATATAAAAGTATGGGATATCATATAATCAATGTTGCTACTGCGTAGTAAATATTTATAAGAAGCTAACGCAACTTGAACGGATTGAATCAGGGTTCAAATGAATTAGTTATGATTTTCTGAAGTTTAAGTGGTAGATACAAAACAAATCAAGCGCATAAATTTAACTATATGTTTCATACTAAAATAAGGTTACCAGATAATAAAAATATTATCATGAATTTATTGCAGCTGAATTGGATCAAAAAGGAATTAAAATAGATTAGATATGGATTAATCAAGTCTAAGGAATTATTTATGCAAAGAAAATCATTTTCTGATTTAAATTATGAATATTCTACTAGTTCTGGACTGGGGACACAAATTTTCCAAAAACTCAAGGGTTAACTCGTGAAAAACAGGATTGAACCGTATTTATTCTATAACAGGAAAGGGACGGCGGGTTGTTTTGTGTATAATGTAAGGGGTCTTTTGCAAATGACCATCGCCGAAAGGGTACGAGTATATTTCAACCGTCGGTTCGACATTTGAGGGCATGGATTAGATCAACATATTACGCGTACCGGTATTCAATCTAGGCCATCAAACCAGTGATCGGTGGTCCGGATTTAATACGCTTCTCATTCGACTTTCACCCGCCCGATTCTTGATCAACGGTCGCGATAAATCGCAGTGAAACGATGTGGTGGCACCCAATCCTAACCGCCGATCAGCCGATCAACGGCCTCGGGCGCGTCTTCAACCTCCCAACATCCTGCACATAGTGGCACAGGACACCCAGCGACGGCGTCCTTGCCAGTAACCCCGCGCCCGATTCGTTTCTATGGTGTATATCACAGATAAACTCTCACCTGGATGTAGGCACAGGGTCCCCCGCCCATGGTGGGTTGCGATTTCACAGCGACGGTGCACCTCCGGCGAGAAGTTCTCCCACTGCTGGTGATACACCCAGCCCAGGTGGGGTTGGTCGAGGCCCAACAAATTAGGGTTGCCCAGAGCCCATGAGTTCATTAAGCACACCCAACTCAGGGAAAGGCCCAATCGCCCCAAAAGACTAGTCCAATGGGGGAAGGGTGGCTCTCCCTTTTAAAGTGGCTTCCTCCTCCCAAGTTAAGCGAGGTGGGATAATTCTGAGGCTCACATGGTCGCCGTCCGACTACAATTGGGCTAACTGGGCTAATTGCGTCTTTGCCAACCGGTAATAGTGGAGGATGTCCTCATCATTCCCACCTTCTTAAAATGGGCCCTAGCTCTGATACCAAATGATACACCCAGCCTAGGTGGGGTTGGCCGAGGCCCAACAAATTAGGGTTGCCCGGAGCCCAACAGTTCATTAAGCACACCCAACTCAGGGAAAGGCCCAATCGCCCCAAAAGACTAGTCCAATGGGGGAAGGGTGGCTCTCCCTTTTAAAGTGGCTCCCTCCTCCCAAGTTAAGCGAGGTGGGATAATTCTAGGGCTCACACGGTCGCCGTCCGACTACAATTGGGCCAACTGGGCCAATTGCGTCTTTGCCAACGGGTAATAGTGGAGGATGTCCTCATCAGCTAGTCACCAAGTCCACCCGTGAAGATGCTATACGCAGAGGCGAACGCTGGCGACCACACACACACCGCCGCACTTCCCCTTCACAGTTAAGCATTTCAATAGCGGCTCCCACGACGTGCTCTCATATGGTGGAAACAACCGAACCACTGGATGAGGCCCCGAGATTCGCATTTGGTCATCCTTTATAAGGAGGAGAATAGATCCACAAGTGGTTGACGGGGTTAAAGCCGAGATCCACACGCTTTTCTCACAGGCTGTTGGGATCCAAATCCGAGCGGACAACATCTACCAGTGTGGCGGATAGCAGCTGGAGGATAGGGATGACGAGGTGGTCCCATGCGTCAGCGAGCTGAGCACACAACCGAGGCAACACAGATGCTGGCAGGGATGGCCCGCGTGTCGGCGCTAATACTCCAGTGGCGCACGCAGTAGCAACGGTCTGGTGGGCCAGAAGGGAAAACCGGCCCAGGTATCTATTCTTTCTTCTCTTTTTTTCTCTATTTCAAATTCCAACTCAATTTCATATTCATGTTTGAACTTTAGAATTTCCAAGTGTCCAAATTAATATTATTGTGAATATAACTTTACTATTTTCAATCTTATTATTTATTATTTCCTTGTTATTTATTTAGGCAGGAATGAATGACTTAGTTGAAATTTTCACTCCCATTTTCTATTCCTAATTCCAAATTCAATTATTCAAACTCAAATTTATACTCCTATTTTAATTTTCAGATTTTACAAATGTATAAATTGAAATTCAAATGTGAATATAAACCATATTATTTTAAATATTGCTATTTTATTCTCCTTCTCATATTTGACTCTTACAGTAGTTGTCTTTATTACAAATTTATTTTCTCATTCCCTAATTTCCAAAGCATTATAATAACTATATTTGTTTATTTATTTTATAATTAATAAATTTTTTCTACTGATTTTGGGTCTTACAGTCTGCTACGCACTCGTGCTGGTTATGACTCCATTTGAGTAGTAGTAGACCGCTTGACAAAGGCGGCCCATTTCATACCAGTCAAGACCACCTATAATAGCGTAGTGTTGGCAGAACTATACATGTCTCGGATTGTATGCTTGCATGGTGTTCCGAAGAAGATAGTATTAGACATAGGTACCCAATTCACTTTGTGGGAGGAATTGTAGAACTCTGTTGCATTGGGACCAGCTCGGCGAAAGACAGGTGTTCGGTCCAGATATTTTACCTGAAGCCAAAGAGAACATCAGGATGATTTGAGAGAATATGAAGACAGCGCAGTTCAGGCAACGAAGCTATGCTGACACCAGAAGAAGAGAATTGAGTTTTGAAGTGGGAGATTATGTCTACTTGAAGGTGTCACCCATCAGAGGAATCAAATGGTTCAGAGTCAAGGGCAAGCTAGCACCTCGATACGTCGAACCGTACCAGATTCAAGCAAGACAAGGAGAAGTGGCATATCAACTCAACCTACCCGAAAGTCTGTCAGCTGTGCATGATGTGTTCCATGTGTCTCAGCTGAAGAAATGCTTGCGAGTGCCAGAAGAGCAGCTGCCAACCGAGGATCTTGAGGTTCAAGAAGATTTGACCTATATTGAGAAGCCCACTCAAATTTTGGAGACAGCAGACCGAGTCACTCGAAGAAGTACCATCCGCATGTGCAAAGTCAAGTGGGGCCATCACTCAGAGGAAAAAGCATCTTGGGAAAGAGAAGATGGTCTGAAAGTCAAGTACCCTGAACTCTTTGCTAGTAAACCCTGAATCTCGAGGGCAAGATTCTTTTTAAGGGGGATAGGTTTGCAACACCCTGAATTTGGGGTATAAAATTTTCTTTTCTAAATGCCTACCAAATTCAGGTGTTACTCTTTCTCTTTCTCTCTCTAGTCTCTCTCTCCCTTATTCTTTTGAGTAGAATTAGCTTAATTTAGTGAGGGATTAATTATTTTACTTTGTCAAAACTATGTGAGTCATGAATTGTTGCATCATGCTGAGTCTAAATTATTCTTTGATTTGATGCACATGTTTGAATTATTTGAATTTGGGTTTGTGTTTGAATTTGAATTGAGTTCACTAGAGAAAATAAAAAGAAAAGCATTTAGAAAATCCCTGGAAAAAGGAAAAACCACTTTCAGCCCAGCCTCCCAGTCCAGCCCAGCGGGGCCGCACGCGCGCACCTGTGGCACCTGGCAGGTGGGCCCCACCTGTCAGCGGTAGTCCTCGTGCCCGCGCGCTCTCTCCTTGCCTTCCTCTGCCATCTGTGCCCCGCTTGTCGGCGCCTTTCCTCACGCATCTGCACGCCTGCACGCTCTCTGCTTAGCGGGCCTCGCCTGTCGGTGCCTCTACCCGTTGCCGCGACCGCACGTCTGTGCCTCTATCTTGTGGGCCCCACTTGTCAGCTCTCCCCTCCTCTAACCTCCGATCCGCCCGCCCGCCATGGCCGCACCCACGTCTGCGCAAATCTCGGCCACTACCAAGGCGCCCGACCCCTACTCAAACCCCCTCCCATCCACTCTGCCATTTCTTCCACTCGCAGACACCCCTAGCCCGCCTTCGCTCGTGCTCTGCCTCTTCGCGAGCTCGGAAGACTGCCACCATTCACCGCATTCGCACGTCTGTTCTGCCGCCGCCGTTGAGGCCTTGCCATGCCCATTGCCTCGGTGAGTTCCGCGTCGACATCCACAACTCGAGACACGCCTCAATTTGGCCTCTCCCCATCTAGTTCTCTCTGCCTATGCTCACCAGAGCTTTCCCTACGCAGCCGGAGCACCGCCGTCGTCGACCCAGGCCCTCACCGTGTCCTGTCACCGTTCAAGGGTCCTGGAGTCTCCTCTCGAGGTAAGCAACCCAGCCTCGCCCCTATTTTCCCCTGGTCTGTACTTGGTTGTGCGCGATTGCTCGCCGGTGTAGGATTGGGCCGCCGCCGAGCCGCCTCGCCGTGAACCGCCCTCCTCCAGCGCCTTTGTGCTGGTGATGTGCCCCTAGCCGTGTTCGCCGCACTCCCCTGAACCTCATCGAGCCTTCCTGGCGTCCTAGTGGGCCCCAGCGCGCTCGTGCCCTCGTCTCTGGCGGGCCTCCGCCGTGGACACGAGCGGCGCCACCACTGGCGGCCGAGGGACCTGGCCGTTAGATCCCAGGCGTCCGTCTGAGATCAGACGACCTAGATCTAATCAAACCTAATCTAATCCCGCCCGCCCGCCTGAGTTTCGACCGCTCAGATCTCCCCCTCACTCGCGCCCCTTCCGTTGGGCTCGGCCTGTCAGCCCCATTATCCCTTAGTTGTTGACCGCTCTGGCCCACTGATCAGTCCGCGTCCGCGCTCGCGCCCGCGTGCACGCCTGCGGGATCTGTTCTCGGTCGTCGATCTGAGATCCGATGGCTGAGAGAGCTCGATACCCCTTCGCGTGGTAAAATTGTTAAAGAGACCCCTGGTTTTCTGGAAATGAACCTGCCATCCCTGATTTTCGCGCGCAGGCTCCTGTAATCTTGCAGATTGAACCATGGACTTTTATTTAATCACAGATTTAGGCCTAATTTTGCATTTTAAACTTGAAAACTTGTTTATTTCATATCTTTTGCATACGAACTCCAAATTGAGTGATTCAAATTGCAAAATGTTCATAGGATTATTCTCTGTCCAAATAAATTATGATCATTCACTGTCTACACATCCTAATTTTATGCCTAGGCTATAGGTTAGTTTATGTAATAATTTATTTATTTAATAAGATAAATAAAAAGAAAACCCTAGTGGTAAATAGATGTTTAATCTTGTGAGATTAATAATATGTAATGTATGGATTTATCCCTGGTTTAACTTTTATGTCTAATTAAAGTAAGTGGAATTAGATTATGTAATCATGGAGATAGACAACACTTAGAGAATAACAAACTACTAAATGTGTTAGTTCACCCTATAACCTAAACTCCCTCTTGAGTGTATACTATTCTTTTGAGATGTGTTCACTTGTTTGTACATGATTGGTGTGTTGTTCATTGGTCTTTATCCAAATGTATTGAATGCATGATCGCTTTATTTAGACGACAAGTAGCCCGTGGTTCCTGAATGTGTTGCCGAAGACCTTCCTGAGCAGCAACCTGGTGAAGGCAAGTGTCCTCTGACCCATTATGTCCTATTTACTTTATAATTCACCGTCTCGCATTACTTTATTGAAACCTAAGGATTGACTAGTCTGTATTTACTTTATCCTTGTTACCTTTTTGTGTTACTATGGTTAGCTTTATGCTATTGCTTTAACTTAATCAACGAACATGATGTGAATATTTATGATACGATGATGTTATCCCGATGATGATCTTGTGATACTTTAGGGGCTACTTTGGGAACCTCAAATCCCCTACAGGATTGGAGGGGATTGATGTGGAAATGAACTAATTTCCTCTCTAATCCCCTTCAATCTCGAAGGGGATTTGAGTTTCCAAACTAGCCGTAGGGGATGTAAGGAAAATGGACCCCGGGCCATTTGACTTAATAGATTTTGGTGTTTGATGATCAACATAACCTGTGGACTAATGTGTTGCTAGTGTTTGTGCTTGTAGTTCATAGGATGCTAAAGTTACTTCGACCAAGACACTGAGGAAAGCAACACCTCAAAAGAAGACATTATGAAGATCAAGTGAAGTCCAAGAAACAAAGGAAGTGTTGCCTGCGGACTATCTGGTCTGGTGCACCGGACCATCCGGTGCACCAGGGAATCGTAGCCCCAACGGCTAGTTCTAGGTGGTACTGTGGAGAGAAGACCACCAAACTGTCCGGTGTGACATTTGGAGTATCCGGTGTAAAAAACCTGCGCGCCAACGGTCGGCTGCAGTGTCAGACCAACGGCTAGGCGCACCAGACAGTGAACAGTGCACTGTCCGGTGCACCGCCAGACTGTCCGGTGTGCCGCAGAGGGCACACCTTTTCTCCAACGGCTAGTTTTGTGTTGGGGGCTATAAATACACCCCAACCGGCCATTACAAGGTGTGGGAGCCCAAGCAACATACCAAGGCTTATAGTAGACATTTCCAAGTGCTCAAACACCCAAGTGCTTAATAGAATCACTCGGTGATTAGCGTAGGTGCTTTGCGAAGTGCTTATGTTAGTTAGACCGCTTTAGCGCTTGCTCTAGGTGAACCCTAGTTAGTTGAATGAGTTTAGATAAACCACACAACCCCTCGACTCTTGCGTGAGCCGTTGTAATTGTACCGAGTGGGGCGAGAGTCTTGCGAGACCGTGACAACCAAGTTTGTGTCATGGCCGCCACCGTGTACCAGAGGGTACGAGGCCCACGACGTTTTCGGCCAGAAGCTCGATAGTGGAGAGGGCGGGGAGCGTCCGAGAGGAGCCGGAAGCAGAGCACCACTTGTGCGTGGAGAAGGCCCGCGGCTCTCTACGAAGTTACTCGAACGAGGTGCTTGGCCCTCACGTGGGCTTCCCTTTGCGTAGGGGCACCAATGAGGATTAGTCGGGACCTTGCGTGGTTCCGGATACCTCGGTAAATATTCCGGTGTCATCCACGAGAGTTTGCATCTCTACCTCGCTCTTTAGCTTCCGCATTTATATTAAGCATTTAAGTTTCAATCTTGTCTTTATACTTATATTGTTGTAGATTGAAACTTTACCATTGCGGTAGAGATAGCACACACTTAGACAAAACCTAGTTTGCACATTCTAGTTTGATTAATTGTATAGGTTTTGCTATAGGGATTTATTTGTGGCCTAGTTTAGAGAAAGTTTTAGAACACATGTTTCTTTCAATTTGTATCGGAGCCTGGTTTGGCTCATTTGAAACGTTTTAGCTTCACCACTGAAAGAGCCGACGCTTTTTGAGAAAGGGGATGGATACCCATAGGCTACCACACTTCGACGGCACTAACTTCCCATATTATAGTGCTAGAATGGCTTGTTACCTAGAGGTCGTTGATCTAAGTGTTTGGAGAGTCACTCCTGATGAGATGAAACCACTCAAGAATCCCGAGAAACCCACCACGAGTGAGGAAAAAGAAATTCATTTAAATGCTAGAACCAAATATTGCTTGTATGAAAGTCTTAGCATGGATATTTTTAATCAAGTTTTTACATTGAAAACTATTAATGAGATTTGGCTAAAATTGCATGAGCTCCACGACGACACATCCAACGTCCGTGAGCAAAAACATTGCCTAGTCTTAAATTAGTATAATTCTTTTGCTATGAAAGATAATGAGCTTGTTAGAGATATGTATCCTCGTTTGAATCTAATCATCAATGAGCTCAATTCTATTGGCATTAATAAGCTAGTTGATGCAGACATTGTGAGGAACATTATCTCCCTGCTACCACAACAAAGATATGGGAGCGTCATCACCATTCTTCACAATATGGAGGACTTGAGTACAATGACCCCGACCATCGTGATTGGGAAAATCTCGGCCTTTGAGATGTCGCGAAAAATGTGTCAGGAGAGGAGTCAACTTCTTTAAGGCCATATGCTTTTGCATGTGATGAAAGGAAGGGTAAAAAGAAGGCTCCCACTTAAAGTTCCTCAAGTGAAGAAGAGGAGGAAGAAGAAAGTAACGATGAAGAAGATAATCAACCATCAACATCATCCTCCGAGGACGAAGAAACAATCCGACGCGTGTTCCCGACATGTGTTTAGTACTTTCAAACGCTTGACTCAGGTATCCACACATTAATCCTTAATTCCATTTCCGTCTCATGGACAAGGAATCCACCTTGGGTCCAAGTCCATAGACCATCATAGATCCCGTTATCAAGATGAATACAATCAGTTCCTGACCTCACGCAAGTGCTGGAAAAATCACTCGACTTCTACTGAGATCCTAGTTAGCAAAGTAGCTACTCGACCTAGCATACTAGTATCCATCTCAAAAAGGAATCCTGAGTTCATGCAACTAAGAGTTTCAAGCAACTCCTACACTTAAGTGCACATTACAAGCCTACAACATTTAAGTGTAGCAAAGTAGCATATATAAATTGGTTATGCATAAAACCGAGGCTTGCCTTCAAATGCTTGGGCTACGGGGAGATCCTCTGTGGCAGGCTCGGGAGCTGGCTCCTGGTCTTCCTCGTGGACAGTTCCTTGCTCGGGAATGAGCACGTACTCTCTGTCAGCGAGGTTGCAATCTAATGAATGCAATGAGTGAGATATATGTATGCCATGATATGCAATGTGGTAGTAATAGGAATGATTAAATTGATGAAATAAAGTTTCAATCTTACTACGGGAATTCTAGTGGTATACTTAGCCAATTTAGGGTCAAGTATGGTTAAGTTAAATGGTCAGATTATTTTAGTGCTCCACTAATTTCTTTTTAGTGTCTTAGTGAAAGTTTATTATGATCCTTTCTGAATTCATTGGGGTGAGGTTCATTGTCCTTACTAATTCTCTCTTCTTATCTTTTTCTCTTATGCTTTTAAGGTGGGCTTGAACTACAACATAGCTTTATAAATTACCAAAAATTCTGTAAAACTTACAGTAGCCTCTCACTGGTGTATAACTCTCAGTCTCAAAAATTGGGGCTTAAAAAGTTAAGGGTTTACTCTGTACAAAATTATCAAGTTGTAGGGCAGAGGGGGTGCTTTGAACTACAACTCTCTTCTAATAGTGGATTAATCCCTAAAGCTTATTTTTGCTGGCATTTAGGTGTAACAATATGACTTTGTACCAAGTTTTAGTCACTAATACCTATTGGTCATTTTACTGTGATTTTCTAAAGTTCATGGCCAAAGGGGTGCTTTCTACTACCACTATACTTGAAAAATGTCAAACAACAGATTTTTAATTTTTTCTATCTTCTTCTTTTTGCAAGAGCAATCATTCTAGAATTTGGCAACTTTTTGCTTAGGGGAGAGGGTGGTAGAATTTCTTGGAATATATGGTCTTTTTCATGGGGTAGGGGGTAATGTGTGTTACCTTACCTTTTTAATTGGGTTTCATATTTTTCTATGGTGGTCTACTTCATAAGTAATTGGGTAAAAATTTGTGTGCCCACTGTTGCACAATTTTAGGCTTCCCCATGATTTAATTAGAACATGGGCCAAAACCAAGTTTTAATTGTTCAACTCATTTATTATGATGGGTTGGGGTGTCTATTATTTTTGTAGTGGTGTTCTAGCAGTTAGGAGTCTACTGAAATTTCCTTACCATTTTTGCAGTGGTCCTTATATTTTTAATCATGGTTTTCCTTGATTTTCTAGTGCCTAATAAAATAATTAACCTTGGATTAGCTCTCGACTAGGGTTCTCTGTATTTGTCCTATGTTCTTTATCACTTAAGTATACTAGGAAAAATATGTTGATCCTTTGTTTATTATTTTTCATTGCCTTTCTTAATTTTATAAGTTTTGGACAGAATTAGTTTTTCATGGATAATCTTGAGTTATTCTTGTATACTAGGGTACTTAGTATTTTTAAACAATGTGTAGGTTGGGTATGTATCTCTACAAATTTTCTTAAGCCTAGTATAGAAGTATTTCTTTTTCTCTAGATTAATAAGGTTTGGGCAGTTTCCTTATTTAATTCAAAACTCTAAAAATTATTATAGAAAACATGAGGTTCAGTATTTTTGTTTGATAGTTCTTAATGTCTGGAATCCAGCAAAATTGGTTTGACTAATTTTAGATGAGTATTTCTTAAGTTATGCATTTAACTAATTTACTGCTGCTTTAAAGAATTTGAAATTCGAATTGAAAAGGAAATCCACTTTGCTCTAGGGTCCCTGACATTTTCTTCCTGGTTTTCCTTACAAATAGGCCCTCGGGTTCCTATTGCACTGAGTCTCAGACAGCGCAGAAAACCCCCTGGGAGAACCCTAAATCTAACCCGCGGTCCTTCCTTTATTTAAACAGTGTCCGTGGGAAGTCGAGGAGGTGACGGTGGTCACGTCGAGGTGTGGGTCAGCGTCAGAGATGGCCAGAGTCGGCGGGTCCTCGTGCGCAGGTGGGGGAGTTCGTCGACGGTGAGTGTTCCGGACTGCTCATGGTGGGATAGATCAATTGGTTGGCTCGAGAAGCTTTACCAAGGGACGCAGAGGCAGTATACGTGAGGAATTGGAAAATGACGCAATGACTTACCTGGTCCACGTTCTCTAGTGAGCGGAAGAAGTCCAGCAAGGGTGATTCGGGGTTTCTGGTGAGGTTGCGTTGGGTTTGAGGGCTCGGGGAGCTTCACGGGTCTCTAGCGAAGCTAACCGAATTGCTGGCATAGCCTAGAAGTGGCTGGGGTGAGCTGGTCGCGGTGGCCGGAGCTCGGGTGGCTTGGCGAGCGGAGGAGAGCTCTCGGTTCTCAGCCAAAAGCTCTGGTGACTAAGCGCGGAGAGTGTGCGAAGCTGAGGCAAGGTCGTGCAGGGCCACTGGCCTTTATAGGCACGAGCGCGAGGAGGGCGCGCGACGGACTTGACCGTGCACCAAGGCGAGCGCGCGCGTGGGTTGGGCGAACGTCGGCGTGCCGACCAGAGTCAAACACATGCGTGCGTTTTTGCCCGAGTTCTGGCGCGTGTAGTCACTCATCCAAGCCTGCTCTTGCCTTCGTCAGTGCACAAAACCTCTTCTCCTCTCTATAAGCTACCGATTATGTGTGGGGGTCAAAGGATTTGGCCTACTGGTTCCAAAGATATGGAGCTCTCAAGTCGGGTTTGTCTCACAGCCCGAGCCCGAGGCAAATCTTTGGTTTTGTCATGTCTAGGGTCCGAATCCTAATGCCATCTTCGGATATATGGTAGAGGGATTAGTTTAGCACATATTTGTTAATGGGAGCTCACGGGTTTGGATTAGGGATCATGGTGAACGTGCTCGAGTTTGGGTTAGAGGCTAAAATTTAGAAATCTGAATTTCTGATTTCTCTAGAAAGCCTCCAATTGAATGGCCTGTTAGGGTTTTTTGAAAACTTTTTTTGGCCAAACTCCCTTACTAACTTTTGTATCTTAATTAGTGTGTTTCAACTTTTATAATTGGCCCAAGCCATGATTCCATGTTTTTCATGGTCTTTTTACCAATTTCCCCTTTTTCACTTAAATGGCCTAATTAGGGTTATTTTAGGGTTTGGGCATTTTCCTCACTTTGAGGTGCATGATATGGTTAAGGTGTGATCCTTGAGATGAAAAAGACTTAATTAAACCTTTGCTCCTCAAGTTTGGTGTCTTTTGTTCAATTTGATTCACATGACAACTAACTCATTTTATGTTAAGGTCATTCTTTTTACATTTAGATTCAAAGGGCAGGGGGAGGGGTTGGGTATGGTTACGTACTGATTCCCTTAGGTAGACAATCAGGGAAGTTCAAACGTAGAAATTCCTTAGTCTCCCAAGTAGCTTCTTCCTCTGAGTGATTGCTCCATTGGATCTTATACATTTTGATCGACTAAGCCCGAGTTGATCTTTCTTTGCAATCCAGCACCTTGGAAGGGTACTCTTGATATGATAAATCTGGCTCTATCACCACTTCTGGTTCTGCTATGATCTCGGTTGTCAATCGAACACATTTCTTCAATTGGGATACATGGAACACATTGTGGATGGCAGACATTTTTGGAGGTAGCTTCAATTTGTATGCCATGGGTCCACATGCTTCCATGATTTCATAAGGTCCAATGTAGCGAGGGGCTAAATTGCCTTTGATCCCAAACCTTTGCACTCCTTGGTGGGTGATACTTTTAGATATACGAAATCTCCCACTTCAAACTGGAGGGGTTTTCTTCTCTTATTATGGTAACTCTTCTGCCTGGCCTGAGCAGCTTCTAGATTCTTCCTGATTAGTTTGACTTTCCTTTCAGCTTCAGTCACTATGTCAGGTCCAAAAATTTCTCTTTCTCTAGGCTAAGACCAGTTGAGGGGTGTTCGACACCTTCTTCCATATAGAGCTTCGAAGGGTGCCATCTTTAGGCTGGATTGATAACTGTTGTTATAAGCAAACTCTGCCAAAGAGAGGTACTTATCCCAGTTCTTGCCGCAATCAATCGCACAAGCCCTTAGCATATCTTCGAGAATTTGATTTACTCTTTCGGTCTGACATCAGTCTGGGGTGGTAAGCTGAACTCTCATTAGCTTGGTTCCCAAAGACTCTTGCAATTGTACCCAAAATCTGGCAACGAATTGGGCTCCTCGGTCAGAAACAATGGTACAGGGTAACCCGTGCAAACACACGATTCAGTCAATATACAGTTCTGCATACTTTTGAGCCTTATCGGTGGTGTGCACTGGAAGAAAATGTGCCACTTTTGTCAATCGGTCTACAATGACCCAAATCAAATCATGATGCCGAGAGGTGTTGGGCAGATCCACAATGAAATCCATGCTGATGTCATCCCATTTCTATGAAGGTGTTGATAGGGGTTTCAAGGCACCAGCTGATTTTATGTGGCTCGCCTTTATCCTCTGACATGTGTCACATTCCGATACATACTGAGCTATTTCCCTCTTCATTTTGGTCCACCAATACAAGGGCTTCAGATCATGGTACATCTTGGTGCTTCCCGGATGAATGGAGAATTTGGAGAGATGAGCCTCATCCAAAATTTTCTTCTTGAGGTCCTTATTTTTAGGAACCACCAATCTGTCTTCAAACCACAATATCCCCTTGTTGTCTTGGCGAAAACACTTATACTTCTCCGCTTTCTGATGGAGGTTCTCTTTAATGATTTGCACTCCCTTGTCACTAAGTTGGGCCATAATTTTCTGGTCTTGCAAGGTTGGCTCAATGGAAATGTGATACAAGGCACTAGAAGGAATCACTTCGATCTTCATCTTGCTCAACTCATCACACAGGGTGTTGATGCGAGAATCCATCATAACATAGTTGCATTGTGACTTCCGACTCAAGGCATCAACCACCACATTGGCTTTCTCCGGGTGGTAGTGTACCTCCAAGTCGTAGTCCTTGATCAGCTCTAGCCATCTTCTCTGCCTCATGTTGAGATCAGCCTGAGTAAAGATGTACTTGAGGCTTGCAGTGGGTTCCTATCAAATAGTGCCTCCACATTTTTAATGCATGAACCACGGCTGCTAACTCCAAGTCATGGGTAGGGTAATTTTGCTCATGAGGCCTAAGTGCCCTGGATGCGTAGGAAATGACTCGGTTGTTTTGCATCAAAACACAACCCAGTCCTATGCTAGAGGCATCACAATACACATCAAATGGCTTGTTGTTGTCGAGTTGCGCTAACATAGGTGCTGTGGTCAGATGCTGCCTCAAGGTGTGGAAAGCATCGCCGCACTTCTGACCCAATCAAATTTGGCTGCCTTCTTCAATAATTTAGTCATGGGCTTCACAATTCGAGAGAAGTCTGGAATGAATCTTCGATAATAACCGGCCAATCCCAGAAAAATTTGAATCTGACGGACAGTTTTTGGCGGCTTCCAGTTCATCACTTCTTGCACTTTATCTAGATGAACAACTATGCCATCGCGAGAGATCGTGTGACCCAAGAATTTGATTTCTTTCAGCCAAAAATCACATTTTGATAGTTTGGCATAAAGACGATGCTCTCGCGGACGTTGGAGCACTACATGCAAATCACCGGCATGCTCTTCTTCATTCTTTGAGTACGCCAAAATATCGTCGATGAAAACCACCATGAACTTGTCCAGTTTAGGCATGAAGATAGAATTCATCAGATACATGAAGTATGCTAGCGCATTAGTTAGCCCAAACGACATCACCAAATACTCATACAGCCCATATCTGGTTGAGAAGGCAGTCTTCGGAATATCACTTGCTCGTATCTTGATCTGATGATAGCCAGAGCGAAGGTCTATTTTGGAAAACACTTTGGCTCCGACCAATTGATCGAAAAGAACATCAATACAAGGCAAAGGATACTTGTTTTTGATAGTCAACGCATTGAGTGGACGGTAATTTATACATAGCCTCAAGCTTTCATCTTTCTTCTTCACAAATAAGGCTGGACATCCCCAAGGTGAAGTACTTGGGTGGATGAAACCTGTCGGCGTTTCGAGACCGGGGGGTCCCCGAGCCGACGAGTGAGAGTGCCGCGTGCCCCAGCCCAGATGGGTCGAGCGCGTGGGCGAGCGCGAAGGGGGGAATAGAGAGAGCGAGAGGTCGGTGGCCGGAGCCGGGTCGTGACGAGGGAGACGGAGATTCCCGCGGCCTTTCGTGTTCGTCCTGCGCCCAGGTCGGGTGCGCTTGCAGTAGGGGGTTACAAGCGTCCGCGCGGGTGAGGGGAGCGAGCGGCCCCAAGAGAGCGCCTGCCCCTGCCCTCGTTCCCGCGAGGCCAACCTTCTCTAAGAAGGCCCTGGTCCTTCCTTTTATAAGCGTAAGGAGAGGATCCAGGTGTACAAAATGGGGGTGTAGCAAGGTGCTACGTGTCTAGCGGGGGAGAGCTAGTGCCCTGAGTACATGCCAAGGTGGCAGCCGGAGAGATCTTGGCACCCTATTGGTGTGGCGTCGTGGCTGTCGGAGAAGCAGTGGAGCTTGATGGAGGGACAGCTGTTGGAACAGCCGTGCTCTTGCTGACGTCTCCCTGCTTTCGTAAGGGAGCCGAGAGTCGCCGTCGTCATGGTCTAGTGGGGCGCCATCATTGCCTATCTGGCGGAGCTGGCCAGATGGGACGCCGGTCTTGTTCTCTGCGACCCGAGTCGGCTCAGGGCAGGGTGATGATGATGCTTCCTGTTGACATGGCGGTCTGGTGTCCTAGGTCGGGCGACATGAAGGCCCCTCCGAAGTCGAGGTCGAGTCTGTCCTGCATGGCCGAGGCCGAACCTGAGCTCCTGGGTCGGGCGAGGCGGAGGCCGTTCGGCAGAGGCCGGGGCGGAGTCCGAGCCCTGGGTCGGGCGAGGCAGAGTTCGTCGTCTTCCAGGGCCTTAGCCTGAGTCCGAGCCCTGGGTCGGGCGGAGCGGAGTTCGCCGTCTTCCGGGGCCTTAGCCCGAGTCCGAGCCCTGGGTCGGGCGGAGCGGAGTTCGCCGTCTTCCGGGGCCTTAGCCCGAGTCCGAGCCCTGGGTCGGGCAGAGCGGAGTTCGCCGTCTTCCGGGGCCTTAGCCCGAGTCCGAGCCCTGGGTCGGGCGGAGCGGAGTTCGCCGTCTTCCGGGGCCTTAGCCCGAGTCCGAGCCCTGGGTCGGGCAGAGCGGAGTTCGCCGTCTTCCGGGGCCTTAGCCCGAGTCCGAGCCCTGGGTCGGGCGGAGCCTCCTATGGCACCTCTGGTGAAGTCTGGTCGCCCGTCGGTCTTACCTTTTGCGTTAAACGCCCCGGTGACTTGGTCGGTTGGCGCGGTGATTTAGTCAGGGTTACTTCTTATCGAAGGCGGGGCCTCGGGCGAGCCGGAGATGCGTCTGCCGTGAAAGAGGAGGCCTCAGGCGAGACGGAGTCATCTCAGGGTCGGCTGCCCTCGCCCGAGGCTAGGCTCGGGCGTGGCGTGATCGAGTCGCTCGTATGGACTGATCCCTGACTTAATCAAACCCATCAGGCCTTTGCAGCTTTATGCTGATGGGGGTTACCAGCTGAGAATTAGGCGTCTTGAGGGTACCCCTAATTATGGTCCCCGACAGTAGCCCCCGAGCCTCGAAGGGAGTGTTAACACTCGCTTGGAGGCTTTCCGTCGCACTTTTTTGCAAGGGGACCAGCCTTTCTCGGTTGCTCTTTGTTCCGGTGGGTGCGCGCTGTGGCAGAACCACCCGAATTATTCCAGCTTAAGTGCCTAAGTCATGCCTCAAGGGCCGTGACACACTTAAATCGGAATAACCCGTCAGTCCTTCAGATCTAGTCTGATAGAGCCACTTAACCAGGATCAAATTCCACAATCTCACTCGAAGGTGAGTCACAGAAGAAATACAATAAAACAAGAATCCTCAAATTAAGTACTGAATTATTACATAAATCGGAGTTCTGGAGTAGCAAATAAAGTTCATTAAGTAAAGTGCAGCGGATAATCGATGTCGTCGGTAATGAGGAGATGGGCAAGGCCTAGCCCACTACTCCTCATGCTCCTCTCCTGCTGGAGCAACATCCCACTCGACCGTCCAACCCGGTGGCAGGGTGGTAGGCCAAGTCACACCATCAACCAGATCCTGCATGGTACCTGCAAAAATTTTGCCACAAGCAAGGCTGAGTATACTAATACTCAGCTAGACTTACCCGGTGTGAGGAGTCTACTCCTCTACCTCTAGACTATGCAGCTGTTTGGCTGAGGGGTTTGGTTTGCCAAAAGCACTAGCTATTACTAAAATCAATTTTTAGCTTTTCAAATTTTTATCATCATTAACCTAGCTAGATTTGCTCCTTCTAAGCATACATGGTAACAATCATTTAGTTCAAACAACAAGTTATCTCATATAACCACGTTTCACTTCTTACTCGATGCAGTACAAGGAATCAAGCAGTCTCATTAGCTGCGAGAAGCAGACGATTCGAATCGAGTTTTAACCTTGCAAGGTAAACCTAAACACACGGCATGGCAGGGTACTCCGACCCTACACATGACAACCGTCCCCATCGATTCCCCGTTCGCGTCCAGGCCTCACCGCCTTGGCATACAATGCTCCACTGACCCCGGCTGCCGCCGTGCAGTGACCGCACTTGTACCCACCATAGCTAGCATGGGAGAACCAGTCTCAGGTCGCATGAGGGATAAAGTCCGCGCCCGGCTTCACTCAGGTACTAGGTTTACCGGTTACCATTTTCCCGGCATGTGCTTAGTACGTTCAAAAGCTTGACTCAGGTATCCACACATTAATCCTTAATTCATTTTCCCGTCTCATGGACAAGGCATCCTCCCTGGATCCAAGTCCATAGACCAACATATATCCCATTATCAAGATGAATACAATCAATTCCTGACCTCGCGCGAGTGCTAGAAAAATCACTCGACTTCTACCGAGATCCTGATTAGCAAGCAGCTACTCGACCTAGCATACTAGTATTCATCTCAAAAAGGAGTCCTAAGTTCATGCATCTAGAGGTTTCAAGCAATTCCTACACTTAAGTGCACATTACAAACCTACAAGCATTAAGTGTAGTAAAGTAGCGTATAATAATAGGTTATGCATAAAACTGGGGCTTGCCTTCAATTGCTGGGGGTGCGGGGAGATCCTCAATAGCAGCCTCTGAAGCCTGCTCCTGGTCCTCTTCTTGGACAGGTCCTTGCTCGGGGATGAGCACGTACTCTCCGTCGGCAAGATTACAATCTAATGAATGCAATGCGTAAGATATATGTATGATATGATATGTGCTTTTAGAAATCACAACTTAAAAGGTGTATGATCTTTCTTGAGTTAAACCAAGTTAGCTTTGTTTACGCAAGACCCTTGGGTGGTATACTTGGTAAATTAAGTTAGACTTTAGCTAAAGCAAAAGGTAGATTTTACTTTTAGGGGTTCCACTGAATTCCTTTTAGGTCTTAAGGATGAATGATAAGTACTCAAGTTGGACTTATTGAAGTGGGGTTTATTTCTTCTTTCCTTTTTCTTTATTCTCTTTTATGCTTTGGAGTAGGTTTGAACTACAAGTTGCTTTTATAAAATTCTAAAAATTCTGTAAAAATTACAGTGGCTTGCTACTGGTGTATGTTTCTTTTTCTTAAAATTTGGGGATCAGAAAGTGAATAGTTTTCTCTGCACAAAATTATTAAACTCTAGGGTAGAAGAAGTGCTTTGAACTACAACTACTATTTAACAGTGGGTAATTACTCAGAACTTATTTTTGCTGGCTTTTAGGTGTTATAACATGACTTGATACAAAATTCTAGCCATTAATACCTTGTAATTATTTTTCTATGGTTTTCTCAAGTTTCTAGCCAAATGGGTGCTTTCTACTACCACTATATTTGAAAAATATCAAACAACAGAGTTCTTATTTTTCTTAGTTATTGTTTTGTGCAAGAGCAATCATTCTGGAGTTTGGCATCTTTTTGCTTAAGGGAAGGGGTGGGGTGCATTATTTGAATTAAATGGCCTTTCCCTTAAATCATTAGCAAATGGTATAAGTTTGCTTCTTTTTCTTGGGTTTGCATTTTTCTTTGGTAGTTCACCTCATCATGGACTTAGTTGAATTTTTTGGTTGCCCATTATCACATTATTCGAGGTTGTTCATGATTTAGTTGGAAAATGCCTTATTATCACCTTGTATTTATTTCCCTTACTTAAAAAGTTGGACTGAGGTGCTCTATATTTTTGCAGTGGAGCTCTGGTGGTTATAAGTTCACTGGATTTTTGTTAAGCATTTTGGTTATAGTTTTGCCTCTTTAATAATTGATTTCCAGTCTTATTTAGGCTAAACAATTCATTTTAATTTAAAACTTGTCCAAATTAATAGTCTCTGTATTTTTCCTAGGTTCTCTGTTACATAAGTAAACTAGGAAAACTAATATTAGTCACTGTTCATTAATTTCTAATATCTTTCTGATTTTCTCTAAGTTTTGGACAAAACATCTTTAAATGAGAAACTACATCATAATTTCTAATGCTGGGGTTCCTACTATTTTTAAACAGTGTCTAAAAGAGGTTTGAATACCCACAAATTTTCTTAAGTCTAGTGCAGAAGAAAAACTAATTTTTCTTGATTAAATAAGGTTTAGGGGGTTTCTGTTTTTAATTTTAAACTCTAAAATTTTGAACAGAAAGCATAGGGTTTACTATTTTTAAATGATAGATTGTGATATACAGAGGCTAGCAAAATTGGTTTGACATTTTTTGAGTAAGAATTCATCAAGTTATGAATTTTACAAGTTCTCTGGTTATTTAAAAGAATTTCAGAATCGATTTAAATGAAAATCTACTTTGCACTGGGGTCCCTGGCGGTTTTCTAAGTTTTTCCTCGCGAATCAGTCCTCAGGCCACTATTCACCTGAGTCGCTGACATTGCAGAAAACCCCTCGGGTTCTAAAACAACCTAACCCGAGGTCCTTCTTCTACCTTGAACAGTAGCCGCGGCGGAGAAAAGGGCGGAGGGGCTTACCGGCGGCGAGACTGTTCCGGTGAAGTGGTCGAGGATGAAGGGGAGGTCCTGGGGATCACAACGGTGTGCGGAACACCGTCGGAGATGGCCGGAGTCGGTCGGTCCACGCGCGCAGGCGGGGATGCTCGTCGGCGGCGAGGAGACCGGCCTGGTCACGGCGAGATAGTCCAATCAAACGGGTCAGGGAGGTCTACGGGATGCCAGAGAAGACATGAGCGAGAGGAATTGGGCGGAGACTCACCGGATAACTCGGTCCACGCGCGGCGGCGGAAGACCGAAGTCCGGCGACGTCGATCTCGGGCCTCCGGTGAAGTCCGGCTGGGTCCGAGGGCTTGGCGAGCTTCACGGGCTACTGGTGGACCTGGCCGAAGCACTGGCTTGGCTTGAGGACGGCTGGTGTGGGCTGGCCACGACGGCCGAAGCTCGGGCGGCAATGGCGGGCGGGAAACAAGCTCGCCGGAGCTAAGGGAAGCGGCTGGCCGGTGAGGGTGAGTGCGGGGCGAAGTGAGGCGCGCCTGGGGAGGCTTTATAGGCGCGGGCGGGCACGGCCGAGGGCGAGGACGCGCGGTGGACGCGACTAGTCGCCGGGGAGCGCGCGCGCGCGGGTTGGGCGAGCTCTGGCACACCGGCCAGGGTCGAACACGTGGGAGCACGCGTTCTGCCCATGTTCTGGCGCGTGTAGTCGCTCATCCGAGCCTGCTCTCGCCTTGGTCAATGCACAAAACCTCTTCCCCTCCCTACAAGCTACCATTCTTGTGTGGAGGTCATAGGATTTTGCCTACTGGTTGCAGAGATATGGAGCCAGGAAATCTGGTCTGTCTCCCTGCACAAATCCGAGGCAAATCCATGGTTTAGTCGTGTCTAGGGCTCGCGTCCCAATGCCATCTTCTGGCACACGACAGAGGGGTTAGTTAGGCACAATTTTGTCAATGGGGTCATTAGGATTCGAGTTAGGGATCAAGGTGAACATCCCTGATCTATGGATCAAGGTCTGATTTTCAGAAATCTGAAATTCAGAATTCCTATTAAGTCCACACATGGAAAGCTTAATTTGGGGTTTTATTTGAGCTATTTTGGCTAAGCTTTCTCGACCTTTCTTGTTGCTCATTGAATATACTTCAATTTTTATAATTGGCTCAACTCAAAATTTTAAACTTTTCACTCCCTTTTCCTTACTTTTTGAATTTTTGCTCATGAGGCTCATTTAGGATTTTTTTTAAACTAGGGTTGCATATTCTGATCTTTTAAGGGACTTATTTGCTTTGATCATGACACTTTTGAGTATATACTTGGTGACTTTATCATTACTTAAGTTATTTTGATGCTCATGCTTACTTTGGTTCACATAAAATGATGGCTCTTGGTTTGGCTTTTGAAAGAAAAACCCTGAGTGACACTGGGGTGTCACAGCCTTCCCCCCTTAAAGGAATCTCGTCCCGAGATTCGGGCCAGAGTCCTCCCGGGGTAAAGCGAAGGGTGAGACTTATAGGAAATGGGTGATTATTGTCATTATTAGGATAAACTGCTCTTCGAATGTCATTCTTTTTACAACTTCAGAAGGAAGTCCTTTTAAGTTTTTCTTTATAGTTACTTCATTCTGAATTAAGATCATATTTTTGGAAATTAGATTCGAAAGGCAGGAGGAGGGGTTGGGGGTGATTACATACCAGCTTCCTTAGGTAGGCAATCGGGAAAGTTGGATCTCAGGAATTCCTCGGTTTCCCAAGTAGCTTCCTCCTCTGAGTGATTACTCCACTGGACCTTGAACATCTTGATCGATCTAGCCCGAGTTGATCTTTCTTTGCAATCCAGAATCTTGGAGGGGTACTCTTGGTACGAGAGATCTGGCTCTATCTCCAATTCTGGCTCTGCTAAGATTTCAGTCGGCAATCGAACACACTTCTTCAGCTGAGACACATGGAAAACATTGTGGATGGCAGACATCTTTGAAGGTAACTTCAGCTTGTATGCCACGGGTCCACATGCTTCTATGATCTCATAGGGTCCAATGTAACGAGGGGCTAGCTTGCCTTTGATCCCAAATCTCTGCATTCCCTTGGTGGGTGATACCTTGAGGTATACAAAACTTCGCACCTCGAACTGGAGAGGTTTCCTTCTTTTATCATGATAACTCTTCTGCCTGGCCTGAGCAGCTTCCAGATTCTTCCTGATTAGCTTGACTTTCCTTTCGGCTTCAGTCACTAAATCAGGTCCAAAAACTTCTCTTTCACCAGACTGAGACCAATTGAGTGGTGTCCTGCACCTTCTTCCATAGAGAGCTTCAAAAGGTGCCATCTTTAGGCTGGATTGATAACTATTGTTATAAGCAAACTCTGCCAAGGAGAGGTGCTTATCCCAGTTTTTGCCACAATCGATTGCACAAGCTCTCAGCATATCTTCCAGGATTTGGTTTACCCTTTCCATCTGACCATCAGTCTGTGGGTGGTAAGCTGAACTCCTGATTAGCTTGGTCCCCAAAGACTTTTGCAATTGTTCCCAAAATCTGGCAACAAATTGGGCTCCTCGGTCAGAAACAATGGTCCGCGGTAATCCGTGCAAACACACGATCTGGTCAATATACAATTCTGCATATCTCTGAGCCTTATCAGTGGTGTGCACAGGAAGAAAATGTGCTACTTTCGTCAATCGGTCCACAATAACCCAAATTGAATCATGATGACGAGAGGTGTTGGGCAGACCCACAATGAAATCCATGCTGATGTCGTCCCACTTCCACGAAGGTACGGATAGTGGTTGCAAAGCTCCAGCGGACTTCAAGTGGCTTGCCTTTACCCTCTGACAGGTGTCACACTCTGATACATACTGGGCTATTTCCCTCTTCATTCTGGTCCACCAGTACAAAGACTTCAAATCATGGTACATCTTGGTGCTTCCCGGATGCATAGAGAATTTGGAGAGATGAGCTTCATCCAAAATTTTCCTCTTGAGATCCTGGTCTTTAGGAATCACCAATCTGCTTTTGAACCATAACACACCCTTCTCATCCTGGCGGAAACAATTATACTTCTCAACCTTCTGATGGAGATTCTTCTTGATAATCTGCACTCCCTTGTCACTGAGCTGGGCCGTGATGATCTGGTCTTGCAAAGCTGGCTCAACAGAAATGTGAGACAAGGAACCAGAAGAAATACCTTCAATTTGCATCTTGCTCAACTCATCACACAAGGTGTTAATGCGAGAATCCATCAGAACACAGTTGCACTGCAACTTCCGACTCAAGGCATCAGCTACCACATTAGCCTTTCCTGGGTGATAATGTACCTCCAGGTCATAATCCTTGATCAGCTCAAGCCATCTTCTCTGCCTCATGTTAAGATCAGCCTGAGTAAAAATGTACTTAAGGCTCTTATGATCAGTGAAGATGTTGCAGTGGGTTCCCATTAGATAGTGCCTCCACATCTTCAATGCATGAACCACTGCTGCCAACTCAAGGTCATGAGTGGGATAATTTTGCTCATGAGGCCTGAGTGCTCTCGAAGCATAAGCAATGACTCGGTTGTCTTGCATCAAGACACAACCTAGCCCGGTGCCCGAGGCATCACAATATACATCAAAAGGTTTGCTGCTGTCGGGTTGCGCCAATACTGGTGCTGTGGTCAGATGCTGCCTTAATGCATGGAAGGCATCTTCGCACTTCTGACTCCACACAAATTTTACTTCTTTCTTCAGCAACTCAGTAATAGGCTTCGCAATTCGAGAGAAGTCCGGAATAAATCTTCGGTAATAACCAGCTAATCCCAGAAAACTCCGAATCTGGCGAACAGTTGTTGGTGGCTTCCAGTTCATCACCTCTTGCACTTTATCAGGATCGACAGCTATTCCAGCCTGAGAGATAGTGTGACCCAAGAATTTGATTTCCTTTAGCCAAAAATCACACTTGGATAACTTGGCATAAAGGTGGTGCTCTCGCAGACGTTGAAGTACTACATGCAAATGCCCGGCATGTTCTTCTTCGTTCCTTGAGTACACCAGAATGTCATCGATGAAAACCACCACGAACTTATCCAATTCCGGCATAAAAACAGAATTCATCAGATACATGAAATATGCTGGTGCATTTGTCAGCCCGAATGACATCACCAAGAATTCATATAGCCCATATCTGGTTGAGAATGCCGTCTTTGGAATATCACTTGCTCGTATTTTGATCTGATGGTAGCCAGAGCGAAGGTCTATCTTGGAAAACACCTTGGCTCCGACCAACTGGTCAAAGAGAACATCAATACGAGGCAAAGGATACTTGTTCTTGATAGTTACCGCATTAAGAGGGCGGTAATCTATACACAGCCTCAAGCTTTCATCCTTCTTCTTCACAAACAGTGCTGGACATCCCCAAGGCGAAGTGCTTGGGCGAATGAAACCCTTATCCAGCAACTCCTGCAATTGCTTCTTCAACTCTGCCAACTCAGCGGGTGGCATTCGGTAGGGCCTCTTGGAAATTGGGGCCGTTCCCGGTTGCAACTCGATGGCGAATTCAATATCCCGGTCCGGTGGCATTCCTGGCAATTCATCAGGAAAGACATCTGCATACTCACAGACCACTGGGATCTTCTTCAGGGGTAGCTCCGTCATAGAGAAAGCACATGACTGAGAAGAACCCTGACTAGGCAAAATCAAGGTGAAATTCCCGCAGAAAGGAGAATTTACTTCCACGGTACGGTTGGCTACATCAAGCACAACTTGGTGCAAGGTCATCCAATTTGCCCCTAGAATAATGTCCACATTCTCCAATCCCAACACAAGAAGAGTGGTTTTGATAATGTGGCTTCCCAGTTGAATAGGCACACTTTGGTTTAATTGATTAGTTGTAATTTTACCCCCAGGTGTGACTATCATGAATGACCCTTTTGAATGAGAGAATGGCAGTTTGCATTTAGCACTGAACTTTTGGCTAATGAAACTATGGGATGCACCAGAATCAAACAGAATTAAAGCAGGTTGATTATAAACTGAAAAGATACCAGTCATGATAGGAGCTCCTTCTGGCACTTCCTCAAGAGCAGTGAAGTTGAGCTTCCCTTGCCTGACTTGCACCTTCTGCTTTCTTCCCTTGTCTTGATTCGGTGCTGGCATCTGCCTCTGCTGGTTCCTGGGGCAATTCTTGGCATAGTGGCCCACATTGCCACAAGTGAAACACTTGTTTCCATTGCCCTGGCGGAACTGCTGCTGCTGCGGAGGCTGATTGTTCCTTGGGGCGGGAGCGGGGTAGCGGTTGGGTGTCGGCTGCTGCTGCTGCTGAGGTGGCCTGATCACCCATCTGCCTGCCTGCTGCTGGAAACCCCTGCTCTGATTGTGAGAAACAATCCGGAACCTCTGAGCTTGAGCGGATGGTGCTGCCATTGGTGCCTTTCTCTTCTTTTCTGCCCGGTGAGCAACAATGCAATCCTCCTGAGAGATGGCCAGGTTGACCAACTCATTGAAGCTATTGGCCCGGACAGTGTTGAGTCGTTCTCGCAGCTTGGTATTGAGACCCCTGCGGAAGCGATCCCTCTTCTTCTCATCAGAATCAGCATGATACCCTGCATACTGGCATAAGTCGTTGAAGGCTTGCGCATACTGCAGTACCGTGCGGGTTCCTTGATTGAGGGCCAGAAACTCATTCAACTTCCGATCAAGAATGCCAGCTGGAATGTGGTGTCCTCTGAAGGCAGTCTTGAATTCCTCCCAAGATACCTCACGATCATCAGGGAGCATAGCACGGAAGTGATCCCACCAAGTCCGAGCAGAACCGCGAAGCTGCTGTGCGGCGAAGCGGGTCTTGGTAGCATCAGGGCAGTCTCCCGTGAGGATGGGAAACTTGGACTCGACGACGCGAAGCCATACGTCGGCGTCCAACGGATCCTCTGCCTTGGCGAACAAGGGCGGCTGCGTGCTCAGAAACTCCTGGTATGTTGCCATAGCCGGAGGTCGCTGAGGCTGGCCTCCATCATGCTGCTGGGGGTGGGGCTGCCGTTGCAAGAGCTGTCGCAGAATCTCATTCTGCTGGGCCATCAGCTCCTGCACTGTGGGAGCTGGAGGAGGTGGCGGGGGAACCTGCTCGTTCTGCCCGCGACGCTGCCTAGCTGCCATCTGAAAACAGAGATTGTCGCCATTGTTATCCCAACTCGCAATTTCGAACGGCAAGATATCATTTCATATAGAAAAAAGAATGCCATAATCATAATATCAGGTTCGAAATGAAGATAACATGGTGACAAGGATCCCACAGATTCCAAAAGTTCACAGGATTACATTAATCAGAGGAAAGTACCCACAAGCCTAGTCCAAATTATGATATTACTAAGCTCGCATAGGTTTCTATCCACCTAAAATGTCGAAGCGACTGCTTAACCCTGAGCGGTGGAAGCGACACTGGATGCGGGTGAAGGGGGCATCGCGGAGGTAGTCCCATTGGCACCAGGGGCTGGTCCTAGCTCCTCGGGAGCCTCTTCTCCCTCGCTTCCTGCTTCATTGGCCTCCATCTCCAGGTGGTGCATGTCCAAGTGGTCGTTTGCTTCCTCGAGTTCCCTCTGCACATCGTGAAGCTGGTTCTCCAAGACATCAATAGTGTTGTCTCGGATCTCCACTTGCTGCTCCAGGGTAGCGATACGCTGGTTCAGCCTCTCCACCTGCAGATCCTTTTCCACCAACTCTGTGGATAGGTCGACCACAAAATCTTCCCGACTGTCGAGAGTGAGCTTGGCAGTCCGAGCGGTGTTAGCAAGAAGTGTCATAGCATCGCTCTGAAGGGCCTGAAGGCGGTACAGCGCACTCATGCACTGAACAGTGACCCTCCCAACCAAGTCAGGATACATGGCCCACACATCCTTCACATGGCTCACGCGGTTACACCACATGGGATCATCCTTCTTCTCAGCAGGGAAGAGTCCCAAGGGGTGCATCACCATCTCCAGGGGATGATAGCCACAGAAAGTCGTCAGGGCCTTCATGGCTGCTGCCTCAACGGTGTCGTCCGTCCTGAGTCCGATCGTCTCAGAGTCAAGAGAACGCCAACCCGGCTAAAGGGGATGAGCCTCCAAAGTCAGCCAGACCCGACAACGAGGTACCCGATGCTCCTCATACAACTGCACCGTGTACAAAGGGGGCGTAGGGTAACCGGCGGAGTTAAGCACTTCCCACAAGATGGATGGAAAGCTATCGCGAGAAAGGAAGTCAGAACTGAAACGAGAGTCTCCTCCACTAGCGGGGGTGGGTGAATTCATCTGCGGAAGGGAATCAAAGATAAAGATTATGGTGGAAGGAATAAGAAAAAGAGAGCCCGAATGGTTTTAAAGAAAAAGGGGTTAGCTCAAATTTTAATTCCTCTTTATGTTTTATAATGCATGCATGCTGGAAGAAACGTTGCCTCTCAAAAGAAAATAGGGTGCCTTTTTAGGGCATCCTAAAATATAAGTATTGGCCCACGGGGCCTAGTTAATTAGCCACCTATTTCCCTCTATGCCTAAGGCCTTTCGTCCTAGGTCTAGCGGTCTAGTCCTGACGATCTATAGCAGTTTCTAAGCAAGTTTTAGATTTTGAAAATTGGTATTCATGGTTTATTGTCCTTCTCTGTGGTGGAATTTGCTCCGATACCAGCTGTGGCAGAACCACCCGAATTATTCCAGCTTAAGTGCCTAAGTCATGCCTCAAGGGCCGTGACACACTTAAATCGGAATAACCCGTCAGTCCTTCAGATCTAGTCTGATAGAGCCACTTAACCAGGATCAAATTCCACAATCTCACTCGAAGGTGAGTCACAGAAGAAATACAATAAAACAAGAATCCTCAAATTAAGTACTGAATTATTACATAAATCGGAGTTCTGGAGTAGCAAATAAAGTTCATTAAGTAAAGTGCAGCGGATAATCGATGTCGTCGGTAATGAGGAGATGGGCAAGGCCTAGCCCACTACTCCTCATGCTCCTCTCCTGCTGGAGCAACATCCCACTCGACCGTCCAACCCGGTGGCAGGGTGGTAGGCCAAGTCACACCATCAACCAGATCCTGCATGGTACCTGCAAAAATTTTGCCACAAGCAAGGCTGAGTATACTAATACTCAGCTAGACTTACCCGGTGTGAGGAGTCTACTCCTCTACCTCTAGACTATGCAGCTGTTTGGCTGAGGGGTTTGGTTTGCCAAAAGCACTAGCTGTTACTAAAATCAATTTTTAGCTTTTCAAATTTTTATCATCATTAACCTAGCTAGATTTGCTCCTTCTAAGCATACATGGTAACAATCATTTAGTTCAAACAACAAGTTATCTCATATAACCACGTTTCACTTCTTACTCGATGCAGTACAAGGAATCAAGCAGTCTCATTAGCTGCGAGAAGCAGACGATTCGAATCGAGTTTTAACCTTGCAAGGTAAACCTAAACACACGGCATGGCAGGGTACTCCGACCCTACACATGACAACCGTCCCCATCGATTCCCCGTTCGCGTCCAAGCCTCACCGCCTTGGCATACAATGCTCCACTGACCCCGGCTGCCGCCGTGCAGTGACCGCACTTGTACCCACCATAGCTAGCATGGGAGAACCAGTCTCAGGTCGCATGAGGGATAAAGTCCGCGCCCGGCTTCACTCAGGTACTAGGTTTACCGGTTACCATTTTTCCCGGCATGTGCTTAGTACGTTCAAAAGCTTGACTCAGGTATCCACACATTAATCCTTAATTCATTTTCCCGTCTCATAGACAAGGCATCCTCCCTGGATCCAAGTCCATAGACCAACATATATCCCATTATCAAGATGAATACAATCAATTCCTGACCTCGCGCGAGTGCTAGAAAAATCACTCGACTTCTACCGAGATCCTGATTAGCAAGCAGCTACTCGACCTAGCATACTAGTATTCATCTCAAAAAGGAGTCCTAAGTTCATGCATCTAGAGGTTTCAAGCAATTCCTACACTTAAGTGCACATTACAAACCTACAAGCATTAAGTGTAGTAAAGTAGCGTATAATAATAGGTTATGCATAAAACCGGGGCTTGCCTTCAATTGCTGGGGGTGCGGGGAGATCCTCAATAGCAGCCTCTGAAGCCTGCTCCTGGTCCTCTTCTTGGACAGGTCCTTGCTCGGGGATGAGCACGTACTCTCCGTCGGCAAGATTACAATCTAATGAATGCAATGCGTAAGATATATGCATGATATGATATGTGCTTTTAGAAATCACAACTTAAAAGGTGTATGATCTTTCTTGAGTTAAACCAAGTTAGCTTTGTTTACGCAAGACCCTTGGGTGGTATACTTGGTAAATTAAGTTAGACTTTAGCTAAAGCAAAAGGTAGATTTTACTTTTAGGGGTTCCACTGAATTCCTTTTAGGTCTTAAGGATGAATGATAAGGACTCAAGTTGGACTTATTGAAGTGGGGTTTATTTCTTCTTTCCTTTTTCTTTATTCTCTTTTATGCTTTGGAGTAGGTTTGAACTACAAGTTGCTTTTATAAAATTCTAAAAATTCTGTAAAAATTACAGTGGCTTGCTACTGGTGTATGTTTCTTTTTCTTAAAATTTGGGGATCAGAAAGTGAATAGTTTTCTCTGCACAAAATTATTAAACTCTAGGGTAGAAGAGGTGCTTTGAACTACAACTACTATTTAACAGTGGGTAATTACTCAGAACTTATTTTTGCTGGCTTTTAGGTGTTATAACATGACTTGATACAAAATTCTAGCCATTAATACCTTGTAATTATTTTTCTATGGTTTTCTCAAGTTTCTAGCCAAATGGGTGCTTTCTACTACCACTATATTTGAAAAATATCAAACAACAGAGTTCTTATTTTTCTTAGTTATTGTTTTGTGCAAGAGCAATCATTCTGGAGTTTGGCATCTTTTTGCTTAAGGGAAGGGGTGGGGTGCATTATTTGAATTAAATGGCCTTTCCCTTAAATCATTAGCAAATGGTATAAGTTTGCTTCTTTTTCTTGGGTTTGCATTTTTCTTTGGTAGTTCACCTCATCATGGACTTAGTTGAATTTTTTGGTTGCCCATTATCACATTATTCGAGGTTGTTCATGATTTAGTTGGAAAATGCCTTATTATCACCTTGTATTTATTTCCCTTACTTAAAAAGTTGGACTGAGGTGCTCTATATTTTTGAAGTGGAACTCTGGTGGTTATAAGTTCACTGGATTTTTGTTAAGCATTTTGGTTATAGTTTTGCCTCTTTAATAATTGATTTCCAGTCTTATTTAGGCTAAACAATTCATTTTAATTTAAAACTTGTCCAAATTAATAGTCTCTGTATTTTTCCTAGGTTCTCTGTTACATAAGTAAACTAGGAAAAATAATATTAGTCACTGTTCATTAATTTCTAATATCTTTCTGATTTTCTCTAAGTTTTGGACAAAACATCTTTAAATGAGAAACTACATCATAATTTCTAATGCTGGGGTTCCTACTATTTTTAAACAGTGTCTAAAAGAGGTTTGAATACCCACAAATTTTCTTAAGTCTAGTGCAGAAGAAAAACTAATTTTTCTTGATTAAATAAGGTTTAGGGGGTTTCTGTTTTTAATTTTAAACTCTAAAATTTTGAACAGAAAGCATAGGGTTTACTATTTTTAAATGATAGATTGTGATATACAGAGGCTAGCAAAATTGGTTTGACATTTTTTGAGTAAGAATTCATCAAGTTATGAATTTTACAAGTTCTCTGGTTATTTAAAAGAATTTCAGAATCGATTTAAATGAAAATCTACTTTGCACTGGGGTCCCTGGCGGTTTTCTAAGTTTTTCCTCGCGAATCAGTCCTCAGGCCACTATTCACCTGAGTCGCTGACATTGCAGAAAACCCCTCGGGTTCTAAAACAACCTAACCCGAGGTCCTTCTTCTACCTTGAACAGTAGCCGCGGCGGAGAAAAGGGCGGAGGGGCTTACCGGCGGCGAGACTGTTCCGGTGAAGTGGTCGAGGATGAAGGGGAGGTCCTAGGGATCACAACGGTGTGCGGAACACCGTCGGAGATGGCCGGAGTCGGTCGGTCCACGCGCGCAGGCGGGGATGCTCGTCGGCGACGAGGAGACCGGCCTGGTCACGGCGAGATAGTCCAATCAAACGGGTCAGGGAGGTCTACGGGATGCCAGAGAAGACATGAGCGAGAGGAATTGGGCGGAGACTCACCGGATAACTCGGTCCACGCGCGGCGGCGGAAGACCGAAGTCCGGCGACGTCGATCTCGGGCCTCCGGTGAAGTCCGGCTGGGTCCGAGGGCTTGGCGAGCTTCACGGGCTACTGGTGGAGCTGGCCGAAGCACTGGCTTGGCTTGAGGACGGCTGGTGTGGGCTGGCCACGACGGCCGAAGCTCGGGCGGCAATGGCGGGCGGGAAACAAGCTCGCCGGAGCTAAGGGAAGCGGCTGGCCGGTGAGGGTGAGTGCGGGGCGAAGTGAGGCGCGCCTGGGGAGGCTTTATAGGCGCGGGCGGGCACGGCCGAGGGCGAGGACGCGCGGTGGACGAGACTAGTCGCCGGGGAGCGCGCGCGCGCGGGTTGGGCGAGCTCTGGCACGCCGGCCAGGGTCGAACACGTGGGAGCACGCGTTCTGCCCAAGTTCTGGCGCGTGTAGTCGCTCATCCGAGCCTGCTCTCGCCTTGGTCAATGCACAAAACCTCTTCCCCTCCCTACAAGCTACCATTCTTGTGTGGAGGTCATAGGATTTTGCCTACTGGTTGCAGAGATATGGAGCCAGGAAATCTGGTCTGTCTCCCTGCACAAATCCGAGGCAAATCCATGGTTTAGTCGTGTCTAGGGCTCGCGTCCCAATGCCATCTTCTGGCACACGACAGAGGGGTTAGTTAGGCACAATTTTGTCAATGGGGTCATTAGGATTCGAGTTAGGGATCAAGGTGAACATCCCTGATCTATGGATCAAGGTCTGATTTTCAGAAATCTGAAATTCAGAATTCCTATTAAGTCCACACATGGAAAGCTTAATTTGGGGTTTTATTTGAGCTATTTTGGCTAAGCTTTCTCAACCTTTCTTGTTGCTCATTAAATATACTTCAATTTTTATAATTGGCTCAACTCAAAATTTTAAACTTTTCACTCCCTTTTCCTTACTTTTTGAATTTTTGCTCATGAGGCTCATTTAGGATTTTTTTTAAACTAGGGTTGCATAATCTGTTCTTTTAAGGGACTTATTTGCTTTGATCATGACACTTTTGAGTATATACTTGGTGACTTTATCATTACTTAAGTTATTTTGATGCTCATGCTTACTTTGGTTCACATAAAATTATGGCTCTTGGTTTGGCTTTTGAAAGAAAAACCCTGAGTGACACTGGGGTGTCACACGCGCGAGCGCACCCGCCGGGTGTAGCCCCCGAGGCCTCGGAGGAGTGGTTTCACTCCTTCGAGGTCTTAATGCCTTACGCAATGCTTCGGCCGGTCTGGTAGTTCCCTCATGCGAACAGGCCGTAGCCCAGGTGCACTGTCGGGGCCCAAGTTCTCGGGCTGGTATGTTGACGCTGTCAACGGTTCGGCCGGAGCCGGGTTTGCGAGAGCAGCCCCCGAGCCTCCGCACGGAGCGAGAGGACGATCAGGGACAGACTCGGCTTTTTTACATACGCCCCTACGTCGCCTTTCCGCAAGGAGGAGGGGGGAGAGCGCCATGTTTCCCTCGATGGGCACCGAACATGGTGTCTCCGGTGAGCTGCAATCGGGTAATCCGAGTGGACGTCCGTGCCCCGTTCGTTGGGGGTCGGCTAGGGGCCCGGAGGCACGCCCAAAAGTACCTGCGGGTGATCTGCCGGACCCGGTCCCCTGGCGACGGGGTCCGAGGGCTCGTTGCCTCCCTCCGATGGGATTCCGTTACAGAGTCGTTCCCGCTGGTCTCGGAAATGTCCTAGGGTACCTCGGGAGCGCAGCCCGAGCCTTGGTTATGTATCGAACGTACCCCTGGTCATCCCTCGCTCGGCGTCTGAGGCGACTGTGAACCCTTCGAAAGGCCAGCCTTCGAACCCCTGATCAGTAATGGGCGCGGAGCCCGAGTAGCCTGAGGCGGTCGTGGAACCTTTCGGGAGGCCGACCTTCGAACCCCTGACCAGTAGTGGGTGTCGGGCCCACGCGATCTGAGGCGGCTGTTGAACCCCTCGGGGGGCCAGCCTTCGAACCCCTGATCAGTAGGGAGGCTCGGAGCCTAGTTCCTTCACGGGGAAGGATCCCTTTGGGGGTACCCCCTTTCCCGGTCCCTGTTGCAAGAGATAGAGAAAGAAGGAAAAGGGAAAAAAGGATACGAAATTGAACGACATGGCGTACCTTTTTTTGGGTGTGGTCGTTTTGGCGAAGGCGAAGCGTCGCCAGCTGCCCCTGCCAGAAACGTCACCTGTCCAGCCGCGGAGTTAATGCCCCGGGGTAAGCGGTCGGCGAGGCTGCCGTTGCGTGCGCGAGCCGTTCGAGGTACGGGTCACGGGCGCGTCGTCTTCACACCGTGAGAGGGGGTTCTCTTGCTGCCTCCGGATGGGACATGAGCTTGGCCGATGGCGTGACCGCTGCTCTCGCGCGCCTGCCACCGTCATTACTGCCGGCCCACTTTTGACCGCGTTTGACCGCTGCGTCAGGCTGGCGCTGCTGGGTCGCGCGCTGGGTCGCCTCGAATCGCGGTATCGGTTCCGCAATCGAGGAGGTGCGGTGGTGGCGCAAGTGGCACAGCGGCTCGCATGCAGCACCCGGCGCGCCAGTTGTGCGACGCGTGGGCTTGGGCCGCCGCGCTGGCCTGTCGGGAGTCGGAGAGGCGCGTCCACTTGGCGCGGTTGCATGCCGCCTGCATGGCCGCCTGCCCCTTTCGCCCGCTGGTCTGGGCAAAAGTGGAGGGTTACTTGTAACCGCTGGGTGGTTGCGCGCGTCGTGCGCGGCGGTTCGGCTTCTTCTGCTCGGAGCCGGTCTCCCTGACTTGTGGGTCCCAGCCCCCGCCCCGCGGGGGAGGGCTTTGGAGGCGTGTTGGAGAAGACTCAGCCCGTGACGGTTGGGGGCGCAAGCAGGGGGAGTTGCCTTTAAAAGGAGGGCGACCCTTTCGTAAGGCGACCATGCCTTCTCCCTGCCTTATGCATCGTGTCTTTCCACCTTCCAAGCCCCCGGATGGGGGAAACCGCCGTCTCTTCGCCCCATCGTTGGAGGAACGCAACTCCGTGGGAGTTGGTACCTTTCAGCCATCGTTCGGCTTCAAGGATTTTCATCATGCAGCCCGGCTGCACCCCTCCACCGGCGGTCACCCCAGGGGGTGACCTCCAGCTTGATGGTGGGGAGGGGCAAACCGGACTGCAATCTAGGTCCCACCCTCAGCTTCAAGGATGTTCATCATCCTCGCTGGGGTGGGTGCCGGACTGAGCCGGCGCTCTACCTCCCGCGTGGGTTGGTGGGTCATCCTCTCCCACTACGTTCGTGGGAGAGGGCGCTCACTGACCCTGCGGGCGGCCCGGACTTCGACAACGTGGGATGGATAGGCGGCGAACGCCGTCACCTCCAGCGTGTCGGGTCCGCTGGCTCGGCTCCGGCGGCCCCTTCTGTCGGGGGGCGGCTGCCGCGCCGTGTACACGGGAGGTCCACCCTAGACGCCGCACGTCGCTAGGGCGGTGCTCGTGTTCTGGGGTGGCCCTGCCTTTGCACCAGGGCGGCGTCCTCGCGTGGAGGCCGGTGCCCCACTCATCTGGGAGGATTTGAGTGGGGATCTGCCGGAGGGCTGATGGCTTCTGCCGTCAGCGTCGAGGCGGAGGCAGCTCGAGAAGCCCCCGTCGCCGGCGGGGTCACCGCCACTATCCGCGCTTCGGGCCTCCGGCTCTTTGTACTTGTCCTCGCCCCTCGGGTGGCGTTATGGGCGAGGGCAAGATTGCAGCAGTGCCTACTCCTGAGGCCTGCGCTGCTGCAAAAGGGGGGAACCGGAGTTCCGTTTGTAATGGCATTTCGAGTGCCGGGTTTTTTGTTCATTTCGGCTTTCGGGGCCTGAACATGTATGCAATTACGGCATGGAGCCGTGTTTTTTCCTCATTTTCGAGCACTAAGACTCGCCTGCTGATTATCTGAACCGCTTCACCAAGCGTGAGTTGCCCCGTGTCAAGGTGACGAGTGAGGTATCCGTATCCCGGAGGCGTAGGAGTCCCTCGGCTCGGTCGGACCTGTTGTCCGAGGCTCCTCTAGCTTAGTTAAAGAGACCCTTTGGCCGCTCTTCGACGAGCCGAGGCCGGGGGTAGCGATATCAGCATGAGCAGAGGCGGAGTTGGCTCGGAAATGAAACCTGGTCGGCCGGAGCCTAGCCGGGTTGTTGGCAGGATTGGCGTCGGGGTTGATCAGCCGAGGCTTCGGACCGGGCTGGCGCCCTCGGAAGGCGGTCGGCCGAGGCCCCGGAGGTGGCCGGCCGAGCCGCCCGCTCGGGCCGGATCCGGAGAAGTCCCTGACAACGATTGCTCGAGCGTGGTGATGACGTCGTCCTTCGGAGCGGAGGCCCTCGGACCGCGTCGCCGTCCGAGGCTAGGTCGGGCCTCGCCGAAGGTGCCGTCGACGCCGAGGTTGTCGCCGCCCCATTCCAGCGTTAAGACCCGAGCCTGCGGAGTCAAATCGTCTTGTAGCGTGGGCCTTGTGCGGCCGTCGAGGCCGGAATACACACCCTTGCTGTGTTATAAAGCTGCGTCTCTTTTCCTCTTGTTTCGAGTATCTGGACTTTTTGTCGGTGGCAGGGATGTTAGTGCGAGCGAGAGTTGCTTCTCGCGGAAGGTGATGAGTGAGGTATCCGTATCCCGGAGGCGTGGGAGTCCCTCGGCTCGGTCGGCCTCGCCGCTTACGCGTACTTTCACCCGTCCATGAGGCCCTGTCACCGACTCGGTCGAGAAGGCTCGAAGAATCGCTTCGACAGAAGGGCTTCCGAACGTAAAGACTTATTCGATCCGCAGAGTCACCTTATTCGAACGTGAGTTACTTATCGCAGAAGGTGATGAGTGAGGTATCCGTATCCCGGAGGCGTAGGAGTCCCTCGGCTCGGTCAGCCTTGACTGCTTACGTGTACCCCGTCGTTTCCAGGACCCACTTTTCGAAGTAGTCAAAAAGCACGAAAGATGTTCTGGTGAAAGAGATTTTCTTTTCGAGGAAAATTTTGACGCAGAGGGGGTTTCCCCCCTTTTAGCCCCCGAGGGAGGGTCGGGCCTTGCCGAGGCGAGGCCGACCCTTCCTTGTTGACTAAACTTTGCGTGGGTGCGGGGTATATGAACAACTTGAAAACATCTTAAGGGTAGAAGCGATGTAGCTGTTGGATGTTCCAAGCGTTGCCGTAGATCTCGCCCTGACTGTTGGCCAGCTTGTACGTTCCGGGCTTCAGAACTTTGGCGATGATGAACGGCCCCTCCCAGGGGGGCGTGAGCTTGTGCCTCCCTCGGGCGTCTTGCCGCAGCCGAAGCACCAGGTCGCCCACCTGGAGGTCTCGGGGTCGGACCCCTCGGGCGTGGTAGCGTCGCAGGGACTGCTGGTACCGCGCCGAGTGTAGTAAGGCCCTGTCCCGAGCCTCGTCCAGCTGGTCCAGCGAGTCTTCTCGGCTTGCTTGGTTACTTTCGTCATCATAGGCCCTCGTCCTCGGGGAGCCGTACTCCAGGTCCGTGGGCAAGATAGCCTCGGCCCCGTAGACCAGGAAGAACGGCGTGAAACCCGTGGCTCGGCTCGGTGTCGTCCTCAGGCTCCAGACCACCGAGGGGAGTTCCTTCATCCATCGCTTGCCGAACTTGTTGAGGTCGTTGTAAATCCGAGGCTTGAGCTCTTGTAGGATCACGCCATTGGCGCGCTCTACTTGCCCATTCGACATGGGATGAGCTACGGCGGCCCAGTCCACCCGGATGTTGTGATCCTCGCAAAAATCCAGGAATTTTTTGCCGGTGAACTGGGTGCCGTTGTCGGTGATGATGGAGTTTGGGACCCCGAAGCGATGGATGATGTTGGTGAAGAATGCCACCGCCTGCTCGGATCTGATGCTGTTCAGGGGTCGGACCTCGATCCACTTGGAGAATTTGTCGACAGCGACCAGCAGGTGCGTGTAGCCCCCGGGCGCCTTCTGCAGAGGGCCGACGAGGTCCAGACCCCACACAGCGAAGGGCCAGGTGATGGGTATTGTCTGCAGAGCCTGAGCGGGCAGGTGGGTCTGCTTCGCATAGAATTGGCACCCTTCGCAGGCGCGGACAATTCTAGTGGCGTCAGCCACCGCCGTCGGCCAGTAGAAACCTTGGCGGAAAGCGTTCCCGACGAGGGTTCGAGGTGCTGCATGATGGCCGCAAGCCCCCGAGTGTATTTCCCGCAGGAGTTCCTGACCTTCGGCGATGGAGATGCATCGCTGGAGGATGCCCGAGGGGCTACGGTGGTAGAGCTCCTTCTCATCGCCCAGCAAGACGAACGACTTGGCGCGTCGCGCTACCCGCCGAGCCTCGGCTCGGTCGAGGGGCAGTTCTCCTTGGCGGAGATATTGCAGGTACGGGGTTTGCCAATCTTGATCTGGCATGACCCCGCTCTGCTCCTCCTCGATGCGCAGTGCTTCGCCCTCGGGGGCCGAGGGTTCCTCGGGTTGAACCGAGGTTGGCTCGGGCTGGGCCGAGGTCGCCTCGGACGGGGCCGAGGGCACCTCGGGCTCGGACGCGTCGCCTATCTTGACGGAGGGTTGGTGCAGATCCCGGGAGAAGACGTCCGGGGGAACCGTCGTTCGCCCCGAGGCTATCTTCGCCAGCTCGTCCGCAGTTTTGTTGTAGCGCCGGGCGATGTGGTTAAGCTCGAGCCCGTAGAACTTGTCTTCCAGGCGTCGAACCTCCTCACAGTAGGCTTCCATCTTCGGGTCGCGGCAGTGGGAGTTCTTCATGACTTGGTCGATGACGAGCTGCGAGTCGCCGCGTGCATCGAGGCGTCGGACCCCTAGCTCGATGGCGATTCGCAATCCGTTGATCAGAGCCTCGTACTCAGCCACATTGTTGGACGCCGGGAAATGGAGGCGGAGTACGTAGCGCAGGTGTTTCCCGAGGGGCGAGACGAAGAGCAGGCCCGCGCCGGCTCCCGTCTTCATCAGCGACCCGTCGAAAAACATGGTCCAGAGCTCCGGTTGGATCGGAGCCGTCGGCAACTGGGTGTCGACCCATTCGGCTACGAAGTCCGCCAGTACCTGGGACTTGATGGCCTTCCGAGGGGCGAACGAGATTGTCTCGCCCATGATTTCCACTGCCCACTTTGCGATCCGTCCCGAGGCTTCTCGGCACTGGATGATCTCCCCCAGGGGGAAGGATGACACCACAGTCACCGGATGAGACTCGAAGTAATGTCGCAGCTTTCGCCTCGTCAGGATCACTGCATACAGCAGCTTCTGGACTTGTGGGTAGCGGATCTTGGTCTCGGACAGTACTTCGCTGACGAAGTAAACTGGCCTCTGAATGGGCAAAGCATGCCCCTCTTCCTGCCTTTCGACCACGATCGCGGCGCTGACCACCTGAGTGGTAGCGGCGACGTAGACCAGGAGCGCTTCTCCATCAGCTGGGGGTACCAAGATGGGCGCCTGGGTGAGGAGCGCCTTCAGGTTCCCGAGAGCTTCCTCGGCTTCGGGAGTCCACGTGAAGCACTCGGTCTTCCTTAAGAGACGGTACAGGGGCAGGCCTCTTTCGCCGAGGCGCGAGATGAAACGGCTCAAGGCCGCGAGACATCCCATGACCCTTTGTACGCCTTTTAAGTCCTTGATGGGCCCCATGTTTGTGATGGCTGCGATCTTCTCCGGGTTGGCTTCGATGCCCCGCTCGGAGACGATGAATCCCAAGAGCATGCCTCGGGGCACCCCGAAGACGCACTTCTTGGGATTGAGCTTGACGCCCTTCGCCTTGAGACACCGGAATGTCAGTTCGAGGTCGGAGAGAAGATCGGAGGCTTTCCTCGTCTTGACTACGATGTCATCGACGTAAGCCTCGACCGTGCGACCGATGTGTTTGCCAAACACATGGTTCATGCACCGCTGGTACGTTGCACCCGCGTTCCTCAAACCGAACGGCATGGTAACATAACAGTACATGCCGAAGGGCATGATGAAAGAGGTCGCGAGCTGGTCGGACTCTTTCATCTTGATTTGATGATACCCTGAGTAGGCATCGAGGAAAGACAGGGTTTCGCACCCTGCAGTGGAGTCCACGATTTGATCGATGCGAGGTAGTGGGTAGGGGACCTTCGGACATGCTTTGTTAAGACCAGTGTAGTCTACACACATCCGCCATTTCCCCCCTTTCTTCCTCACAAGTACAGGGTTGGCAAGCCATTCGGGATGGAATACCTCTTTGATGAACCCTGCTGCCATTAGCTTGTGGATCTCCTCGCCTATCACCCTGCGCCTTTCCTCGTCGAATCGGCGCAGAGGCTGTCTGACCGGCCGGGCTCCGGCCCGAATATCCAGCGAGTGCTCGGCGACATCCCTCGGTATGCCGGGCATGTCCGAGGGACTCCACGCAAAGACGTCGACGTTTGCGCGGAGAAAGTCGACGAGCACTGCTTCCTATTTGGGGTCGAGCCCGGAACCGATCCGGATCTGCTTGGAGGTGTCACCACTGGGGTCGAGAGGGACGGCCTTGACCGTCTCCGCTGGCTCGAAGTTGCCGGCGTGTCGCTTCACGTCCGGCACCTCTCGGGAGAGGCTTTCCAGGTCGGCGATGAGGGCCTCGGACTCGGCGAGGGCCTCGGCGTACTCCACGCACTCCACATCGCATTCGAACGCGTGTTTGTACGTGGGGCCGACGGTGATGATCCCGTTGGGGCCTGGCATCTTGAGCTTCAGGTAGGTGTAGTTGGGGATGGCCATGAACTTCGCGTAGCATGGCCTTCCCAACACTGCGTGGTAGGTTCCTCGGAACCCGACCACCTCGAATGTCAAAGTCTCCCTTCGGAAGTTGGAGGGCGTTCCGAAGCAGACAGGAAGGTCGATCTGCCCGAGGGGCTGGACGCGCTTCCCAGGGATGATCCCATGGAAGGGCGCAGCGCCTGCTCGGACGGATGACAGATCGACGCGCAGGAGCCTGAGGGTCTCGGCGTAGGTGATGTTGAGGCAGCTGCCCCCATCCATCAGGACCTTGGTGAGCCTGACGTCGCCGATGACGGGGTCGACGACGAGCGGGTACTTCCCCGGGCTCGGCACGTGGTCGGGGTGGTCGTCCCGGTCGAAGGTGATGGGCTTGTCGGACCAGTCTAGGTAGACTGGTGCCGCCACCTTCGCTAAGCAGACCTCCCGACGCTCTTGCTTACGATGCCGAGCCGAGGCATTCGCCGCATGCCCTTCGTAGATCATGAAGCAGTCGTGGACCTCTGGGAACTCTCCTGCTTGGCGATCCTCCCTTTTGTCGCCGTCGTGAGCCCTGCCGCCCTCTGCGGGTGGCCCAGCCCGGTGGGAGTGGCGCCGAAGCATGACGCACTCTTCGAGGGTGTGCTTGACGGGCCCCTGATGGTAGGGGCACGTCTCCTTGAGTGCCTTGTCGAAGAGGTTAGCACCTCCGGGGGGCTTCCGAGGGTTCTTGTGCTTGGTGGCGGCGACAAGGTCTGCATCGGGGACGTCGCGTTTCGCTTGCGACTTCCTCCTGCCTTTCTTCTTGGCGCCGCGCGGAGCAGACGCCTCGGGAGCATCTTCCGACGGGCGGCCCTGGGGCTGCTTGTCCTTTCGGAAGATGGCCTCGACCGCCTCCTGGCCGGAGGCGAACTTGGTGGCGATGTCCATCAGCTCGCTCGCCCTGGTGGGGGTCTTGCGACCCAACTTGCTCACCAGGTCACGGCAGGTGGTGCCGGCAAGGAACGCGCCGATGACGTCGGTATCGGTAATGTTGGGCAGCTCGGTGCGCTGCTTCGAGAACCGCCGGATGTAGTCCCGAAGAGACTCTCCCGGCAGTTGCCGACAGCTTCGGAGGTCCCAGGAATTCCCGGGGCGCACGTACGTGCCCTGGAAGTTGCCGGCGAAAGCTTGGACCAGATCCTCCCAGTTGGAAACCTGCCCCAGAGGCAGGTGCTCCAACCAGGCACGAGCGGTGTCGGAGAGGAACAGGGGGAGGTTGCGGATGATGAGGTTGTCGTCGTCCGTCCCACCCAGCTGACAGGCCAGGCGGTAGTCCGCGAGCCACAATTCCGGTCTCGTTTCCCCCGAGTACTTTGTGATAGTAGTCGAGGGTCAGAATCGGGGCGGAAACGGCGCCCGCCGAATGGCTCGGCTGAAGACCTGCGGACCGGGTGGTTCGGGCGAGGGACTCCGATCCTCCCTGCTGTCGTAGCGTCCCCCACGCCTGGGGTGGTAGCCTCGGCGCACCCTTTCATCGAGGCGTGCCCGACGGTCGCGATGAGGGTGCTCGTCGCCGAGGTGGCCCGGGGCCACAGGCGCGGTGTTGCGCGTGCGCCCGGTATAGACCGAGGCTTCCCGCATGGGTCGGGAAGTCGCGGCACGAGGTTCCGAGGGGTACCCCTGCCTTTGGGAGGCAGAGCTCTCGGCCCGCCGGGCCGCAGCGCCTTCCAGGAGATGCTTGAGCTCTCCCTGGATTCGCCGACCCTCGGTGGTTGATGACTCCGGCATCGCGCGGAGGAGCATCGCTGCGGCTGCCAGGTCCTGACCGGTTCCGCCGGATGCGGGTGGCAGTCTGGCCCTGGCATCGTTGGCGATGCGGTGCTGGAGACCCTGGGGCAGGTGACGTATTTCTCCGGCCGGGGGCTGGCCCGCCCATACCTGCCCGACGTCCCGGCGGATTGCCTCGAGCGCTCCTGCTCCCTCGTCGAGCCCGGCCTGCGCCCCACGGACTTGCTCGAGCTGTGGGTCGTGACCCCCCGCCGGAACGGGGACCACAGCTAGCTCCCGCGGGATGTCGGCGCGAGGCGCTGGCCTAGGGAGATCGCCATCCTCCGGCATGCCGAGATGGCTGCCTCCGGAGGGATCCCCTAGCTCAACGTGGAAGCATTCGCGGCTCGGGCCGCAGTCCTTGTCGTCAAGGCTGCGGCTGCCGTCGGAGCAGTCGGAGAGGCAGTAGTCACACGCGGTCAGGAAGTCCCGCATGGCACTGGGGTTGCCAGATCCGGAGAAATCCCAGCAGATGCTGGGGTCGTCATCTTCCTCGGACCCAGAGGGCCCGTAGGTCGAGACGCCCGTCAATCGGTCCCAGGGCGACCGCACACGAAACCCCAGAGGGGTTGCACTCGCCTCAACGTGAGTATTCGCCAAAGCGAGATCGCTAGGCAGGTTGAGGTCGAGTCGAAATGACGAAGGATGGGAAGCAGTTGGTACCTTTTTGTCGACGAGGAGCGACGAAGTCACGTCGGGGGCTGATCGCGTCGTCGTCTTGGGTACGAGGGCGACGTCCTGCAGGCCCTTCGTGAGCGTGCCGGCGTTGTCCACCTGCTCGGGGTCGACGTGTTGCGGGGGGATGGCGCTCGCCTTTGCCTCGAACGCGAGGGTGACGCCTAGCGTGTCCTCCGCTGGGGCACTGGGGATGTCGATTTGCTCGACAGCCGTCGGAGCGCGGCCTCCCGCTCGGCCCTGGTTGCCCCGCCTCCTCCTCCTCCGATGGCGAGGGAGAGGATGAGGCGAGCTCGAAAGTTGTCCTTCCCCCACGCGGGAGAGACGTCGTCGGTTCCGCCGCCGGCGGGCGGGCTGTCGACCGCCATTGTCGCCGTCGCACGGTGGTGGAAGGAGTACCATGTCGCAGCCGCTGTCGAGAGACATGAACTCGAGGCTCCCGAAACGGAGCACCGTCCCGGGTTGGAGAGGTCGTTGGAGACTGCCCATCTGGAGCTTGACGGGAAACTGCTCGTCAACACGCAGCGTGCCCCTACCTGGCGCGCCAACTGTCGGCGTTTCGAGACCGGGGGGTCCCCGAGCCGACGAGTGAGAGTGCCGCGTGCCCCAGCCCAGATGGGTCGAGCGCGTGGGCGAGCGTGAAGGGGGGAATAGAGAGAGCGAGAGGTCGGTGGCCGGAGCCGGGTCGTGACGAGGGAGACGGAGATTCCCGCGGCCTTTCGTGTTCGTCCCGCGCCCAGGTCGGGTGCACTTGCAGTAGGGGGTTACAAGCGTTCGCGCGGGTGAGGGGAGCGAGCGGCCCCAAGAGAGCGCCAGCCCCTGCCCTCGTTCCCGCGAGGCCAACCTTCTCTAAGAAGGCCCTGGTCCTTCCTTTTATAAGCGTAAGGAGAGGATCCAGGTGTACAAAATGGGGGTGTAGCAAGGTGCTACGTGTCTAGCGGGGGAGAGCTAGTGCCCTGAGTACATGCCAAGGTGGCAGCCGGAGAGATCTTGGCACCCTGTTGGTGTGGCGTCGTGGCTGTCGGAGAAGCAGTGGAGCTTGATGGAGGGACAGCTGTTGGAACAGCCATGCTCTTGCTGACGTCTCCCTGCTTTCGTAAGGGAGCCGAGAGTCGCCGTCGTCATGGTCTAGTGGGGCGCCATCATTGCCTATCTGGCGGAGCTGGCCAGATGGGACGCCGGTCTTGTTCTCTGCGACCCGAGTCGGCTCAGGGCAGGGTGATGATGACGCTTCCTGTTGACGTGGCGGTCTGGTGTCCTAGGTCGGGCGACGTGAAGGCCCCTCCGAAGTCGAGGTCGAGTCTGTCCTGCATGGCCGAGGCCGAACCTGAGCTCCTGGGTCGGGCGAGGCGGAGGCCGTTCGGCAGAGGCCGGGGCGGAGTCCGAGCCCTGGGTCGGGCGAGGCGGAGTTCGTCGTCTTCCAGGGCCTTAGCCTGAGTCCGAGCCCTGGGTCGGGCGGAGCGGAGTTCGCCGTCTTCCAGGGCCTTAGCCCGAGTCCGAGCCCTGGGTCGGGCGGAGCGGAGTTCGCCGTCTTCCGGGGCCTTAGCCCGAGTCCGAGCCCTGGGTCGGGCAGAGCGGAGTTCGCCGTCTTCCGGGGCCTTAGCCCGAGTCCGAGCCCTGGGTCGGGCGGAGCGGAGTTCGCCATCTTCCGGGGCCTTAGCCCGAGTCCGAGCCCTGGGTCGGGCAGAGCGGAGTTCGCCGTCTTCCGGGGCCTTAGCCCGAGTCCGAGCCCTGGGTCGGGCGGAGCCTCCTATGGCACCTCTGGCGAAGTCTGGTCGCCCGTCGGTCTTACCTTTTGCATTAAACGCCCCGGTGACTTGGTCGGTTGGCGCGGTGATTTAGTCAGGGTTACTTCTTATCGAAGGCGGGGCCTCGGGCGAGCCGGAGATGCGTCTGCCGTGAAAGAGGAGGCCTCAGGCGAGACGGAGTCATTTCAGGGTCGGCTGCCCTCGCCCGAGGCTAGGCTCGGGCGTGGCGTGATCGAGTCGCTCGTATGGACTGATCCCTGACTTAATCAAACCCATCAGGCCTTTGCAGCTTTATGCTGATGGGGGTTACCAGCTGAGAATTAGGCGTCTTGAGGGTACCCCTAATTATGGTCCCCGACAAAACCCTTGTCCAACAAATCTTGTAGCTGTTTATTCAATTCTACCAATTCTGCGGGTGGCATCCAGTAAGGCCTCATGGAAATAGGTGTCGTTCCCGGTTGCAACTCGATGGCGAATTCAATATCCCGGTCCGGTGGCATTCCTGGCAACTCATCAGGAAAAACATCTGCATACTCACAGACCACTGGAATTTTCTTCAAGGGTAACTCTATCATAGCAAAAGCACATGATCGAGTGGGTTCTTGGCTAGGTAAATACAATGTAAGGTGTGGCGGAACTGCCCGAATTATTCCAACTTAAGTGCCTAAGCCCTGCCTTAGAGGCTAGACCACACTTAAATGGGAATAACCCGTCAATCCCTCGGATCTAGTCCGACACGGCCACTGACAGGATCAAGTACCACAAGCCCACTCGATGGTGAGTCACAGAGCAAATACAATAAAGCATAAAACCATACATGGAAGAGTGTTAATTATTACATCATCGTCATCGGAGTTTTGCCAAAAGTAGCCATCATTGTTCGAAGTGCAGCGGAATAAAACTAACGATAATTAAACGGAGAGATGGGGAAGCCTGTCCCATCACTCCTCATGCTCCTCCTCAGCCGAGGCAGGGTCCCACTCGACGGTCCAACCCGGTGGCAGGGTGGATGGCCAAGTCACTCCAGCAACCATATCCTCCAGAGAACCTGTAAAAATTATGCCACAAGCAAGGCTGAGTATACTAATACTCAGCTAGACTTACCCGGTGTGAGGAGTCTATACTCCTCTACCTCTAGACATGCAGCTGTTTGGCTGTGGGGTTTGGTTGCCAAAAGCACTAGCTGAGTTTCTAAATCAAGATTTTAACTTTGTCAAAATTAAGTGTGACTCTCTTAAGGCTAAAAGTGTACTATCTATTCATACATAGTAGCAATCATTTTTAGCAATCAACATCTTGTATCATCTCATCACAGTTCCACTTGTTACACAATGCAGTACAATGGATCAAGCAGTCTCATTAGCTGCGAGAAGCAGACGATTCGAATCGAGTTTTTTTATCCTTGCAAGGTAAACCTAAACACACGACATGTAGGGGCACTCCGTCCCCACACACATCAACCGTCCCCATCGATTCCCTGGCAACAGATCAGGGCTCACCGCCTTGGCGTACAATGCCTCACTGACCCCGACTGGCCATCGTGCAGTGACCGCACTTGTACCCACCATAACCGGAATGGGAGACTACGTCTCAGGTCGCGTGAGGAGGTATGTCTGCGGGCAGGTTCACTCAGGTACTAGGCTTACCGATTTACCATATTTCTCGGCATATGTTTAGTACGTTCAAACGCTTGACACAGGTATCCGCACGTTAATCCTTATTTCCATTTTACCTCGTAGACCACGTATCCCCATGGATCCGTGTCCACATACCAACACCAATGTGATATGAAAGGTGGTTACAATCAATGTCCTGACCTCGCGCGAGTGCTAGAAAAATCACTCGACTTCTACCGAGATCCTACTTATTAAAGCAGCTACTCGTCTTAGCATACTAGTATTCATCTCAATGGGGTTCCTGAGAGCATGCAACTAGGGTTTCAAACAACTCCTACACTTAAGTGCACAAACAATCCTACAATCATTAAGTGTAGTAAAATAGCATAAATAACAGGTTATGCATAAAACCGGGGCTTGCCTTCCAAAGCAGTGGCAGGCAGGTCCTCTGGTGCAGGCTCTGGTGCTGGGTCTGGGGCAACCTCCTGGGCAGCTCCTTGCTCCGGCACGAGGATGTACTCTCCGTCAGCAAGATTACAATCTATCGAATGCAATGAAAATGTATGTTATGATCATGCAAGATTTAAGATCATTAACTACAGAATTGAAGTCAAGAATTAACTTAGGGTTCCCTGGCTATGTGGGTTTCCTAATGGTAAACATATGGACTCATTCCCTTTTTGGTTTAAGTTTTCTTTTTGGATAACACAGGGGATTTGCATTGTTTCTATAGATTTTAGTGGACAATTTACAAAGGTCTTATGAGGACATTAATTTCCATTACTCAATTTCCTTTCCTTAATTTCCACCTAGGGTTTCTAGTAGAGGTTTGAACTATGACAGTAGTTTAAAAATTTCCAAAAATTTTGTAAAAATTACAGTGGTTTGCCACTGGCTATTCTAGCTTGTTTTAAGAATTTGAGGCTTAAAGTACAAAAGCTAGCCTTTAAACAAAAATAACAATAGTTAGGCAAAATGGGCCACTTTACACTACAAGTCTTTTATTAAAGTGGGTTCTGACTTAAGGGTTATTTTTGTTGGCTTCTAGTAGTGATAAAAAGCTCTTGTACAAAAAAGGACAGAGAGCAACATGATGGTTAGTTAATGATGGATTTTTAAAGTTTGGTGCAAAAAGGGTGATTAGAACTAACTTGTCATTTGAAAAATATCAAACAACAGATTTCAGATTTTTCTTAAGTTCTTATTATCAATACATTAGTTATCCTAAGGTTTGGGGAGGTTTCACCTTAGGGTTATTTTTGTAGGGTTTTTCTAAGTTATCCTTATTTTCTTCATTTAAAAGGTATCTTTATTATCTTTTACTACAACAGGGTATGATACATTTTTCCAGTGAACTACATTGACTAAATATCTCAACAAAAATAGGGGTGCTCTCTGGTTCATTATTTATATCACTTTTTCTATTTTCCTTAAACTTAAGCATATTATAGAATAAGGGGTTAAAACTAACTTAATGTAATGGACAGAGAGGTTTAACATTTTTAACTAGGTCAGTAGGTAGACAATAACTTCTCTAAATTTTTCTAACCTTAGTTAAATAGTACAACCATTTTTCTTGCTATTATTAAGCTTTTGGCCAAAACTGAAAATAAATCAGAACCTTATATTTTTCTCTAGTAATTATGGGGTTTCATATTTTTCTTAGACAAGTTATATTATTTAGAGTCTGGCAAAATTAGTTTGACCAAATTTGGATAAACCAAACAGAAGTTATGGGTTTTTAAAGTTTCTGTTTTGAATTTAAATCAGGTTTTAATTAAGTTTTTCTGGAAAAGCAGTTTGCGCCGAGGCCCCTGAGTTTAAACCGAATCAAACTTCGCAGATCTACCCTCGGGCCACTATTCATTTGAGTCTCTGGCTTTCCACTTAACCCCCTGGATTCCTCTCCCTCTCACCCGCAGTCCTTCCCTTAACTGAAACAGTAGCCGCGGGAAAGAAAAGGACGGCGCGGCTTACCGGCGGCAAGGGAGGTCCGGCGAGGTGGTCAGAGACGTTCGGGAGGTTGCGGCGGTCACGTCGATGTGTGGGTCGTCGCTGGAGGTGGTCGGAGTCACGCTGGCCAAGAGCGCAGGCGGCGGGGGTCGACGGCGACGCCTGCTCCGGCCAGACCACGGCGGCAGAGTTCAATCAATGGGCACGAGGAGCTTCACGGGATGACACAGAGGCCATACGCGCAATGAATCGGGAAATGGTGGAGGGGTTTACCCGGTCCACGTGCGCCGGCGGGTTCTTGAACTCCGGTGAGCGCGATTCGGCTACTCCGGTGATGCAGGCCCTCGGTTCAAGCCTGAGCAAGGCTCACGGCTTCACCAGGAAGCTAACTGGGGGCTTGGATCGAACGGAGGGGGACTGGAGAGGGGTTGGCCACGGTGGTGGCTTTCGGTCGGCACTGGCGGGTCGCGGGGAGGTCGCCGGAGGCGATGGCTGGCTCGGGCAAGTCCGGCGAGGTACGGATGAGGTAATGGGGAAGGCAACCGAGCGCTGGGGCGGGTTTTATAGGCGCGGCTCGGGCGTGGTCACGGGCGGCCGCGGGCGCGCGGGGGTTCGCGCACGGGCGTGCTCTGAGTGCGCCCCCGGGTGCCAGCTCGCGTCGAACACGTGGAGGGTTGCGTCTGCCAAGGTTCAACGGCCGGTTTGAGCGCCATGGCGTGCATATCTTGGCAAAGTCACTGTGTACGGTCACTTCTCTGCTCCAAATCCTACCCTTTTGCTGTGAGTTCCAAGTCGAGATATGGTCAGGGCAGGGAGATAGAGAGGGGAGAAGTTTGCTGTGTCAGCTGGGTCCAAACCGAGACAAAAGGGGTGTCAAGTCGTGTCTAGCGCCCTAGGGTAGGTGTCATCTCTTGCCAGGGTGTTCTAGGGTTAATTTGGCGCCATTTTGTTAATTGGGTCGACTGGTTTTGAAAAGGGAATCAAGGTGAACATGAGGGATCTTTGCTCAAGGGTTGGTTTTTGACTTAGACAAAATCTGCATTTTTCCCTTGTGTTCAACCTTTGGTGATCTTTTTAGGACTCTTCTGAAAACTTTTTGGGGGTTCCTCCTTACTATTAATTGTAGGTTATTAAGTATATTACAACTTTTATATTTGACCCAAACCATGGTCATGATGTTTACATGATCTTTTGATCCTGGCTTCAATCAGGGTTATAATTGCCTATGGGGGTTTTGTTCTAAGGTTTTGGGAGATCCCTACTTAGATGTGCATTACAAGCTAGGGCATGATATCCAAGATAGTTTGCATTTGATTAGGACCTTGAATTCCAAGATTGAGATACTTTGCCCACAATTCTCTATGTAACTATGGGTAAAAAGGGGGGGGTAACCCTGGGGTGGACACCCTGAGTAACACCTAGGGTGTTACAGCCCTCCCCCCTTAAAGGAATCTCGTCCCGAGATTTCAGGTAGAGTCCCTTGGAGGGATGCTTTGAAGGTGTGCTGGTGCTACTTTCCCCTTAAACTCAAGTTCCACTTTCCTAACTGCTCTTCGAATGTCATCCTCTTTGCAACTTCAGAAGGAAGCCCTTCTTAAGTTAAGTCCATAACTTAGACTATCCTTGTCATCTAAGTTTTTCTTATAATTGACTTCAAAGGGCAGGTGGGGGTGGGGTTTTGGGTTACATACCGATTCCTTTGGGTAGAAAGTCGGGGAAGCGAGAGCGTAGAAAATCCTCCGTCTCCCACGTAGCTTCTTCTGCTGAATGATGACTCCACTGAATCTTATACATTCTGATTGATCTTGCCCGAGTTGACCTTTCCTTCTGATCCAATACCTTGACGGGGTACTCTTGGTAGGACAAGTCTGGTTCTATCTCAATGTCCGGCTCTGGTAGCACTTCAGTGGGTAGACGAACACATTTCCGCAGCTGAGATACATGGAACACATTGTGGACTGCTGACATATGGGGTGGCAATTCCAATTGGTAAGCTACGGGTCCACAACTTGCCTTGATCTTATAGGGTCCAATGTAACGAGGGGCCAACTTGCCCTTGATCCCGAATCTCTGGACACCCTTGGTTGGTGATATCTTAAGATAGACATGATCTCCTACCTCAAACTGTAGAGGCTTCCGTCTCTGGTCATGATAACTCTTTTGCCTGGCCTGAGCAGCTTCTAAGTTCTTCCTGATGACTCTGACCTTTTCCTCTGCTTCAATTACCAAATCTGGCCCAAAAATTTCCCTTTCTCCTGCTTGAGACCAATTTAGCGGGGTTCTGCATCTTCTCCCATATAAGGCCTCAAAAGGCGCCATCTTCAGACTAGACTGATAGCTGTTATTGTAAGAGAACTCTGCCAAGGAGAGACACTTGTCCCAGTCCTTTCCATAGTGTAGTGCACATGCCCGCAACATGTCGTCCAAAATCTGATTTACCCTTTCGGTCTGACCATCCGTTTGAGGGTGATAAGCTGAGCTTCGGATTACGTGGGTCCCGAGAGCTTCTTGCAGTTTCTCCCAAAAGCGTGCCACAAACAGTGCTCCTCTGTCAGATATGATGGTCTTTGGGATGCCATGCAATCTTACTATTTGGTCCACGTAAATTTCCGCGTACTTTTCTGTCTTGTGGGTGGTGTGCACTGGTAAGAAATGAGCAGTCTTGGTCAATCTGTCCACAATAACCCATATAGAATCATGGTGCCTGGAGGTATTGGGCAATCCCACTATGAAGTCCATGCATATGTCCTCCCATTTCCAAGATGGTATGGGAAGGGGTTGCAAAGGGCCTGCTGCCTTCAAATGACTAGCCTTTACCCTCTGGCAAGTGTCACACTCTGAAATGTACTTGGCAATTTCCCTCTTCATTCTGGTCCACCAATACAAGGGTCTAAGATCATGGTACATCTTGTTGCTACCAGGGTGCATAGAGAACTTGGAAAGGTGAGCTTCATCCAGTATCTTCCTTCTGAGCTCTAGGTTTTTGGGAACCACCAATCGATCTTCAAACCATAAAATTCCCTTGCTGTCCTGACGGAAACACTTGTATTTCTCAGCCTTTTGCTTGATCATATCCTTGATAACCTGAACACCCTTATCCCCAAACTGTGCCTGAGCTATTTGCTCTTGCAATGTGGGCTCCACTGCGATATATCTCAATTCACCGGAAGGAACAACTTCCAGATTCAGCTTGCACAACTCATCACACAAGGTGGTGATTCTTGCATCCATGTTCATGCAATTACATTGGGCCTTTCGGCTCAAAGCATCTGCCACAACATTTGCCTTGCTAGGATGGTAATGCACCTCCAAATCATAGTCCTTGATTAATTCCAACCATCTTCTCTGCCTCATGTTCAGATCTGCCTGAGTGAAAATGTACTTGAGGCTCTTGTGATCAGTGTAAATGTTACAGTGAGCTCCCATCAAGTAGTGTCTCCATATCTTGAGGGCATGAACTACTGCTGCCAACTCCAGATCATGTGTCGGGTAGTTCTGCTCATGGGGCCTGAGTGCTCGGGAAGCATAAGCAATCACTCTATTCTCTTGCATCAAAACACATCCCAATCCTGTACCAGAAGCATCACAATAAACTTCAAATGGCTTGGTATTGTCGGGTTGGGCTAGCACTGGGCTGTTGTCAATTGTTGCCTCAAGGTATGAAAAGCCTCTTCACACTTTTGGTTCCACTCAAATTTGACTCCCTTCTTCAACAGTTCAGTCATTGGCTTGGCAATTCTGGAGAAATCCGGAATAAATCGTCGGTAATATCCTGCTAATCCCAGAAAACTCCTAATCTGCTTCACCGTAGTCGGGGGTTTCCAGTCCATCACCTCTTGCACTTTCTCAGGATCGACTGATATCCCTTCCTGAGAAATCGTGTGACCCAAGAATTTTATTTCCCTTAGCCAGAATTCACACTTGGACAACTTAGCATACAACTGATGGTCACGAAGTCTCTGAAGCACAATATGCAGATGTTTAGTGTGCTCCGCTTCGTTCTTGGAATAAACCAGAATGTCATCGATGAAGACGACCACGAACTTGTCCAACTCTGGCATAAACACCGAGTTCATCAAGTACATGAAATAAGCCGGGGCATTGGTTAACCCAAAAGACATCACCAAAAACTCATACAGCCCATATCTAGTAGAGAAGGCCGTCTTGGGAATATCACTGGCACGGATCTTGATCTGATGGTAGCCTGAGCGAAGGTCTATCTTGGAGAATACCTTGGCTCCTACCAACTGATCAAATAGAACATCAATGCGGGGTAACGGGTACTTGTTCTTGATAGTCACCGCATTGAGAGGGCGGTAGTCAACACACATCCTCAAACTTTCATCCTTTTTCTTCACAAATAATGCTGGACATCCCCAAGGTGAAGTGCTTGGACGAATAAACCCCTTGTCCAACAATTCTTGCAATTGCTTCTTCAATTCTGCCAATTCCGCGGGAGGCATCCTATAGGGTCTCTTGGAGATAGGAGCAGTCCCGGGTTGCAATTCAATGGCAAACTCAATATCTCTGTCAGGTGGCATTCCTGGCAATTCATCCGGAAAAACATCGGGGTAGTCACAGACTACTGGGATCTTCCTTACTGGGGATTCTGCCATAACAAAGGCACAAGACCGGGTACCACTCTGGTTGGGTAAACAGCCTCGCCATAAGCAGGGGAATGAATTTCAATGGCTCTGGTTGCAATGTCCAATATTGCCTGATGTTGGGTCAACCAATCAGTTCCCAAGATGATATCCACACTATCCAGTCCCAAGATAAGAAGGTCAGTTTTAATTATCAAACTACCAAACTTTATGGGCACATGCCTGCTGATTTGATTAGTGGCAATCCTGCCTCCTGGGGTTGAAATGGTAATAGCCCCGTTGGTGTGGTGAAAGGGCAACTGGCACTTGACACTAAATTTGGCACTGACAAAACTATGTGAAGCACCAGAATCAAAAAGAACAATAGCAGGAAAATTTAAAACTGTAAAGATACCAGTCATGACGGGTGCTCCCTCTGGGATGTCAACCATTGTAGTGAAGTTCAGCTTGCCCTGCCTCACTTGCACCTTTTGCTTCTTCCCTTTGTTCTGATTAACATTCTGCCCCTGCCTCTGCTGATTCTTGGGGCAATTCTTGGCATAGTGTCCCGTGCTGCCACAAGTGAAACACCTGTTATCATTGGCCTGGCGGTACTGCTGCTGCTGATTGCTCCTCTGAGCTGGAAACTGGGCACGGTTGGGTGCCTGCTGCTGCGGCTGCTGCGGTGGCCTGATCACCCATCTCCCTTGCTGCTGCTGAGGTCCCCTGCTCTGTGAGTCAGACACAATCCTGAAACGCTGTGGCTGAGCCGAGGGTCCGGCCACAGGGGTCTTCCTCTTCTTCTCCGCTTGTCGAGCCAAGATGCAGTCCTCCTGGGAGATAGCCATGTTGACCAACTCATTGTAACTGTTGGCCCTGACGGTGTTGAGACGGTCACGGAGCTTGGTGCTGAGCCCCCTCCTGAACCTGTCTCGCTTCTTCTCATCCGTATCTGCATGGTATCCAGCATACTGACACAAATCATTGAAGGCCTGGGCATATTGCAATACCGTCCTGCTGCCCTGAGTGAGTGCCAGAAACTCGTTGAGCTTCCGGTCCATGATGCCAGCGGGGATATGGTGCCCTCTGAAAGCGGCCTTGAACTCCCTCCATTCCACTTCTCTGCCTTCTGGCTGCATGGCAAGAAAATGGTCCCACCAAGTCCTTGCAGGTCCGCGAAGCTGCTGGGTGGCGAACCTGACCTTGGTGACCTCTGAGCAAATTCCATGGAGCAGTGGGAATTTGGATTCTACCACCCTCAACCACACATCTGCATCAAGCGGGTCCTCCGCCCTGGTAAACAGTGGTGGCTGAGTACTAAGGAACTCCTGGTAGGTAGCAGCGACAGGGTGACGCTGATGGTCTCCACCACCATAGTGTTGTGGTGGTGGCTGACGCTGTGCCAGCTGTCGCAGGATCTCATTCTGCTGGGCCATGAGCTCCTGCAGAGTGGGAGGCGGTGGCGGTGGAGGAACGTGCTCATTCTGACCACGGCGCGCTCTCCCAGCCATCTGAAAAAGTCACATGGTTGCTCAATAACACAGCTCCAAGCTTAAGGTTCGAACATGGTAGGGGAGTTAAAGCAATTTGATAGATTCCAAATAAAACAAACGAAAACATAATCCTTCCGTCCAAATTTAAATTACCATTAATCATCCCTGAACCTCCAAAAGAGTTTTAACACTGGTTACATCAATGATCAAAAGACTCAACTCTACCTAGCCTAGTACCCTAAGGGTGCAAAAGCTAAGCTAGCGGCGAGGAGTCCAACTATCATCAACCTCTAGTATTAGCCTGGCATCTAGTGAGCGAACGAGGCAACACTGGACTCGGGGGAAGGTGGTCTCCCTGAGCCAGCGGTGTCTACACTGGAGGCAGGCTCATCCCCTCCCTCGATGTCCACGTCCTCATCAGCCTCCTCATCATGGATCTCTTGGTGATGCATGTCCAGGTGCGCATTAGCCTCCGCTAGCTGCTGCTGGGTGTTGAGGAGCTGATCCTCGAGAACCTCGATGGTATTCTCCCTGGTGCCCACTAGCTCCTCCAACTCATGAATCTCATCAGTCAGCTGCTCCACTTGCAAATCTTTCTCCACCAGCTCCTGGGATAAGTCCACCACGAGCTCCTCCCTGTTGTCCAGGGTGATCTTGGTAGCCTCTAGTAGTGCCATTAAATGAGACATGGCCTCCCCACGCATCACTTGCAGACGATACAGAGCGTTCATGCATCGTACCGACAAGTGAGCGGTGTGGCCTGGGTAGAGAGCCCAGATGTCCTTGGCATGCTCCACCCGATCCTTCCACATCGGGTCGTCCTCCTTTTCCGCGGGGAACAACCCAATGGGGTGGGTAGCCAGCTCCAAGGGATGGAATCCGTAGAAGGTAGTCAGTCCATGCAGAGCAATTGCCTCAATTGTGTCCTCCGCTCGGTACCCGAAAGACTCGGAGTCCAAGGAGCGCCAGCCTGGCTACAGGGGATGAGGCTCCAAAGTCATCCTCACCCGACAGCGAGGCACCCGGTGCTTCTCAAACTGCTGCACCGCGTACTGAGGGGGTGTCAAGTATCCGGCCCCCTGAAGTACCTCCCACAAGATGCGGGGAAAACCCTCTCGTGCAAGTCCGTCAGTGTGGGTCAGTGCATCTCCATCCTCGGAGGATCCGTGGGAAGTCATCTGTGTACGGTTAAGCGTAAGTAAAGAAAAAGAAGTACAAAAAGAACAAGGAAAAACAAAACTCAGCTTGCCTCTAGCTAAAAGAAAAAGGCATTGGGGACCTAGTTGGCGGTTATCTCATTTTTAAGTCCTTTTACTTAGCTATCCACTTGTTTAATTAAGAATGCATGCATGCGCGTCCTGAACGACCTCACAAGAAAATAAAAAGGAATAGGGAAGAACTCCCATCCTGTAAAAGTGGCCTATAGGGCCTAGTTAATTAGCCACCTAGCTACCCTTCTATCATCCTAAGGCTTCACGTCCTAGGTCTATCCTGCTCGCCCTACTATCTATCCAACATTGTTTCTATCAAATTTTACTTTAGAAAAGGGATGGTATTCATGTTTTATTGATTCCTCTGTGGTGGTACAAGCTCCGATACCAGCTGTGGCGGAACTGCCCGAATTATTCCAACTTAAGTGCCTAAGCCCTGCCTTAGAGGCTAGACCACACTTAAATGGGAATAACCCGTCAATCCCTCGGATCTAGTCCGACACGGCCACTGACAGGATCAAGTACCACAAGCCCACTCGATGGTGAGTCACAGAGCAAATACAATAAAGCATAAAACCATACATGGAAGAGTGTTAATTATTACATCATCGTCATCGAAGTTTTGCCAAAAGTAGCCATCATTGTTCGAAGTGCAGCGGAATAAAACTAACGATAATTAAACGGAGAGATGGGGAAGCCTGTCCCATCACTCCTCATGCTCCTCCTCAGCCGAGGCAGGGTCCCACTCGACGGTCCAACCCGGTGGCAGGGTGGATGGCCAAGTCACTCCAGCAACCATATCCTCCAGAGAACCTGTAAAAATTATGCCACAAGCAAGGCTGAGTATACTAATACTCAGCTAGACTTACCCGGTGTGAGGAGTCTACACTCCTCTACCTCTAGACATGCAGCTGTTTGGCTGTGGGGTTTGGTTGCCAAAAGCACTAGCTGAGTTTCTAAATCAAGATTTTAACTTTGTCAAAATTAAGTGTGACTCTCTTAAGGCTAAAAGTGTACTATCTATTCATACATAGTAGCAAGCATTTTTAGCAATCAACATCTTGTATCATCTCATCACAGTTCCACTTGTTACTCAATGCAGTACAATGGATCAAGCAGTCTCATTAGCTGCGAGAAGCAGACGATTCGAATCGAGTTTTTTTTATCCTTGCAAGGTAAACCTAAACACACGACATGTAGGGGCACTCCGTCCCCACACACATCAACCGTCCCCATCGATTCCCTGGCAACAGATCAGGGCTCACCGCCTTGGCGTACAATGCCTCACTGACCCCGACTGGCCATCGTGCAGTGACCGCACTTGTACCCACCATAACCGGAATGGGAGACTACGTCTCAGGTCGCGTGAGGAGGTATGTCTGCGGGCAGGTTCACTCAGGTACTAGGCTTACCGATTTACCATATTTCTCGGCATATGTTTAGTACGTTCAAACGCTTGACACAGGTATCCGCACGTTAATCCTTATTTCCATTTTACCTCGTAGACCACGTATCCCCATGGATCCGTGTCCACATACCAACACCAATGTGATATGAAAGGTGGTTACAATCAATGTCCTGACCTCGCGCGAGTGCTAGAAAAATCACTCGACTTCTACCGAGATCCTACTTATTAAAGCAGCTACTCGTCTTAGCATACTAGTATTCATCTCAATGGGGTTCCTGAGATCATGCAACTAGGGTTTCAAACAACTCCTACACTTAAGTGCACAAACAATCCTACAATCATTAAGTGTAGTAAAATAGCATAAATAACAGGTTATGCATAAAACCGGGGCTTGCCTTCCAAAGCAGTGGCAGGCAGGTCCTCTGGTGCAGGCTCTGGTGCTGGGTCTAGGGCAACCTCCTGGGCAGCTCCTTGCTCCGGCACGAGGATGTACTCTCCGTCAGCAAGATTACAATCTATCGAATGCAATGAAAATGTATGTTATGATCATGCAAGATTTAAGATCATTAACTACAGAATTGAAGTCAAGAATTAACTTAGGGTTCCCTGGCTATGTGGGTTTCCTAATGGTAAACATATGGACTCATTCCCTTTTTGGTTTAAGTTTTCTTTTTGGATAACACAGGGGATTTGCATTGTTTCTATAGATTTTAGTGGACAATTTACAAAGGTCTTATGAGGACATTAATTTCCATTACTCAATTTCCTTTCCTTAATTTCCACCTAGGGTTTCTAGTAGAGGTTTGAACTATGACAGTAGTTTAAAAATTTCCAAAAATTTTGTAAAAATTACAGTGGTTTGCCACTGGCTATTCTAGCTTGTTTTAAGAATTTGAGGCTTAAAGTACAAAAGCTAGCCTTTAAACAAAAATAACAATAGTTAGGCAAAATGGGCCACTTTACACTACAAGTCTTTTATTAAAGTGGGTTCTGACTTAAGGGTTATTTTTGTTGGCTTCTAGTAGTGATAAAAAGCTCTTGTACAAAAAAGGACAGAGAGCAACATGATGGTTAGTTAATGATGGATTTTTAAAGTTTGGTGCAAAAAGGGTGATTAGAACTAACTTGTCATTTGAAAAATATCAAACAACAGATTTCAGATTTTTCTTAAGTTCTTATTATCAATACATTAGTTATCCTAAGGTTTGGGGAGGTTTCACCTTAGGGTTATTTTTGTAGGGTTTTTATAAGTTATCCTTATTTTCTTCATTTAAAAGGTATCTTTCTTATCTTTTACTACAACAGGGTATGATACATTTTTCCAGTGAACTACATTGACTAAATATCTCAACAAAAATAGGGGTGCTCTCTGGTTCATTATTTATATCACTTTTTCTATTTTCCTTAAACTTAAGCATATTATAGAATAAGGGGTTAAAACTAACTTAATGTAATGGACAGAGAGGTTTAACATTTTTAACTAGGTCAGTAGGTAGACAATAACTTCTCTAAATTTTTCTAACCTTAGTTAAATAGTACAACCATTTTTCTTGCTATTATTAAGCTTTTGGCCAAAACTGAAAATAAATCAGAACCTTATATTTTTCTCTAGTAATTATGGGGTTTCATATTTTTCTTAGACAGGTTATATTATTTAGAGTCTGGCAAAATTAGTTTGACCAAATTTGGATAAACCAAACAGAAGTTATGGGTTTTTAAAGTTTCTGTTTTGAATTTAAATCAGGTTTTAATTAAGTTTTTCTGGAAAAGCAGTTTGCGCCGAGGCCCCTGAGTTTAAACCGAATCAAACTTCGCAGATCTACCCTCGGGCCACTATTCATTTGAGTCTCTGGCTTTCCACTTAACCCCCTGGATTCCTCTCCCTCTCACCCGCAGTCCTTCCCTTAACTGAAACAGTAGCCGCGGGAAAGAAAAGGACGGCGCGGCTTACCGGCGGCGAGGGAGGTCCGGCGAGGTGGTCAGAGACGTTCGGGAGGTTGCGGCGGTCACGTCGATGTGCGGGTCGTCGCTGGAGGTGGTCGGAGTCACGCTGGCCAAGAGCGCAGGCGGCGGGGGTCGACGGCGACGCCTGCTCCGGCCAGACCACGGCGGCAGAGTTCAATCAATGGGCACGAGGAGCTTCACGGGATGACACAGAGGCCATACGCGCAATGAATCGGGAAATGGTGGAGGGGTTTACCCGGTCCACGTGCGCCGGCGGGTTCTTGAACTCCGGTGAGCGCGATTCGGCTACTCCGGTGATGCAGGCCCTCGGTTCAAGCTTGAGCAAGGCTCACGGCTTCACCAGGAAGCTAACTGGGGGCTTGGATCGAACGGAGGGGGACTGGAGAGGGGTTGGCCACGGTGGTGGCTTTCGGTCGGCACTGGCGGGTCGCGGGGAGGTCGCCGGAGGCGATGGCTGGCTCGGGCAAGTCCGGCGAGGTACGGATGAGGTAATGGGGAAGGAAACCGAGCGCTGGGGCGGGTTTTATAGGCGCGGCTCGGGCGTGGTCACGGGCGGCCGCGGGCGCGCGGGGGTTCGCGCACGGGCGTGCTCTGAGCGTGCCCCCGGGTGCCAGCTCGCGTCGAACACATGGAGGGTTGCGTCTGCCAAGGTTCAACGGCCGGTTTGAGCGCCATGGCGTGCATATCTTGGCAAAGTCACTGTGTATGGTCACTTCTCTGCTCCAAATCCTACCCTTTTGCTGTGAGTTCCAAGTCGAGATATGGTCAGGGCAGGGAGATAGAGAGGGGAGAAGTTTGCTGTGTCAGCTGGGTCCAAACCGAGACAAAAGGGGTGTCAAGTCGTGTCTAGCGCCCTAGGGTAGGTGTCATCTCTTGCCAGGGTGTTCTAGGGTTAATTTGGCGCCATTTTGTTAATTGGGTCGACTGGTTTTGAAAAGGGAATCAAGGTGAACATGAGGGATCTTTGCTCAAGGGTTGGTTTTTGACTTAGACAAAATCTGCATTTTTCCCTTGTGTTCAACCTTTGGTGATCTTTTTAGGACTCTTCTGAAAACTTTTTGGGGGTACCTCCTTACTATTAATTGTAGGTTATTAAGTATATTACAACTTTTATATTTGACCCAAACCATGGTCATGATGTTTACATGATCTTTTGATCCTGGCTTCAATCAGGGTTATAATTGCCTATGGGGGTTTTGTTCTAAGGTTTTGGGAGATCCCTACTTAGATGTGCATTACAAGCTAGGGCATGATATCCAAGATAGTTTGCATTTGATTAGGACCTTGAATTCCAAGATTGAGATACTTTGCCCACAATTCTCTATGTAATTATGGGTAAAAAGGGGGGGGTAACCCTGGGGTGGACACCCTGAGTAACACCTAGGGTGTTACATAAGGTCTCCGAAGGTAGGAGAACGGATTTCCAGAGCTCCGGCAGGTACATCCAACACCACCCGGTGTTGAGTCATCCAGTCAGCTCCGAGAATGATGTCCATACCCTCTAATCCCAAAATCAAGAGTGTGGTTTTGAAGATTTTACTTCCCAGTGAGATAGGCACACTTTGATTCAATTAGTTTGTTGCAATTTTGCCCCCAGGTGTTGCTATCATGAAAGACCCTTTTGTATGATAGAAAGGCAGTTGGCATTTAACGCTGAACTTCTAGCTAATGAAGCTATGTGATGCACCAGAATCAAATAGAATTAATGCAGGTTGATTAAAAACTAAAAAGATACCAGTCATGACGGGGGCTCCTTCAGGTAGCTCCTCCAGAGTAGTGAAATTTAGCTTCCCTTGTCTGACTTGCACCTTCTGCTTCCTCCCTCTGTCTTGATTTGGTGCTGGCATCTGCCTCTGCTGATTCCTTGGGCAATTCTTGGCATAATGACCCACATTGCCATATGTGAAACATTTGTTCCCATTTCCTTGGCAGAACGACTGTTGCTGCTGCTGGGGTTGATTGTTCCTTGGGGTGGGAGCTAGAAAGCGGTTGGGTGCTTGCTGCTGCTGAGGCGGTCTGATGACCCATCTTCCTGCCTGCTGTTGAAATCCTCTGCTCTGATTGTTGGAGACAATCCTGAACCTTTAGGGTGGAGCTGAGGGTCCTGACATTGGTGCTTTCCTCTTCTTCTCTGCCCGGTGAGCTATAATACAGTCTTCCTATGATATGGCCAGGTTGACCAATTCATTGAAGCTATCAGCCCAAACAGTGTTGAGATGCTCACGCAGCTTGGTGTTGAGACCCCTGCGGAAGCAGTCTCTCTTCTTCTCATTAGAATCTGCGTGATAACCCGCATACTGGCATAGGTCATTGAAGGCCTAGGCATACTGCAGCACAGTGCGGGTTCCCTGAGTCAATATCAGAAACTCATTCAGCTTGCGATCCAGAATCCCTGCTGGAATATGATGTCCCCTAAAAGCAGTCTTGAACTCCTCCCATGTCACTTCATGATCAGCAGGTACCATGGCGCGGAAATGGTCCCACCATGTCCGAGAAGGTCCGCGAAGCTGCTGCGTGGTGAAACGAGTCTTGGTGTCATCAGGGCAAGCTCCCGTGAGGAGGGGAAACTTGGACTCCACGACTCGTAGCCACACATCGGCGTCAAGCGGATCCTTTGCCTTGGTGAACAGGGGCGGTTGCGTGCTCAAGAACTCCTGATAGGTTGCCGCGGCCAGAGGTCACTGCGGCTGGCCTCCACCATACTGCTGAGGGTGGGGCTGGCGTTGCAAAAGCTGTCGCAGAATTTCATTCTGCTGAGCCATCAGCTCCTGCACCATGGGAGGTGGAGGAGGTGGCGGGGGAACTTGCTCGTTCTGCCCGCGACGCTGCCTAGCTGCCATCTGAAAACAGAGATTATCGCCATTGTTATCCCAATTCACAATTCCGAACAATATTCTTTATATCATATGAAAGAAAATGTCACAACATCAAATCAGACTAGGATAACATGATTGCATTCACTTCATTACTCCCAAAAGTTTTTCCTAGGTTACATCAATTTAGGGGAAAGTACCCATAAGCCTAGTCCAAAATCTGGTGCCAAACTAAGCTCGTGTGGGTTTCTATCCTCCTAGTGCGTCAAGTTAACCCATCAACCCTGAGTAGTAGAAGCGACAATGGATATGGGCGACAGGGGCATCTCGGAGGGAGTCGCATTGGTACCAGGGGCTGGTCCTAACTCCTCGGGAATCTCCTCTCCCTCGCTTTCGGCCTTGTTTGTCTCCATATCCTGGTGGTGCATCTCCAGGTGGTCGTTAGCTTCCTCAAGCTCCTCCTGCACATTGCGGAGCTGGTTCTCGAGGACATCAATGGTGTTGTCATAGATCTCCACCTGCTGCTCCAGGGTGGCGATGCGCTGGCTCAACTGTTCCACCTGTAGGTGAAAGGGAAATAGGCTCACACCTTTTCCTAAATAATTTTGGTGGTTGAATTGCCCAACACAAATAATTGGACTAACTAGTTTGCTCTAGATTATAAGTTCTACAGGTGCCAAAGGTTCAACACAAACCAATAAAAAGTCCAAGAAAGGGTTCAAACAAAAAGAGCAAAAGACAACCGAAGGCTGCCCTGGTCTGGAGCACCGGACTGTCTGGTGCACCAGGGAGATCAACTCCAAACTTGCCACCTTCGGGAATTTGGGAAGCCACTCCGCTATAATTCACCGGACTATCCGGTGTAGCACCGGACTGTCCGGTGTGCCAAGCGGAGCAACGGTCGCCAGCACAACGTCGAGTTCAACGGTCGGCTGACAACGCTACAGTGCATGGACTGCGCACGCAGAAGTTAGAGCAGGCGCAGATGGCGCACCGGACAGTGAACAAGACCTGTCCGGTGCACCACCGGACTGTCCGGTGGCCCACATGTCAGAAGCTCCAACGGTCGAACCCTAACGGTTGGGTGACGTGGCTGGCACACCGGACAGTGTCCGGTGGTGCACCGGACTGTCTGGTGCACCATACGACTACAACCTTCCTCAACGGGCATTTTGGTGGTTGGGGATATAAATACCCCAACCACCACTCTTCAAGGCATCCAAGCATTCACTACTCCTCATTCAATACAAGATCAATACACAACACTCCAAGACACAAATCAAAGCCTTCGATCAAATCAAAGTTCGGCATGTGTTCTTTTGTTGTTCTTGTTGCTTGGTTGGCTTTCTTCTTTCTCTCATTCTTATTCTCAAAGCCTTGTAAGCGAAGAAAGAGACACCAATTGTGTGGTGGTCCTTGCGGGGTCTAAGTGACCCGGGAAATCAAGGAAGGAAGCTCACTCGGTCTAAGTGACCGTTTGAGAGAGGGAAAGGGTTGAAAGAGACCCGGTCTTTGTGACCACCTCAACGGGGAGTACGTTTGCAAGAACCGAACCTTGGTAAAACAAATCACCGTGTCATCCGCTCTTATTCGCTTGTGATTTGTTTTCACCCTCTTTCGGACTCGAATATATTTCTAACGCTAACACCGGCTTGTAGTTGTGCTTAAACTTTATAAATTTCAGATTTGCCTATTCACCCCCCTCTAGGCGACTTTCAATTGGTATCAGAGCCTGGTACTTCATTAAGAGCCTAACCGCTCGAAGTGATGTCGTGAGCTCACGCCAAGAAGGAGATGGTGACCGGTGAGAAGCCCGCCACAAGCCACGGGAAGGCTCCATCGGGGGAGTCCGGCAACAAGAAGAGGGATTGGAGGAGTCACCTCCCCGCGTCAAGTCGCACCGGAGTGGCGACAAGAAGAAGAAAATGAAGAAAGTGGTCTACTACGAGACCGATTCTTTGTCGCCCTCCACCTCCGGCTCCGACACGCCTTCCGTCACTTCTAAGCGCCATGAGCGCAAGAAGTTTAGTAAGATCCCCTTACACTATCCTCACATTTCCAAACGCACTCCTTTACTTTCCGTCCCACTAGGCAAACCACCGGTTTTTGACGGTGAAGATTATTGTATGTGGAGTGATAAAATGAGGCACCATCTAACCTCACTCCACGCTAGTATTTGGGACATTGTTGAATTTGGTGCACAGGAACCATCCGTGGGGGATGAAGGCTATGACTCGGACGAGGTAGCCCAAATCCGACACTTCAACTCCCAAGCCACTACTATACTCCTCGCCTCTCTAAGTCGAGAGGAGTATAATAAGGTGCAAGGGTTGAAGAGTGCCAAAGAGATTTGGGACGTGCTCAAGACCGCGCATGAAGGAGACGAGGTGACCAAGATCACTAAGAGGGAAATGATCGAGGGGGAGCTCGGTCGCTTCATGCTTCATCAAGGGGAAGAGCCACAAGCGATGTACAACCGGCTCAAGACCTTGGTGAACCAAGTGCGCAACCTCGGGAGCACAAAGTGGGATGACCATGAAATGGTCAAGGTTATTCTCAGATCACTCGTTTTTCTTAACCCCACTCAAGTTCAATTAATTCGTGGTGATCCAAGATATAAACTAATGTCTCCCGAGGAAGTGATAGGAAAATTTATGAGCTTTGAATTGATGATCAAAGGCTCCAGAAAATCATCGAGCAAGGTGCCACCTCTACATCCGAGGTGCAACCCGTCGCCTTCAAAGCGACGGAGGAGAAGAAGGAAGAGTCTACGTCAAGTAGGCTTGCCATCAACGCCTCCAAGCTCGACAATGAGGAGATGGCTTTAATCATCAAAAGCTTTCGCCAAATCCTCAAGCAAAGGAGGGGGAAGGACTACAAGCCCCGTTCCAAGAAAGTTTGCTACAAATGTGGTAAGCCCAGTCATTTCATTGCTAAATGTCCATTATCAAGTGATAGTGACAGGGGCGACGACAAGAAGGGGAGAAGGAAGGAGAAGAAGAAGTATTACAAGAAGAAGGGCGGCGATGCCCATGTATGTCGCGAGTGGGACTCCCACGAGAGCTCCACCGACTCCTCCTCCGACGAGGACACCGCCAACATCGCCGTCAACAAGGGTCTCCTCTTCTCCAACATCGGCCACAAGTGCCTCATGGCAAAGGACGGCAAAAAGAAGGTAAAATCTAGAGCCTCCACTAAAAATGCAACATCTAGCGATGAGGAGAACTCTAGTGATGATGAGGATAATTTGCTTGCCCTTTTTGCCAACCTAAGCATGCAACAAAAAGAAAAATTAAATGAATTGATAGGTGCTATTCATGAGAAGGATGAACTCTTGGATAGCGAAGAGGACTTCCTCATTAAAGAAAACAAGAAGCATGTTAAGGTTAAAAATGCTTATGCTCAGGAAGTGGAAAAATGTGAAAAATTGACTAATGAGCTAGGCACTTGCCATGACACTATTTCCAACCTTAGATTTGAAAATGATAAATTGATTGCTAAGGATGAGAAATTAAATGTTAGTGATGATTCTCTTATCAACCTTAAAAATGATAATGCTAATTTGATTGCTAAGATTGACAAATTGAATGCATCTCTCTCTAGCCTTAAAATTGAGAATGAAAAATTAATTGCTAAGGCTAAAGATTTAAATGTTTGCAATGTTTCTATTTCCAATCTTAGAGATGAGAATGCTATTTTACATGCTAAGATTGTTGAATTAAATACTTGCAAACCCTCTACATCTACCGTTGAGCATGTTACTATTTGCACTAGATGTAGAGATATTAATGTTGATGCTATTCATGATCACCTAGCTTTAATTAAACAACAAAATGATCACATAGCTCAACTTAGTGCCAAAATTAATGAGCATGACTTAGAAAATGAAAATTTTAAATTTGCTAGAAGCATGCTCTATAGTGGGAGACGCCCTAGCATTAAGGATGACATTGGCTTCTAAAAGGGAGACAATGTCAAGCTCAATGCCCCTAAGAAATTATCTAATTTTGTTAAGGGTAAAGCTCCCATGGTTCAGGATAACGAGGGTTACATTTTATACCCTGCCGGTTATCCCGAACACAAAATTAGGAGAATTCACTCTAGGAAGTCTCACTCTGTCTCTCATCATGCTTTTATGTATAAGAGTGAGGCATCTAGTTCTAGGCAATCCACTCATGTTAAATTGCCTAAGAAGAAAACTCCTACTGCATCAAATGAACCTAATATTTCATTTAAGACTTTTGATGCTTCTTATGTGCTCACTAACAAATCAGGCAAAGTAGTTGCCAAATATGTTGGGGGCAAACACAAGGGGTCAAAGATTTGTGTTTGGGTACCCAAGGTGCTTGTTTCTAATGTCAAAGGACCCAAGACCATTTGGGTACCTAAGAACAAGGCCTAAATTTGTTTTGTAGGTTTATGCATCTGGGGGCTCAAGTTGGATCATCGATAGCGGGTGCACAAACCACATGACTGGGGAGAAAAGGATGTTCTCCTCATACGAGAAAAACCATGATCCCCAACGAGCTATCACATTTGGGGATGGAAATCAAGGTTTGGTCAAAGGACTTGGTAAAATTGCTATATCTCCTGACCATTCTAGTTCCAATGTTTTTCGGGTAGATTCTTTAGACTATAACTTGCTTTCAGTTTCTCAATTATGTAAAATGGGCTACAATTGTCTTTTTATGGATATAGGTGTTACTGTCTTTAGAAGAAGTGATGATTCAGTAGCATTCAAGGGAGTCTTAGAGGGTCAGCTATACTTAGTTGATTTTAATAGAGCTGAACTCGATACTTACTTAATTGCTAAGACTAATATGGGTTGGCTCTAGCATCGCCGACTAGCCCATGTTGGGATGAAGAATCTCCACAAGCTTCTAAAGGGAGAACATATTTTGGGAATAACAAATGTTCATTTTGAGAAAGACAGGATTTGTAGCGCATGTCAAGCAGGGAAGCAAGTTGGTGTCCACCATCCACACAAGAACATCATGACGACCGACAGGCCGCTTGAACTACTCTACATGGATCTATTCGGCCCGATCGCTTACATAAGCATCGGCGAGAGTAAGTACTGTCTAGTTATTGTGGATGATTATTCTCACTTCACTTGGGTGTTCTTTTTGCAGGATAAATCTCAAACCCAAGAGACCTTAAAGGGATTCTTGAGACGGGCTCAAAATGAGTTCGACTTAAGGATCAAAAAGATTAGAAGTGACAACGGGACGGAGTTCAAGAACTCACAAATAGAAGGCTTCCTTGAGGACGAGGGCATCAAGCATGAGTTCTCTGCTCCCTACACGCCACAACAAAATGGTGTAGTGGAGAGGAAGAATAGAACTCTACTTGACATGGCAAGGACCATGCTTGATGAGTACAAGACTTCGGACCGGTTTTGGGCGGAAGCAATCAACACAGCTTGCTACGCCATCAACCACCTCTATCTTCACCGAATCCTGAAGAAGACTTCATATGAACTCCTAACCGGTAAAAAGCCCAATGTTTCATACTTTAGAGTCTTTGGTAGCAAATGTTTTATTCTTGTTAAAAGAGGTAGAAAAACCAAATTTGCTCCTAAGGCTGTAGAAGGCTTTTTACTTGGTTATGATTCAAACACAAGGGCATATAGAGTCTTTAACAAGTCCACTAGACTATTTGAAGTTTCTTGTGACATTGTGTTTGATGAGACTAATGGCTCTCAAGTAGAGCAAGTTGATCTTGATGAGCTAGACGATGAAGAGGCTCTGTGTGTCGCGCTAAGGAACATGTCCATTGGGGATGTGTGTCCTAAGGAATCCGAAGAGCCTCCACATGCACAAGATCAACCATCTTCCTCCATGCAAGCATCTCCACCAACTCAAGATGAGGATCAAGCTCAAGATGATGAAAATGAAGATCAAGAGGAGCCACCTCAAGAGGAGGACAATGATCAAGGGGGAGATACTAATGATCAAGACAAGGAAGATGATGAGAGTCCAAGGCCACCACACCCAAGAGTCCACCAAGCAATACAACAAGATCACCCCGTGAACACCATCCTCGGCGATATTCAAAAGGGGGTAACCACTTGTCGGGTACCGTAATTAAGGGTACCCCCAATACTCCTAAGCATGGCTGGAAAACATCTTCAAAACAGACCGTAAAGACTGGTAAGCACAGCTCAAAGTTAAAGCCTCATCTACCAAGGGACGTGATCTCATCTCGCCCGAGCCCGGCCTCGGGCAAGAACAGTAGTCCTGGACGGATTCACGCCTCGCCCGAGGGCCTCCTCAGGCAGCGAGCGCACCCCCGGCTCGCCCGAGGCTAAGCTCGGGCAAACTTTGTCGTATAGCAACCTTGGCCAAATTGCCTTACCGCCGACCGTATCGCATGCGCATTTAATGCGGGGATCACCTGACACCTTATCCTGACACGCGCGCCTCAGTTGGCAAGGTCAAATGACCGCAGTCACTTCGCCCCTTTACTGATCGTTCTGACAGGAAAACAACACTATTCACCCTGTTCCGACTACTGTGCCAACCACTAGGTAATACTAACAACAGTAAGTCACGGCCTCTCCCGAGTTCAGCCTCGGGCGCAATAGGGAGCTCTGCCTCGCCCGACCACAGGCCTCGCCCTCAGCCTCGGCCTCGGGAGAAGGTCTCTACCTCGCCCGACCCTAGGCCTCGGCCTCAGCCTCGACCTCGGGAGAAGGTCCCCGCCTCGCTCGACCTCAGCCTCAGCCTCGGGAGGAGTCACAACCTCGCCCGACCTCAGCCTCGGCCTCAGGAGAAGTCACCGCCTTTCCCGACCTCGGCCTCGGACCGACTACGCTACAGGGGATACATCATTACCCCACCTCTAGCTAGCCGCCTCAGGCTATGAAGGAACAAGACCGGTGTCACATCTAGATTACTCCAGCAATAGGTAATGATGGTTCCCTGCATGCGTCCATGACGTCGATTGTTCTCAGCTCTCTACGAAGGTAAAGAAACGTCAGCAGGACCTAGGGCCGCACCGCCAGCTACGCTTCTACAGGGCTCAAGCACTTTTCCGCCGGCCACGTTAGCACGTAGCTACACCCCCATATGTACAGCTGGACCATCCCCTTGTATCTATAAAAGGGGATGTCCAGGGCCTTCCCAAAAAGAGGCGGGAGAAAGGGGGCCAACTCAGACGGCTCAATTCAAGGCCACACCCTCTCTCGCAAAGCTTGTAACCCCTACTACGAGCACCCCGGTGCAAGATAATATAAGCCTCATCCACCCTCTTGTGTCTCATCTTGCATCAATCCATCTGGGCAGGGACACGCAGCGTCAAATTCACTAGTCGGTTGAGGGTCCTCGCGGGTCCAAAACGCCGACAGTTGGCGCGCCAGGTAGGGGTCCAGCTGCATGTTGGCAATACTTTCCCGTTGAGCTCCAAATGGACAATCTTCAGCAGCCTCTTTAGCCTAGGACGGTGCTCCGCTTTGGGAGTCTCGAGTTCATGTCCTGCGATGGCAGCTACGACATAGTACTCCTCCCCCCGCAGTACGACAACAACGACGGTCGTTGGCTCGCCCGGCGGAGGCGAACTCGATGACGACATCTCCCTGTGGCGGAAGAGGAACACCCAGGTTTGCCCCGCCACCCTCCTCGCCGGAGGAGGAGGAGACAGAGCAACCATGGCCAGGAAGGAGGCAGCACCTCGTCGGCTGTCGGACCAGAGCGAGTCGACGACGCTGACACCCCTGCAGGGGACATGTCGAGTGTTATCCTCGCACCTGGGACAACGACGGGTGTCGCTTCCCAGTAATGTGCCAACCCCAGGCGGGCTGATGACGCCGGCACCCTTGCGAGGGACTTGTCGGGCATTAGTCTCGCACCCGAGATAACGACACATTCCATCCCCGATGCTACTTCACCACCGTCCATCAACCAAGAGGTACCATCAGTTTTCCATCCTGTTCCCTTTAGATTCAGCTTTGATCCACCAAGCGACCCCACTTCGGCGAGCGCTTTCGCAAGAGCATATCCTGACCTTCCGGGGTACCATATGTGGTCAACTTGGGACCTACTGACGGCCATCTCAACGTCTGGACCCGCGGGTTCTGAGGAAGAGGATGACCCCGACTTTAGTTGGGATTTCTCTGGACTCCGTGATCCCAGTGCCATGCGAGACTTCATGTCCGCATGTGACCACTGCCTCTCCAGCTACTCTGACGATGGCCATAGCCTTGACGACGAGGGTTACGACCCAACTCGTGAGTGTTTCCACATCGATTAGGGGATCACGACGAAGACAACCACCTCGGCATGCCAGGAAACGACGACGCCCTTGTGCCTGCGTCTCGCGTTGAGATCCCGCTGGAGCTAGCTGTGGCCCGGGTCCCTGCGGGGGGTCAGGGCACACAGCTCGAGCAACTCCGTGAGATGCAGGCCAAGCTCGACGAAGAAACGGGGCGACTTGTGCAGCTCCGACAAAACATCGAGCAAGAGTGGGCAGGTCGAGCACTCGCCGGAGGAGCGCGACATCGGGCCTGGGACGTCCAGCGATGTATAATTGACGACGCCAGGGCAGGGCTGCCCCGGCCTTCAACGGGGCCGGCCAGAGCCTAGCTGCAGCGGTGATGTTACTTCAAACAATGCCGGAGCCATCCACCACCGAGGGGCGACATATCTAGGGCAAACTCAAGGACCTCCTGGAAAATGCCACAGCCCGACGAGCCGAGAGCTCTGCCTCTCGAAGGCGAGGATGCCCCTCAGAGCATCACGCAGCGTCCTCCCGACACATGCGCGAGGCCTCGGTCCACACCGAGCACAAAGGAGACGGGACACCTGCAGCTCGGGGTCGCCTCGGCGACGAGCAGCACCGCTGTGACCGTCGAGCTCGCCTCGAGGAAAGGGTGCACCGAGGCTACCACCCCGGACGTGGAGGACGCTACAACAGTGAGGAGGATCGGAGCCCCTCGCCCGAACCACCAGGTCTGCAAGTCTTCAGCCGGGCCATACGACGGGCGCCGTTCTCGGCCCGGTTCCAAGCCCCGATTACCATTTCCAAGTACTCAGGGGAGACCAGGCCGTAGTTGTGGCTCGCGGATTACCGGCTGGCATGCCAGTTGGGAGGGACGGACGATGACAACCTCATCATCCGCAACCTACCCCTTTTCCTCTCCGACGCTGCCCGGGCCTGGCTAGAGCATTTGCCTCCTGCGTAGATCTTCGACTGGGACGACCTAGTCAAGGCCTTCGCTGGAAATTTCCAAGGTACGTACGTGCGCCCTGGGAACTCATGGGATCTCCGGAGCTGCCGCCAGCAGCCAGGGGAATCCCTGCGAGAGTACATTCGGCGGTTTTCAAAGCAGTGCACCGAGTTGCCCAACATCACTGACTCGGACGTCATCGGAGCCTTCCTCGCGACACCACTTGCCGAGACCTGGTGAGCAAACTAGGACGCAAGACTCCCACCAAGGCGAGCGAATTGATGGACATAGCCACCAAGTTCGCCTCTGGTCAGGAGGCAGTCGAAGCCATCTTCTGGTAGGACAAGCAGCCTCAGGGGAGGCAGAAGGAATACGTCCCCGAGGCGTCCGTCCAGCGTGGCACGAAGAAGAAGACCAGGAAGAAGGCGCAAGCAAAACGCAACGCCGTTGACACGGATCTCGTCGCTGCTGCCGAGCACAGGAATCCTCGGAAACCTCCCGGAGGGGCCAACATGTTCGACAAGATGCTCAATGAGTCGTGCCCCTATCACAGGGGTCCCGTCAAGCACACCCTTGAAGAGTGCGACATGCTCCGGCGTTACTTCAATAAGGCAGGGCCCTCAGTAGAAGGTGGCAAGGACCAAGGCAACAACAAGAAGGGGGGCAACAAGGAAGAAGAATTCCCGGAGGTCCACAATTGCTTCATGATCTACGATGGGCAAGTGGAGAATGCCTCGGCTCGACACCGCAAGCAAGAACGTCGGGAGGTCTGCTCGGTGAACGTAGCAACGCCAGTCTACCTAGACTGGTCTAACAAACCCATTACCTTTGACCAAGGCGACCACCCCGACTGCGTACCGAGCCTAGGAAGGTACCCGCTTGTCGTCGACCCTGTCATCGGCAACGCAAGGCTCTCCAAGGTCCTCATGGATGGAGGCAGCAGCCTCAACATCATCTACGCCGAGACCCTAGGGCTCTTGGGGGTCGATCTGTCCATGATCCGGGCCGGTGCAGCACCTTTTCACGGGATTGTCCCCGGCAAGCGTGTCCTGCCCCTTGGGCAACTTGATTTGCCCGTCTGCTTCAGAACTCCCTCCAACTTCTGAAAGGAAACCCTCACTTTCGAGGTAGTCGGGTTCCGAGGTACCCATCACGCGGTGTTAAGAAGACCATGCTACGCCAAGTTCATGGTCGTCCCCAACTACACGTACCTCAAGCTCAAGATGCCAGGCCCCAAGGGAACCATCACCGTCGGATCCACATACCACCACGCTTATGAATGCGACGTGGAATGCGTGGAGTACACCGAAGCCATCACCGAGTCCGAAGCCCTCATCGCTGACCTGGATTGCCTCTCCAAAGAGGCGCCCGACGCGAAGCGGCACACCGACAACTTCGAACCAGCCGAGGCGGTTAAGTCCGTCTCTCTCGACCCCAACAACGACGCCGGCAAGAAAGTCAGGATCGGCTCCGAGCTTGACCCCAAATAGGAAGCAGTGCTCGTCGACTTTCTCCGTGCAAACGCCAAAATTTTTGCGTGGAGTCCCTCGGACATGCCAGGCATACCAAGGGATGTCGCCGAGCACTCACTGGACATCCGAGCCAGTGCCCAACCCGTGAAACAGCACCTGCACCGTTTTGATGAGGAAAAGCGCAGAGCCATAGGCGAGGAGGTCCACAAGCTAATGGCTACATGGTTCATCAAAGAAGTATTCCATCCATAATGGTTAGCTAACCCTGTACTTGTAAAGAAAAAAGGTGGGAAATGGAGGATGTGTGTAGACTACACTGGGTTAAATAAAGCATGCCCAAAGGTTCCCTACCCTCTGTCTCGCATCGATCAAATTGTGGACTCCACCGCTGGGTGCGAAACCCTGTCTTTCCTTGATGCCTATTCAGGCTATCACCAAATCAAGATGAAAGAATCCGACCAGCTCGCGACTTCTTTTATCACACCTTTTGGCATGTATTGTTACACTACTATGCCATTTGGCTTGAGGAATGCAGGTGCAACATACCAAAGGTGCATGAACAATGCGTTTGGAGAGCACATCGGCAGAACGGTCGAGGCTTACGTCGATGACTTCGTTGTCAAAACAAGGAAAGCCTCCGGCCTCCTCTCTGACCTTGAGATAACATTCAGGTGCCTAAGAACGAAGGGCATCAAACTCAATCCCGAGAAGTGTGTCTTTGGAGTCCCCTGAGGCATGCTCCTAGGGTTCATCGTTCCGAATGAGGCATCGAGGCCAACCCAGAGAAAATCGCGGCCATCACCAACATGGGACCCATCAAAGACTTAAAAGGAGTACAAAGGGTGATGGGATGCCTTGCGGCTCTGAGCCGCTTCATCTCGCGCCTTGGCGAGAAAGGGTTGCCCTTGTACCGCCTCTTAAGGAAGGCCGAGCGCTTCACTTGGACTCCTGAGCCCGAAGAAGCCCTTGGAAACCTTAAAGCACTCCTTACCAATGCGCCCATCTTGGTGCCCCCCTCTGCGGGAGAAGCCCTCTTGATTTACGTAGCCACAACCACTCAGGTGGTCAGCGCTGCGGTCGTAGTCGAGAGACAAGAAGAGGGGCATGCACTGCTCATCCAGAGGCCAGTTTACTTCATCAGCGAGGTGCTATCTGAGACCAAAATCCGCTACCCACAAATCCAGAAGCTACTGTACGTAGTGATTCTAACACAGCAAAAGCTGCGACACTACTTCGAGTCTCATCCGGTGACTGTGGTGTCATCCTTCCCCCTGGGAAAGATCATCCAGTGCCGAGAGGCCTCGGGTAGGATAGCAAAATAGGCGGTGGAACTCATGGGGGAAACACTTTCATTCGCTCCTCGGAAGGCCATAAAATCCCAAGTCTTGGCAGACTTCCTGGCTGAATGGGTCGACACCCAATTGCCGACAGCTCCAATCCAGGCCGAACTTTGGACCATGTACTTCGATGGGTCGCTTATGAAAACCGGTGCAGGTGCTGGCTTGCTCTTCATCTCACCCCTCGGGAAACATGTGCGCTACGTGATACGCCTCCATTTTCCGGCGTCAAACAACGTGGCCGAATACGAGGCCTTGGTTAATGGGTTGCGCATCGCCGTTGAGCTAGGGGTTCGGTGCCTCGACGCTTGTGGCGACTCGCAGCTCGTTATTTACCAAGTCATGAAGAACTCTCACTGCCACGATCGAAAAATGGAGGCCTATTGCGATGAAGTTCGGCGCTTGGAAGATAAGTTCTATGGGCTGGAACTCAACCATGTTGCTCGATGGTACAACGAGACTGCGGATGAGCTGGCTAAAATAGCCTCGGGACGGACGACGGTTCCCCCGAATGTCTTCTCCAGGGACATATATCAACCATCCGTAAAACTTAACGACGCACCCGAACCCGAAGGGACCTCGGCCTAGCTCGAGGTACCTTCGGCCGCCGAGGGTGAGGCCCTGCACGTCGAGGTAGAGCGGAATGGGGTTACGCCAAATCTAAACTGGCAGACCCCGTACCTGGAATATCTCCTCCGAGGAGAGCTTCCCCTCGACAAGGTCGAAGCTTGGTGACTGCCTCAGTGCGCCAAGTCGTTCGTTTTACTAGGTGATGAAAAAGAGTTGTACCACCGCAGCCCCTCAGGCATTCTCCAACGATGCATATCCGTCGCCCAAGGACAAGAGCTGTTACAGGAAATACACTCGGGGGCTTGCGGTCACCATGCAGCACCTCGAGCCCTCGTAGGAAATGCCTTCCGACAAGGGTTCTACTGGCCGACCGCGGTGACCGACGCCACTAGGATTGTACGCTCCTGCCGAGGGTGTCAATTCTACGCGAGACAAACGCACCTGCCCGCTCAGGCCCTACAGACAATACCTGTCACTTGGCCATTTGCCGTATGGGGTCTGGACCTCGTCGGTACGTTGCAGAAGGCACCCGAGGGCTTCACGCACCTGCTGGTCGCCATCGACAAATTCTCCAAATGGATCGAAGTCTGACCCCTAACCAACATCGGGTCCGAGCAGGCGGTGGCGTTCTTTACAAATATCATCCACCGCTTTGGAATCCCAAACTCCATCATCACCGACAATGGCACGCAATTCACTGGGAAAAAGTTCCTAGACTTCTGCGAAGGCCACCACATCCATGTGGACTGAGCCGTCGTAGCTCACCCAATGACAAATGGGCAGGTGGAGCACACCAATGGCATGATTTTGCAGGGACTAAAACTGAGGATCTACAACGACCTCAACAAGTTTGGCAAGCGGTGGATAAAAGAGCTACCCTCGGTGGTTTGGAGTCTGAGGACGACGCTGAGCCAGGCCACGGGTTTCTCGCCGTTTTTCCTAGTCTATGGGGCTGAGGCCATCCTACCCACAGACATAGAATACGGTTCCCCGAGGACAAAGGCATACGACGACCAAAACAACCAGACCAGCCGAGAGGATTCATTGGACCAGCTGGAAGAGGCTCGGGACGCAGCCTTACTACACTCAGCGCGGTATCAGCAGTCTCTGCGATGCTACCACGCTCGAAGGATTCGGCCCCGAGGCTTCCAAGTGGGAGATTTGGTGCTTCGGCTATGACAAAACGCCCGAGGGCACCACAAGCTTACTCCTCCCTAGGAAGGGTCGTTCATCATCGCCAAAATTTTGAAGCCCGAGACATACAAGCTGGCCAACGATCAAGGCGAGGTCTACAACAACGCTTGGAACATCGAACAGCTACGTCGCTTTTATCCCTAAAGTGTTTCAAGTCGTTCATGTATCTCGGTCCCTTTACATGTATAAATAAAAAGTCTAACTGTCAAGGGAGGATCGGCCTTGCCTCAGCAAAAACTGACCCTCCCTCGGGGGCTAGAAGGGGGAACCCCCGCAGTGTCAAAATTTTCCTCGAAAAAGTTTTCTACCAAAACGACTTTTGTGCCTTTCGACTATGTCGATAACGGAATCCTAAAAACGAGCAAGAGAGACCTTGAACGGTAAGGCCGACCGAGCCGAGGGACTCCTACGCCTCCGGGATACGGATACCTCACTCATCACCTTCCGCGAAAAGTAACTCGCGCTCGGACAAGTGATTCTGCTACCGAACAAGTCCTAATGCTCGAAACAAGAGGAAAGAAAACGCAGCTTTACACTCTAACACCAAAAATTTTTTGGCCTCAGCGGCCGCAAGAAACATACACATACTTACAATGAACTATTCCCCACAGGCTCAGGTGTCGGCAGGGGGAGGAGCAGCACCCTCGGCGTCATTCCTACCCGCGGCGGAATCTGGCCCGGCCTCGAACGGTGACACAGGCGGAAGGATCTCCACCTCAAAAAAGGAAGCCAATGTCGCGCCTGGGCCCTCGGCAGCCGCATCATGCCTTTGGACCTCGGCTAGGGTGGCCTCCTCTTCGTCGGGTAAGAAGTAGCCCTCGCTAACCCGCTCCAAATCCACGTCGTAGTGGGAAGCGAGGACAGCGAAGGCCTGCCTAACGCCATGGTGCAGCGCCCCGCAGAGTCTGCTGCGCACGTGGCCGCCCAAGGCCCGTAGGCGACTCTGGGGGGAGATGCCCGAGGGGACGTCGTCGAAACCAAAGGTCCGGCAGAAGGTCGAGATGGCCTCGGACATGGCCATGCGGCCGGCCTCCTTCTGCTCAGTCGCCTGGGCAAGCGCCTTGCAGTTCTTGACGGACTCGTTAAGAGCCGTCTTGAACCCTAAAGACAGCCAGACAATATTCTTCAGACACGAGGAGAAGAATGAAGCTAAAACAAAGTCACAAAGCAGGCAAAACATACCTTCGGCCCGGGCACGCAGATGTGAGGCCATGGCTTGGGCGGACCGGGCAGACCCGACGGCCATGGCCAAGCCATTCGCAAGGGTCCCGGCCCGAGCGGTCGCCTCGGCTAGCCGATCCGTAACCTCAGCCAGTTGTCCCCTAAGGGCCTCAGCCCGGCTCACGGCCTCAACAGCTTGGCTCCGGAATTGGTCCCGCTCGCTGGTGACCTGGCCAAGCTCCAGCTACCGCTGATGCATCTCCTCGGCCTGGGAAGCCACCTGCTCCCGTGCCGACGAAGCCTCCATTCGTGCCGACGCTGCCTCTGTCCGCGCTGCCGTTGCCTCCGACTTCAGCTCATCACAGAGCAGCCGAAGGTCCACCACCTCGACGCTCCGTTGGGCGAGGCGCTCATTGGCCTCGGTAAGCGCGGACCACCAGGACCGCAGCGACTCCCAATCGTCGCTCTCGCGACGGATGAACAGCGACTTAGCGGTGCTTATGTCCACGAGCTCCTATGGGAGAAAATAGGATATCACAAATAATGCCCTGATCACACGAGGTGTACGCCTAAATCCTTACCTGGAAGACCCTAGGAACGTCCCTAGAAAGGATTTCCATGGTCGTCCGAAGCGACCTCATCGCTGCCTCGGTATATTCATGGAAATTATCCCGGAACTGCTCCTCCAACTCATCGTTAAGGGAAAGGAGGGGCTCCGAGGTGTCGCGGCTCCAGAACAGGAGCGGCTGCCCACACCACTCATTGGGATTGAGCTGCGTGGGGATAAGGCCGCTGCTCCCCAAGACGGGCCACGGTTCTGCGTGCCCCGCGACCGAGGCGTCGGGTCCCCCTGTAGTCGATGCATCGGGTCCCCCTGCAATCCTCGGCTAGGGTGACAAGCCTCCGCTCACCGACCTCGGCAACAACGTCCGCCCCCTCCTCATGGTCGAAAATGGGGAGATCGGGGATGACCAAGGGCAGGGGCGCCTCAGCCATCTCAGCATCGGCGGTGACAGGCGGCTCCGCGGGCGAATCAGCGACGACCCCGGTAGGAATCGATGCTGGCGCCGGCAACAAGACAGGCGGACTCGGGGCTACGGCCGCGTCAACGGCCTCCCCCGACATGATGGCCGCTCCAACAGGGGGCTCGACCTGGGAGGCTTGCCCCATGACAGCCCATGCCGCCTGGGCCCCCCGCCGGAGGGCGCCTTGCGCGGAGGCCAACCAACCAGCGTGGCGCACCACAACTCCGGCTGCAGAGGCCGGCCCCGTCTTAAGGGCCTTCGTGGGGGCCAGACCAAATGAGCCCTGCCTCCGCTTGCTGAAAGGGAGAAGGGGCAAATTCAAGACACACAGTGAAATAACTGAAACAGGGTTACCCTTAGATACTTACCCGCTCCGGGGCAACGCCAATCGTGCCTGCGGGGAGACCCCTCGGGCACCAGTCTCCGCAGGCGCTGCCGAGGGTTGTCCCGCAGCCGTCATCGACGCCGCTTCCACCTCGGATGCCCGAGGCGCCGAGGGGGCGGCCTGCCCAGGCGACGTCACAATAGCTAGGGGACCAACTTCCCGTACGGCCGGCACGGGCACCTGCTCTTGGGGGACATGCGGTTCGGCCTAACCCCCCGGAGTCACCCCAATTACCTCGGCCAAGGGGTCAAGTACCCCCTCGGCCTGCCTCCGCTCCTTGGACCAGGACCCCGGCGTCCCGTCCCCGAACGTTGGTGGCACCAGCCCACCTGGAAGCTGGCTTGACAACCTCTGGCCTAGCCTCGGATCTGAACTGAGGCCAAGCCGGGGCGCCATGTCATCGTCTTCGTCATCATCATCATCATCATCATCATCATCATCATCATCATCATCATCATCATCATCGTCGTCGTCGTCGTCATCGTCAGGCGTGTCCGGTGATGGCTCCAACGGGAGCCCATCCCTTGTTTGCCTCCAACGACGCTTCTCCAAGGCTTCCCGAGCCCGCATCCTCTCGCGAGCTCGGGCCTTTTCCGCGTCCTTCCTCTCCTTATCCTTCTCCGCGGCGAGCCTACGCGCGGTTCGGCCTGCCGTGTCCTCCGGGACCGGTGGCCGGGAGAGTTTAAAATTCCTCAACCCCTGTGGACGAACGAAAATCCCAACAGTAAGAACTAAAGATGTAAGAAACATGACGCAAAACAGAAGGAGGGTTGGACACTTACCAGGGACACATACCCATGGTCAGGACGCATCTGGGGCTAGCTAAGGACGCCAGCGTCCAGCCTCCCTACCGTACCCGCTACCCGTCTGAGGAGGTCGTCGGCGGAGAGGGAGGTCGAGGACATCCGTGAACCCTCCAAATCAACCCCCGGCTTCATCTCCGAAAGCCGCAACCGCCGCTCTGCCAATGGGAGCACCCTCCGGCGGTGGATAGCGGCGATGACCCTCGCGGCGGTAAGGCCCTCGGCTTGTAACTTTTGCAGGGCATGGAGAATGGGCTGGAGCTTCTCCTGGTTCTCACGTGTGGCCCCCCAGTGCAAGTTATCACCGGCGGCGGTCACCACTCGTTGAGAAAACGGCGGAAGCATCCCGTCGCCGTTCCGGAGATAAAACCACCGGTTCTGCCACCCCTTGTTCGAAGACATAAGGGAGGCAGGGATGTACTGCTGTGCCCGCCTCGACCTTAGCTAGAGGGTGCAGTCGCCAGCCCGCACCGCCATATGGACCTTCTTCATGTGCGTCGACGCGATGAAGAACTCCGCAGAGAAGAGATGGGTCCACAGGTCCCAGTGGGGGTCAATCCCTAGAAACCCCTCGCAAACCGCCACAAAAATAGCCGCCTACGCGATGGAGTTGGGGTTGAAGTTGTGAAGCTCCACCCTGTAGTAATGCGGGAGCGCCCGCATGAAGCGGCTCACCGGCATCCCAAACCCCCGCTCATGGAAGGGGGTGAAACTGACCACGTACCCCGACGGCGGAGTTGGGTCGGCCTCGCTCCCGGGGGCCAACCACTCAGGCTGCGGCCCACCGGAGAGAGGACGGAGCAAACCCTCAGTAACAAGGGCCTGCAGATCCTCCACAGTGACGGTGGAGAAAGGCCATGGGTCGTGTGGCAAAATGACGGTCGCCTTGTCAGCCATCGCCGAGCTGAAGCGGTGGAAGCGGAGGGGATGAGGTGCGCGGTTTTCTCTTCTCTGTCTACTCTCTTAGGTTGCGAAAACAAAAGCAGAAGGCAAGCGCAAACGGCAGGGTAAAAAACCACTGACGGTCCCTCTTCCGAGTGTATAAAGGCCCGGGCGGAATCCACCCAAAACTTTGCCCGAACCCTTCGTGAATTTAAAACTCGAAGGCAAAACGGTTTTTCCGTTCCTCGAATGACTCGCGCACGCGCAACGGATACTCCACGAGTCGCCTATCCCGTCGCATTAACTCCCTGGCAGGACACACGTCTCCTCTGGTAGGCGGGCGGGCGCCGTTTTGCCTCCATCATGATGGCTGCCTCAAAAAAGGTGTGCCACACTGTTTCGAAATATCTCCTTTCTACCTTTCCTCTCTCTTTCTCTCTCTCCGCAGGGATCGGGAAAAGGGACATTTCGAAGGAGCCCTTCACAGCAAAAGAAACAGGCCCCAAGCCCTCCTACTGATCAGGGGTTCGAAGGTTGCGCCCTGCGGGGTTCGGCAACCGCCTCAGAGCACTCAGGCTCTGAGCCCTTTACTAATCAGGGGTTCGAAGGCTGGCCCCTCGAAGGGATTCGACAGCCGCCCCAGAACATGCAGAGTCAGGGATGACCCTAGGTACGTCTGTTACATGGCCAAGGCTCGGGCTACGCTGCTGAGGTACCCTAAGACATTTCCGAGACCATCGGGAACAATTTGTAATGGAATCCCACCGAAGGGAGGCACCGAGCCCTCGGACCCTATCGAATGGGTCTGGGTCCAGCAAATCACCTGCAGGTACTTTTGGAGCGCGCCTCTGGGCCACTAGCCGACCCTTATCGAACAGGGCTCGGGCGTCCGCTCGGATTACCCAATAGCAACTCACTGGAAACACCATGTTCAGCGCCCACCGAGGGTAACATGGCGTGTTCCCCCCTCCTCCTTGCAGAAAGGCGACGAAGGGGCGTACAATAAAAAGCCGAGACGGTCCTCGATCGTCCTCTCGCTCCCTGCAGAGGCTCGGAGGCTACTCTCGCACTAGGCTACGGCAAAATTATTGACCACGTCGACAAAACAGCTTAAAATCTTGGAGCCTGACCATGCACCCGGGCTACGGCCAGGCCGCATGAGGGAACAACAAGGCCGAATGAGGAATCACAAGAAGAATTAAGACCTCAGAGGAGTCAAACCACTCCTCTGAGGCCTCGGGGGCTACACCCGACGGGTGCGCTCACACGCACCCATCGGAACAAAATATAACCAAGAAAGGCTAGTCCCCTTGCAAAAAATCCAGCAGAACCTCCAAGCGAGTGCCTACACTCCCTTTGAGGCTCGGGGGCTACTGTTGGGTACCATAATTAAGGGTACCCCCAATACTCCTAAGCATGGCTGGAAAACATCTTCAAAATAGACCGTAAAGACTGGTAAGCACAGCTCAAAGTTAAAGCCTCATCTACCAAGGGACGAGATCTCGTCTCGCCCGAGCCCGGCCTCGGGCAAGAACAGTAGTCCCGGACGGATTCACGCCTCGCCCGAGGGCCTCCTCAAGCAGCGGGTGCACCCCGGGCTCGCCCGAGGCTAAGCTCGGGTAAACTTTGTCGTATAGCAACCTCGGCCAAATTGCCTTACCGACGACTGTATTGCATGCCATTTAATGCGGGGATCACCTGACACCTTATCCTGACACGCGCGCCTCAGTTGGCAAGGTCAAAATGACCGCAGTCACTTCGCCCCTTTACTGATTGTTCTGACAGGAAAACAACACTATTCACCCCGTTCCGACAACTGTGCCAACCACCAGGGTAAGACTAACAACAGTAAGTCACGGCCTCTCCCGAGTTTAGCCTCGGGCGCAAAAGGGAGACTCGCCTCGCCCGACCCCAGGCCTCGGCCTCAGCCTCGGCCTCGGGAGAAGGTCTCCGCCTCGCCCGACCCCAGGCCTCGGCCTCGGCCTCGGGAGAAGGTCCTCGCCTCACCTGACCTCAGCCTCGGCCTCGGGAGGAGTCACAACTTCGCCCGACCTCATCCTCAGCCTCAGGGGAAGTCACCGCCTCGCCCGACCTCGGCCTCGGACCGACTACGCTACAGGGGATACATCATTACCCTACCTCTAGCTAGCCGCCTCAGGCTACGAAGGAAGAAGACCGGTGTCACATCTAGATTACTCCGGCAATAGGTAATGATGGTTCCCTGCATGCGTCCATGACGCCGATTGTTCTCAGCTCTCTATGAAGGCAAAGAAACGTCAGCAGGACCCAGGGCCACACCGCCAGCTATGCTTCTACAGGGCTCAAGCACTTCTCCGCCGGCCACGTTAGCACGTAGCTACACCCCCATATGTACAGCTGGACCATCCCCTTGTATCTATAAAAGGGGATGCCTAGGGCCTTCCCAAAAAGAGGCGGGAGAAAGGGGGCTAACTCAGACGGCTCACTTCAAGGCCACACCCTCTCTCGCGAAGCTTGTAACCCCTACTACGAGCACCCCGGTGCAAGATAATATAAGCCTCATCTACCCTCTTCTGTCTCATCTTGCATCAATCCATCTGGGCAGGGACACGTAGCGTCAAATTCACTAGTCGGTTGAGGGTCCTCGCGGGTCCAAAACACCGACACCACTCAATCTCGTGTTGCTCATTTTTGTGAACATTACTCCTTTGTGTCTTCTATTGAGCCATACAGGGTGGAAGACGCATTAAGGGATTTGGACTGGGTGTTGGCAATGCAAGAGGAGCTCTACAACTTCACGAGGAATGAGGTATGGCATCTTGTTCCACGTCCTAATCAAAATGTTGTAGGAACCAAGTGGGTCTTCCGCAACAAACATGATGAGCATGGTGTGGTGACAAGGAACAAAGCCCGACTTGTGGCCAAGGGATATTCACAAGTCGAATGTTTGGATTTCGGTGAAACCTATGCACCCGTAGCTAGGCTTGAGTCAATTCGTATATTACTTGCCTATGCTACTTACCATGGCTTTAAGCTTTACCAAATGGACGTGAAAAGTGCCTTCCTCAATGGACCAATCAAGGAAGAGGTCTATGTTGAGCAACCTCCCAGCTTTGAAGATAGTGAGTACCCTAACCATGTGTATAAACTCTCTAAGGCGCTTTATGGGCTCAAGCAAGCCCTAAGAGCATGGTATGAATGCCTAAGAGATTTTCTTATCGCTAATGGCTTCAAAGTTGGAAAAGTCGATCCTACTCTCTTTACTAAAACTATTACAAATGATTTGTTTGTATGCCAAATTTATGTTGATGATATCATATTTGGGTCTACTAACAAATCTACTTATGAAGAGTTTAGTAGGATAATGGTACGAAAATTCGAGATGTCAATGATGGGGGAGTTGAAGTATTTTTCTAGGCTTTCAAGTCAAGCAACTCCAAGAGGGCACCTTCATCAGCCAAACAAAGTACATTCAAGACACCCATGGGAACCAATGGACATCTCGACCTCAACACGGGAGGTAAATCCGTAGATCAAAAGGTATACCGGTCGATGATAGGATCTTTACTTTATTTATGTGCATCTCGACCGGATATTATGCTTTCCGTATGCATGTGTGCAAGATTCCAAGCCGATCCTGAGGAAGTTCACCTTAGGGCCGTAAAACGAATCTTGAGATATTTAGTTCATACTCCTAAGTTTGGTCTTTGGTACCCCAAGGGATCCACATTTGATTTAATTGGTTATTTCGATGCTGATTGGGCAGGGTGTAAAATTGATAGAAAGAGCACATCAGGGACTTGTCAGTTCTTGGGAAGATCCCTGGTGTCTTGGGCTTCTAAGAAACAAAATTATGTAGCTCTTTCTACCGCCGAAGCCGAGTATATTGCCACAGGCCATTGTTGCGAGCAATTGCTTTGGATGAGGCAAACCCTTAGGGACTATGGTTACAAATTAACCAAAGTTCCTCTCCTATGTGATAATGAGAGTGTAATCCGCATGGCGGATAATCCCGTTGAGGATAGCCGCACTAAGCACATAGCCATTCGGTATCACTTTTTGAGGGATCACCAACAAAGGGGGGATATCGAGATTGCATATGTTAGCACCAAAGAACAATTAGCCGATATCTTTACCAAGCCATTAGATGAGAAAACCTTTACCAAACTTAGGCATGAGCTAAACATTCTTGATTCTAGGAATTTTGATTGATATCTTGCACACATAGCTCATTTATATACCTTTGATCATATATCTTTCATGTGCTATGACTAATGTGGGTTTCAAGTGTATTTCATGCTAAGTCATAGATTGAAAGGGAAATGGAGTTCTTCGGCGAAGACAAGGCTTCCACTCCACTCCATCGAATTATTCATCCTTCGCCGTCACTCTGCACTGCTCTCCAATTTGGTATAATCTTCACCCATATATTGTTTGCCATAGGGAGACAAAGTAACAAAGGGCTTATATTTCACTCATAAGTATCCGTTTTTGGCGATTCATGCGAAAGGGGGAGAAAGTATTAGCCCAAAGCAAAAGGTCCGCACCACCACCACCAATTTCAAAAATATAGTCTTTCAATTTGTATTTAAGAAGTTTTTCAAATTGGTATCTTATTTTTGATATAATTTCAAATTGGTTTAACCCCTTTCAAAATTAGTATCTAAAACCCTCTTGAACACTAAGAGGAGAATTTCATTGAGGGGGAGTTTTATTTAGTCAAAGGAAAAGCATTTGAAACAAGGGGAGAAAATTTCAAAACTTGTAAATGTTTCTCGAAATCTTATTCATTTACCTTTGACTATTTGCAAAAAGACTTTGAAAAGAATTTCCAAAAGATTTTGCAAAAACAAAAAATATGTGGTGCAAGCGTGGTCCAAAATGTCAAATATGAAGAAAGCATCCATGCATATCTTATGAAATGTATATTGGTTTAATTCCAAGCAATCTTTGCACTTACCTTATGTAAACTAGTTCAATTCTGCACTTATATATTTGCTTTGGTTTGTGTTGGCATCAATCACCAAAAAGGGGGAGATTTAAAGGGAAATAGGTTCACACCTTTTCCTAAATAATTTTGGTGGTTGAATTGCCCAACACAAATAATTGGACTAACTAGTTTGCTCTAGATTATAAGTTCTACAGGTGCCAAAGGTTCAACACAAACCAATAAAAAGTCCAAGAAAGGGTTCAAACAAAAAGAGCAAAAGACAACCGAAGGCTGCCCTGGTCTGGAGCATCGGACTGTCCGGTGCACCATCGGACAGTGTCCGATGCACCAGGGAGATAAACTCCAAACTTGCCACCTTCGGGAATTTGGGAAGCCACTCCGCTATAATTCACCGGACTGTCCGATGTAGCACTGGACTGTTCGGTGTGCCAAGCGGAGCAACGGTCGCCAGCGCAACGGTCGAGTTCAACGGTCGGCTGACAACGCTACAGTGCGCGGACTGCGCGCGCAGAAGTCAGAGCAGGCGCAGATGGCGCACAGGATAGTGAACAGGACCTGTCCGGTGCACCACCGGACTGTCTGGTGGACCACATGTCAGAAGCTCCAACGGTCGAACCCTAACGGTTGGGTGACGTGGCTGGCGCACCAGACAGTGTCCGGTGGTGTACCGTTCTGTCCGGTGCGCCATATGACTGCAACCTTCCCCAACGGCCATTTTGGTGGTTGGGGCTATAAATACCCCAACCACCACTCTTCAAGGCATCCAAGCATTCACTACTCATTCAATACAAGAGCAATACACAACACTCCAAGACACAAATCAAAGCCTCCGATCAAATCAAAGTCCCCAATTCAATTCTAGTTTTTAGGACTTGTGAGAAGATTGGCTTGTGTTCTTTTGTTGTTCTTGTTGCTTGGTTGGCTTTCTTCTTTCTCTCATTCTTATTCTCAAAGCCTTGTAAGCGAAGCAAGAGACACCAATTGTGTGGTGGTCCTTGCGGGGTCTAAGTGACCCGGGAAATCAAGGAAGGAAGCTCACTCGGTATAAGTGACCGTTTGAGAGAGGGAAAGGGTTGAAAGAGACCCGGTCTTTGTGACCACCTCAACGGGGAGTGGTTTGCAAGAACCGAACCTCAGTAAAACAAATCACCGTGTCATCCGCTCTTATTCACTTGTGATTTGTTTTCGCCCTCTCTTTCGGACTCGATTATATTTCTAACGCTAACACCGGCTTGTAGTTGTGCTTAAACTTTATAAATTTCAGATTTGCCTATTCACCCCCCTCTAGGTGACTTTCAGTAGGTCCTTCTCCACCAACTCTGAGGACATGTTGACCACGAAGTCCTCCCGGCAGTCGAGGGTGAGCTTAGTGGTCTAAGCGAGGTTAGCAAGGTCTGCCATGGCGTCGCTTTGTAGAGCCTGAAGGCGGTACAGTGCGCTCATGCACTGAACAGTGATCCTCCCAACTTGGTCGGGATACATAGCCCACACGTCCTTCACATGGCTCACGCGGTTGCACCACATGGGGTCATCCCTCTTCTCAGCGGGAAGAGTTCCAGTGGGTGCATCACCATCTCCAAGGGATGGTAGCCGCAGAAAGTCGTTAGAGTCTTCATAGCTACCGCCTCGGTGGTGTCGTCTGACCAGAATCCAATAGTCTCAGAGTCAAGGGAACGCCAACCTGGCTATAGGGGGTGAGCCTCCAGAGTCAGCCGGACTCGGCAACGTGGTACCCGATGCTCCTCGTACAGCTGCACTGTGTACAAAGGGGGCGTAGGGTAACCGGCGGAGTTGAGCACCTCCCACAAGATGGAAGGGAAACCCTCGTGGGAAAGGAAATCAGAACTGAAACGAGTGTCTCCACCAATGGTGGGGTGGGTGAAGTCATCTGTGGAAGAGGATTAGACGTAAACATTACGGCAGTGGAAAGGAAAAACATGTGAGCCCGGGTGGTAAAAAGGTTAGATTAAATTTTTACTCCTTATGTTATTTATTATTATCCTTATTAACTATATGCAAGCTTAGATGCATCTTTCCTTTAATTTCTAATCCTTTCATGTTTTATAATGCATGCATGCTGAAAAGAACGTCTCCTCACCTATCAGAAGGGTGCTTTTAGGGCATCCTTGAAATCCTAAGACTGGCCCATAGGGCCTACTTAACTAGCCACCTATTTTCCTCACTATTCCTAAGGCCTTTCATCCTAGGTCTAGCATTCTAGTCCTGATGATTCCAATACTGGTGTCTAAGCAAGTTTTATTTTTTTGGAAAGTTGGTATTCATGATTTATTGCTTCCTCTGGGGTGGAACCTGGCTCCGATACTAGCTATGGCAGAACCGCCCAGATTATTCCATCTTGAGTGCCCAAGTCACGTCTTAGAGGCAGCAACACACTTAAATTGGAATAATCCGTCAGTCCCTCAGATCTAGTCTGATAAAGCCACTTCGCCGGGATCAAATACCACTAGCTCACTCGAAGGTGAGTCATAGAGTGAATACAATAAAGAAAGAAACCACAAATTAAAGTATTGGAGTTATTACATAAATCGAAGTTTTTAAGTAAACGGAAACAAGTTCATAATTTAAGATGAAGCGGATAGTCGATAACGTCAAAGGCTGAGGAATAGGGCAAGGCCTAGCCCACTAATCCTCTTGCTCCTCTCCTGCCGGAGCAGCATCCCACTCGACCGTCCAACCTGGTGGCAGGGTGGAAGGCCAAGTCACACCATCAACCATGTCCTGTAGCGTACCTGCAAAAATTGTGCCACAAGCAAGGCTGAGTATACTAATACTCAGCTAGACTTAGCCGCTGTGAGGAGTCTACTCCTCTACCTCTAGACTATGCAGCTGTTTGTCTGAGGGGTTTGGTTTGCCAAAAGCACTAGCTGAGTCTAAAATCAATTTTAGCTTTTCTAATTCTAGCATAATTAATTTAGCTAGGTTTGCTCCTTTCTAAGCATACATGGTAACAATCATTTAGTACAATCAACATGTTATCTCAAGTAAAACCTCATTTCACTTCTTACTCAATGCAGTACAAGGGGTCAAGCAGTCTCATTAGCTACGAGAAGCAGACGATTCAAATCGAGTTTTTAAACCTTGCAAGGTAAACCTAAACACACAACATGTAAGGGCACTCCGTCCCCACACACGTCAACCGTCCCCATCGATTCCCCGTTTGCGGCTAGGGCTCACCTCCTTGGCATACAATGCTCCACTAATCCCGGCTGCCGCCGTGCAGTGACCGCACTTGTACCCACCATAGCTAGCATGGGAGACCCAGTCTCAGGACAAGTGAGGGGGAAAGTCCGCGCCCGGCTTCACTCAAGTACTAGATTTACGGGTTACCATATTTCCCGACATGTGTTTAGTACTTTCAAACGCTTGACTCAGGTATCAACACATTAATCCTTAATTCCATTTCCGTCTCGTGGACAAGGCATCCACCCTAGATCCAAGTTCATAGACCATCATAGATCCCGTTATCAAGATGAATACAATCAATCCTGACCTCACGCGAGTGCTAGAAAAATTACTCGACTTCTGCCGAGATCCTAGTTAGCAAAGCAGCTACTCGACCTAGCATACTAGTATCCATCTCAAAAAGGAATCCTGAGTTCATGCAACTAAGGGTTTCAAGCAACTCCTATACTTAAGTGCACATTACAAGCCTACAACATTTAAGTGTAGTAAAGTAGCATATATAAATTGGTTATGTATAAAACCAAGGCTTGCCTTCAAATGATGGGGCTGCGGGGAGATCCTCTGTGGCAGGCTCGGGAGCTGGCTCCTGGTCTTCCTCGTGGACAGCTCCTTGCTCGAGAATGAGCACGTACTCTCCGTCAGCGAGGTTGCAATCTAATGAATGCAACGAGTGAGATATATGTATGCCAAGATATGCAATATGGTAGTAATAGGAATGATTAAGTTGATGAAGTAAAGTTTCAATCTTACTACAGGAATTCTAGTGGTATACTTAGCCAATTTAGGGTCAAGTATGGTTAAGTTAAATGGTCAGATTATTTTAGTGCTCCACTGATTTCCTTTAGTGTCTTAGGGAAATTTTATTATGATCCTTGCTAAATTCATTGGGGTGAGGTTCATTATCCTTACTAATTCTCTTTTCTTCTCTTTTTCTCTTATGCTTTTAAGGTGGGCTTGAACTACAACATAGCATTATAAATTCTCAAAAATTCTGTAAAAATTATAGTAGCCTCTCACTGGTGTATAACTCTCAGTATCAAAAATTAGGGCTTAAAAGTTAAGGGTTTACTCTGTACAAAATTATCAAGTTGTAGGGCAGAGGGGGTGCTTTGAACTACAACTCTCTTCTAGTAGTAGATTAATCCCTAAAGCTTATTTTTGCTGGCATTTAGGTGTAACAATATGACTTTGTACCAAGTTTTAGCCACTAATACCTATTGATCATTTTACTGTGATTTTCTAAAGTTCTTGGCCAAAGGGGTGCTTTCTACTACCACTATACTTGAAAAATGTCAAACAACAGATTTCTATTTTTTGATATCTTCTTCTTTGCGCAAGAGCAATCATTTTAGAATTTGGCTACTTTTGCTTAGAGGAGAGGGTGGTAGAATTTCTTGGAATATATGGTCTTTTTCATGGGGTAGGGGGTAATGTGTGTTACCTTACCTTTTTAATTGGGTTTCATATTTTTCTCTGGTGGTCTACTTCATAAGTAATTGGGTAAAAATTTGTTTGCCCACTGTTGCACAATTTTAAGCTTCCTCATGATTTAATTAGAACATGGGCTAAAACCAAGTTTTAATTGTTCAACTCATTTATTGTGATGGGTTGGGGTGTCTATTATTTTTGTAGTGGTGTTCTAGTAGTTAGGGGTCTACTGAAATTTCCTTACCATTTTTGCACTGGTCCTTATATTTATAATTATGGTTTTCTTTGATTTACTAGTGCCTAATAAAATAATTAACCTTGGATTATCTCTGGACTAGGGTTCTCTGTATTTTTCCTATGTTCTTTATCACTTAAGTATACTAGGAAAAATATGTTTATCCTTTTTTTTATTATTTTCCATTGCCTTTCTTAATTTTCTAAGTTTTGGATAGAATTAGTTTTTCATGGATAATCTTGAGTTTTTCTTGTATACTGGGGTACTTAGTATTTTTAAACAATGTGTAGGTTGGGTATGTATCTCTACAAATTTTCTTAAGCCTAGTATAGAAGTATTTCTATTTTTCTCTGGATTAATGTGGTTTGGGTAGTTTCCTTATTTAATTCAAAACTCTAAAAACTAGTACAGAAAACATGGGGTTCAGTATTTTGTTTGATAGTTCATAATGTCTGGAATCCAGCAAAATTGGTTTGACTAATTTTGGAAGAGTATTTCTCAAGTTATGCATTTAACTGATTTACTACTGATTTAAAGAATTTGAAATTTGAATTGAAAAGGAAATCCACTTTGCTCTGGGGTCCCTGGCATTTTCTTCCTAGTTTTCCTTACAAACAGGCCCTCGGGTTCCTATTGCACTGAGTCTCTAACAGCGCAGAAAACCCCCTGGGGGAACCCTAAATCTAACCCGCGGTCCTTCCTTTATTTAAAGAGTGCCCGCGGCGAAGGAAAGGGTAGAGGGGCTTACCGGCGGCGAGATAGCTCCGGTGAGGTGTCCAGGGAGGTTGGGGAGGTGATGGTGGTCACGTCGAGGTGCGAGTCGGCGTCAGAGATGGCCGGACTCGGCGGGTCCTCGTGCGCAGGCGGGGGAGTTCGTCGGCGACGAGTGTTCTGGCCTGCTCACGGCGAGATAGATCAATTGATTGGCTCGGGAAGCTTTACCAAGGGATGCAGAGGCGGTATATGCGAGGAATTAGAAAATGGCGCAGTGACTTACCCAGTCCATGTTTGCGGGTGAGCGGAAGAAGTCTGGCGAGGGTGATTCGGGGTTTCCGGTGAGGTTGCGTTGGGTTTGAGGGCTCGGGGAGCTTCACGGGTCTCTGGCTAAGCTAACCTAACTACTGGCGTAGCCTGGGAGCGGCTGGGGTGAGCTGGCCGCAGTGGCCAGAGCTCCGGTGGCTTGGCGGCCGGAGGAGAGCTCTCGGTTCACGGCCAAAAGCTCTGGTGACTAAGCGCGGCGAGTGTGCGAAGCTGAGGCGAGGTAGTGCAGGGCCACTGGCCTTTATAGGCATGTGCGCAAGGAGGGCGCGCGGCGGACTTGACCATGCACTAAGGCGAGCGCGCGCGTGGGTTGGGCGAACGTCGACATGCCGACTAAGGTCGAACACGTGCGTGCGTTTTTCTGCACGAGTTCTAGCGCGAGTAGTCACTCATCCAAGCCTACTCTTGCCTTGGTTAGTGCACAAAACCTCTTCCCTATAAGCTACCGATTATGTGTGGGGGTCAAAGGATTTGGCCTACTGGTTCCAAAGATATGGAGCTCTCAAGTCGGGTTTGTCTCACAGCCTGAGCCCGAGGCAAATCTTTGGTTTTGTCGTGTCTAGGGTCCGAATCCCAATGCCATCTTTAGATATGTGGTAGAGGGATTAGTTTAGCACATATTTGTTAATGGGAGCTCATGGTTTTGGATTAGGGATCATGGTGAACATGCTCGAGTTTGGGTTAGAGGCTGAAATTCAGAAATCTGAATTTCAGATTTCTCTAGAAAGCCTCCAATTGAATGGCCTGTTTGGGGTTTCTGAAAAATTCTTTTGGCCAAACTCCCTTACTAACTTTTGTAGCTTAATTAGTGTATTTCAACTTTCATAATTGGCCCAAGCCATGATTCCATGTTTTTCAATGTCTTTTTACCAATTTCCCCTTTTTCACTTAAATGGCTTAATTAGGTTTATTCTAGGGTTTGGGCATTTTCCTCACTTTGAGGTGCATGGTATGGTTAAGGTGTGATCCTTGAGATGAAAAAGACTTAATTAAACCTTTGCTTCTCAAGTTAGGTGTCTTTTGCTCAATTTGATTCACATGAGATACTAGCCTTGATGTTAGTACTGAGAAGAAACCCTAAGTAACACCTGGGTGTTACGGTCCAATTATGTAATCGTTGTGTATGTGAGTTTCTGATCCTGGCACGTACATGGTTCGCATTCGGTTTGCCTTCCAAAACTGGGTGTGACAACTGGCCATTATGCAAAGGACTACCCTCAAAACTAGCAGAAGTAGGGCTAGACTTCTAATCAAAATCGAGGCATGAAATAGAAAGTTCAAGTAAGGCAAGGCAGGTTGAACTTCACCACATTGGCTGATCTTCCAGAAGGATCACCCATCTTGACTGGTACATTTTTAGTCCTTAACCAACCTATAGTAATTCTATTCGATTCTGGTGCATCATATAGTTTTATTAGCAAAAAAATTCAGCATCAAATTTCAATTACTTTTCTACCATACAAGAGGAGCCTATATGATTGTGACGCCAGGGGGCAAGGTTGCAACCTATCAACTAAATCGTAGCGTACCTATCCAGGTTGGAAGTAAAATTTTCAAAACTACCCTATTGACTATGGGGTTGGAAATTGTAGACATTATCTTGGGGATCGATTGGATGACCTAGCACCAAGTTCTACTAGATGTCGCTGCACGCGCCCTAGAGATTCATTCCCCAACTTTTGGAGAACTTACCCTATATCTACCTAGCCAAGGTTGTACGCGTTCTTGTGCCTTTCCATGATCGAAACACCCTTGGAGAACATACCAGTAGTATGTGAGTATGCAAATGTCTTGTCTAACGAATTGCCAGGAATGCCACCAGACCGAGACATTGAGTTTGCTATTGAATTACAACCAGGCACCACACCTATCTCCAAGAGATCCTACAGGATGCCGCCTGCAGAATTGGCAGATTTGAAGAGACAATTACAAGAGTTGTTGGATAAAGGCTTCATATGCCCAAGTACTTCTCCTTGGGGATGTCCCGCCTATTCGTGAAAAATAAGGATGAGAGCTTGAGGTTGTGTATCGATTACCAACCCCTCAATGCGGTAACTATAAAGAACAAGTATCCTTTGCCCCGCATAGATGTTTCTTTTGATCAATTAGTTGGAGCTAAAGTGTTTTCCATGATAGATCTTCGCTTCAGCTATCATCAGATCAAGATCTGTGCAGGTGATATTCCGAAGATAGCCTTCTCAACCAAATATCGGTTGTACGAGTATCTGGTGATGTCATTCGGGCTAACCAATGCCCCGACATATTTCATGTACTTGATGAATTCAGTGTTCATGCCTGAGTTGGACAAGTTCATAGTGGTCTTCATTGACGACTTTTTAGTATATTCCAAGAAAGAGGAAGAACATGCCAAGCAACTCCACAACATGCATCAACGCCTTTGAGACCATCATCTATATGCCAAGTTCTCAAAATGTTCTTTTTGGCTAAAGGAGATTAAGTTCATGGGCATATAGTCTTTCAGGAGGGATAGCAGTTGATCCTGATAAAGTGTGAGAGGTGATGAATTGGAAGCTTCCCACCACCGTTTGCCATATTCGAAGTTTTTTGCGATTAGTAGGGTATTATCACCAATTTATCCTAGACTTCTCTAGAATTGCCAAGCCAATGACCAAGCTGTTGAAGAAGGGATTCAAGTTTGTGTGGAGTCAGAAGCGCGAAGATGCCTTTCACACCTTAAGGCAACACCTGATCACCGCACCAGTACTAGCATAGCCCGATAATGCCAAACAATTTGATGTGTATTATGATGCTTCCGGCACTGGACTTGGTTGTATTCTAATGCAAGAAAATCATGTTATTGCCTACGCGTCACGAGCACTCAGACCTCATGAGCAGAATTATCCAACACATGATTTTGAGCTAGCAGCAGTAGTTCATACCCTAAAGATTTGGAGGCACAATCTGATGGGAGCTCATTGCAACATCTACACCGATCACAAGAGCCTCAAGTACATCTTCACCGAGGCTGACCTTAACATGAGACAGATCAGATGGTTAGAGCTGATAAAAGACTATGATCTGGAGGCACACTACCACCCTGGAAAGCAAATGTGGTAGCTGATGCGGTGAGCCACAAGAAATAATGCAACTGGCTAACCATAGACTCTCATGTCACCACCTTGTGTGATGACTTGAGAAAATTGAGCATTGAAGTAGTTCCTCCCAACACGCTGGATTAAATCTTGGTAGAACAAACCTAGCAAGATAAGATCATCAGGACACAACTCAGTGATAAGGGAGTGAAAATCATCAAGGAAATGCTCACCCAAAAAAGTGGAAAGGTATAAGTGCTTTCACTAGGACAACGAGGGCATATTATGGTTCGAAAACCGACTTGTTGTTCCTAAGGATCAAGAACTCAGGAAGAATATTTTGGACGAAGTCCATCTATCCAAATTTTCCATGCACCCTAGAAGCAACAAGATGTATCATGACCTAAAACCCCTATACGGGTGGAATAGGATGAAAAGGGAGATTGCTAAGTATGTGTCCAAATATGACACATGTCAAAGGTTTAAAGCAAGTCACCTAAAAGCAGCGGGCATCTTGCAGCCACTCCCTATACCCTCTTGGAAATGTGAAGACATAAACATGGACTTTATTGTGGGTTTGCCCAATACTTCTCGGCATCATGTATCCATATGGGTAATTGTGGATAGATTAACCAAGACAACTCACTTCCTACCAGTGCATACCACCCACAGGGCAGAAAAGTACACATAAATCTATATCGACCAAGTGGTAGGTTACAAGGAATACCTAAAACTATCATCTTGGATAGAGGAGCGCAGTTCATAGCACACTTTTGGGAGCAACTACTGGAATCATTTGGAACGGCCCTGATTAGAAGCTCAACCTACCATCCGCAAACTGATGGTCGAATAGAGAGAGTAAATCAGATTCTTGAAGATATGTTAAGAGCTTGTGTAATACACTATGGAAAGAATTGGGATAAGTGTCTTTCCCTGGTAGAAATTTTGTACAACAACAACTACCAAGCAAGCTTGAAAATGCCGCCTTTTGAAGCCTTGTATGGCAGGAGATGTAGAACCCATCTGAGTTGGTCACAAGCATGAGAAGGAGAGATATTTGGACCTGACTTAGTAATTGAAGCTGAAGAAAAAGTTAGATTCATTAAGAAGAACTTAGAAGCTGCTCAAGCCAGGCAAAAGAGCTATCATGAGAAAAGAATAATGCCTCTATAGTTCTAAGTAGGAGATCATGTGTATCTCAAGGTCTCACCCACCAAAATTGTACAAAGATTTGGAATTAAAGGCAAGTTAGCCCCTTGCTATATCGGACCTTATGAGATCATAGAAGCATGTGGACTAGCATCTTATAAGCTAAAGCTTCCACCTGAGATGTCTGTGATACATAATGTTTTCCATGTGTCTCAACTGAAGAAATGTGTCTAAGTACCAACAGAAGTTCTAATTGAACTAGAAATGGAGATAGAACCAGACGTATCATACAAAGAGCACCCTATCAAAATCTTGGACCACAAGGAGAGATCCACTTGCAAGAGGGCAATTAAAATGTATAAAGTTCAATGGAGTAATCATATTGAAGAAGTCACCTAAGAAACCGAGGATTATTTGATTAAGAACTACCCCGAGTTTCTACCTACGAGTGTTGGTACGTAAACCTTACCTCTACTTACTCCATTCCAGTCTTAAGGACAAGATTCTTTTAAGGGGTCGAGGGTAGGCTATACCACCTCAAGTGTAACTCTAGGGTTTTACTCAACACACTCACAAAACCTAGTGTCACATGTAAGTAGCTTTGGACTAGAGACACCTCACTCATGGATGAAGGCCATAATTAGGTGTTAATCATCCTAGAAGGCTCAACTTAACCATCCCATGGTGATCCAAGGAGGGGAAGTGGCCAAACCCTAAGTCACCTTTGAAAATCCTATATGAAGCCCTAAGCAAAAGTGATCAAGAAAACCTATCAAATGCCTAAATCATGACTTGGACCATTAATAAAAGTTGTGGGTCACTAATTAACCTACAAAAGTTAAAGCGGATACCCAAAAAATATTTTGCAAGATTCCCAAACAAGCCACACAAGTGGGTAAACAAAAGAAAATAAGAAATTCCTTAACTAAACATTTAGCCCCTAACTAAAACCCCAAATGCTCATTAGCTTCCCCAACTCAAATCTATGAGCTCCAATTGACAAAAGGGCGCCAAAACATCCAAGGCACACCCTAGAAAATTTTGAACTCAAACAAAAATCGTTTGACATGATTTGGCCTAAGATTTCTCTCAGGCTAGGTAAGTAAGACAAGTCGGTGTTGACACTTCGATTTCTCCATAACCTGTACACATCTCCACTTAGGACTTGTACAAAGAAGATATGATTTGGCACGGTGAAGAAACAATACATGGGATCTTGGCCAAGATATGCATGTTTTGGCTAACCAATAGACGCTTGAACATGAACGAAAGTAAACGTCCACTTGCTCGACCTCGGCTGGCAACCGGTGCATGCCTAGTCCACGCCCACGCACGCCCCAACGTGCTATCGACCACCACCATGCCTGAGTCGTGCCCCGCGCTTATAAAGCCCACCATGGACTTAGTAACAATCATTGAGCATCCCTGAACCAATCCTTGGGCATGCCTTACTAGTTGCCAAGCCGACCTTCGCCGCCCGTTGTTCTCACCGTAGCCCGGCCACCATGGCCCCAGCTCCCCACACCGCCCCATCCTTGACTAAGACCATTATCATGACCCTAGTAGCTTAGTGAAGCTGAGAGCACCTAGAAGGGGGGTGAATAGGTGATCCTGCAATATTAGCTCTAAACAGCACAAACTTGGTTTATAATATGTGTTAGTGTGAACTAAAACCAAGTTAGGATGAAAAGAGAGAAGCAATGGGAACTCTTCACTTGATTGCTCCTTTAAGATGAGTATTAAACTTAGGAGCAATATTGCAAGTGATTAGAGAACTCAAGAAGATAGTAACCGCTGTTGGGGGTCTGCTTCGTCGCTAAAGATCCCATAAGAATAAACACCTTCGGAAGATCAACACAGAAGCAAAGCCGAAGCTATCAATCAGGGAGCTTCGTAGCGTACTTCCAGATGCATCGACTTAAAGATGAAATGACCAATCGTCCCATGATAACATGTATTATGATTGTAATCATTTGTAGAGGGCATGAATGTAATTTCTCACAGGCTGCATCCTGTGCCTATAAATAGATGAACAGTACCCCGTACTGTTCACGCTGACTTGTATTCGCTCGTGCGTCACGCTTGGATTTTTGCCTTCTGTCAAGCTGAAGGTACAAATGTAATTATGTATTGTTCTTATCTATTCATGGTTATATAATAAAGATATGTTAATGATGTTTGTGATTATTCATGTTATCTTTCATGTTTCATATGCTTCGTCTTTCATTAATATATACTGTGATGATGAAGGTACGTCTTTCGTCACCTTCGTCCAAAGATCGTTATATCCTAAGGGCAATAATGCTTCGAAGGACGAAGGACATTAACATTTAATATTTTATGTTGCCTTGTTCTTAACTCATAGCATTTGGGAACAAGTCCCCAACATTGGCGCCCACCTCCGGTGACCTCACTTCCACTTTTTGAGCTGATGGCTTCGCCCAACAATCAAGCTGATGTTGCTTCTGCTACGAAGCTGGTGCTCCCGATAACAGGCGGTTCATGCTCAGAACCGGCCAACAAGAAGCAGAAGGAGGAGGCTTAGAGAAGGGTACAACATGTTGGGGTGCAGGGGCCCTTCATCAAATCAAAATGGTCTCACATCACAATCACCTTCTCTTAGGAGGATCTTCAGCTCAAGGATTATCCTCACAATGATGCTATGGTCATATCTTGTGTCATCAAGGGATTTCTGGTTCATAATGTTCTGGTTGATAAAGGCAGTGCAGCGGATATCATATTTGCTAAGGCCTTCAGACAGATGCAAGAGCCAGAAGACAAGATTCACGATGCTACACATCCTCTGTGCGGCTTCGGAGGAAGACAGATTGTGGCACTCGGTAAAATCACAATGCCAGTAACCTTCGGCTTTGTTCATAACACAAGGACTGAACAGGTTGTCTTTGACATTGTCGATATGGAATACCCCTACAATGCAATAATTGGCCGAGGAACACTCAATGCTTTTAAAGCAATACTTCACCCAGCATATCTATGCATGAAAATACCTTCGGAACAAGGGCCCATTGCTATTCATGGAAGTCAAGAAGCTGCCAGAAAGGCTGAAGGAAATTGGACAGTCTCAAAAGCGATCCACAATATAGATAGAGCCAAAGCTTGTGAACAGTACAAGTACAGAAGAGAGAAGGCTGCTTCGGCTGATCAGCCGAAACCCATGCTTCTATGTGAAGACATAGAAGAGCAGAAGGTACTGCTGGGGTCTCAATTATCTGAAGAGCAGGAGAAAACTTTGATAAGGTTTTTATTCAACAACAAAATGTTTTTGCTTGGTCGGCCAATGATCTATGTGGTGTCAACAGAGATGTCATTGAACATTCACTCAATGTCGACCCATCCTTCAGGCCAAGAAAGCAAAGGCTTCAGAAAATGTCTGATGATAAAGCCGAAGGTGCTTGGAATGAAGTAAAAAGGCTTCTTAGTGCTAGTGTCATCAGAGAGGTAAAATATCCAGAGTGGTTAGCCAATACTGTTATGGTGAAGAAGGCCAATGGCAAATGGAGAATGTGTATTGACTTCACAGATCTTAACAAGGCCTGTCCAAAGGACGAATTTCCATTACCAAGAATAGACTCTCTTGTAGATGCAGCAGCTTCTTTAGAGCTTATGAGTCTGCTGGATTGCTACTCAAGATATCATCAAATATGGATGAAGAAGGAGGATGAGCCGAAGACTAGCTTCATAACTCCTAGTGGCACCTATTGCTATCTTCGAATGCCTGAGGGGCTCAAGAATGCTGGAGGAAGCTTCAGCAGAATGATAGCCAAGATCCTTCATTCCCAAATAGGCAGAAATGTGCTAACATACGTTGATGATATCATAGTAAAAAGCACGAAGCAAGAAAATCACATTGCTGATCTGCAAAAAACATTTACCAATTTTAGGCAAGCAGTCCTGAAATTAAATCCAGAAAAATGTGTCTTTGGAGTGAAGAAGGGTAAGTTCCTTGGCTGTCTAGTTTCAATGAAGGGGATTGAAGCTAACCCAAGCAAGATCGAAGCTATCCTTCGGATGGAGCCGCCAAGCACAAAGAAGGGGGCCCAACGGCTGACAAGAAGACTGGCATCATTGAATAGATTCATATCTAGATCAGTAGAAAGAAACTTGCCATTCTTTGAAATATTAAAGTCAGCCGAAGTCTTCCAATGGGGCCCAACTCAGCAGAAAGCCTTCGAAGAGCTGAAGCAATACTTGATTAATCTAACAACATTAACTCCACCTGCACCAGGGGCTCCATTACTATTGTATGTGGCAGCTTCGCACTCTACAGTGAGTGCGGCGCTTGTACAAGAGAAGCTTGAAGGACAAATTAAAAAGCAAGCCCCAATATACTTTGTCTCCGAAGTTCTAAGTTTATCAAAGAAAAACTATACAGAATTGGAGAAGGGGTTGTATGTTGTGTTAATGGCCTCTAGGAAGCTTCGGCATTATTTTCAAGCATACCACATAATTGTCCCTTCATCACAGCCTCTGAAGGATATTATGAGGAACAGAGAAGCTACTGGAAGGATTGGAAAGTGGGCTGTGGAGCTTAACGAGTTTAGTATTGACTATGTGTATAGATCCTCAATTCAGTCCCAGATGTTAGCAGACCTCATTGCTGATTGGATGCCAGGGCTTAGGAAGAAGAAGCAAATAAAGATGCCGAAGCTTGGACAGTGTTCTGCGATGGTTCCTGGGGGACCTTCGGTGCAGGTGCGGCTACTGTCCTAGTTGCACCTTTCAAAGTCAGAACATGCTATGCAGCAAGGCTTGATTTCAGCTGTATAAATAATATTGCTGAATACGAAGCTTTACTTTTGGGGCTTCGAAAGTTAAAGGCAATGGGAATAAGAAGGGCAGTCCTTAAAACAGACTCTCAAGTTATTTCTGGTCATGTTGACAAGAGTTGCAAGGCAAGAGATCCGAAGCTTGAGAAATATCTGGACACAGTTCGAAGGCTTGAAGCTTCTTTCGAATAATATTCCAAGAGGGGAAAATGAGCATGCTAATCTGCTAGCCAAGTCAGCGGCACAGGGGCTTCCTCTACCTTCGGAAGTATTTTTTGAGACAATAAGAGCACCTTCGGTTGAACTCCTCGAAAGAGCAGTGCTCACAATCTCTGCCGTCCATAGTGAAGATTGGAGGACTAAGATTATATCTTTCCTCCAGGGTAACTGTCTTTCAGATGATGAGGTTTATAACAAAAGAATGGAAGCAAGAACAAGACCATATGTCATAATAGAAGGGGAATTATATAAACGTGGAGTTTGTTCCCCACTTCTCAAATGTTTATCCAGAGCCGAAGGTATAGAACTGATGAAGGAGATACATGCAGGATTGTGTGGATCCCACATTGGGTCCAGACCTCTTCTGGAAAGGTTTTCTGACAAGGATGCTATTGACCGAAGGCAGCTTCGGATGCAGCAGATTTGGTTCAAAAGTGTGAAAATTGCCAAAACTGTGCAAGAGATCAGAAGCAACCCTCGTCATTGACTCAGCTAATACAACCAACCTAGCCGTTGCAAAGATGGGGCCTGGATCTGCTAGGTCCACTTCCACTAGCGCAGGGCAACTTGAGATATGTCGTGGTGGTAGTAGAATATTTTTCTAAGTGGATCAAAGCAAAGCCTTTGGCTACAATAACTTCGGCTACAGTCCAAAAATTCTTCTGGCAGAATATAGTTTGTCGCTTCGGTGTGCCGAAGGCGATAACTGTGGACAATGGAACACAGTTTGATGCTAAAACTTTCAAAGATTTCTGTGATCAGATTGGCACGAAAATTCATTTTGCATCAGTCAGGCACCCGAAATCAAACGGACTAGTTGAAAGGGCAAATGGTATTATAATGACGGGAATAATGAAGTTAATCTTCAATCAGCCTAGAGGAAAGTGGCCAGATGAGTTGGTCAAAGTGGTGTGGAGCCACAATACAACTATATCAAGGTCAACAGGTTTTACACCATTCAAGTTATTGTTCGATGACGAAGCTATAACTCCCGAAGAGGCTAAAGCGGGGTCGATAAGAACAGTATCTTCGGTAGAAGACGAAGCTAATTATTCTGTGGCAAAAGGTACTATAGATGGGACCAGACTTCAGGCTGTGGAAAATATCAACAAATATCAAGCCGAAACAATAAAATGGCATGATAGAAAAGTTCGGTTGAAAAACATTAAGCCAGGACATCTAGTGCTTCGGAGAGTAGCCAACCCTGACACAGTAGGCAAGCTTCAGCTGAAGTGGGAAGGACCCTTTCTGGTAGTATCTTTGTCAAGACCCGGTTCTTACAGATTAAAGGACATGGATGACAACGACATTCCTAGATCTTGGAATGCGGATGAGCTTCGACGATATTATGTATAAATTGATGTAATCTTTTTCATTTTTCCTATGGCACTCTTTTCCTTTCCAAAGGGGGAGAAAGGTTTTTAATGGGGCCATAGTTTGTAATTTTTCCTTTCTTATTCAGCTCTACGAGAGCAAAATCCCCCAAAATATGTAAAATGTAAAATCTGTGCATGCACCATCGAGTGCAGAGAAAAAAGAGAACAAGGCGAAGCTCGAAAGTCGTTCCTAAGGGGATGCAGAGCACGACAAAGCTACAAAAAGTCGTTCCTAAGGGAGCGCAGCGTAAGTTTTCTGCTCAAAAGTCGTTCCTAAGGGAATGCAGAGCCAAATACCACTGAAATATAAGGCGAAGCGCGAAAAGTCAACGTGAATACCGCCGAAATATAAGGCGAAGCTCAAAAAGTCAACGCGAATACCGCCGAAATAGAAGGCGAAGAAGTTCAAAAGACGTTCCTAAGGGGATGCAGAATTTACACCGCAAAATAAACGGTGCAGCCGAAAAATAAGCGGCAAAGAGATTTCAGTTATTCCTAAGGGAATGAGGAGTTTTGATGTGGCTTCGTGAGTGTGCGTCTGGACATTCATTTGCATAATACATCACATCATTTATTGCATTCATAAAACATTCATTTAGACATACATAGGATCATCATCATCATATCATATAGATACAGACAGTTGCTTCGGCTCTAAGGATAAAGCTTCGGCGAAAGGAAAGGAAGAAAATTTATGCTTCGTTGTGTACGAAAAGAAGGGAAGGTGTTTTTCGCCTTCGGCTCAAAAAATACAAGTTTCGTCCACATAAAAGCAGTTCATACAAGGACAGAAAGGTAAAAATATATTACAAGGTATGGACAAATTTACAGAGTAGTATCTGATTCTTAAATTACAATATTCTTTACAAGGATAATACAAGAGTTTTTCTAGAATTTTTTTTCACAACAAGGTTTTCAGCTTCATCATCATCCGCTAAGCTTCGGATCATCTGCCAAGCTTTGACTCATTGTTCCTAGGCTTCGTCATCCTGTACATATCAAGGCGTTATAAGGTAAATTCAAGTTTCAAGGAAAAGATAAGCACAGGGTATGAGTTCATTACCGGTTTAAGGTGACTTCGAGCTTCGTCACCACCCAAGTTTCGCCCGCCCTTTGCCCAGATTTGAGTAACGAATCTGTTTCCGATGCTTCGGGCCAGGCCGGGGATGTCATCCAAGTCTGCTGGTGACAGGCTGAAGTTTGGTCTATTTGCAATGTTTCCATGTGTACAGCCAGCCTTCATGAAAGCAACAGCTATGCTTCGAGAAGCTAGCAGAGCACAAAAATCACCATGTCCAGCTATAATTTCGTCCAGAGCATCAACTTCACCTTCAATATGATCAAATATGCTCGACAGGTCTTCAACCGAAGGTTTAAACTTTTCGGAACTGGCTCCAACTGAGTTGAAGACCTGCTTCAGCCGTTGAATGCACCGGGTGCCGAAGCCTAAACATCTTTCTTGAAGATCTTTGAGTGATTTCTACAGATTTGAACTTTTTTCAACTTCAGCTTCGAGTTTTGTTTCAAAAATTTTCTTCTCTTGCTCAAAGCTTTTTGACTTCATGGAAAGTTCACTGTTCAATCTGGCGATCTCGGCTTGAGCTTCTGCCAGTGAACCTTCCATTGTTTGAAGCATGAAATCTTTCTTCTCCAAAGCAGCTTCGTGCTCTTTAATCTTGCCTTCTAAGCCCTCAATTATAATTTCGTTTTTCTTGTCCTCGAGGTCTTGCTGCATCCTCAAGGCTTTGCTTAGCAATAGACACTGAAAAATAACCTTCGTCAGGAGTAACCTTCATCTCAAAACAGTAATAAAACTCAGGTAAGAATTTTACCTTGAAATTAGAATAAAACAAACTGCCGCGATATGTTTCCGCCGGTATTTGCTGAGGTCAGCCTCAAGCTTCGGGAAGCCAACACTCTTTGATAGAGTGCTGACAACCTTCGCCCCAACTCGGTCCCGAAGGCATCCTAAGCTCTCTTTGTTTATACCACCAAAAAGCAGCGCCCCTGGCTGATACCCGCAAGATATAGCATAGTCCCTCAGCTCTTCTTTTTCAGCCTTTGACAACTCTTGCCCAATTATGTTTTGAAAATTGAAATTCCTTTCTTCTGAAGCATCTTCGACAAGTTCCTTCTCTTTTCCAGGCATCTTCTCCCTTTTTTCAGGCACTGCAGCCGGGGTTTCCTCAGTAGCTGCAGCAGTTTCTTCATCAGCCATATTCAAAATCATTTCATCAATGACAGAAAGTGTGTTTTCCAAATTTGTGGCTTCGGCTGCTGCAGCTTTGGAAGTAGAAGCTTCGGCAGGAGCAGCTTCGGCTGCTGCTGTTTTCAGCGCTGAGGCCAATGGCGGTGATTCTTCAATAGCCTCAATGACAGTAATAATTCTTCGCTTTTTTGGTTCAGCGGGCTTCTCGGCAGCCGAAGGCTCCTTCTTCCTCTGTAAAAGCTTCATCAGTTCCGGTTCCAGCAGACTTAGCTTATTAGGTAGAGATTCGGTCATTACCTTTAAAATTTCTTCTGCGACAGTGGCAGAAGGTGTTGAGGGAATTTCTTCTTCTAAATCAGCTTTTGGCTTCGGAGCTGTAGCTTTTCTTTTCTTCGAAATGGCCACCTTCGGCTCAGGGCTGGATTTTTTTCTTTTTTGCTAAATTTTCATCTTCTTTTATCATTCTGGCAGCTTGTCTTTGCATAACACTGACAACTCTTTTTCGTTTTGGCCCTTCGGCAGCTTTGCTTAATCGTTCATAGTCTGGGTATTCGAACTTCAGAGCGTCCATTACTCAGTTCAGCCTTCGTTTCGGTCGGGTGCCGAAGGATGCCGTCATCAATTGATCTTCTTTATTCGTATAATTGCCCAAGATTTCGGTGCACATAGCTTCGATCATATTCAACCATTCTTGGCAGGGTTCTTTGAAGTGTTTCTTGAACTTAAAATGATAGGGCAGTCGAACAAGTTCATTCTTTTTCTTTTCTCCTTTGAGCTTCAGCATATTTCATTCCTTTAACGTTGGGAATACTCTATTGGCTAAGTATTCCTAAACCAAATCTCTGGTACCAATATGCTCAGACACAACTCTAAATTCGCCCACAGCATCTAGGCATGATGTCCCCGGTGTCATGCGGCACTGGGGCCTAGTTAACCCGAAGGTTAGCTCCAGTGGACTCTGAACTAGCTTCTCCTTTTTCTCGTCAACCTTAACATAAAACCACTCAGTTTTCCAACCGGTTGGCCATTTGGTGCGGTAGCTGACCACCGGTGTCTTCATGTCTTTGCGGTAGGCAAAATTATAGCATCCAAAATTCTCGTGCAAACCATCTTCTCTAGCCTTCGTCTGATAGTGAAGTTCGTGCACCCGGCAGAAGGCTTCGGCAAGCGGCTCCACCCCTTGGCTTCAAAGAGCCTAGATAAAGACACTGAGCCTAACGATAGAGTTAGGAGTCAGCTAATGAAAATAAATTTCGAAATTTTCCAAAACATCTGCAATCATTCCATGCAGAGGAAACCTCAATCCTGCTTTAAAGAAACTTCTGAAAACCACCACCTCATCGTTTTCTGGCTTCGGAGTGATTTCTTCTCCGCCAAAATGAATCAACTTCTTCTTGGCCTCCCCGAAGTAGCCTAGCTTTGTCATCATGGGCATATCGGCCTCGGAGACAGTAGACTTTCCAAATTTCAGGTGGCTGGGTTTAGATGGCATGACACAATAATCTATCTCTTCTTCATCAGCTTCACCCTCTTCAATATCTGCTTGTTCGGCTTCGGCAGCAGGTGCACCTTCGTCAGAGACGCCCTCTGATACAACCAGACCCGATTATCTCATTACTTCGGAGATTAGGTCAGTCTCGGCAGCTTCGGCCTCCTCCCCGTCGCGTGTGACTCTAGCAGTTGAACGCACCCTGGCCATTTGATGCTAAATTTCTTGCGGTTTTGACGAAGTTGATTACTTTTTGATTTTGCCGAAGCTCTCTCTTGTGACGAAGCTAAAGCAAAACAATGCTTTGGCTGAGAATACGATGAATAAGCTTCGGCTGTGGTCAAATTTTTTGGCAGCACAACAGTGCAATAGTAGTAAATGCTGTGGTAACTTCACACCTACCCATCTGTTTATATAGTACTGCAGGTGGGAAGGTAAATCGTCAAGCCGCTCGCACCCGCTGAACAGTCGCCCGCACCCACTGAACGGTGGACCATAGTGCGCAAGAAGGCGAATCACCAGACCACGCGTACCCACCGTATGGTGGGACCACCTTACACTCGGAATATTTAAATCGTTTCTCGACAACGAGCTCAGGGAAGGTGTTTTTCGGACCTTCGGCATTCCGAAGCCTAAGAGAATTTTTCATGGGTCGAACTCGTTACGAAAAACGATCTGGCACCGTGAAGGGGCTACTGTTGGGGGTCTGCTTCGTCGCCAAAGGTCCCATAAGAATAAACACCTTCGGAAGATCAACACAGAAGCAAAGCCGAAGCTATCAATCAGGGAGCTTCGTAGCGTACTTCCAGATGCACCGACTTAAAGATGAAATGACCAATCGGCCCATGATAACCTGTATTATGATTGTAATCATTTGTAGAGGGCATGAATGTAATTTCTCATAGGCTGCGTCCTGTGCCTATAAATAGATGAACAGTACCCCCATACTGTTCACGCTGACTTGTATTCGCTCGTGCGTCACGCTTGGATTTTTGCCTTCTGTCAAGCCAAAGGTACAAATGTAATTAAGTATTGTTCTTATCTATTCATGGTTATATAATAAAGATATGTTAATGATGTTTGTGATTATTCATGTTATCTATCATGTTTTGTATGCTTCGTCTTTCATTAATATATACTATGATGATGAAGGTACGTCCTTATGACCTTCGTTCGAAGATCGTTATATCCTAAGGGAAATAATGCTTCGAAGGACGAAGGACATTAACATTTAATATTTTGTGTTGCCTTGTTCTTAACTCATAGCATTTGGGAACAAGTCCCCAACAACCGCAAGAAGTTAAATAGACAAGAGACAAAACGATTTTTACCGTGGTTCAGCCAATGCCTACTCCACGTTGTGGTGACCTCCTTTGGTCAAGGGTTGCACTCAACCCCTCTCAAGTGATCCAAAGATCAAACTTGAGTGCCACACTTGTCTTCCTTATGTCAATATCCTGTTGTGAGGAATCTCCAAAAATTGGAGCCTCTCATGCCTTACACAAATGATTATAGTTAAAACCAGAGTAAGGAGACAAGTAGAGCCACACATGTAACACCCCAGGTGTTACTTAGGGTCTTCACTCAAGACTACACAAGTCCTGCCCATCATCACATGTGGTTTAACTTGAGCAAAGTACACCAAACATGGAAATCAAGATCCTAAGTAAGTGCAACCCATCTTAGAGGTCATGCCTTGGCTTATCATGCACATATAATGGGAAGAATTGCCCAAACCCTATTGCAAACCCCCCTTTTGACAATTGGAGCACTATAAGTAAGTATGACCAAAAGGCTATAAAAACCACATGATCATGACTTGGGCCAATTATAACATTTGTAGTACACCTAATACCCTACTAAAAATAGTAAGGAAGTAACCCCAAAAAGGTTTCAGAAAAACCCCAAAAGGTTCACCAAAGGGTTGAGCATAAGAGAAAAATCAGAATTCTTCTAAGTCCAAAACCAACCCTTTTCCAAAGATCAAACATGTTCACCCTCATCCAAACTTCAAAACCACTTGATCCAATTGACAAAGTGGCGCCTAAAGACCCCTAGAACACCCTGGAAAAGTTTGAACCCAACCCTAAGTCATTTGACATGACTTGGCACAATATTTGTCTCGGTGTGGACAGCTCTGACAGAGCCGACTTCCCACCCCCGTATCTCTCTAACCCGACCACATCTCCCCTTGGAACTCACATGAACTAGGTAGCCCTAGGTGCGGGGAAGAGATCTCTCAAAGGTCTTAGGGCAAGATTCGCACGTTTGGCTGCTCAGCAAGGGGTAGAAGAAGAGCAGAAACAAAGAGCCACATGTTCGACGCGCTCTGAGCTCGCCAGAGCACGCCCGACGCCCGCCCCCGCGTGCCCCGCATCATGCCAAAGGCAAGCCGGCGCCGTTGCCCGCGCCCGCGCCTATGAAGCCCCCAGGGACTTCGACCGTACTCCCCCGCGCGCGCTCGACCTCACCGGAGCACCAGACCACCGGCGTTGCCCCGCACACGGCGTGCCCGCGGCCACCCGAACACCCGCCACCATAGACCGGCCAGCAGAGCCTCTCCCAGCCGCGTCCGACCCTCGGAGTAGACCGTGCATGCCTCGGTGAAGCTCCCCGAGCGAGGAATCGAACTTTGCCTCGCCGGAGAAGCCAGTTCACGGTCGCCGGACTTCACCCGACCGCCGGTGAACGTAGACCGAGCTCCACGGTGAGTTGTTCTTCAATTCCTTGCATGGGTCGACTCATCAACACCCTGTGAAGCTCCTCATGCCCTTGGATTGACCTATGTCGCCGTGGTTTGGCCGGAGCACTCACCGCCGACGAGTTCACCCGCCTGCGCACGTGGACCGGCCGATTCCGGCCACCACCGCCGTCGAGTCGTACCTCGCTTTGACCGCAAGAACCTCCCGGAGCCAACCCCGCCCCTCGCCGGACCTCCCTCGCCGCCAGTAAGCCGCGCCGCCCTAATTACTCCCGCTGGTACTATTTAAATCAGGAGAGGGACCTCGGGGGAGAAGAAGTAAAGGCCAGGGGGTTTTGTGCATTGTCAGCGACTCAAGGGAATAGTGGCGCAGGGGTATAACCGAGGGGATTGTTTTAGAAAGAACCCAGGGTCTTTGATGCAAAGTGGTTTTTCAGAAAACCTTTTTAAATATTCTGATTTAAAAACAAACAGAACTTGAAAAATTCATAACTTCAGTTTGGTTCATCCAAATTGAGTCAAACCAATTTTGCCAGATCCTAAATAATGTAAACTACTTAGGAAAAATATAAAACCCTTAAGTGTTGCAGAAAATTTCAAAGTTTTGATTTAAATGATTAACTGGTCAAAAGCTAAATGAAATAGGGAAAAATAGCTACACTATTAGACTAGGGTTAAGAAAATTCAGAGAAGTACTTAATCACTTCTTAACCTGTTTAAAAATAATAAACCCCACTGTACACCAAATTAAGATAGAGTTTGCCATTTAAATCATTTTTCAGCTTATAGTTCAAGAAAATATAATAGGTAGTTTAAAATAAGAACCAGGGAGCACCCACATTTTTGTTAGCTCCCTTATTCTGTTTAGTGCAAAAGAAATGAGATATCTTTTATTTTAGGAAAACAAGGAAAACTTAGAAAAACCCTAGAAAAATAACCCTGAGGAGAAAACACCCCAAACCTTGGGATAACTATTGTTTTGTTATTATAAACATAGAGAAATTATGAGTTCTGTTGTTTGACATTTTTCAAATAACAAGTTAGTTGTAAGTGTCTTTTTAGCAATAAACTTTAGAAAAGCATAACTAAATAACCACTAAGTAACCTTCTGTGATTTTTGGCACAGAAACATGTTATTACCTATAGATACCAGAAAAAATGACTCTTAGTACAGAACACACCCCTAGATAAGAGTTGTAGTGCAAAGTGACCCCTTTGCCCCAACCTTTGTTATTTTTGTCCAGGGATTATTCTAATTATTCTAGACCCCAAATTTACAGGACAGACTACAGTGACAATAGTAACCCACTGTAATTTTTACAGAATTTTTGGAAAAAAATTTAAATCACTGTTGTTGTTCAAACACACTCAAAAATCATAAATAGAAAATGAAAAGGGGAATTAATGGTGGAGACTAAGGTTACCCTAACCAAACCAGCAAAACCCCTTGAGTGCCTACTAAAACACTTAAGGGGCAATCCAAGTCTTAATCCATTATGCTTATCCGTAGGCAAAACCTCAAACCTAAATTGATAAGCATAAACCTCTAAGAGCCCCTTATAACAAGGAAACCCTAAGCTATTAACTAACTTAGTTTCTCTTCACTAGGCATAATTGTTACTAAATTCTACGTATCATAGCATACATATATCTTATTCATTGCATTCGATAGATTGTAACCTCGCGGACGGAGAATACATCCTCGTGCCAGAGCAAGGAGTTGCTCAGGAGATAGCCCTAGATCCAGCACCAGAGCCTACCCCAGAGGATCTGCCTGCCCCAGCTTTGGAAGGCAAGCCCCGGTTTTATGCATAACCAGTTCTATATATTATTTTACTGCACTTAATGATTGTAGGCTTGTATTGTGCACTTAAGTGTAGGAGTTGCCTGAAACCCTAGTTGCATTACCTCAGGATTTCCTTTGAGATGGATACTAGTATGCTAGATCGAGTAGCTGCTTTGCTAATTAGGGATCTCGATAGAAGTCGAGTGATTTTTCTAGCACTCGCGCGAGGTCAGGAAATTGGTTGTATCCACTTTCATATCATACTGATGTTGGTATGTGGACACGGATCCATGGGGATGCGTGGTCTACGAGATGAAATTGGAATAAGGATTAACATGTGGTTACCTGTGTTAAGCGTTTGAATGTACTAAGCACATGCCGAGAAATATGGTAAATCGGTAAGCCTAGTACCTGAGTGAACCTGCCCACAGACTTTACTCCTCACGCGACCTGAGACGTGGTCTCCCATTCCGGTTATGGTGGGTACAAGTGCGGTCACTGCACGACGGCAGTCGGGGTCAGTGAGGCATTGTACGCCAAGGCGGTGAGCCCTGATCTGTTGCCAAGGAATCTATGGGGACGGTTGATGTGTGTGGGGACGGAGTGCCTCGCCACGTCATGTGTTTAGGTTTACCTTGCAAGGATAAAAACTCGATTCGAATCGTCTGCTTCTCGCAGCTAATCAGACTGCTTAATCCATTGTACTACATTGAGTAACAAGTGGAAATGTGATGATTTGGCAAAAGATGTTGATTGCAAAAATTGTTTGATACCATGAATGAGTAGATAGTACACCTTTTAGTCTTAAGGGAGTCACACTAAAACTTGAAAAAGCTTAAACTTGATTTTTAGACTCAGCTAGTGCTTTTGGCAACCAAACCCCTCAGCCAAACAGCTGTATGTCTAGAGGTAGAGGAGTAGACTCCTCACACCGGGTAAGTCTAGCTGAGTATTAGTATACTCAGCCTTGCTTGTGGCATAATTTTATAGGTTCTCTGGAGGACATGGTTGCTGTAGTGACTTGGCCATCCATCTTGCCACCGGGTTGGACAGTCGAGTGGGACCCTACCTCGGCAGAGGAGGAGCATGAGGAGTGATTGGACAGGCTTCCCTATCTCTCTGTCTATTTATCGTTAGTTTTATTCCGCTGCATTCCGAACAATGATGACTACTTTTGCTAAAACTCTGATGATGATGTAATAAATTTAATACTCCTTACTGTATGGTTTTATGCTTTATTGTATTTGCTCTGTGCCTCACCATCGAGTGAGTATGTGGTACTTGATCCTGTTAGTGGCCTCGTCGGAATAGATCCGAGGGACTGACATGTTATTCCCATTTAAGTATGGTCTAGCCTCTAAGGCAGGACTTAGGCACTTAAGTCGGAATAATTCAGGCGGTTCTGCCACAACACACAAGAGCGCAACACTGCAACAGCACGCAAACAAGCAAAAGAGAGCACACAAATCAAAACGATGGAGTCACAGCTCAAGAACGTGCTCAAAACCTCTCTCTAACAAATCAACAGTGTGGTCATAGAGGTTTGGGGTTGTAGTGTGCTCAAAGTGTGCTTGGGGTGCTACTGCAAGATGCCTAGGGGATCCTTTTATATCCCATAGGGACCTAGGAGCCGTTAGAGCTTCGGTTGGAAGCTCCCAGCCTTCCCTGTCTGCGGGTGCACCAGATTTACAATCAATGATCTGTTTCCTTCATCATTCGAGCCAACCGTTGTGTGCCTTCGGTTGCATGGCACACCAGACATGACTCGCCTGAGGCCACAATGCGTTTGACGTGCTCGAGGCAGCAGCTTGACTGAGGCCACAGCTCGCCCGAGGCAGTCTATCACACCCGGTTTTGGAAGGCAAACCGAATGCGAACCATGTACGTGCCAGGATCAGAAACTCACGTACACAGCGATTACATAATTGGACATCATCACACAATGCTCAAAGTAAATAGCGGAAAAGTACTTTATTACAACCAGATGTCCGAGACATCCACTGAGTCTATAACATAGTCATTAACATCAATGTGCAGAAATACGAAACATAGAAGATAAGGCCTTCACAGGCAGCTGACTGGGGGTTTGCCAATAAGATAAAGTAGAACTCATCGTAGTCCTGAAACTCCTCAAGGTCCTCCATGTTGTCCGCATCTCCTCCTGAGCACTGAGTACAGTGGGGACAACCTGGGGTGGGGTGGTTTGTAAAGCAAGGGTGAGTACACATCAACGTACTCAACAAATGCCCTGTTTGGCTAAAGTGGACTAGCTGTATGTGGAGTTAAGGTTAAGCAGCTGCTTTTAGTTGGTCAAGTATTTATTACTATAAGTAGAGCCAAGTTTTAGTAATAAACCCAGTTTTTACCCAAATGTACTCCCTCCAAGAGGAAATACAAGAGATCATAATTATACCATCATCATAAAAAGCAACCAAAGTTCTTCTAATCAAAGAGGATCCCAAGGCCGCTCATAACCGTGAGCACGGCTGATATACAAGTTTCTAACACTCTGCAGAGGTCGCACACTTTACCCACAAGCCATGATTCCCATTCTGCCCGGAAAGAGCCAATCTCCATTGACCACTACCTAGGTGGCCTGGCAGGGTATCACTATGTAGCCTTTACAAAGATTTCCTAGAGGTCATAGCCGCCCGTTAGGTTTCTCCAGTTTGATAAACACAGTACCTCTCCCCAAAGGAAGGGTGACTAACAAAACCAAATCAAGAACCTCTACAGCCAGCCTCGGCAGAGCAAGTACTGTGCCCGGACCCCATTGACGGCCCTACGGTGAAGCCAACTACTCCTCTGGTTCCTCTAATTAATCAACTAAGGCGTCCCATTCCACCCTTATGGTTGCACTGTTATCCCGAGTTGTCACTCCCCAAACAGGTCCTTACGGAGAGGTACTTAGGAAATAGCCTGAGTCCCCTAAAGTATCACAAGAACACCATCGTGATAACATCATCGTATCATAGTATTTACATCATGTTCATTGATTAAAGTAAAGCAATAGCATAAAGCTAACCATGATAACCCAAAAGGTAAACAAGGATAAGGTTAATACAGACTAATCAATCCTTAGGTTTCAATAATGTAATGGGGGATGGTGAATTATAAGTATGTAGGACAAAATAGGTCAGAGGACACTTGCCTTCACCATGTTGTTGCTCAGGAAGATCTTCGGCAACACACTCAGGAACCACGGGCTGCTTGTTGTCTAAATAAAGCAATGATGCATTGAATACATTTGGAAAAGTACAAATGAACAACACACCAAACACGTACAATCAAGTGAACACAGGTTTGATAAAACACTAAGAACATATAGGGTAGACTTGAATGCTAGGGTTTAATATAATTAGAGATCAGTGATTCCCTAGATATTATGGACTATTTAGTTTAGTGCCACTAATTAGTGAGATACAAAATTATACCAGGTATTAATTCATACACAACATTTTATTAATCTCACAAAATTAAACATCTAAGTACCATTAGCATTTCCATTTTATTTATTTTATTAAACAAATACATTATTACTTAAACTTAACCTTTAGTCTAGACATAAAATTAAAGTGCACAGACTGTGGATGATTATAATATATTTGGACAGAGAATATTTCTATGAACATTTTGCAATTTGAACCACTAAATTTGGAGTTCATATGAAAAGGATATGAAATAAACAAGTTTTGAAGTTTGAAACATGAAAATAAGTCCAATTCTGTGATTATTTAAATGGTCAGTGGTCTGTTTAAAAGAAGCCAAGGGCCTGCACGCAATACTCAGGGACGACAGGTTCTATTACCCGGGAACTGGGGGTCTTTTAAGCAAAACGGCCGTGCGAAGGGGTATCGGGCACTCTCGACCGCCCGATCATAGATGAACGGCTGAGATTAGATCTGCAAACAAGAGCGCGCGTGCAGACGGGCAAGCACTGACAGGCGAGCCAATTGTGTCAGCGACCTGAGGGGTGAGGTGGGCTGACCAATTGGGCCCAGCACCAGGGGGCGCAGGTGCTGACCGGCGGGCTCGGGGACAGAGCACGCGAGCACGAATCGGTATCCGGTGATCTAGACCACACGATCGGGATCGAATGGTGGAGATCAACGCCGGGAAGGCTTATGGCTGCGGGCAGCACCGCTCCTACTCCTCGGCGGTGAGGTCACCGGAGACAAGGGGAACGACCACAGCAAGGTTCTAGGGGTTTGGGTAAGGGCCCAGGCGTACTCAGGGCGATCTGGCAAACTCATTCATGGGCGCAATACCGACGCGGGGGCATCAGAGGGCGCGAAACACGACGAGGCAATCTAACAGCGGCACGGATCAACTCCGACGAGGAATTACGCGGACACTAGGGCAGAACTAGGCGAAATAAAGGCATGGGAAGGTTGCTCACCTTGAGTGTGAACTTAGGAGCGCTTGGGCGACGGCGGTGACACGGTGAAGCCTCGGGTCAACGGTGGCGGACTCTGGCTGCATGGGGAAGACTCCGGTGAGCGTGGACCGGGCAAACCATAGGGGCTGGGGGTGAACCGAGAGGTGTCCCAAGTTGCTGACGGCGAGGCAGAGTTCACCGAGGCAACGAGCGCGGCACGGGCTCAACGGTGGCCGTAGAACAGATGGTGGGCTTCGGTGAGTAGTGGTGGAGCTACCTGGACGCGCGCGCAGGGCGATAGAGAGGGCGAGGGTGCTCGGCTGAGGGCGCAAATGAGCAGGGGGAAGTGGGCTTGCGGGGTGCGGGCTCTAAAGGGGTTGAGGGCGTGCGGAGGTGGCCAGAAAATGCGCGAACGTGGGCACGTCCATAGTGGGAGTGCGCGGGCGGGAGGTTAGGGACGGGGGCCTGACGGGTGGGGTCCGTAAGGCATAGAGAGAGGATGAGCGCGTGCGTGAGGGAATCGGCGTCGATAGGCCGGCCCCATAGAGCAGCGAGAGGGAGAGAGGGAGAGAAGGGGCACGCGTGCGGGATAGGCTGACAGGCGAGCGAGCGCGTGCGGACATGCGGCTTGGCTTGGACCGAATTGGTTTTTCCCCTTTTCCTGGAATTTCTACTGCTTTTCTATTTTATTTTACCTAGTGTTTTCAATTCAAATTCAAATCAAGTTTAAAATTCAAACTAAATCAAACATGTGCAACAATTCCAAGAATATATTGGGCTCAGCATGATACAACATTTCATGACTCACATTGTTTTGACAAAATAAAATAATTAATCCCTCACTAATTAAGCTAAATCTACCAAAAAGAAAAAGAGAGAGAGGAACTAGAGAGAGAGAGAGAAGAGTAACACCTGAATTTGGTAGGTAATTAGAAAGAAATTTTATACCCCCAAATTTAGGGTGTTACAGACCTATCCCCCTTAAAAGGATCTCGCCCTCAAGATTCAGGGTTGGCTAGCAAAGAGTTCAGGGTACTTGGCTCTCAGATCATCTTCTCTTTCCCAAGTTGCTTCTTCTTCTGAGTGATGGCCCCATCTGACTTTGCACATCCTGATGGTGCTTCTCCGAGTGACCCGATCTACTGTCTCCAGAATCTGAGTTGGCTTCTCAATGTAAGTCAAATCTTCTTGAACTTCAAGGTCCTCTGTTGGCAACTGCTCTTCTGGTACTCACAAGCATTTCTTTAGCTGAGACACGTGAAATACGTCATGCACGGCTGACAGATTTTCTAGTAAGTTGAGTTGATATGCCACTTCTCCACGTCTTGCTTGAATTTGGTACGACCCGATGTATCGAGGTGCTAGCTTGCCTTTGACTCCGAACCTTTTTGATTCCTATGATGGGTGACACTTTCAAGTAGACATAATCTCCCACTTCAAAGCTCAGTTCTCTTCTTCGGGTGTCAGCATAGCTTCGCTGTCTAGACTGCGCTGTCTTCAGATTCTCTTGGACCATTCTGATGTTCTCTTTAGCCTCAAGCAGAATATCTAGACCGAACACCTACCTTTCACTGGGTTGGTCTCAATGCAACGGAGTTCTGCAATTCCTCCCGTAGAGTGCTTGGAATGGTGACATCTCAGACTGGCCTGATAGCTGTTGTTGTAGGAGAATTCTGCATATGGTAGCCTCTTGTCCCAACCTAACTTGTCTTGCAAAGCACAAGCTCTCAACATATCTTCAAGAATCTGGTTGGTTCTCTCTGTTTGACCATCTGTTTGAGGGTGATAAGCTGAACTGAACTTCAAATGTGTGCCCAAAGCTTCATGTAGCTACTGCCAAAAATGAGAAGTGAACTGGGTGCCTCTGTCTGATACTATCTTCTTTGGAACGCCATGCAAACACACAATTCGAGACATGTATAATTTTGCCAACCCTGCGCTGCTATAGGCGGTCTTGACTGGTATAAAATGGGTCGCCTTTGTTAAACAGTCCACTACTACCCAGATGGAGTCATAACCAGCTCGAGTGCGGAGCAGACCAACTATAAAGTCCATCCCAATCTCATCCCATTTCCACTGAGGAATCTGCAATGACTGCAACAAACCTGCGGGCCTCTGATGCTCTGCCTTGATCCTCTGACAACTGTCGCATCTGGCAACATACTCTGCTATCTCCCTTTTCATACCGTACCACCAGAATCTTTTCTTCAGGTCTTGGTACATCTTCTCGCTACCAGGGTGTATAGAATATGTTGTCTCATGAGCTTCCTTGAGAATCAGTTCCCGGATCGATTTGATGTCGGGAACGCACAGCCTATCCTTGGACCATACCACTCCTTCTACGTCTTCACGGAAATCTAGACCTTTCCCATCTATGATCAGCTACGGGATCTCATTGATCTTCTCATCATCTTTCTGACCTTTCCTGATGTCTTGCTCCAGAGTGGGTTCCAGCTCGACTGTCACTCCTTGAGTGTTATTCAGAAATCCAAGACTCAGCCTATCGAATTCCTTTGCTAGCTCGTACGACATCGGGTGAGCGGTCAACATATTAACTTGACTCTTTCTGCTCAAAGCATCTGTAACCACATTTGCTTTGCCTAGATGATAATGTATCTCCAGCTCATAATCTTTGATCAACTCTAGCCATCTTCGCTGCCTCATGTTTAGCTCTGACTGAGTGAATATGTACTTGAGGCTCTTGTGATCCGTGTAGATATCACACTTCTGCCCTTATAAATAGTGTCTCCAGGTCTTCAGTGCATGCTGCTAACTCTAGATCATGAGTGGGGTAATTCTTCTCATGAACCTTCAGCTGGCGGGACGAGTATGCCACTACTTTCCCTTCCTGCATTAACACACTTCCCAGTCCGGTGTACGAAGCATCACAATATACTGAGAATGGCTTGTGAACATCTGGCAGAATCAATGCCGGTGTTGTTGTCAACTTCTTCTTCAGCATCTCAAAGGACTCTTGATGTTGGGATCCATTTGAACTCAACCTTCTTCGCCAACAAGGCTGTCATTGGCCTGGCAATCTTGGAGAAACCCTCGATGAAATGCAATAGTAACCGGCCATTCCGATGAAACTCTTGATTCCTCGGACATCTTTCGGTGCTTTCTAGTCCAGAACTGTTGTTACCTTCTTTGGATGCTTCGCTGATCCAGAACTCGCACTTGCTAAGCTTGGTGTACAGCTGACAATCTCGTAGCCCCTGAAGTAGTTTCCTCAAATGTTCTTCATGCTCTTGCTCATTCTAGGAATATACAAGGATATCATCAATGAACACCACTACGAACTGGTCGAGGTAGCCTTGAACACACTGTTCATCAGATATCACAAATTCCACATCCCTTTTTGGAGGCAACCCAGGCAAGTCTTCAGGAAAGACATCCGGAAATTCACATACCACCGAAATATCCTAGATTTCTTGTACGATAGCCTCATAAACTCGTCCAGAGGCTTTGGCTGGGATAGTTACAGGGATGGACAACTGGATCTCTTCATGACCATGGCTTAATTTAATGGTCCTTAAGTCTGTATTGATGATGGCCTTATGCTGGGCTAACAAGTCCATGCCCAGAATTACGTCTATGTCTTGCCCCTTTATAACAATCATATTTGTAAGAAATTCCTGTCCGGCCAATGTTATTGGTATTTGGAAGGCTGCTTCCTTAGTAAAGATTCATCCCCCAGGTGAGTGGATAACAAATCCCTCCCTTGATTCAGTGCAATGTATGCAATATTTCTCCACAAAATTCTTGCTTATGAAGGTATATGATGCACCAGAATCGAAGAGGATAATTGCTGGGTGATTTGCAACACGGAACATACCCATCATCACCGGTTCGCCCTCCGGTGTAATAGCCACCTGGGTATAATAGACCCGTCCAGTTTTCTTGAAATTCTTGCACGTTGAAGTGTTGGTCATGTTCCCTTTCCATGATTTGAGTTCCTAGTAGTCTGTTGAAAGTTGGATTTATTTTGCTTGGGATATGGGCAGTCCTTGATGAAATGTTTGGACTTTCCACAGTTGAAGCACCCACTAGAAGAACTAGGAAGGGCAGGGAAACGAGTACCAGGGGCACTCGGCTGATTGTTAGAAGCAGGGGCAGTAGTGGGACGAATAAAGACGGGCTGCTTGAATGGATATGAAGGTGGGCGAGGCGAAGAACGATTTTGATTAAATGGTCGGATCACCAACCTGGTTCTCTTTTCAGGCCCTTGATTTGACCTTTCACTTCCAAACCCCTTTGATTTTCCATGTCCCGCATTTTTGGCTTCCACTGCTAGTGTTGTACTGACAGCCTTACAGTAGGTGAGGTCCAAGCATGTTGCCATTTTCCGCTGAAGCCTATCATTGAGTCCCCTCATAAAACAATTCTTCTTCTTCAAGTCGGTATCCACCTGGTCAATAGCATACTGAGAGAGGTGGTTGAATTTGTTGAGATACTGCATTACCGTATCTCCTCCTTGCCTCAACCGGATAAACTCTTCTAGCTTCATCTAGAGCACTCCCAATAGAACATAATGCTCCCAGAATGCCAACTTGAACTCCTCCCAGGTAATCTGATGTCCAACAGGCTGGATTGCTGAAAATTTTACCCACCAGGTACTGGAAGGCCCTCTTAGCTGTTGTGCGGCGAACAAGGGCTTTTGGATCTTCGTGCATTGAATTAACCCAAACTTCTATTCCATTACTCTCACCCATTCATCGGCTTCTAAGGGTTCCTCTGCTTTAACGAAGAGCGGTGGTCGAGTCTTAGAGAATTCCAAATAGGTAGTATCATGCGGTCCTTGAGGGGAACTTTGCCTCCGTGCTGTTGGAATTGGTTGCCCACCATTTCGCACAAGAAGCGCGTATTATCAGCGGTGGCGTTGACCAGGGCAGTGATAGCCTCGGCCAAAGTCGGTGGTACTGGTGGCGGGTTGGGAGTGTCCTCCCCACCGTGGGATGTCCCCGCACCATCATGTGCGCGAGTCCGGGATGACATCTAAGGCAAAGAGAACATTCGAAAATATTACATGCCAACATACACCATCATATTACATTGCCAAAATGTAATAATTATTCAGACCCGTTTATACAACTCAACTTTTCTTACTTATTTTACATAAGTACGATACTTAGACTATACTACTCTAATCTTCTTCATCCTTTGTTGCTCCATTGCCTGCTGCAGGAGACTGTTCTTCAGCAAGGTTCATGGAAGGAGGGGGCTTAAAAAGGTCCAACTCCCCATTAGGTCCTTCATTAGCTATTCCCGATGGTCCAGCTCCCATTGCATCAACGTCTAGTGGCACGTCTAGGTGCAGCCGATCATACAATACATGTACTTCTTCGTGCAAAGTGTTGCAGTACGCCTGCAGGTTTTTGAGAGACGCGCTAAGTTCTGCCACGCGGGCTAGAGCTTTCGCTTCACAGTCCCAAGAGAAAGAGCACGAGTTGGCGGCCCAACCGATGGCCGTATCGCATTCTGAAATTTCACACTGCAAATGACTCACTTTGGCTGATAGCTCCGCAATACGGTGGCTATCCCGCTCACGTGCCCCATTCCTGTGGCGTAGTTCTGACCGGAGTTGCTCCACCCTGGCTTCCAGGTCTCCAATTGGGTCATTACTGCCACTACTGCTTCCTTCGTGTCGGGAGGCCAACTGATGTCCTGGCACACCATGAGGTCCAGTCGATTTGCGCTGGGTAGTCTTAGTGCGCACCATATCTCCATAAGAGGGGAAGATTTATTAGTATAGTTTTAAACATGATGCATGCATAATCTAATAATTTATGGAATCAACCTTCGTTGATCCCCCACTTCCTATATATATTGCACTCTGTTACCCGACGTTACAAGATAAAGGACTACCAGAAAGTGATAAGGTAAGAATGAAAGAATATTTCTAGGTAAGTGTTTGAAAACTTTTTTTGAGGTACTACGTAATATCTGAGAAGATGGGCTTCGCTCCGATACCAGCTGTGACGAAACCTCCCAAGGTATTAGGCCCACCTACAGATGTCCTTGTCCTAAGGACCTCGGACAACCATGTAGGTGCACGTAATCACTTGACAAGTTCGGTACTCTGTATCCTCATTACATCGGCCAAGAGCGTTTCACCCATCACGCAGATATTACATCACATTGGAGGAAAAGAATAAGCGAAAGCATATTACAATACTTAATTTACATTCATAAAATATATAGAGAGAGTATTATTACAATGTCGGGTATTAAGAGTGCATAAAGTATTATTACAAACCAGGGAGGCAAAACACCCTCCTGCACAAAAGTTTAGTGTTTTCAAACTGGGAGGCAGACATCCTCCCGCACACACGATCACTGCTTTGGCTCCTCTTTTGGTACCATCTTTGAACAGAAATAGCAAAACTCCGTTGTTTCCTCACCTACAACAACATGGGTTCGAAAACCCTGAGTATGAAGTGTACTTTCGCAAGTCTTACCCGTCTAAGCAAAAAGACTCTCAAGGATATGCTGGCTTTTGGGAATCAAGGTAAAGCTTATCAAGAATCAAAGACTCTGTTTGCAAAAATGCTTACGAACAGTGGATCCTTAAAAATCCAGTTTTATTATCAGATTAAGTCATTACCTGCATCTAGAGTTCTTTCTATCCTAGTTCAGGCACTTGGCCTATACTAGCCATCTTTTATCACCCTTTGAGTTCACTGGAATGCTACGTGTAGGGCAGTGACCAAGTCTTCATGTCCGAGAAGTAACGGTGATCTGAATCGATTAATACCCAGCTGGGGATCTCCAACCACACGACATATGTAGCACTTAACCCTTGCATATGTCAACTCGCTACCGGGTTTCTCAAGACCAGACCGGGTTCACGCCAACCGAGAGCACAGATACACCATCGTCCAGCCTCTTGCCATGGAGGGTACACGCTACTCTCGCCGTCTCTCCACTCCCATTGTGTGTTGGCCTTTCTGGTATTGGTCTGTCCGAGGCAAAGCTTACCCATGACGAGGCATGTGGCCAATTAAAAGGTCCTCAATCATCAAGCCTACATCGGTACGGTCCTTAATCGACTCAGATGGAGGCACTACACCGAGATTTCCTTCTTGTGCAAGTCACCCGCCCGGTCTCGTCTTTATCGTTTACAATCCCAAAGTTTGGTATATGATAGAGGTACATCTTTTCCAATGTTGAACAAATCACGGCCATGATGGATCCACCATCAAGTCTTTTCTTTGAAAACTTCCCTTCCCATATGCAGCATTATCTTTGTTTAAAACAAATCGTTTTGTTTTCTAAGGCAAGACTAAGCATCAGAAAACTTTTAAGTAAAACAGGTATCAAGGAATGGTAAACAGTTCCAAGGAAGGAAATGCAGCAATTGTTTATCACCCAACTCCTATCACCTAATGCATCATTTCAAGTGATAAAGAGTTTAAAATCACAAGGAAAGGGGTAAATGCACCGGGGCTTGCCTTGTTTTGTAGGAGACTCGGGATCTGTTCCACAAATATCAAAGTAGAAACTGTTCTCGATAGGTGGAATTTCAACTTGTGGGGCAATTTCTTCTTCGACAATCACTTCTTCTTTGCTTTCTATACATGACAATACATATACATGAATGCTCATGTGATGCTATGAATATGCAGTTACAATAGGAACACCCTAAGTTATATCTTGAATATAACTTTCCTTCACGGTACACTTGAGTCACTAGGGGTTTTTTTGAGTTAGTACCCTATCAGGGTTAAACAAATTCTATTATAGGGAGCTAGGGTTTGGGGTTTGGGATCAAACAATGTCCAAAACATGCCAAATTTTACTGAAGGTTTTTAATTATCATATTAAGCTTACCCAAAAAGTTTTATGATTTTTGGGGTTACCAACTTAATTCTAAAATTCTAAAAGACTAGGCTTAGACACCTTTAAATGCTAAATAATTCATGATTGAGACCAAAAATCTTGGAACTATTTTTATTAAATACTAGAGGAATTTAGGAGTCTAGTAAAATTGGTCCCATATTTTTATCATTTTTCTAGGATTTCCTATAAATTTCCTAAGCCTGGCAGAAAAAGAAAAGGAAAAGATTCATTAATGGGCTCAAACCAGCCCAAACCGGCCCACGGACGGGGAAAACGCGCCCGCACTGGCGACTTGCGCAGAGGACCCCGGTTGTTTGAATAACTGGTAAAGAATCCTTGGCTACTATTCACTGTCTCTCTGACATTCCCACTTAGGCCCCTGTGTTTCTGTTTCTTCACTGCTATAACACCCCTGGTGTTACTGTTACTAAAACTTGAGCATAACATCATGAGCATCAGCATTTCATGTGTTTGACGCACCTAGAATGCATTCACTAGGCAAAAGTTTCAAACAAGTTGTATTGTTACGACATTTTGCAAATAGAACCCTGGTGTAGGGTACTTAGCCCTAAATGGGGATTATAAGGGTAAAACAAAACCCAAATAGATAAAACCCTAAAGCTTAAGTGAAATAATCATAAAATGTTACTAAGAATGGACCTACATTACATTTACACCCCTGAGATACCAGAAATCCTAATTGGAACCCTGAAAAACTCTAAATCCAAACCCTAGGGGGTTAAGTGCAAAATTAATCCACTTTTGGACTTAAGTGGAAAAACCATGATAATAAAGTGTCCTAATCCATATGATTCACAAATATGTGAATTTGCAAGCTAAACCCTGAATTTTGGACCTATTGCAAAAAGGACCCCATTGGTGTTCTTGAGCTAAGTCTGAAAATTCAGTGTTTGAGCTCAACTTTGGAGCTTTGTAACTTTCAAATTATAAGGTTTTTGCCCTAGGTCACCACAACAATTTTGTAGCTCTACGAAAGGAGAACAACTTTGCTTAAGAGTGTAAGCATAGTTGTTATGAAGAAATGGAAGAAAATCAAACACAAAGTCTGGCTGTCAGGCTGTTTGAGGTCTGAATTTCAGACTAACAATGCAACTGCAGGAACTTTGGGCAAAAATTCAAACATGATTTAGTAGGAATTTGGCTATAGTTATTATGGCAAGATTGTAGCTGAATTATTGGTCTACAACTTTGCTGCAGAACTTTGTACGAGTCGCCAAAGAAATTTGAGAGAAATTTGGCCCTAAACTTTGACTGTCAGGTGCACTGAATGGGATTCACCATGGTACAGTGCTCTGAACGCCGCCAGCTCGGTTTTTCTCGCCGCCGACGATCTCTCCACCACGATCCGTGCCGCTGCCGTATCGATTCATGCTCGGGTTGATCGGATAACGCTCGGAGTCACGTCGTCGTGGATAACTCCGGCCAGTAAACAAATCCAGCCACCGTACCGCACGCGCCACGGTAGAATCGGATGACCTCGCCAGTGACCGCTGCCTTCCGGCCTTGCGCCGCGTGTCCAAGCATTTCCACCGCATCGCCGTGACCTGCTCTCGCTCCCCGTTGATCGCCGGAGTGACTGCCACGGCGTAGGACACGAATTCACTGCGCCAGTGAACTCCCCCTTCCTCCGACCGCCGCGCATCATCGTTCCAATTCCCGGCCACCGCTCTCGCTTAGTATAAATTGAGCCCGCCGTGAGCTCCGCAAGATCATCACGCACCACACCACCTAGTATTGCCTCCAATCTTGCAACCGTGAGCTCAAATTTTGAACTTCCCCCAATCTGCTCAAAAACACCGCAAGAACACCCCCACCGCGGCCAGCTCAACTCAGGTCAGTTCAATTTCTCCATCACTTGTTCTAGCATCCCTAGGCTCTCCTCAAGCTCCTCGACCCCTTTAATTGAACTGGACCTCCATGAATCACCGAGAACGCGAGTGAATGTCCACGCTGCCCGCTGTCTTCGTGGGCAGAGCTAGGTAGATCGCCAATCGTGAAATTGGGTGAGGGGAAACCCTTGTTAGGTCGCGGATTTGACCTCTACCAAAGTAGGGCACCAGTCCTTGCCCCGTTCGGCCGGTCCACGAGCTCGCCGGAGCTCTGCCGCGCTCGTCGCCGTCGGGGACCTCGACTTGGAAGGGAATAGAACGTGGGGGGCTTTCTTGTAAACTGTCAGCGACTCAGGAAAATAGTGTAAGAACCCTCTTCAAGTTATCCGGAACGCCGAGGGTCTTTGTGCAAAGTTTTGCGGGCACTCGCGCGCGGGCACATTTCTGCTGGGAATGGGTCGTCTTGGGCTGATTTCAGTCCAGCACTATTCATGGCTTTCTCCTTTTCTTTTTCTGCCAGGACTTAAACAATTTTAGAAAATGGTAGAAAAATGGTAAAAATGTCAAACCAATTTTCCTAGATTCCTTATTTTCCATAGAATTTAATAAAAATAGTTTTGGAGCATTTAAAATAGCCTAAAACATTGGTTCTGGATTTTTAGAAAATAGATAATAATTCCAAAAATCTCCAAACTTTTTATTGGAACTCTAAACATTCTAAACATTATTTAGAAGCCTTGGGTAGAGTTTGGTTTGAATTGGACCTTGTTTTATAACTAGAACCCAAAACCCCACCCCTTGCTCTTTGGACTTCACTATTGACTCCGGAAACCCTAAGTTCTCGGAGTTCCGTGAAGGACAGTTGTATTCAAGATTTTAGAAATAAACCTTTACTATTTTTGCACACTCATAAGCATTTCATGAGCATTAATTCTTATATATATATGGTTATATTTAGAAAACGAGGAGGAAGTTGAAGTAGAAGAAGAAGAGAAGACTTCACCGCCACCACCTGCGGAACATCAGGCAGGAAATTGTTTTTACTTTGACATCTGCGGATCTGAGCCTGACTCACCTATAAACGAAGGCAAGCCCTAGTGTATTTGCCACCTCCTTGTGTTTTAAAAATCTTTTTCACTTGCTTGATGCATTAGGTGATAGGAGTTGATTGCAAAAACAATTCCTGCATTACCTTCCTTGAATTTGATTACCTTCCTTGATCACCATTTTACAAAAGATTTTTGATGCTTAGCCTTGCTTTAGGAAAACAAAAGGTTTTGTTTTTACAAAAGATGATGTGACAAAGTGGGTGGGATGTTTTTCAAAAACAAAACTTGATGGTGGATCCATCATGGCCGTGATGGGTTCAACATCGGAAAAGATGTACCTCTGCCAGGTACCAAACTTTGGGTTTGAAATAATTAAGCTGAGACCGGGCGGGTGACTTGCACGAGAAAGGAGTCTTGGTGTAGTGTCTCCGTCTGAGTCGATTAAGGACCGTGCCGATGTAGGCTTGCTGACCGAGGACCCTTTAACTGGTCACATGCCTCATCATGGGTAAGCTTTGCCTCGGGCAGACTAATACCAGAATAAGATAACACGTAATGGGCGTGGAGAGATGGCGAGTGTAGCTTGTACCCTTCGTGGCAAGAGGCTGGACGGTGGTGTATCTGTGCTCTCGGTTGGCGTGAACCTGATCTGGTCTTAAGAACCCCGGTGGTAGGTTGACATATGCAAGGGTTAAGTGCTACATATGTCGTGTGATCGGAGATCCTCAGCTGAGTATAATCGATTCGGATCGCCGTACCTTCGCGGTTATGAAGACTTGGTCACTGCCCTATACGTAGAACTCCAGTAAAGATGAAGGGATTGTTAAGAAATTGGCTAGTGCAGGTCAAGTGATTGAACTAGGGTAGAAAGAACTCTAGTTATAGGTAATTTTACTTAACTGGACAAATAAAACTGAATTTTTAAGGATCCACTTTTAGTAAGCATTTCTGCAAAACAGAGTCTTTGATCATTGAGAAACCTTACCTTGACTCCCTTATAACCAGCATACCCTTGAGAGTCTTTTTCTTTAGTCGGGTAAGACTTGCTGAGTAATTCCATACTCAGGGTTTTATTCCCCGTTGTTTTTAGGTGAGGAAGCAACCAACTTTTGTTGCTTCTGTTCTAAGGTGGTACCAAAGGAAGAGCACCAGGAATGAAGTTGCGGGAGGAAAGGATCCTCCATAAAAACTTTTGTTTAAAGACTTATCGGGAGGGGGTTTTGCCTCCCTTGGTGTGTAATAATTATACTATGCACTTGTAGGTTATATTCTGGTCTGTAAATATTCAACTCTATCTTACTTTTAAATAAAGGTAAGTTCATGTAATTGCTTCTGCATTCTCGTAACTCCGATGCTTGTAATGTCTGCGTGACGGGTGAAACTCTCATGGGAAAGGTAAGAAAAGCAGATACCGAACTTGTCAAGTGATTCAGGGGCACCTACAGGGTTGTCTGAGGTCCGATGGACAAGGACAATTGTAGGTGGGCCTAATGACTTGGGAGGTTCTGTCATAGCTGCGTCAGGTCCACGACGGTGAACGGCGGTGAGCATGCCTCCGGCGAACTTGTACCAGCCAGAACACGCAATGGCCGGTGCCCTAATTCGGCTAACACCAAATCCTACCCCAGGCAACCCTAATCCCTCCATCAATTGCACAAATCCGGCCCATAGTTTGTCTGCCCACGACGGCGGTGAAAACTGGAGACAAATCGAGGTGTTCTTGGTGTTTCAGTGTGGTCTAGCTCAATCAAACGGGTATACGAGCAATAGGAGGCTTAATGGATGCTAGAACATCAAGCAGAGAAGCTTGAACTAACCTGTAGAGGGCTGGCCACGGCGAGGTGTTCACGGCGGCGCGGAAAATAGAATTGGGGGAAAAGCAAAATTGGGACGCTATGGTGGATGATCAGAGGCAAGGGCAGGTGTTCGGAGTTCGTAATAAGTTGGCGAAGCAGGACAGGGCATCAATTTATAGTAGCTTGAAGCGGTGGCTTCGAATTTAGGAGGAGAACGAGGCTTATCTTCCCAGCGAGGTGATTATCGAGGCCTGCCGTGGAGCGCATGCGTTCACCGTGTGACGGCCTCTATTTAGGGGATGCCACGATCACGGCAATGCGGTGAATCAGGCGAGTACGTGTCCCCTGCTGCGTTCACGGCGAGCACCAGCGGCGATATTTCATCGCCCGTGCGGCAAGGGGTATGGCAATGACTCAGCTTTGGCCAAGCCCTCCGCACCCAAGATCTTTTACCCGCCACGGTTATCCACTCCACACTGGCACAAATCACGGCGGATCGCACAGATCGCAACGCGGTGATCACTGGCGGCGAGGTTCAGTGAACCCAAGATCTTCTTTAGACTACTGTACCATCAAAGTCTTTCATCAGTGCGCCTGACAGAGATAATTAGAGGGCTTGGTTCTCCAATTTTTGTGTAGCAACTTGATCATCTGTATGCAGCAAAATTGTTGTCCTATAATTCATCTTTGATTTTGTTATAGCACCCACAATCGAATAGTCACTGGATCCTACTCAAAACTGATCTCAAAGTTCATCTGACTTTACTGTCAGTCAGAATTCAGTGCTTGAGTTGACTGATAGCCACACTTCAAGCCTATTTATCTCCAATTTTTGTATAGCATCAATGCTTAGTCACTTAAGCAAAGTTGTACTCCTAACATGGTTTTACAATTTTGATGTATTAACCTAAGGCAAAATCCTCAAGAATTGAGAAGTACAAGGCTCCAAAGTTGGCTCAATTTCACTAAAATTCAGGGTTAGCCAATTAGAGTTTCTTGGGTCTTTTTGCAATTAAGTCCAAATTACTCCACAATACTTAAAATTCCTCCAATGTAAAATTTACTTAGTTTTTGATGTTCTATCACTTTGATATTTCCACTTTGGTCCAAAAGTGCATAGAATTTGAATTTACCCACTAGGGTACAATTTAGGGTTTTCTAGGCTTTCTTTTAGGGTTTTGAGCACTCTAGGGTTTTTGTGCCATTTAAATCCATCACTCTTAATCTCTTTGGGTGTTTCCGAAGACTTTTGAGATTTTTCTCACTTTGGCTTACTGTTATCCACATGCCCTAATCCTAGGGTTAAGTACCCTTCCCTAGGGTTAAGCACACTTCAAGTCACCACATCACAACTTGTTTTGAAATTTTACCTAGTGAATGCATTCTAGGTGTAACAACACAATGAAATGTCAGTGCATATGATGTCATGCTCAAGTTTTAGTGCTAGTAACACCTGGGGTGTTACAACCACCACTGCTGTAGGCTGTCGTTGTCCACCCCTACACCGCCGTCAACCTGAAGACCCACATTCCGGTAACTTTGGAGATGAAGAATCCAAATTTCACCAAGTGGGCGTCCTTCTTCAAGGCCCTGTGTGGGAAATTCAGTCTTCGCCCCTACATCGACGGGCCTCCTCCTCCAGTCGGTGATCCATCGTGGGACATTGCTGAGTGCACTGTCCGTGGCTGGATCTTGAACACCGTCGTCGACTCGATTCTTGATCTTGCCCTCACCGACGAGAACTAGTCCGCCCACAAACTGTGGGTGGCGATTGAAGGCCTCTTCCGCTCCAATCGTGCACCCCATGTTGTCTTCCTGCTTGAGGAGTTTCACTCCTTGCAGCAGGGCGACTCGACGATCGATGAGTACTGCCAACGACTCAAGGTCAAGGTTGCTGCCCTACGGGACGTTGGTGAAACCATCGAGGACGCCCGACTCGTCCTCAGCCTCCTCCGCTGCCTCAACCCACGCTTCAGCGGCACTGCCGACGACATCACAAATTCTGTTGTCCTACCATCTTTCTCCAGGGCCCGCAAGATGCTCTCCCTCAAAGAGTTGCGTCTCGCCAATGACGAGAAGACCATGGCAGCCTCCACCATGGTGGTTGTCTCTGGCTCCACCTGTACCTCCACGGGATGCCGCTCCTCCTATGATGCTCCCACCAGTGCTCCTCCCAAGGGCTCCGGGGGCGGGGCAACAAGAAAGACAAAGGCAGCAAGAAGCAAGGCGGCTAGCGTGGCTAGGGCAACGCCAACAACGGCTGGCAGCAGGGCAGTGGCAGCGGTTGGCAGCAAGGTAGCAATGCCCAAACCAGGGGCAACCGCTCCATGGGGCCATGGTTCTGCTACAACCCATGGGCTTCCCAGGGCAGGGCTCCTTCAGGTGACAGCTGGCAGCAAGGCCCCAAGTCTGGCAGCTGATAGCAGGGCAGCCAAGGTGGGCGCAACCAGGGCCTCATGGGTGCCAACCCACTGGCGCACTTCGCCGCACCGCCACCTCCTTCCCCGGTGTGGGATCAGGCCGGCCTCACGTCGCCCTGAACCAGATGGCGCTCCAGAACTCTGGCTGGGTCATGGACTCTGGCGCCACCTCCCACATGCACAACACGGATGGTATACTTCTCTCCCGTCAACCCTCCTCTGTCCCATCCATCACTGTTGGCAACTGTCATCACCTTCCTATGTCTTGCTCTGGCACCTCCACATTGCCTGGCAGCACTTCATCCTTTTCGCTTCGCAATGTTCTAGTTGTCCCATCTCTAGTGTGCAACTTACTTTCAGTTCACCAATTTACTCGTGACAACAATTGCACTATCGAATTTGACGCGTTTGGTTTTTCTGTTAAGGACCTATAGACCATACGCATGATTCTCCGTTCTAATAGCTCCGATGGCCTCTACACCGTCCCTGCCATGGCCCAAGCCAACCTGACCACCTCCACCAACCTCTGGCACCATCGTCTTGGTCATCCACGAGCTGCTGCCCTAAATTTGCTTAGACAAAATAATTCCATCTCATGTAATAAGTCTGCTCATACTCTATGTCATTCATGTCAACTTGGCAAGCACGTGTGGCTGCCCTTTGGAAATTCTAGTTGTGTTTCATCTCTACCATTTGAGCTTATTCATTATGATGTTTGGACCTCTCCCGTTGCCAGTGTCTCTGGTGCGCAATACTACCTAGTCATCCTCGATGACTTCACTCACTTTTGCTGGACTTTCCCTCTAGTCCGTAAGTCTGAGGTAGCCACTCACATCATTAATTTTTGCGCTTATGTCCACACACAGTTCAGCCTCCCTATCAAGGCTGTATAGGCTGATAATGGCACTGAGTCTGTTAATAATGCCCTCACCACATTCTTTGCCTCCAGCGGCATTCACTCACGACTCTCCTGCCCTTACACCTCCTCTCAAAATGGCAAAGCTGAACGCATCATTCGTTCTCTGAACGATATCTGCCGCACACTACTCATCCATGCTCACATGCCACCCAAATACTAGGCAGAGGCGCTAGCTACAGCCACCTATCTCCTAAACAGATGTCCCTGCTCAGCCATTGGCCATAGAGTTCCCTTTGAGCAACTCCACCAGCAGCCCCCTGACTACATCGTTCTTCGTGTTTTCTGTTGCCTTTGCTATCCCAACCTCACAGCCACCTCCAAACACAAACTGGCACCACGTTCCACAGCTTGTGTATTTCTCAGATACCCCTCTTCCCATAAGGGTTACCGCTGTCTTGACCTCACCACTAGACGAATTATCATTTCCCATCATGTTGTCTTCGATGAGATGTGATTTCCTTTTTGTGCTGACCCCACCAATGCGCTCCCCGGCTCTCTGGATTTCCTTGTTACAGGTCATATCGTGCCAGTGCCCCGAACTGCTGCCACGGCACCCCATGCGGTCGCTCCGTCGCCAGCCGACATTGAGCAGCCCCAACATTGAGCTCACTTGGAGGAGCTCGCTGAGGACCCAGCCATCCTTCAGATTGGCCAAGTTCTTGCACCTGCTCCGGCTCAGCCTGCTCCGGCTGGCCCTCCACCCCTACGGGTGTACACTCGACGGCGTGCTGCTGCTCAGCCAGCTCCACCAGAGCTGGAGGTGCGACCACCGGCGCCCGCTATTGCTGCACAGACAACGCCCGTCGTTCCTGCATAGCCGGCGACCGCTGTTTGTGTACAGCCAGCTCTAGCTCTGGCTATGGCGGCTCCTTCGATCCTGCTGCCTTCCACCTCGAGCTGTCCGGTGACACGGCTCCAGATAGGCTCGTTGAAGCCTGTCGACCGATATGGCTTCCCACCGGCAGCTCACGTCTTCACTGTCTCCACTGCCTCGCCGGTTCCCCGTGACTACCGAGGGGGCCTTGTGGACCCCCAATGGCACGAGGCTATGGCTGAAGAGCACAAGGTGCTTGTCGAAACCAAAACCTGGCGCCTCATTCCCAGTCCACCCGGTGCCAACGTGGTCACCGGCAAATGGATCTTCAGGCATAAGTTCCACTCTAATGGCAACCTAGCTCGCCACAAGGCTCGTTGGGTGGTTCGCGGCTTCACATAGCGCCAAGGCGTCGATTACGACGAGATCTTCAGCCCCATCGTCAAGCCTGCCACAATTCGGGTCGTCCACAGCATCGCGGCCTCTCGCTAGTGGCCCATCCACCAGTTGGACGTGAAGAACGCATTCCTTCACGGCCACCTGAATGAGACGGTCTACTGCTAGCAGCCTCTTGGCTTCGTCGACCAGGCACGCCCTGACGTTGTCCGCCTTCTTCAACGCTCACTCTACAGGCTCAAGTAGGCCCCTCGGGCGTGGCACCAGCGCTTTGCCACGTTCCTTCGACAGCTCAGCTTCGTCGCCTCTGCCACCGATGCCTCGCTCTTCATCTTCACTGAAGGCAGCTCCACAACCTACTTACTGATGTATGTCGATGACATCGTTTTCACAGCCTCTTCGGCTACTCTACTTCGATGACTCATCGACAGGCTTCACTTTGAGTTTGCCATGATAGACCTTGGGGAGCTCCATCACTTCCTGGGGATATCCGTCACTTGCTCCTCTGACGGTCTCTTCCTCAGCCAGCGATAGTATGTTGTCAACCTTCTTTAGAAGGCGGGCATGGCCGAGTGTCACTCGACGTCGATGCCTGTTGACTCTCGTGCCAAGCTCTCTGCCACAAAGGGCGCTCCTGTCACCGACCCCGTCGCGTACTAAAGTCTCGTGGGCTCTCTTCAGTACTTGACGCTCACCCGCCCTAACCTGGCATATGTTGTGCAGCAAATGTGCCTGTTCATGCATGACCCGCGTGAGCCTCACCTCGCGCTGATCAAGTGCATCCTTTGGTACGTGAAGGGCACTCTATTGGCCGGTCTCCACATAGGCACTGGATCTGTCGACAAGCTGATTGCATACTCTGATGCTGACTGGGCTGGGTGCCCAGACTCCCGCCGCTCCACATTAGGCTTATGTGTCTTCCTCGGCGACAATTTGGATTCCTTGTCCTCCAAACGGCAAACCACCGTGTCACAGTCTAGTGCGGAGGCCGAGTACAGGGTTGTTGCTCATGTGGTCGCAGAATGTTGTTGGCTTCGACAACTCCTTCAGGAACTTCATCTTCCCTTGAAGGTCGCCACAGTCATTTACTGTGACAACATCAGCGCCGTCTACATGACAGCCAACTCGGTCCATCACCGCCGCACCAAGCACATCGAGATTGACATCCACTTCGTCTGTGAGAAGGTGGCTCTCGGTGAGGTCCGAGTTCTCCATGTGCCATCCAAGTATCAATTTGGTGATGTCATGACTAAAGGCCTGCCAATTCAGCTATTTGAGGATTTCCGGTCCAGTCTTTGCATCTAGATTCCTAACGCTTCGACTGCGGGAGGCTGATAGATATACATATATAGTAAGTGTATATGAGGCAAGTTCATATTAGGCAAGTCCACAATCAGTGTGATTAGCACATGCCATGTATTGTGATTGGCACCTACCATGTACACTCATCCTGCCATGTATTGTGATTGGCACCTGCCATGTACACTCAGCCACATTGGCTATATATATGAATGTCACCACCTCACTGTGGTGTGTGGTGTTTTATCCAATCTTCCTATCTCTCTACACTACGATCTTGGTTGTAAGTGGTTTATCCGGGGTCCTTGGGACACTTGGATAGATCCTGTAAGTTGTTTGGTACACATGCATAGTCGTCTGAGGCCTTTGGGACAAGGACACGTCCATGTGGGCCCAATAACTTGGGAGGTTCTGCCACAGCTGGTATCGGAGCAAGATTAAGTATATTACGGTCACATACGTATTTTCAAAACAAAATTTTGGTTTTGGAAAACCTATTTTCAACTAAAAGCATTGTTTGGTTTTGAAAAACATATTTGAAAAACTATAATGCTAGCGACATCCTCTGTTAAGCCCTAAATTGAGGACTATCATGTGGCTTAGATTAAAACACTAACCCACAACTTGGGGGAATTGCATACATGTGTAATGTTGTTTTTGAGGCCATTCAGTCTTGAATGGATCAACGCTTAGGTAAGGTGAGATGTGAGAGCATGACCGAACAAACGTCGGTCTAGGGAAGAGCACGAAAAGCGCTTGATTATATACATGTTACACATATGTATATATGAAGGCTGCGATGTGGAGTATTTATTTTTCCAGGGTTTGGTACCCCATGGATGTGTATGGGCATACAGACATGGGAATACTGAGAAGTGTAATGTACTCGCAACGACGCACCTACGCTCAGGTAAGAAGGTGAGTTACCATAATGGGCTACCCTATGGTTAAAGTGTGGTAGCGGCGCCTATGTGTGGCTCGACGCTTAATGAGGAGCTAGCCTCCATATAGAAATATATGGAGTATAAACTGTGATAAATTATCATGTGTGAATTGCATCATTGGGAACTGGGCTGTGATTGAATTTTCTGTAGGTACACTAACTTCGAAACCGTATGTGTAGCTAACGACTAGCAATATACCGAGAGAACGTAGGTATGCCACCGGTATAGAACACTATTGCCACGTTATGTTGCTAAAACTTGTGAGGCCGAATAGGACGAGCATGCATCCTGATTTTTGCATTGTGTTTGTCGTTTGTGCACCAAAATGCTTCTCTCACCTTTATTCCAATAATTGGTGATTGTAAACGAACATGCTTCTCTCGTCTTTATTCCGATAATAAATAATTGTAAATTGTGTGTAGTATCACTATCCTATGAACTTTAATAAGTTCCTTGTCCTCTGCTCTTTAGATTACCTCGTTAGGTAGTACATGTGTTTCCCTCGCTTGGTTGGGTAGAAGGTATGGTGATTGTCTAATTCTTGGGCCATTAAACTACAAGAGTTGTTGTTTGTTTGCTTATGAAAAGATGCTAAGTCTAAATTAGAGGTCATGTGCGGGTGTATGTGAGCTCTCATAAATCTCTCCCTCGAAATGATTTCTATGTTGTTTAACGAAATTGATCACGACACATATGTCATCACTGTTGGATCAAAGGAGTATATAACTCTAATGTATTACTTTGTAGATTTTTCTACCTATTTAGAAATCTCCATCGAAAATCAAAACCTATTTGTTTCTAATTGTGTGATAAAAACCGCCATGTCATGTGTGGTCCCTTTTCTCTTGACTTTAGTAGTAACTGCACACATACAAGTTCCCTTTGCATCCTTTGTTGTAAAGGTGAAGCCTTGAAGCTTTTTAGTGTTGAGAGACCACTGATTAGTCCTCTTCATGGAGAAAGTAATATACCGCTAGGAGTTTGTCCATTCGCTCCCTTGTTTGATTCATACATCCTCTAAGTGAGTAGTTTGTCTCGCGTGGAAGAGATGAATAAATAATCTGATCAAATGAATCCTTATCCAAATACATGACCTCGTACTCATAAATGTGAACTCCCAACCTCTGGTTTGCCAATGGGTAATAAGAGGACTTGTTCAATGTCAAAAGTAGTTCAACAAGTTGGTTTTACTAACTTGTAGTTGCCTTATAAACAAAGATTGAGTTTAGATATCATTTTGTCAAATTGTCTAAACTCATGTTTTGTTCAACTCATCCTAATAAAGTACTTACAAAAATCAAGTTAAGTCGGCTGGCAACCACCCAGTCATCACACTAGTCATGCCTCGATCGCCTCCCATGTGATGTTTCCTACATGTGTGGTCGAATGGAGTCATGCTAGCGCTAGATGAAGTCAGTCCATGGTGAAGTCAACAATTGTTGATCGCCTTCACTAATGTTTTCCTCGAATCTCTATCATTTTTCTTAGACTTGGATTCCCTGGCTAACCATAAGTTAAATGTGATGTTATTCGACATCCACCCTCGTCTTATGTGCTAGGAATTTCCAATGACCACTTATTGGTAAACCTCTTTCTGTGTGTTTTACTCAAGAGGTTGCATCTCACATGGTTTGTGTAATTGCTATCCATTTGTCCACCGTTCTCAACATACTCAGATAGTACAGTGTTATCAGAAAAAGCAAACTGCAGGCATGGAACCTTATGTGTTCTTCTGGAAGATATCGTCTCTATTGTCATATCTAATTAACCTAAAGTAGTTACTATATCCACTAGAGAAACAACATCCTGAGATACTCGCCTCTGCTTGGAACTGCCTTATGTTGTCATTGATATGGACCAAAGTTACACACCTCTCTACTCTTAGAAGTCTTTTGTTCCAAATCTCGGGGTGAGATTCTTTTAAAGGAGAAGGTTGTAACACCCCAGGTGTTTATTTCTCACGCGACAATGAGTATTGATTTAAGCACGAGATATCGGTGATTATAAAGGTCACTAAGCTCTAATCGTCTTCGTCTATCAAGATTTTGATATCATATCCGTCTCCATCAATGTAAACTGTCCAAAAAATCGCGAAGTTCAGACTTTAGTTAATCTTCTAAAATGTCGAGCCCATCCTATTCGAAATGGTTTAGTAAACGAATAGGCTTTCAGAAAAGGTTTGATTCTTTTTATAAATTCGATCACGTTGAATATCCAAGAAAATAAGGTGTAAAATTATAAATCACATTATTTTCTAGCCGAATGTTTGGATCACGCTGAGATTCGTCTAAGTTTGATTAAATTAAATATCGCTTAAAATATCAAAGTTGATGTCATTGATTCAGTCCATTTACATCCTGTCCAAACTCTAACCCTTGAAATCGAATATGGTTCCGAAAACTCCACCTTGAATCCATTCGCGCCTGCGATGCATGTGTCTCTCTGTGGCCTGGCATCGTGGCGCGTGGCAGGTGCTAACCGGTGTCTGGACAGCGCACAACCTCTCGCCCATGTGAACGACGCGTGACGTCGCTTCTGAAAGGATCACAATTTCGATGCCGTATCGATCTCGCGTATTTATTTCACGAAATGTCGAGTCTTGTGTCTGTTTAAAATTTATGGATTAAGAGAACATGAATTTGGAATCCCGACCCACTCTTGTGATTGTTGTCCTAAACAAATATTATTAGAACTCGACGACAACAATATTGATACAAAATTAAATTGAACCGAGATAACTAGAACCGAACTGAGTATTCGTAATTAATCTGTTTCACTGTCTACAACTGTGAAAATTTGTCTGATCTCGAAAATAACTACCATTGTAAGCGTAGTCCAAAAATATTAAAATTAATATTGTTTTGATTGGTCTGTTTGCATCTCGTTCGGATTCAAATCCTAGATTTCATAGATGTTTTCTTTTGTTACAAATTAGAGAAGAAAAACCTGAATTATTATCCTCTTTCTAGGCTGCCACCTCCTGTTTCCTAGCTTGAGCACGTCAGCTCTCTAGAATTCTCTCCATTCCCCCAGCCGTCCAAACTCCTTTACATATTTTTTTTCTCTATCCAGTCATTGTTTCAGTGGCGCACAGCTCCCTGGAGATATTCTCGACGCCGCTATTCACCCTGGGAAATCTCTGCTATTTCTTATCCTCTCCACGTATTAGCTTCTACTTTGTTCTATCAACCATCCTTAATATGTGTTCCTACCTTCATCTCAGATCTTGCTCGTCATGTATCTCCTCTCAATGTATGGACGCTTGGACCTCGTCCTCCTCCATTCGGACTTCAGCTAGGACACCGTCTCTCTATAGTTTTTCCCCAGACGTCACTAGCTGCTTCCACACCACGACATCTTTGTTCCATTAGCCCACCCTGGACGTTGCCGTTGTCAAGCCATCGTCTTCGACCTTGTTGTGCCCCCGCTCCTCAACGCCCAAGCTATGCAGGCCGTTGTGTTGTCTCTGCTGGTTTGCTCGCCGTGACATGGTCGTGGAACCTCCTCAGCGCCGTGTGCGTGCTCCCTCTGCACCGAGCACCCACTACAACTCACTGGCGCTGAATCTGCTCTCGCCCGGATGTCGTCGTCTCCGACTTCAGCAGCAGCAGCCCCACGATCTCCACATCACGTGCGCCGATCCGATCTGCGCAGCCCCAATGTGTCGACGTTGTCTTCATTTTGGCAGCCCCGGCCACGACGTCGTCCATCCCGGTGAGCCCTCCTGTTGTCTCTGCTTGCTTGCATCCCTTATGTTTGATGAAGTGACTGAATCGATGAAGGAAACATGTTTCAGTTCGGTGCGCTTGTAACACCCCGTTGCTCCCACACAATGGGTGTTATCAAAAAAACTCTTCCCATAAATTAGAAAGCATAAAAAAATGGAGACAGAAAGAAAAAATTCGGCAGCACCTCCCTTGAAAGTTGCATAACGAGAGGAACATAGAGTTTATACATGATGCAAAAGAAATTTAGTCCATAATGTATAATTAAGATGCAAAGGTAGAAATAAACATTCAAGACAAAATTTAATTCAGCCAACCAAAAATACGACCACCATAAAGACTAGAACAAAATAGACCACTAGCACACCCTATTTCATAATAATCAACCTCATTGACTCGAAACCCCTGTTTAACATCATTACAAATCAGTGGTATAATTATTTAGGGGTGTAGTGATCGTGCTGCTACTTCCCTCCTTTCCCCAAGCGAAGTTCAAGTGCCTCCATCAAACAATGGAAGAGTGAGATGACACATCTCAGCAATTAAAATGATCAAACAACAATTGGACAACGTAAACAAACCGTGTTTTAACAACCACAAAGTTCACAACTCCCTTCTTGAATATTAAAATGCAGCAAGTATAGAAGGTACCAAATACCCAGTTCCAAAAAAACACAAAGAGGAGATCCACAATATCCACGTAACCATGACAGGTTCCACGTTTTGCCCATGAATGCACATGGCTACAAATGCAGTAATGACTTCTGCCTTCATACCTCTAAGGATATGAAGTTGCATCATACCCCTCCTCGGGCAACGTATAATGCTTATTGTACCGGTACGGTCGGACCATATGATCGCGTCGAAACTTCCATGCAAAGAATGACGGATGCACTATGCATGACACCAACATGAGACCACCCATCTAACATGTGTTAAATATATACTTCCACATCCTCAAAATAAGAATCAACACATGTAACATGCTCGAACAACACCGTCAACATATGTAAATAGTAGAACATGAATAACTTCAAGCAACAATACTCAAAATGGAATACGAGGATGAACACATTTGACATGGATATGAATCAAGAACAGGACACATAAATCGACCAACGGTATAAACAACGCCGCACCTATGCACAATTCCAAACCCGTCACGAGCGACAACTCTCCCCATCACCCACCAAACTGCAGCGGCGCTGCTTGACAATTTCATTTTGTTTAAAATTATGACAGCAGTGATATCAAACAAAAACTCCAGAAGCATCTACATAAAATTCCCCACAAGTTTGTATACAAAAGATAATTAAATTCCAACATCTAGATGGCCCCAAACAGCCCACAAGATACACCTTACGTTCAGTTTTTGGACAGCAACCTAGCTGAGTTCAAAATGCGATATCTTCTAAAATATACTACCGAATCGAACGCATAAGTACTCGTTGAAAAGATATGACAAAGATCTACATGATTTTTACAGTGATTACTGCTAATTACCCCCGCGAAATTCCCAGAAACTATTAATACTACTGGTGTTCGTCCACCAACAAAAATTCTGGACAGCACCTCTATCGAATCGCATAGGTGAACGGATAACCAAATGAATCGCAGCACAAATAAAAAGATAACCACAAGATCACCTCGAGTTCTTCCTTCCCTTCTTCCTCCCACCAAAACTCCAATAGAAGGCTTGCACCAACACGAAGGAGATCCAAGCGGGGACGACTGCACCTTGGAGAGGAGGAGATGGGGGGTGGCGGCTAGGGTTGTGTGATGGGGCGATTGCAAGAACTTGGGGGGGAAGGAGAGGGAGGGGGGATGGCGGCCAAAGGGTAGACAAGGGGGGCGGCTGCAAAACAAAAGAGGGAGGAGGAGGTCGGCTAGGGTTGGGGGGAAAAGAGTGGGCTCCCTTCCATCGGATCAAGATCAATGGCTCAAACCCACTCTTACGTCTGTGCTCCCGACCCCAGCGTACAAGTCAAAAAAGTTCTACTGCTTCACTAAGGTATGCCTCCTAAAACTCCAAACCCCAATAACACAAGACACGGAAGAAAAGAGGAAAAATAAACTTCAACTTCTTTTCAGAAAATTGGGTATCACACTCTACCCCCCTTAAAAAAGAATTCGACCTCGAATTTTGACGCTATTATCAGAACAATAAAAGAAAGATTAGCGAAGACCAAGAAACACACCCATAACGAAAAGTTCGGGGTACTTCTGCCGCATCAGCTCCTCAAGTTCCCAAGTAGCCTCGCGCTTAGACTGATTAGTCCATAAGACCTTAACATACTTAATTGATCTCCTTCTCATGACACGCTCCAAGGACTCCAAGATACGCATCGGGCGACACTCCAGAGTCAGATCCTGCTGCACAGCAATCGGTTCCAACTCAATTTGATGGTCCGGATCCCGCAAAAACTTCCTCAACATAGAGACATGAAATACCGGGTGTACCCCTGCCATGGAATCCGGCAATTGCAAGTGATAAGCCAAGCTGCCAACCCGGGCCAAGATACAGAACGGTCCAATGTAACTCAGGCTAAGCTTCCCAGAGACACTGATGAGGACATCACTTCTATACATACAATGAATGGATCGATAACACGATCGCGTGCATGACAGCTAAATCTCCAGGTACGTTCTACCCTAGTCAATTGTGTTTTAGAGCTTACGCTTGGGGCCATGGATGTTTTGATGATTAGGAACCTTGGAGAGAACCAGCAAGGACTTGGGAAAGGCCAAGGCATTGAGGAGGAGTAGCAAGGGCGCCCACAACAGGAAGGAGATCAAGTCCCAATCGGCTGCGACTCCATCTCGGGGTCCAGGACCAGTCTGCACTAAAATAGACGCCCAAGATGCATCCGGACTCCGATTGTGACGAACTTGATATGGTTGGAAAGATAAAGAGGTTATCTAACCAACCCAACTGGTTCCACCTTAAAATTCATCCAGAGTCAACGAGAATCGTCGAAACAATTCAGCGTTCAGATTCTGTTTTGGTGCTGCGACACCGTCTGTTGGGCCATTGGGCAGTGTATCGCGTTGGAGCCTATTAGGGGCGAGTCTAGGGGTCACGCACGCCCTAATACTCTATTTATTCAGCAGCCGCCGCCACATTAGGTTTGGGTTTTGCTTAGATCAATTCTGTCATCGAACAGTGTCGTTGTCATCGGTTTGTGAGACCCCATCCCGTAATCAACACAATTTTGGTTGCGTTTCTTTCCTGTTCTTGCTTGTGTTCTTGATTGAGATTGCAGGGATAAGCCATCGTGGCGAGGTCACTCGTGTGTCATGGGTGATAACCAATGGAGCCGTGGTGTAGTGATTGCGAGGAACCGTTCGCTCGGAGCCTTGGATCATCAACGTCGAGATCTCCACTCAATCAAGTTATCGTATCTCACGGAAGATCGGGCCGCGTCTTCTATCAGACACCGAACCGAACAACTCCTTTAGTAGGTGATACCCTGAGAAGGACTTGATCACCCACTGCAAATTCCAAGTCCTGCCTCCTCACATCAGCATAACTCTTCTGATGGCTCTGAGCAGCCAAAATATTCTGACGAATTTCCCAAACCTTCTCAGATGTCTGCTAAACCCAATCAGGACCAACCAGAGATCTCTCTCCCAAAGTCTCCTAGCACAAAGGGGAGATACACCGCCTGCCATATAAGGCCTCATATGGTGCCATCTTGATGCTAGCCTGGTAGCTGTTGTTATAAGCGAACTCGGCCAAGGTGAGATGATCCTCCTAGCTACCCTTCCAAGACACAACACAAGCACACAACATATCTTCTAAGGTTTGGATAGTTCGCTCCGACTAACCATCAGTTTGAGGGTGAAAAGCAACACTAAGAGAGAGCTTGGTACCTAATGCACTGTGAAGACTCTCCTAGAATTTGGATACAAATTTGGAGTCTTGATCTGAAACAATGGACTTAGGGACCCTGTGAAGCCTGATTACTTCTTTCATATACAAGGGAACCAACTCTGAAGCTGAATTTGTGGTCTTCATGGGAATAAAGTGCGCAGACTTAGTTAAGCGATCCACTATCACCCATATAGCATCCCTGCCCCGAGGAGGACGAGGTAGGCCCACCACAAAATCCATGGTGATATGCTCCCACTTCCACTCCGGAATTTCCAATGGCTTCAATAAACCTGCAGGCCTCTTATGCTCGGCCTTCACGCGCTGACATACTTCACAGGCAGCCACATACTTAGAAACGTCAACCTTCATCCTCTTCCACCATAAGTTTTGCTTCAAATCTCTGTACATTTTGGTTTCGCCAGGGTGAACGGTGTAAGGCGTTTTATGAGCTTCTCTCAAGATATCCATCTTCACCTCTGATTTCTCAGGCACACATAGACAGCCCCTGAAATGAACCAAATCATTCTCATCAATGGTGAACTCACGGGGTTTACCATCGCCGACCCTCTTTCGAGCTTCCTGCAACAAACGATCCTGTTGCTGAGCCAGGCGCACTCTCTCCAGAAGGGAGGATTGAATGAGCATCCGAGTCTCCTCTCTAGAGGTGCCGACATAGCACAAAGCGACCCCCATACGGTCCAGATCTGCAATCAAAGGCATGGCCACTTTTGGAACCCCAGATCTGCTAAGGGCATCAGCCACCACATTTGCCTTCCCCGGGTGATAATGAATGGATAGATCATAATCCTTTATCAACTCAAGCCACCGACGCTGCCTCAAATTCAGCTCTTTCTGAGTGAAAATATACTTGAGACTCTTATGATCGGTTTAAATGTCGCAAGATTCACCATAAAGATAATGTCTCTACGATTTTAGGGCAAAGACAACCGCGGCCAATTCGAGGTCATGAGTCGGATAATTCCTGTTGGGGACTTGTTCTTAAATGTTATGAGTTAAGAACAAGGAAACACAAATGTTAATGGTTAAAGACCTTCGTCCTTCGAAGCATTATCTCCCTTAGGATATAATGATCATCAGACGAAGATCATGAAGGATGTACCTTCATCATCGCAGTATGTATTAATGAAAGAAGAAGCATATAAAACATGAGAGATAACATGGATAACCATATAACGTTATTAATATATCTTAATTATATCATTATGAATGAACGCGAACAGTATTGAATTACATTTGTACCTTCGGCTTGACAGAAGGTAAAAAACCAAGCGTGACACATGAGTGAATACAAGTCGGCGTGAACAGTTCGGGGATACTGTTCACCTATTTATAGGCACGGGACGCAGCCCGGTATGAATTACATTTATGTCCTTGATAACTAGTTACAATCATGACATAGATCATCATGCACTACAGGAAAACACTTAATTCCCGTCGGCCTAAAACCGACGGGAATAAGCCCTAAACCGACGGGAATTACTTATTCCCGTCGGTTTAGGGCTTATTCCCGTCGGTTTCAGGCCGACGGGCGTCCCCTGTCGGGGATAAGGTTATCCCCGTCGGCAGCTAACGGGAATAATTAATTCCCGTCGGCTAGATAGTGGCCGACGGGAATTACGTCTAATTCCCGTCGGTTCTGGTGGCCGACGGGAGTTATTAATTAATTCTCGTCGGCCTCACGTGGCCGACGGGAATTAACTGGGCCGACGGGAGTTAATAGTTAATTCCCGTCGGTTCGACCATAGCCGACGGGAATTAACTGGGCCGACGGGAATTACTGTATACTGCTACAAAAACAGCACTAAATTATGTCACTATTTCTGCACACATAACATATATCAAACATAATCACATATAACAGCCACATTACAAACACATGTAGAGATACGACATCCACAAACACATGCATTTAGACATAGTGCATTTATAATTAAAACATCCACCAACGTGTACGACATAGTATTCAAACATAACATCCACCAACATCAAACAACGAGTACGACATAGTATTGAACATAACATCCATCAACGAGTACGACATTTCAAACATAAGTTTAAGTGTTTAGAGATAACCACCACTTGGGTGGTTAGAGCTATGACCGCTGCCGCCTTCACCACCAGGAGGAGGGAACGCGAAGAGCGAGTCAACAAATCTAGTCCCTACTGCTGGATCAGACCCACTGCCACCCGCTTCAGGCGTAACCTATGCAAGTTAGCAAATATCAACACGTTAAATGCAAATATCAAAAAGTATACAAGTGTATAAATTAATGGAGAGTTATCAAACGTACCTGTTGGGGGCCTTCGTCCTCCGAAGGTCCTCAAAAACATGATTTGACAATGTTTTCCAAGTGGATTATGTGAACAGGTATCTTCGGACTCAGAATTATGAACATGAAGTACGGTCAGGACGAAGCCTGAACCAGACGAAGGACGAGCTGATTACCAAGCTCCACGAAGGATGGCGCACAGCCGAAGCTGTGCGCAGGGAAGCTTCGTCGCGATAGCAGAGAGGGGAACCGACTTAAAGATGAAAAGACTACGTGGGCCTTGACAGATTCCCATAAGTCATTGACAAATGTGATGGACATGGATGTAATTTTACGTGGGCTGCGTCCCGCGTCTATAAATAGATGAACAGTACTCCCGTACTGTTCACGCTGACTTGGCATTTGCTTTTGCGTCACGCTTGTACTTTTTACCTTCTCTCAGGACTGAAGGTACATTTGTAATTTGAAATCATTTCTATTTTTCCATATTAATAAAATAGAAATGATTCTATGATGATGTTTATATTATATTTCATGCTTTATATGAATCCTTCGTCATTACTTGTTATATTTACGAAGGTATGTCTCTTGTGACCTTCGTCCGAAACTCATTATTTCCTGAAAAGGAATAATGTTTAGAAGGACGAAGGACTTTAACACTTAACACTTTTTATGTTGCCTTGTTCTTAACTCTTAGCATTTGAGAACAAGTCCCCAACATTGGCGCCCACCGTGGGTGAACTCACCTCCACTTCGAGTTTTTTGAACACCTTCGAAAGCTATAGACCTTCGCTATGGCGCCGAAGAAAGCTTCAGCGACTGGGGCTGCAGCACTCCAACCGCTGGACCCCAACCAGGAGACCGTCTCTCTTCGGGAGGCCCGAAGCCAGAAGAGGAAGGCCGTCAGCCCGACGCTTCAGGAGGATGAACTAGACCAAGAGATCAGGGATATGGAGATGCTTCATCAACAGGTGCAGAGGAAAAAGGAAAAGATGGCCAGGCTAGCTGAGCTGCAAAGGAAGATAGACGAAGCTTCTGAAGAAGTTCGCCATCTTACCCACGATGAGCAGAACCGAAGGCCTCAACAAAAAGACCTTCATCAGGAGGGCTTCTTCAACGAAGATGACTGGTATGACAATTTCCATCATGGAAATTTTGTTTTCGATGATGCCTCTCCTCTGTCCGCTGAGCTGCAGGCTACACCCTGGCCTCCGTCCTACAAGCCACCCCAGCTTCCCATGTTCGACGGCCACTCAGACCCGAAGCAGTTCTTGATGAGCTACGAAGCAACAGTGTCTTCGTATGGCGGCAATGCTGCAGTCATGGCAAAGTCTTTTGTTATGGCCGTCAGGAGTGTTGCTCAGACCTGGTATTCCTCCCTTCGACCAGGAACGATCACTTCATGGCAGAAGCTGAAGGATATGTTGTTAACCAGTTTTCAAGGATTTCAGACGAAGCCGGTCACTGCTCAAGCCTTGTTCCAGTGCACTCAGGATCATGAAGAATACCTTCAGGCGTATGTCAGAAGGTTCTTGTGTTTGAGGGCGCAGGCTCCAACGGTGCCCAATGAAATTGTCATCGAAGCCATGATCAAGGGGCTTCGTCCTGGACCTGCAGCTCAATACTTTGCTAGGAAGCCTCCTCAGACTCTGGAGAAGCTGCTCCAAAAGATGGACGAGTACATTCGTGCCGATAATGACTTTCGCCAAAGAAGGGAGGAGGCCTTCAGATTTTCTGAAATGACCAGGGGCTTCGGAGGAAGATTCTATCCGAGGCATGTCAGGTCCATTCACAACTCCACTCAAAATGATGATAAGGGGAGTCAGCAGAACAGACCGCAGAGCTCCTCACAGGCTTCGGGGCAACAGCAAACTTTCTTCCGGCCACCAGCTCCAAGAGGCAGAGGCCCCAGGGGCTTCGGCGGAAGATTTGGAGATCAACCAAGGAGAGTATTTTGCTTATTCTGTGGTGAAAACAAGGGCCATACCACCAGGATGTGCCATGTTACCATCCAGAAACAAAAGGAGCTAGCAGAAGCTGCAGCGCAACAGGGCCAGCCGAAGCAGGTCATGCATACTGCTTCGTACCATCAGCCTTACATCCCGGAATACGTGGGCAACCACCCTGCAGTTTCCGTAGCTTCGGCGAGTCAGCCTCAAGCTTCATGGCAACAGCCCCCGCCTCCACCTCCGCTGCAACAAGGCCAACAGCCAGAAGGGAGCCAATATGTTCCGCACCAAAGGGATCTCAGAGAGCAATTTGAAGCTCGCACAGTCAATAGTACTGTGCCAGAGTCGAAGCACATTTATTGACAAATATCCTACTTTGATAACAGTCTTTTCCATTTAGTTCTATTTTCTGTGTAATAAAGAACATTTCAATTTTCATATAATAGTTTCGTGGTTAATTATGAGGAAAACCTATCTTCTCCACAGGCTTAAGTTGCTGAAGCTTAAAAATTTGCGGTAATAAGGAGGACCTTCGAATTACTAAAAATCCTTCGAAACAACAAAAAGTCGTTCTAAGGAACGCAGAGTAAGTTGCTGAAGTTACAAAAAGCCGTTCCAAAGGGAGCGCAGTGTAAGTTTTTTGCTCCAAAGACGTTCCTAAGGGAATGCAGAGCATACAGCGAAAAGTCAACGCTGATACCGCCTAAAGTAAAAGGCGAAGAAGCTCCAAAGACGTTCCTAAGGGAATGCAGAGCTTACAGCGAAAAGTCAACGCTGATACCGCCTAAGTAAAAGGCGAAGAAGCTCCAAAGACGTTCCTAAGGGAATGCAGAGCTTATAAAGATATTTTGTGTGTATCTTCGGAACAAACGTCATTTGCATAACATAACATCATCACATTATTTTGCATAGCATAAGCATCATACATCATGTTGCATATGGCAAAAGAAGGGGACACAGTATCAACCTTCGAAAGGATGCTTTAAGAAAGTGCAAATTGTGTAAAGTCACGAGGAAATACAATGATAATCTTCGGAGTACAGCTTCGGAGAAAGTTTTTTCGAAGCATGGATGAGCTTCATCAGAGTAATATCGAAATTGTACAGCTTCGGAGAAAGTTTTTTTTCAAAGCATGGACGTGCTTCATCAGAGTAATATCGAAATTGCACAGCTTCGGAGAATGTTTTCACGAAGCGTGGACGTGATTCATCAGAATAGTTTTAACGAAGAATGTCTTCTTCACGAAGCATGAAAAGAAGGGAAGGTGTTTTTTCGCCGAAGGCTCAAAAATGGTATGTATGTAGAATTTCATGCATCGTAAAGAATTGAATAATGAAAAGAGACTTGTATATTACATTCAAATGTACAAAATATTACATAGATCACACTTTAAATGTTTTTCTAATAACACCTAGTCTTCTCTTAATACTACTTCGGCAGCCTCATTTAGAAGTTGTTCAACAACTTTATCCATGATAGCTTCGGCCATTTGTTTGATTTCGTCATCCTCCTTTGTGTGAGGCTCAATTGACGATCCAGCAGGTTCTGAGGAAGCAGAATATTTTTGCATTATTATTACAAACCGCGAGCAAAGTTTGAAATAAAAATTACAACACAACAAGAGCGACTAATTAATACCTATTTGCCCTTCGACAACTTCTGTCACTTTCCTAGCATCATGGATGCCTTTTTCACTCCTCTGAATGATTTCTTGCGCCATTTCTCGGCCGCCGTTGTCCCAGATATCAGTAAAGAATTTGCCACCAACCATGCTTGCTTCGGCCGAGGGGTCTTTAATGTCTTCGGAGGATAAGGCAGCTTCGGACTGAGCTAAAGATTTTACATGCCCGCAACCTTTCTTCTCCAAGACAGTAGCAACTCCCCTGGCGCCCGAAAAAGCGCAGATGTCGCCGCGGCTACTCAGGATTTCCTCGAAGGCCTCTGCTTCGTGACTGATCCATTCCAGTGGACCTTCGGGATTGCCTCTTGAGAAATTCTCTTCACTGGAAAATGCGCCCACGCTGGCGAAGCTGGTTTTAATTTTCTTTACGCATTCCATGGATTTTTCGTAGTATTTTTTCTTAGAAGACCGAAGCTCTTCCACGGTTGCTTCCAAATGATCAGCCCATTGGTCGCTGCATTCCCGTCTTGTTTCTTCAAGTATGCGTTCTTCTTTCGCCCGGGCCAGTTGCTTCTGAAGATCTTTAATCTCGCGTCTGTGAGCTTCGGCCTGAACCTTCGCAGCAGCTTCGTCCTTTTTTACCTTGTCTACTAATGTAAGCAGAATTTTGTCTTTTTCTAGAGCTTCGTTTCTCAGTTTAATAACTTCTGAACGTAAATTGTTGAACGCAATTTCGTAGCTTTCATCTTCGGCGCTCTTTTGTGCTCTTAATGCGTTGCTTAGGATTAAGCCCTATACGAAAAAGAATCTATATAAGAATAAAAGAATGAATTACGTAATAAAAATTTTTTTTTTCAAGCGTTTAATTCCCATACCTTTAAGCTATTGTACGCAAGACTGTCCGCGAGATCTTCCTTCGTCATAGCACATAATCCAGCTTCGAGCTTCGGGAAACCCATACTTCTAGCCATCTCCCGGCAGACAGATAATTCTTTGTTATCAGGGAGGCAGTATAGGAAGTCATCTTCATTTGTCCCATTGAACACTACTGCCCCCTTCGGATACTTTAACTCTCTCACATAGTGATTCGCTTCATAAGTCTCTTCTTCAGATAATTTCTTCCCCGAAGCATGTCGCACGATGTAATCGCATGTGCTGGAAGGAGCTTCGGGGGCGGCAGTGTCAATTTCTTTAACCAAAGCTGGTTCTGATATTTTCTCGGTCTCCAAAGATTGTTCCTTGGTGGGCTCTGAAGGCCCAGCTTCAGCTTCAGGTTGTTGCTTCGAAGCTTCAGCAACTTTAGCTTCGGTAGACACTTCAGCAACTTCAATAGTCTCCTTTGGAGTTGTGCTTGAAGACTTAATTGTCTCCAAAACATCTAACACGTTCACCATTCTTTTTCTTCTCGGGGTCACCGACGGGCCCTTTTGATTTTTTATTGTTTCGACATTTGCTGAAGGACTTAAGATTTCCGATATTTTTGGCTCTTCAATCTTCGGTTTTTCTGCTTTTTCGGCTGAAGGTGCTTCAGTTTTCTCTTCTATCTTCGGCACTGGAGCTGGTTCTGTAGCTTCAGAGGCCAAAGAGACTTCACCAATAAATTTTGGCACTGTGGCCGGCTCAATAAAGCGCGCTCGGTGGGTGAGCACCTTCATCTTTTTCCTTTGCGGCGCTGGCTCACTAGTGGCACTCGTGGTAGCTTCTGTCACAGGAGAAGTAATTTTTCTTCTGCGACCCAGTACCGGATAGTGATAGTCAGGGTAAACAAACCCGACTGCGTCAAATACCCGGTTGAGCCTTTTCTTCTTTCGGCCTCCGAAGGCTGCTGATAACGCAGTATTCTCGGCCTTCGAATATGCCCCAAGCAGTTCGTCACTTAATGTTTCAATGCTTTTCAACCAGTCATCATCAGGTTCAACAAACTTATCCGCATATTTGAATGTGTATTTCAGTCTAACCAGTCTGCCTTCGTCAGACTCTTTGATGGTCTCCTTCGGCATTTCCCACTTTCCTGCAAGTGGCCACACCCTGAAGGCAATATGCTCTTGGACCAAGTCCCTTGTCCCAATAAAAGAGCAGATTACGCCGAAGGCTCTTTGGCATTCCTCGGCTGCTTCATCCATTTCAACCTTCGGTCTTCGTAGTCCGAAGCGTTGCCAGATGGGGCGCATAATGATATTCTTGACATCTTCTTGCGCTGTTAAGTCATTCTTTACATAGAACCACTCTGTCATCCAGGCTCCGGGCCACCTCTTCCGAAAGGTTGGCACAGGGCGGCTTGACCCGGAGCGGGCACCGAAGCTGTAACACCCAAAGTTGTTGTGATATTGTTCTTTCCCCCAGGGCTTCGTCTCGTATAACAACTCATGAATGTTGCAAAAGCTTTTAGCATTTGGTTCTAAACCTTGGCTTCTCGCAGCCCAGACAAACATCCCCATTCTTATGATAGCTTCGGGAGTAATTTGATGAAGGTAGACTTGAAATGTTTTCAGTACCTCAACAACAAAGTTGCTTAGGGGGAATCGAAGCCCAGCCTTGAGAAAGCTTCGGAAGATTACGACTTCATCTTCTTCGGGGGTGGGAGAAGTCTTTTCTCCAGCATCAGCCCTCACAATAGATATATCTCGAAAATACCGCCCCCTCATATTATCAATATGACTCTGTTTAATAGTGGTTTTCCCGAAAACCGTGTGACTTGGCCGCCATGGTCGATCTTCGGACTCTTCCCCACCACTTTCTACATCGTAACTGTCGCTGTCACCAGTATCTTCGGACAAACCTTCAAGAATCTCCTTGGTGATTTTCTCCGTATTGGTCTCCGCCATCGCTATAAGGAACCCCAAGTTCTTCTCTTCGTCGAGGCTCAGCTTCGTCTCGGCAGGGATCTTCTTACCTTCAGACATCTTCGGAAACGCTAAAAAACTGTTTTCAAGGCCGAAGCTTCAAAATCAAAAAGATCAGCAGATCTTAGTGCACAAGAGCTAAAAATTTAGTGGGCCGAAGCAGATGGCAATTGTGCGTACCAAATAAGTTTGCGGTATGACCTTATTTATACCCCCAGGGCGTTGAAAATTGAAAGACCCCACTTGTCAGTGAATGTTGCTATTCTAGCAAAGGGAAGGTGTTTTTTCGGACCTTCGGCTCAAGGCCTTCGTCCATATCGCAATCTGAATTCATCATTAACAAATTAATATTGTGAGGGGCTACTGTTGGGGGCCTTCGTCCTCCGAAGGTCCTCAAAAACATGATTTGACAATGTTTTCCAAGTGGATTATGTGAACAGGTATCTTCGGACTCAGAATTATGAACATGAAGTACGGTCAGGACGAAGCCTGAACCAGACGAAGGACGAGCTGATTACCAAGCTCCACGAAGGATGGCGCACAGCCGAAGCTGTGCGCAGGGAAGCTTCGTCGCGATAGCAGAGAGGGGAACCGACTTAAAGATGAAAAGACTACGTGGGCCTTGACAGATTCCCATAAGTCATTGACAAATGTGATGGACATGGATGTAATTTTACGTGGGCTGCGTCCCGCGTCTATAAATAGATGAACAGTACTCCCGTACTGTTCACGCTGACTTGGCATTTGCTTTTGCGTCACGCTTGTACTTTTTACCTTCTCTCAGGACTGAAGGTACATTTGTAATTTGAAATCATTTCTATTTTTCCATATTAATAAAATAGAAATGATTCTATGATGATGTTTATATTATATTTCATGCTTTATATGAATCCTTCGTCATTACTTGTTATATTTACGAAGGTATGTCTCTTGTGACCTTCGTCCGAAACTCATTATTTCCCGAAAAGGAATAATGTTTAGAAGGACGAAGGACTTTAACACTTAACACTTTTTATGTTGCCTTGTTCTTAACTCTTAGCATTTGAGAACAAGTCCCCAACAGTACCCTATCTCCAGGTGCAGGTATATGTGTCGGAGGGGTGGTGAACTGTGGTGGTGGAACTGGTGTGTTTGCAAATTGGCTCCATTGTGGTGGCGGTGGAAAATTTGATGTCATGCCCTGTTGCTGCATTAACCCGTCCTCTGAGATCTCACCGACGACGAGTCAATGAATCCGTCGAAGAGTGCGTATCTATAAGTGATTCAAAAAATGTTATTACTGCATAATCAATTTAGTGTCAACCATATAATTTCATAAGTTAGAGCTTACCGTCCATGCGCTTTGCCACCACCACTTGCGTACACCACCGAGGGATCCACCGGTTCATGGCGCCAGTCGTAGTCAGGGCCATGGCGACGAACCATCTCCTCCCCATATGCCGCCTATACATCATTCACAACCTTACAAATGCAGGAATTTATATACTTTGAACGTTTGAACTTTTGAGCCAAAACTCACCAAGCGATCCGTGGCTGTCTGGCTGCAGAGCTGGTCAGGGTTGTTCGGGTCTGGTCCTTTGTGGCCCTCCTGGTAGACCTCAATGTCACTAGGCTTTTGGCCACTCGTAGCTTCCTGTATAAACAAAAAACATTCATAAGCAATCGTATTATTTGTTGATCGACATAGAAAGATGAAACTTACCATTCTTTTAGCTTTTCGTATCATGTCGTCACCGCCAAACTTGTGGTTAGGATTGGTTCCTCGACATTGTCTGTGATGCGCTGACGCTTTCTGGAAGCCTTCGGAAGCCCAATATCGACACCAAGCATAGTACGCATCAGGCACGGGCGCCATCCATGGAACCATCACCTGCACACACACAATGTTACATATTATATCAATCACGACAATAAATATAAAGGGTAAAACAAATTGAATACTAACCTCACGATATTGATCCTCAGTCAAATATATCTTTGAGGACCCTTCCTTTTTATTCAAGGGGCCTGCTTCTTCCGGATGCTTTTGAAAATACAGGTTTGTAGCCTGAATTCTCGCATAGTATATGGCATCCTTCACCAGCTTCTTTGCATTGTTTTGCAAGACACGTTCAGCGTGCCCCATGTAATCCTCTCCGTCAGGCAACCGATATCGAAGCTACAACATAAAGAATACAAATGGTATAAGTCATAGATTTACAATATTAAGAAACATAACAAAAATAATAAAGAATTCATACCCAAAAGTCATTACGCACAAGTCCCTGTCTGTCGGTGTGGTTTCGTTCCTTTTTAAACTTGTACTCATCCCAGGTACTAACGAGCACCTCATCCTCGGTATCACCGTTTGACACCTTCACTATACCAAGGTAGTGAAGGCGGCAAAGAGAACCCAACGTAGGGTTAACCTGAGTGTGGTGTCCCTTGCCGTCAAAGGACAGGTCCTCCCAATTCCTGCATTACACAAAAACATTAACAATACACATAATAGTTATATTAGATAAGTTAATATATTACACTCACCGATCTCCATGTGGCATGATTAAAGTCCTATCAGCCTCTCGCTCTATCGCGTGACGAGGCTTTACTGAGTGGCTTTTTCTTGAGCGACGTGTGCGTGTCGCTGAAGAGCCTCCCGAGCCATCATCCATCGGGTTGTCAGCCGGTTCGCCCTGTTGGCCCCACTGGTCCCACGCCTGTTGCTGCTCTCTCTGGTGGTCCCACTGGTCCCATGGCTGGTGATGCTGTGCGGCCTGGTCCCATGTCACGTGCTCCACCTCCTCATTGAGCTCCACCTCCTCATTGTGCTGCTCAGCCTCATTGTGCTGCTCCTCCTCAATGTGCTACTCCTCAGTGTGCTGCTCATCCTGGTACATACAACTCAAGATTTATTTGTAAACATGTAAACAAATTTATTTGTACAAGATATGTTACCTCATCTCCATGTACCGCGCTCAATAGCTCTCGACGTCTGCTGCTGCTCGAAGAACTGCCCTGAAAAAGGCCCAGGCCCTTGAACAACCCCTTCACTGACTTCTTTGATTTTGGCGGCATCCTGCATAAAAAATAAGAAATTATTCATTAGTGCATCAAAATGACATAATACTTAAAATATAAACAAATGAAATAACAAAACAACTTTACTTGTTAAATATCATCAAAATCAGGATCTATTTGTTCTCTTCTATGTAGAGGTCGCCATGTAACTTTTCTCCTAACAGGTTGTCTTCTCCGTCTCTCGGGAAAAGTTAAGTCGTTAACGTCTGCAACTAGTGAATCTAATGCCGGTGCAGGATCAATATGAAAACTAGTTGGCAACTCTTCTTCTTGAAACACCTCATCAACCTGCTCAAGGTGACCAATTTGATATTCGTCCTCACCAGGAGTGTATAGGCGTTCTCGGGGATTTACATTGTACACAACCCTCCATTTAGACAACTTTTTGCATGGATATGTCGAGAAATAAACTTGGTCTGCTTGATGGGCAAGGATATACGTGTCGTGTCCTTGAAGCAATTTCTCAGGTTGGATCTGTGTCATCCCAAATTCGGTCCTATAATACTTCGGGTCATACCATTTACACTCAAAGAAAACTAGCGCTAAAGGCTTATTTCCAGCAAATGTAATCTCGATTATATTTTTGATTTTCCCGTAATAGCAGGCTTCGTGTCCTTCTATGTCGGTTGCCCTAGTAACGACTCCACTATTTTGAGTGGCGGCCATAGGATGACTTGATTCGAAAATGCTTGAACGAAAGCGATATCCATTGACGTCGTAACGTCCATAGCTTTTGGCAGTTACGCTTCCAATAGATAACTGACGTAAGTCATCATTCAAATTCATTTCCTCCCCAAACTGTCAATCATGCCACAAAGCATTAGCAAATTCTGTAATATTAGTTAAATGAAATTAGCTCTCGGAGCCACATAATTAAGACTTACACGGTCCCGAAGCCACATAATGAAATTAGGTCGCCCATGCATACCATCGCGTCGCAATTTGTCTATGTCTCTCGCTGTTGGCCTACCGAGACACCTCATGTTTTGTTCATCAAACTCGCTGTCAAATATTATTGTATGACATGAGATATTTGATAACATAAACTAATTCACATATGAACAGTTTAAGAAAACAAGTCTTACACAAAGTATTTCTCCACCTCAGGCATATTCGTGAACATGTACAGTAAAGCAGACTTCCGTTCTTCCATACTGAGGTGATATGACTTGGGTGGACCAACGGCTTTGCCGTTTGTCTGAAAAATCGAAAGATCACTACACGGAGGCATCTCTCGTTCATCATCATGGTACCTTTTCTTTCGAGCAAATACATTATGTTCTTCTGCAAAGTAACAACTTGTGAAGTGTGCTACCTCCTTTAGTTTAAATTGTTCCGCAATACATCCTTCAACTCTTGCCTTATTGCCCACCATTGCTCTAAGCTTCTTTAATGCTCTTTCTATATGAAACATCCACCTATACTGAACAGGACCACCGACCTTAGCCTCATATGGAAGATGTATAAAGAGATGCTGCATAGGATTGAAGAAACCCGGTGGAAATATTTTTTCCAATTTGCACAAAAGCACCGGTGCCTCTTTCTCCAGCTGTTCCATCACATCTCTTCTGATTTCTTTAGCACACAACTGTCTATAGAAATAGCTAACTTCAGCTAACGTTTTCCACACAGCTTCGAAAATGTACCCACGAAACATTACAGGCATGAGCCTCTCCATAATTATGTGGAAGTCATGGCTCTTCAGTCCATTCATCTTCATTGTCTTCAAGTTCACAGATCTTCTAAAACCAGCGGCATAACCATCGGGGAATTTAATATCCTTCATCCACTTCATCACTTCTTTCCGTTGCTTAGATTTCAGACAATAGTCAGCTTTTGGTTTGCCTCCGTTTTCTCTAAGCACTTGGGTTGGACGATCACATATCACTGCTAAGTCCATGCGTGCCTTGTCATTGTCTTTCGTTTTATCAGGGAAATCCATGCATGTATTTATGAGGGCTTGGCAAAAGTTACTCTCTTGATGCATGACATCGATGTTGTGCATCAAAATCAATGACTTAGCATAAGGAAGCTCCCACAAGCCACATATGTGAGTCCAGTTATGCTCCTCACCGAAACCTTGATACCTTTTCCCACTCTCGTCTAGGACAAGTTTCATATGCTCTTCTGTAATTTCTATCCCACTACGTTGCTTGGGCGGTCCCTTCGTGACAATGGTGCCCTTCCTAAATTCCTTTCTCTGCCTTCTGAAGGGGTGATTGAAGGGTAGAAAACATCTATGGCAATCAAAGTAACATATCTTGCCACCAGCACTAAGACGAAAACAATCTGTATCTTTAGCACAATAAGGACACGTCAATCTACCATGCACGCTCCATCCAGAGAAAATACCATACGCCATAAAATCATGAACCGAGAACAGATATGCAACACGAAGATTGAATTTCTGCTTCTTGAAGCAGTCATAGGCTTCCACACCTTGCCATAGCTTCTTTAACTCTTCAATCAGTGGTTGAAGCATCACATTGAGGCGTACGCCAGGATGCTCAGGCCCAAGTATAACAAGACATAGGAACATAAACTCATATTTCATGCAAAGAGCAGGTGGAAGGTTGTACGGTATGGCAATGACAGGCCAACATGAATATGACGCAGCGGTCATATTGAACGGTGTGAAACCATCAGTTGCCAAGCCAATACGAACGTTTCTTGCATCGCTGGCAAAATCTGCATCAAATTTGTCAAGAGCCTTCCATGCATCACCATCTGACGGGTGCACCATTAACCCATCTTGTCTGTCCGTACAATCTTTATGCCACCTCATGTGCATAGCGGTCTTCCTCGAGAGAAACAAACGTTTCACTCTAGGAGTGAGAGGCATGTACCGAAGCTGTTTATGTGCAACCTTTGTCACCACCTTCTCACCATCTTCATTTACAAGCTCCACGTACCTCGACTTCCCACATTTTAAGCATTTCTGTTCTCTGCCATGTTCCTTCCAAAAAAGCATACAATTGTCTTGGCAAACATCAATCTTCTCATACTCCATACCAAGACCTTCAAGCAATTTTTTGGACTGGTACATGTCTTTGGGCATCTTGTGACCCGTAGGAAGAACCTCGCTAATCAAATCCACAAGCTCCTTGTAACAATTAATTGAAAATGCAAACTTGGACTTGATTGACATCAGTCGGGTCACGAATTCGAGCACGGTCACGTTAGTGTGCCCGTGAAGAGGCTCTTCTGACGCTTTAAGTAGGTCGAAGAACTTCTGAACCTCCGGTGTAGGTGAATCATGATGATCTGGTGCCAGTTCAGGCTGCAGATCCTCAAGCATCTGGTCCATCCTATCAACATCATCTTCACCGTCATCAACTTCTACTTCTGCTGCTCGTTCAGCATCTTCACCATGGAGATACCAGACCTTATAGCCTGGCACGAAACCATGCAAGCACAGGTGTAGTGTGACCTGCCTCTTGGTGTGGCTCGTCATATTTCTACATTTATTGCATGGACACCTAATATTATCTATTTGTGACAAAGCAGCTGCATGGTCCAGAAACATCTGCGTCTTGGCAAACCATTCACTTGTGTGACACCCACCCTTCTTGAAACCTTCATACATCCAATCACGTCTATCACCCATTATTGCGGCTGTGTGTACGAGTAAAGAGTGTGTGAGACAATATCACGTTTCTAAACGTAACACATACATCTATATGTAAGTAGTAAAACTATATATATATATATATATATATATATATATATATATATATATATATATATATATATATATATACGTAAATCTATATTTATATATTACACCTGGGTGCATTCAATATAGAGAATGCACCCAGGCCGAACCTACGTGCCAGGTCCGAGCCAACCGTTCCACCCAGGCCGTTTTCGTCCCTCCCGCACGCTCCCGACAGAATATTTTCACTTTCCCGCCCCCGCCCCTCTTTCTCCGTGAACGGCTCCTCCGTGAACGGCTCCTCCGCGAACGGCTCAACCTCTTCACATAAGTTGCAATCGCACCAGACTTGCAGTTGCAATTACACCAGGCAGCAGTTGCAATCATTGTTTAACAGATTTTTGGACATAGTTATATAGGAGTTGCAATCACACCAGACCAGCAGTTGCAAATACACCAGACAGCAGTTGCAATCATTGTTTGTTTAACAGATTTTTGGACATAGTTATATAGAAGTTGCAATCACACCAGACCAGAAGTTGCAATTACACCAGACCAGCAGTTGCAATCTTGTTTGTTTAATAGATTTTTGAACATAGTTATATAGAAGTTGCAATCACACCAGACCCACAGTTGCAATTACAACAGACTAGCAGTTGCAATCTTGTTTGTTTAATAGATTTTTGCACATAGTTATATAGAAGTTGCAATCACACCAGACCCACAGTTGCAATTACACCAGACCAGCAGTTGCAATCTTGTTTGTTTAATAGATTTTTGGATATAGTTATATAGAAGTTGCAATCACACCAGACCAGCAGTTGCAATTACATCAGACCAACAGTTGCAATCATATTTTTTAATAAAATTTCTCAGAGTTATTCAAATGCGGGGGACAGAGACACGCTGACAGAGAGGCGCGCGACGGCGCGAGGACAGGGAGGCGCTCGGCGGCGCGAGGACAGGGAGGCGCTCGGCGGCGGTGGGATTTAGGGGAGGAGCATCGAGGAGACGGCGGCGGCGCGGGGAAAGGGATGCGCGCGGCGGCGGCGGAGGGCTGGGAGACGCGCGAAAACGCCTGGGTGCATTCAATATAGAGAATGCACCCAGGTGTATTTTAGCAGTGCCGTACATAAATAACTATATATATACATAAAAACTATATATATACATAAATATATAGTTATATACATAAATAACATTAAATTTATCAATAGCGAAACCTTCATACAACCTAATATGATAAGTTAAATCTATTCAATAAATAACATCAAATTCAACAATTTAATAGAATAAGTTAAATTTATTATAATAATAAAATTTTTGAATTATACGTAACATCAAGGCACACATGTGATATTAAACTAACTCTATTCACACTCTAATCACATGTTATATTAAACTAACTCTAATTACACTCTAATCACACCCTAAACTAACTCTAATCACATGAAAGTTAACTCCCGTCGGCCATAAAAAACCGACGAAAATAAACATTTATACACACATTTAACAATAACACTCGCATTTACATTATAATTCAAACCATAATATACCTTAACGGTCCGGAGGGGCTGCGGCGCTCCGCGGCGGCGGCGGCGTTGGTGGCGGCGAGCAGCGGGCGACGCTTCGGGGGTGGGCGGCGCAACGGGGACGGGCTGCAGACGGCGCTCCGGGGCCGGCGGCGCGGCGGACGGTGCTCCGGAGGCGGGGCGGGCGGCGGTCGTTGCTCCTAGAGCGGGCGGCGCTCCGGGGGCGTGGGTGGGCGGCGCTCGGGGGGCGTGGGCGGGCTGCGGGTGGCGCTACGGGGCCGGCGGCGCTACGGGGGCGGCGGCGGGCGGCGCTACGACGCCGGGGCGGTGACGGTTGGGGCGGCGCTCCCGGGGCGGCGGCGGGCGCGCTCTAGGCCGCGGGCGGCTGGCCGGCGTCGGTGGTGAGCGGCGGCCGGCGTCGGGGGCGGTGGTGAGTGGCGGCGGCGTGAAACCGAGAGAGACAAGCGAGAAAATGAGCCGTGCGGCGGCGGCGTCGGGCACATAAAGAATTAATTCCCGTCGGCTGGCGTCAGGGCCGACGGGAATTAGTTAACTCCCGTCGGCTGGCGGCTGGGCCGACGGGAATTAAAATAAAGCCCGTCGGCTGGCGGCTGGCCGACGGGAGTTAAAATAAAGCCCGTGGGCTAGAATTGAGCCGACGGGAGTTATTTAATTCCCCTCGGGCCGACGGGAATTAAAATGGCTGACGGGAATCTTCCTGATTCCTGTAGTGATGGACTGATTGGTCTTTTCCTCTTTAAGTTGGTGCAGCCCTTTGTCTCAAAGCATGTTGCTATGCCGAAGCTTCCTGGATCGTAGCTTCGGCATGTACCTTCGCGCTGATCTTCCGAAGGTGTTTCTGCTTAAAGGACCTTCGGCGATGAAGCATGCCCCCAATAGTAGCCCCTTCGCGGTGCTAGATCGTTTTTCGTAATGAGCTTGATCCGTGAAAAATCTCCAAGGCTTCGGAATGCCGAAGGTCCGAAAAACACCTTCCCTGAGCTCGTTGCCGAGAAACGATTAAAATATTTCAAGCGCGAGTGGCCCACCACGCAGCGGGTATGAACGATTTTATAATTCTCTTACCAGGCGCCGAGTGGCCCACCGTTCAGCAGGTGTGGGTAACTGTCCAGCAGGTGCGGGCGATTTGGCAATTCACCTTCCCACCTGCGGCACTATATAAACAGACGGGTAGGTGTGAAGTTACCACAACATTCGTTGCTATTGCACTGTTGTGCTGTTGAAAATTTTAACCATAGCCAAAGCTTTTTCACGGCATTCTCGAGCGAACCATCATTTTGAATTAGCTTCATCAGAAGAGAGAGCTTCGTCAAAAACTGTAAAAAACATCAGCTTCGTAAAAACCGCAAAGATTCATCATCAGATGGCTAGAGTACGCTCGACTGCGAGGGTGACCCGTGAAGGAGAGGAGACTGAATCCATTGAGATAGCTCCGATCTCCGAAGTTATGAGACAATCAGGATTAGTTGTGATGGAGAAAGCCATTGGCGAAGGTGCTCCTGCTGCCGAAGCTGAACAAGCTGGTATCGAGGAAGAAAATGCTAATGAAGAGGAAGACTATAGCATTATGATTCTATCGAAACCCAGCCACTTGGATTTTGAAAAATCTGCTGTGTCTGAAGCCGACGTGCCCATGATGATGAAGCTGGGTTACTTCGGAGAAGCTGAAAAGAATCTTATTCGTTTTGCCGGAGAAGAAACCACTCCAGAGCCGAAGGACGACGAAGTAGTGGTTTTCAAAAGCTTTTTCAGGGCAGGATTACGGGTTCCCTTAAATGAGATGATTGGAGAAGTTTTGGATAATTTTGAGATTTTTCTTCATCAGCTAACCCCTAACGCCATCGTTAGGCTTAGCATTTTCATCTGGGCCCTTTGAAGCCAGGGGATGGACCCAAATGCTGAAGCTTTTTGCCGAGTGCATGAGCTGCATTACCAAACGAAGGCCACAGAAGATGGGCTACATGAAAATTTTGGTTGTTATAACTTCGCATATCGCAAGGATACGAAGGCTCTGGTCCTCAGCTATCGCACCAAGTGGCCAACTGGCTGGAAGAGTGAGTGGTTTTACATTAAGGCTGATGAGAAGAAAAGAGGGAAACTGATGACGATGGTGATGAGCCCGCTGTCCTTATGCTTTGGGATGACCAGACCCTTGTGCAACATGAAGCCAGGGTCAGCATGCCCGCTGGCCATAGCAGAATTCAGAGTGGTGGCTGAACAAATCAGCACCAGAGATTTAGTGCAAGAATACCTGGCCAATAGGGCATCTCCAACGCTAAGTGACTGGAGCATGCCGAAGCTTAAAGGAACAAAGAAGAAGAATGAACTTGTTCGATTGCCTTATAGGTTTAAATTTGAGAAGCAGTTCAAAGAGCCCTGCCAAGAATGGCTAGAGATGACTGAGACTATGTGCAATGAGGTTTTAGGCAATTATACCAAAAAAGAAGATCAACTAATGACTGCAGCCTTCGGCACCCAACCAAAACGAAGGTTGAATCGGGTAATGGACGCTTTAAACTTTGAATACCCTGATTATGAACAACTAAACAAAGGTGCCGAAGGGACAAAGAGAAAAAGGGTTGTCAGTGTCTTGAGTAGATAGGCTGCTAGGATGGTGAAAGAGGACGAAAAAACTCTGAAGAAGAGAAAAACGAGTCCTGAGCCGAAGCCAGCGACTTCAAAGAAGAGGAAACTGCAACTCCAGAACCGAAGGTGGCTGAGATGGAGGAGGAAACTCCTTCAACGCCTTCTACTGCCGAAGTAGAAGAAATTTTAAAGGTAATGACTGAACCCTTACCTATCAAGCTGCTAAGTCCTCTGGGGCCGCAACTTATGAAGCTTTTACAGAAGAAGAATGATCCTTCGGCAGAGAAAAAGGCGGTTGGGCCAAAAAGCGAAGAATTGTTACTGTTATGCAAGCCATTGAGAAAACACCACTGCCGGCCTCAGCATCAAAAATGACACCAGCTGCCGAAGTTGTTACTTCTGCCGAAGCTGCGGCTGCCGAAGCTACCAATCTGTAGAGTACATTATCCGCTATTGATAAAGTGCTCTTGGACTTGGCCGCGGAGGAGACTGTTGTGGCTACAGAAGAAGTCCTAACCGTAATGCCTGAGAAAGGGAAAGAAATTGCCGAAGACACTTCGGAAGGTCAAGGCTTCAGCTTTCAGAACCTAGTTGGTCAAGAATTGTCCAAGGCCGAGAAGAAGGAGCTGTAGGAGTATGCTATATCCTGTGGCTACCAGCCAAGAGCCATGCTCTTTGGCGGAATTAATGAAGAAGCCTTAGGATGTATTCGAGACCGTACTGGGGTGAAGATTATCAGCACTCTGTCGAAGAGTGTTGGTTTTCTGAAGCTTGAAGCTAACATCAGCAGCTACCGACGACAGCATATCGTCGGCAGCTTATTCTACTCCAACTTTAAGGTAAAGCTTTTTTCCTCATCTGTTATTTCTTTGTGATGAAGCAAAAAATTACTGATGAAGGCTATTTTGTACAGAGTATGCTACTAAACAAAGAGCTGAGGATGCAGCAAGATCTTGAAGATAAAAAGAATGAGATTATAATCGAGGGCTTGGAAAACAAAATCAAAGATCATGAAGCTTCTCTAGAAAATAAAGAATTTCTTCTTCAGACAATGGAGGGTTCATTGGCAGAAGCCCAAGCTGAAGTTGCTAGATTAAACGATGAACTCATCCGAAAATCAGAAAGCTTCGAGCAAGAAAAGAAGTATTTTGATGCGAAGCTTGAAGCCGAAGTCGAGAAAAGTTTGAATCTGCAAAAATCCTTAAAAGAGCTTCAGAACATATGCTTGAACTTCGGCAACCGGTGCGTGCAATGGCTGAAACAGGTTTTCAACTCAGTGGGAGCCAGCTCTGAAAAATTTGAACCTTCGGTTTAAGACCTGCCAAGCACCTTCGAACATATTGAGAGCAAAGTTGAGGCGCTTGACGAAGTAATAGCTGGGCATGGCGATTTCTGTGCCCTGCTGGCTTCTTGCAGCACAGCTGTAGCTTTTATGAAGGCTGGTTGCACGCATGGAAAGATTGTCAACAGACCGAACTTCAGCTTATCACCAGCGGACCTAGCTGATATCCCTAGCCTAGCCCGAAGTATTGGGAATAGATTCAAAACTCAAATTTGGACGAAGGGTGGGCGGGACTTAGCTGGTAACGAGGCACAAAGTCATCTTAAGCCGGTATAATACTTATACCTATTGCTTACCTTCTCTTGAAGTTACTTTTTACCTTATACTGCTTTGTTGTGTACAGGATGACGATGCCGAAGGTCCATGATTCGAAACTCAATGAAGATTGATGAAGCTGCTGCACAAAGCTTTAGAGACATTTGAATTATCTTTGTAAAAGATATTGTAATTTAGAAATCAAACATTACTCTGTAAATTTGTCCATACCTTGTAATATATTTTTACCTTTCCGTTCATGTGTGAATTGCTTTGATGTGGACGAAACTTGTATCTTTTGAGCCGAAGGCGAAAAACACCTTCCCTTCTTTTCGTACACAACGAAGCATTTGTTTGTACTCTATGTTATGATGATGATGATCTTACAAATGTCTACATGAATGTGTATGAATGCAATGAATGATGTAATGTAATGTGCAAATGAATGTCCAAACACACGCGCACGAAGCCACACCCAGACTCTGCATCCCCTTATGAATGTCTTTTGAGTCTTAAGCTCTGCATCCCCTTAGGAACGTCTTTTGAGCTTCTTCACCTTCTATTTCGGTGGTATAAGTTCTGCATCCCCTTAGGAACGTCTTTTGAACTTCTTCGCCTTATATTTCGGCGGTATTTGGCTCTGCTTTCCCTTAGGAACAACTTTTGAGCAGAAAACTTACGCTGCGCTCCCTTAGGAACGACTTTTTGTAGCTTCGTGATGATCTGCATCCCCTTGGGGACGACTTTTTGAGCTTCTCCCTGTTTTTCCTTTTTCTCCTTTTTTCCTGCACTCGATGGTGCATGCTCAGATTTTACATTTTACATTCTTTTTTGGGGGATTTGGCTCTAATGGAGCTAAATAAGAAAAAATTACAAGCTATGGCCCCATTAAAAACCTTTCTCCCCCTTTTGAAAGGAAAAGGGTGCCATAGAAAAAATGAAAAAAGATTACATCAAATTACACATAATATCACCGAAGCTCATCCGCATTCCAAGATCTAGGTATGTCGTTGTCGTCCATATCCTTCAATCTGTAAGAACCGGGTCTTGATGAAGATATAACCAGAAAAGGACCTTCTCACTTCAATTGCAATTTTCCCACTGTGTCTGGGTTGGCCACTCTCCGAAGTACCAGATGCCCTGGCTTGATATTCTTCAATCGAACTTTTCTGTCATGCCATTTTATTGTTTCGGCTTGATATTTGTTGATGTTCTCCACAGCCTAAAGGCTGGTCCCCTCTATAGTATTTTTTGCTACGTGATAATTAGCTTCGTCTTCTGCCGAAGCTGCTATTCTTATTGATCCTGCTTTAGCTTCTTCAGGAGTTATAGCTTCGTCACCAAATAATAGTTTGAAAGGTGTAAATCCTATTGATCTTGATGTGGTTGTATTGTGGCTCCACACCACTTTAATCAACTCATCTGGCCACTTTCCTCTGGGCTGATTGAAGATTAGCTTCATTATTCCTGTCATTATAATGTCATTTGCTCTTTCTACCAGCCCGTTTGACTTCGGATGCCTAACTGATGCAAAATGAATCTTCGTGCCAATTTGATCACAGAAATCCTTGAATGTTTCAGCATCAAACTGTGTTCCATTGTCCACAATTATAGCCTTCGGCACGCCAAAGCGACAGACAATATTCTGCTAGAAGAATTTTTGAACTATGGCCGAAGTTATTGTAGCCAAAGGCTTTGCTTCAATCCACTTAGAAAAATATTCTACTACCACCACAACATACTTCAAATTAGCTTGTACCGGTGGAAGTGGACCTAACAAATCCAAGCCCCATCTTTGTAATGGCCAAGTAGGTTGTATCAGCTGTGTGACAGACGAAGGCTGCTTCTGATCTCTTGCACATTTTTGACAATTGTCGCACTTTTGAACTAACTCTGCTGCATCCGAAGCTGCCTTCGACCAATAAAATCCTTGTCTAAACACTTTTCTAAGCAAGGGCCTAGACCCAATATGAGATCCACACAAACCTACATGTATCTCCTTCATTAATTCTATACCTTCGGTTCTGGATAAACACTTGAGGAGTGGAGAACAGACTCCATGCTTGTATAATTCCCCTTCTATTATCACATACGGTCTTGTCCTTGCTTCCATTCTCTTATGATAAACTTTGTCGTCCGAAAGACAATTACCTTGGACGAAAGATATAATTTCAGTCCTCCAATCTTCACTATGTATGGGGGAAATTGTAAGCACTACTCTCTCCATAAGTTCAACCGAAGGTGCTTTTATTGTTTCAAAAAACACTTCCGAAGGTAGAGGGAGCCCCTGTGCCGCTGATTTGGCTAATAAATTTGCATGCTCGTTCTCTCCTCTTGGAATATTCTTGACAGAAAAACCTTCGAAAGAAGCCTCCATCCTTCGAATTGTATCTAGATATTTTTCAAGCTTCGGATCTCTCGCCTTACTACTTTTGTCTATATGACCAGAAATGACTTGAGAGTCAGTTTTAAGAATGGCCCTTCTTATTCCCATTGTCTTTAACTTCTGAAGCCCCAACAGAAGTGTTTCGTATTCAGCAATATTGTTTGTACAACTGAAGTCAAGCTTTGCTGTATAACATGTTCTGACTTTAGAAGGCGCAACTAGGACAGCAGCCGCTCCTGCGCCAAAGGTTCCCCAGGAGTCGTCGCAGAAAACTGTCCAAGCTTCTGTGTCTTTATTTTTTTTTCTTCTTCCTGAGCCCCTAGCGTCCAATCAGCAATGAAGTATGCTAATGCCTGGGACTGAATTGAGGATCTATGTACATAGTCAATACTGAATTCGTTAAGCTCCGCAGCCCATTTTCCAATCCTTCCAGTAGCTTCTCTATTCCTCATTATGTCCTTCAGAGGCTGTGATGAAGGAATAATTATATGATATGCTTGAAAATAATGTCGAAGCTTCCTGAAGGCCATTAACACAGCATACAACACCTTCTCCAATTCTATATAGTTTTTCTTTGATAAACTTAGAACTTCAGAGACAAAGTATACTGGGTCCTGCTTTTTGATTTGGCCATCTAGCTTCTCATGTACGAGCGCCGCACTTACTGCAGAGTGTGAAGCTGCCACATATAAGAGCAATGGAGCCCCTGGCAAAGGTGGAGTTAGTGTTGTTAGATCGATCAAATATTGCTTCAACTCTTCGAAAGCTTTTTGCTGAGATGGGCTCCATTGAAAAACTTCGGCTGACTTCAATATTTCAAAGAATGGTAGATTTCTTTCTGCTGATCTGGATATGAATTTGTTTAATGATGCTAGTCTTCCTATTAGCCGTTGGGCCCCCTTCTTTGTGCTTGGCGGCTCCATCCGAAGGATAGCTTCAATCTTGCTTGGGTTGGCTTCAATTCCCTTCGTTGATACCAAACAGCCAAGGAACTTGCCCTTCTTCACCCCAAAACACACTTTTCTGGATTTAACTTCAGGCCAGCTTGCCTGAAATTGGCAAATGTCTCTTGCAAATCAGTAATGTAATTTTCTTGCTTCGTGCTTTTCACTATGATATCATCAACATAGGTCAGTACATTCCTGCCTATTTGAGAATGAAGGACCTTGGCTGTCATTCTGCTAAAACTTCCTCTAGCATTCTTGAGCCCCTCAGGCATCCAAAGGTAGCAATAGGTGCCACTGGGAGTTATGAAGCTAGTCTTCGGCTCGTCCTCCTTCATCCAAATTTGATGATAGCCTGAGTAACAATCTAGTAGACTCATAAGTTCTGAAGAAGCTGCTGCATCTACTAGAGAGTCTATTCTTGGCAATGGGAACTCGTCCTTTGGGCACGCCCTGTTGAGATATGTGAAATCAATACACATTCTCCATTTACCATTGGCCTTCTTCACCATAACGGTGTTGGCTAGCCATTCTAGGTATTTCACCTCTCTGATGACACTTGCAGTAAGAAGTCTCTTTACTTCGTTCCAAGCACCTTCAGCTTTGTCTTCAGACATCTTCCGAAGCCTTTGTTTTCTTGTCCTAAAGGATGGATCCACATTGAGTGAATGTTCAATAACATCTTTGTTAACACCACATAGATCATTGGCTAACCAAGCAAAGACATCTTTGTTGTTGAATAAAAATCTGAGCAAAGTCTTCTCTTGCTCATCAGATAACTGAGACCCCAGTAGTACCCTTTGTTCTGCTATATCTTGACATAGAAGCATAGGCTTCGGCTGATCCGCCGAAGTAGCCTTCTCTGTTTTGTATTTGTACTGCTGACAAGCTTTAGCTCCATCTATGTTATGGATTGCCTTTGAATCTGTCCAATTCCCTTCGGCCCTTCTGGCAGCTTCTTGACTCCCATGGACAGCAATGGGCCCTTGTTCCGAAGGTATCTTCATGCATAAATATGCTAGATGAAGTATTGCTTCGAAGGCATTGAGTGTCCCTCGACCAATGATTGCATTGTAGGGCTATTCCATGTCAACAATGACAAAGATAACATGTTCAGTCCTTGTGTTGTGGACGTAGCCAAAGGTAATTTACATTGTGATTTTACCAAGTGCGACAATCTGCCTTCCTCCGAAGCCACAAAGAGGGTGTGTAGCATCATGAATCTTGTCTTCTAGCTCTTGCATCTGTCTGAAGGCCTTAGCAAATATGATATCCGCTGCACTACCTGTGTCAACCAGAACATTATGTACCAAAAATCCCTTGATGACACAAGATATGACCATAGCATCATTGTGGGAGTAATCTTTGAGCTGAAGGTCCTCCAGGGAGAAGGTGATTGGGATGTGGGACCATTTGGACTTGATGAAAGGTCCCTGCACCCCAACATGCTGCACCCTTCTCGGTGCTTCCTTCTTCTGCTTCTTGTTAGCCGGCTCTGAACTTGAACCGCCTGTTATCGGGAGCACCAGCTTCGTAGCCCTAGGTGCTTCGACTTGGTTGTTGAACGAAGCCATCAGCTCAAAAGTGGAAGTGAGTTCACCGGAGGTGGGCACCAATGTTGGGGACTTGTTCTCAAATGCTATGAGTTAAGAACAAGACAACACAAATGTTAATTGTTAAAGACCTTTGGCCTTCGAAGCATTACCTCCCTTAGGATATAATGATCTTCAGACAAAGGTCATGAAGGACGTACCTTCATCATCGCAGTATGTATTAATAAAAGGAGAAGCATATAAAACATGAGAGATAACATGGATAACCATATAACGTTATTAATATATCTTAATTATATCATTATGAATGAACGCGAACAGTATTGAATTACATTTGTACCTTCGGCTTGATAGAAGGTAAAAAACCAAGCGTGACGCACGAGTGAATACAAGTCAGTGTGAACAGTTCGGGGGTACTGTTCACCTATTTATAGGCACAGGATGCAGCCCGGTCAGAATTACATTTATGTCCTTGATAACTAGTTACAATCATGACACAAATCATCATGGACTGATTGGTCTTTTCCTCTTTAAGTCGGTGTAGCCCTTCGTCTCAAGGCATGTTGTTATGTCGAAGCTTCCTAGATCGTAGCTTCGGCGTGGACCTTCGCGCTGATCTTCTGAAGGTGTTTCTGCTTAAAGGACCTTCGGCGACGAAGTAGGCCCCCAACAATTCCCCTCATGCTTCCTCAACTGCCTTGAGCCATAAGCAATCACTCTGCCTTCCTGTATCAACACACAGCCAAGACCAATACGAGAAGCATCCGTATAAACTGTGAAACGCTTACCACTCTTAGGCAAGGCTAAGATAGGGGCGTTCACCAACTTGTTCTTCAATGCTTGATAACTGACCTCACAATCGTTGGACCAGATGAAAAGAACACCCTTCTCCAAGAGTCTAGTCAAAGGCTTAGCAATGCTGGAAAATTTGGCATGAAACGCCGATAATATCCGGCAAGCCCCAAGAAACTTCGGATTTCAGAGACACTAGAGGGTCTCTTCCACTCCACCACAGCAGCGACATTCTTGGGGTCAACCGCAATGCCCTGTTGATTAATCACATGACCCAGGAAAGCAACTTCAGACAGCCAAAAAGCACACTTCTTCAATTTGCCAAAGAAATGATTCTTCCTAAGAGCACCCAGAACGAGACGGAGATGCCGCTCATGCTCTTCCTCCGTTTTTTGAATAAATCAGAATATCATCCAGAAACACGACCACAAAGTCGTCCAAGAACTCATGTAACATCCAATTCATTGCTTCCATAAAAGCAGCAGGGGCATTAGTTAAGCCAAAAGACATGACTATGAACTCAAAATGCCCATACCTGGTGCAAAAAGTTGTCTTCTCAATATCCTCCTCATGAATCCAACTAGAGTTCAAATCAATTTTAGAGAACACCTGGGCACCCCTCAACTGTTCAAAAAGAACCTCAATACGAGGTAGCGGACATTTATTCTTGATTGTCACTTGATTTAAAGCACGATAATCCACACATAACCTCTTGCTTTTATCCTTCTTCTCAACAAACAATACCGGTGACGCCCATGGTGACCTGCTAGGCCTAATGAAACCCTTAGCCAGCAGATCATCCAATTGCCGCTTCAATTCCACCTGCTCCTTTGGAGCCGTATGATACGGGGCCTTATGAATAGGCTGCGTACCCGGAATCAGCTTGATTTCAAAAGCCGCACCACGCTCTGGTGGAATGCCTAGAAGCTTTGCTGGAAACACGTCGGCATAATCACACACCACATGGATGTCTTGCACCCGCAAGGCAGTCCCACTCTCCACCACCATGGAGAAGAAAATTCTCGACTTCCTTGACCAATGATCCGGAAGTAATTGGGTCAACAGGGAGAGAGTGAATTTGGAGAACTCCCCAAGAATACCACCTCCCTACCCGACGGTGCCTGTAATGACACTATCTTCCAAAAACAGGATATAACTGCGCGATACTGAGCTAACCAATCCATACCCAAGATAACATCAAACGACCCCAAGGAAATCACCAAGAGATTAGCTGAAAAGACCTCATCCGCAAGAATGACGGAACAACCCTGGCAGACTAAATAGCTACAAATGGAGCCATTAGCAGAACTAACCACGATTGGATGACCCATCCTCTGCACCGAAAGACCAGCACGGGACACAAAATCCTCCGAAACAAACAAATAGCTAGCGACTGAGTAAAAAAGAGCATGGGCAACAAACGAATCAACTGAGACTGTACCTGTCACCACGTCTCCCTGCTCTCTGCCATCCGCAGAGGGTAGCACATAAGCTCCAGAAACACCTGCGGAAGAGGAAGCTCCTGGAGTGAAATTAATAGAAGAACCCCACGGAGTCAAAGGATGAGGCAGTCGTGGAGCTCCAGACTGGGATGGTACAGGAGTGGTTGGTGCAGGAGTAGGCGGGGCCAAGTACTGAGGGAAACCTGGCATAGGCAGGAACTGAGGAGTCCCGGGCATATAGAACTGTTGCTGAGGGGTGGTATAGAAAATTGCTGCTCAGCGATTGACATCACGTTGACAGTTCCCTGCAAAGAGGAAGGAGTAACTGGCTCCCATTTGAGCTTCCCATTGGGATTCCTCCTACACACCACATCCTTGTGATCCTGGCTGCAGATAAAGTATCTGCCACTCCACTAACACTCGACACGGCGATGCACTTCACCACAACGGAAACACACCAACCCAAGCCCGGGCTTAGGAACAGCCTCATACCTCTGAGTACTCCCTTCTGAAGTACTCGAATCAGAGGATTTTCTATGATAGGGGTGATGGCGCTGGTGTTGCGACTTTTGCCTCTTGTGGGCTGGACCCCTAGTGTTGGCCCTCCTCACGTCCTGGCCATGAGACTGATCAACACCCGAAGACTTCTGAGGTTCCATGGTATACTGATGCTGCATCTCCATGACTAATGCCTGCTCCACCGTAGTACGAAAATCCACCAATGGAAAGGCGCCCAGAGCATGCCTGATCGAAGGTTTCAGGCCCTGACGAATCTGGCATGCCTTCTCCAATTCACTATAAGCCACATGCGGAACAAAGAAGACCATCTTGTTAAAGCCCACTTCATACTCTATGACGGACTTCTCCTGCTTGAAAGACTGCAAATCAATCTTCATTTTCTCCAGGAAGGTGACCGGGTAGAACCTCCTCTCAAACTGCCTAATGAAAACATCCTAGGACAAGACTCCTGGTGAGGAGGAGTGAGCTGCCTGCACGCCTCTCCACCAAATTTGAGCCTCCCCCTTCAACAATTGTGTGCCAAAACAAACACGATCTCCATACACAATCTCGAAAACATCCATCTTATACTCCACATAAGTCAGCCAATCTGCCGCCTCAATCGGAGTACCACTGCCATCAAAGGTGTCCAGCTTCATGCCCATCCACTGCATCAGAGAGAGACCACTGACGGGAAGGGGCACCTCAGCCCCACCACCTAGAGCAGCACCCACAAGGACAGCGCCCCTAGGCACTCCTCCACCTCTGTCACCCTGAGCAGCACCAGCAGGGGCAACATGAATAGCTTGCCTCAGAATGGCCAACTCCTGCTGCATGGCCTGCATCGCGGCTAACATTGTCGCCGGACTCATAGAATCCCCACTAGGATCTTGTGGGCTGCCACGAGCCCTACGAGGCGGCATAACTGCAGCCATAGGAATAAGTAAATAAGTAAATAAAATTGGCATAGAACCTCTTCAAATAATGTCAAACTAGCACTGACAATTCATAATATATCAATAGTAAAGCAAGAAACCCATCATATATGTGCAGTGTGTCAATTTATCATTATTTCACTTGCTAGGACCTACAACCTATCCCTCTGATACCAACTATAACACCCTGTTTCTCCCACACAATGGGTGTTACCAAAAAACCCTTCCCACAAATTAGAAAGCATAAAAAATGGAGATAGAAAGAAAAAATTTGGCAGCACCTCCCTTGAAAGTTGCATAACAAGAGGAACACAGAGTTTATACATGATGCAAAAGAAAGGTAGTACGTAGTGTATAATTAAGATGCAAAAGTAGAAATAAACATTCAAGACAAAATTTAATTCAGCCAACCAAAAATACGACCACCATAAAGACTAGAACATAATAGACCACTGGCACACTCTATTCCATAATAATCAACCTCCTTGACTTGAAACCCCTGTTTAACATCATTACTAAGCAGTGGTATAATTATTTAGGGGTGTAGTGATCATTCTGCTACTTCCCTCCTTTCCTCAAGCAAAGTTCAAGTGCCTGCATCAAACAATGCAAGAGTGAGATGACACATCTCAACAAGTAAAATGATCAAACAGCAATTGGACAACGTAAACAAACCGTGTTTTAACAACCATGAAGTTCACAACTCCCTTCTTAAATATTAAAATGCAGTAAGTTTACAAGGTACCAAATAACCAGTTCCAAAAAAACACAAAGAGGAGATCCACAATATCCACGTAACCATGACAGGTTCCACGTTTTACCCATGAATGCACATAGCTACAAATGCAGTAATGACTTCTGCCTTCATACCTCTAAGGATATGAAGCGACATCATACCCCTCCTCGGGCAACGTATGATGCTTATTGTACCGGTACGGTCAGACCATATGATCGCGACGAAACTTCCATGCAAAGAATGATGGATGCACTATGCATGACACCAACATGAGTCCACCCCATCTAACATGTGTTAAATATATACTTCCACATCCTCAAAATAAGAATCAACACATGTAACATGCTCGAACAACGCCCTCAACATATGTAAATAGTAGAACATGAATAACTTCAAGCAACAATTCTCAAAATGGAATACGAGGATGAACACATTTGACATGGATATGAATCAAGAATAGAACACATAAATCGACCAACGGTATAAACCATCACTATTTTACTTGCCTTCACCGGGAATTTGGACAAAGCCTTAAGTACGATCCAGAAGTTCACCACCTGCTTTTGACACACATCTTAGTGCACAAATCCACATAACAAACGCTCATAAACAACGTCGCACCTACGCACAATTCCAAACCCGTCGCGAGCGACAACTCTCTCCATCACCCACCAAATTGCAGCATCGCTGCTTGATAATTCCATATCTTTAAAATTATGACAGCGGTGATATCAAACAAAAACTCCATAAGCATCTACATAAAATTCCCCACAAGTTTTGTATACAAAAGATAATTAAATTCCAACATCGAGATGGCCCCAAACAGCCCACAAGATACACCATGCGTTCAGTTTTTGGACAGCAACCTAACTGAGTTCAAAATGTGATATCTCCTAAAATATACTACCGAATCGAACGCATAAGTACTACTTGAAAAGATATGACAAAGTTCTACATGATTTTCATAGTGATTACCGCTAATTACCCCCACAAAATTCCTAGAAACTACTAATACTACTGTTGTTCATCCACCAACAAAAATTCTGGACAGCACCTCTACCGAATCGCATAGGTGAACGGATAACCAAATGAATTGCAGCACAAATAAAAAGATAACCACAAGATCACCTCGAGTTCTTCCTTCCCTTCTTCCTTCTTCCTACCACCAAAACTCCAATAGAAGGCTTGCACCAACACGAAGGAGATCCAAGCGGGGAGGGTTGCACCTTGGAGAGGAGGAGATGGGGGGCAGCTAAGGTTGTGTGATGGGGTGGCTACAAGAACTTGGGGGCGGCTGCAAGAACTTGGGGGGAAGAAGGAGAGGGAGGGGGCGGCGGCCAAAGGGTGGACAAGGGGGGGCGACTGCAAAACAAAAGAGGGAGGACGGCGGTCGGCTAGGGTTGGGGGGAAAGAGTGGGCTCCCATCCATCGGATCGAGATCAATGGCTCAAACCCGCTCTCACGTTTGTGCTCCCAACCCCAGCGTACAAGTCAAAAAAAGTTCTACTGCTTCACTGAGGTATGCCTCCTAAAACTCCAAACCCCAATAACACAGGACACGGAAGAAAAGAGGAAAAATAAACTTCAACTTCTTTTTAGAAAATAGGGTATCAAAACACTCTAGGTGTTCGACGAAATAGAACCATGGAACTGTCGCCGTTCTTGCATATATCGAGTCGATTCGATTATGGTGAGCTGGTTTGTTTTTACTATTAGTTGGATTGGTTAGTTATACTATGGCGATGCTCATGGAAGGATATCCTTCTCTTTTCTTTTGAGTTATATGTTGCTCATGATGTGTTGCAGCAATGTTTCCTCTCGTATAGTGTGGTGATTGTTTTCATGAATATGCAGTAGTCACGTCATTTGTTGTTAGACTTGTGTGCAAGGTGAGATTTAATTAATAATGTGAGAAGTAGGATTAGCATTTTAAATTGTCTAGCCGATAAGAACTATTAGTGTTATTTGTATGAATTTCAATTGTGTAGTAACATTAATGCCTTGCGTTAGTAAGAGTCAAGAACATGATAATTCTAGAAGCCAAATAGGATTTAAATTGAATGTATTTTTTTGTAGGACATGATAATTCTAGGAGTTAAGCGTCAAGAACATGATAATTTATAAGAACTATTAGTGTTATTTTTTTGTTTAGGGCTGCAGGTACAGTTTTAGTTATGCAGCTAGTTCAATGAAGAAAACCATATTTTTGTAGAAATGTTATATACAAAATTTGTAGCCAACTTATTTATATTGCTTGTGTAAAACTTTCATGACCATAGGTTTAGTAGTTTAGGAGTTATGATTTTTCAAAGTCCAGTACCTGAATCTATCCAAATTCTGTACAGATTTCGAAAATGACCTTGTTTGCCTAAGTTAAACTTAGATAAAGTTCTTATAAATTATAAAGAAGTCGTAGTATTTTTCTTAAGATTTCCAAAAAAATTGTATCACCCTTTTTGGTGATCTAGAGACCAAGTTACAGCCGTTTAAACTATAGAGTCTGAATCTGTCCAAATCTGATAGAAAAGATTGTTTGTGTTAACTGACCTTACTACACATTGAATTAACCTGAGATGTTTATAAATGAACTATAGACAAATTTACTAGATTTTTAAAAAGTCTAGGATCACCTGAATTGGATGTCTGAGTCTTTAGTTATGGATTTTTGAAGTGAGTAGTCGAATTCTGTCTAAATCTGGATAGAATTTACGCTTAGCACTGTTTGACCTTTCTAAATGTAGAATCTTGTTGTGATGGTAATACCAAAGGTGTAGAGGACTTTATAAGATTTTTAGAAAGTCCTAGTTTACTATTTTTGGATGAATATTTTGTGAATTATGAGCAAAACAATTGACTATTGTGCTGCTATCCAGAAATTTTGTAAGTGTTAAATTGTTGGCTTGAAGTTACTCTTATTTGGCTAAGTAAGTTTAGTTGATTCTTGATTGGGGAAGTATTGAAGTAGCTAACCTCAAGTGAACATGTGTCCCATGCTTAATGTGTTATGCAAGTAATCTAAAGAAATGATCTATAAAGCTAGTGGAATAGATTCTACTCATATTCTAGTATTAGGTGTGCTTTGGTGCGAAAACCTAATTGTATTAGTCCACCTTTAATACTATTTCAGTTTTAGGTGTCCGACAAAAGTGAACCCAATAATGTTAATCCTTTGGTAGTGTACTCTAGCTCATGAAGTTCAGATTTATGTGCAGCCTTATAATTGCTTGATGTTTGGTTTAGGTCCTTTTAACTTGCAGATCATGTTTGTGTAGGATCAGAGGTACCTTGAGTGTTTTATCCTCTTTAGTGTAAATTATCTATCTCATGCTATTTATGCTTATATGCATTACGCATATCATATAGGTACGATAATTGATCACGTAATGTGGAGGATAAAGGATGAATTAATCCCAAGAGGATGCTGATGAATGAACCTGAAGATTTGATGATCTGATCAAGTGCCAGGATGGGAGATGCTCACCAAATGGTCATCATCTAACCAACACTAACCTAGTGTTATCCCAGGCAAGCCACGGTGCATTTTCCACCTTCCTTGTGTTTACAAAATTTTATCACTTATATGCTGCATTAGGTGATAGGAGTTGAGTGATTAAACACTTGATGCATTACCATCCTTGAAAGGTTGATTACCACACCTTGTCACCTGTTTTATAAAAGCTAGAGATGCTTAGTCTTGCTGATAGATTAAGAAAAATATTTTTGATCTATGACTCATGTTTTTACTTAAAGAAAATAGGCTTGGATAATGAAGGCATCAAGACATTGATAAATTCATTATCCAGGCATGGCCCCTCTGCCAGGCGCCAGTTTTTTTTTGAAATAGTTTAAAATGGGACCAGATATTGAGCAGGAAAAGTTGCCCCGTCTGTGTCAATTAAGGACCGTACCGATTGTTGGCCTACTGACCTAGGGCCTTTTAACTGGCCATATACCTCGTCATGGGTAAGCCTGAACCCGGCTATTCCCTATGTGAAAGTCAATCGCGCACTGGGAGTGGAGAGATGGCGAGAGTAGCGTGTACCCCCTGGCAAGAGGCTGGATGGGGAGTACTGTGCTCTCGGGTGGCGCGGACCGGTTCACGTAGTGGAAGATCCGTGGGAATGGTAGACATATGCAAGGGTTAAGTGCTACATATGTCGTGTGGTTGGAGATCCCCAGCTGGGTATTAATTGATTCAGATCGCTGTTACTTCTCGTATATGAAGACTGGATCACTGCCCTGCATCGTAGATAATAAGTGGAATAAGAATTTGGTAAAAGGAAGCTAGTATAGGACAAGTGAATACTCTAGATCAGGAAAGTCTAGAAACAGGAAAGAACTTAATTTGCTAATTAAAAGATGGCTTAAGGATCCACTTCTAGTAAGCTTTTTTGCAAAAAGAGTCTTTGAAACTTGATGAGCTTTACCTTGAATCCCTTTAGAGCTAATTTGGTGACCAGGGATCATGGGGGGATTGAGGGGGAAATTAGTTCATTTCCCCCTCAATCCCCTCCAATCCTCTCGTGATCCCCTTGTCACCAAATCAACCCTTAAGCCAGCATATCCTTGAGAGTCTTTTCTTTAGTCGGGTAAGTCTTGCCGAGTAATTGCGTACTCAGGGTTTTATTCACCGTTGTTTTTCAGGTTATAGTTTTGTTCTGTTGTGGATGGTGCTAAGTGCCGGTGGGCTCGGCCTTCTCATAATGTATAAGTATATCCCATCTATATCTTCTATGAGGATTGTCACTTAAGCTAGCACATATTTCAAACTTATAAATATTTTATACATTCAAATTATAATCATTTTGAATCACTCTTCTGTAAGCAACTCCGATGATATACATTGTAATCCTGTCATAACTTGTAACTGTTGTAACTTTTAATCATTGTGTAATGAAGAATTTATTTCCGCTGCATATGTTTGTATGTGAGTTGTGTTTCCTTAATCCTGCGATCTTGGTTGTAAGTGGTTTATCCGAGGTCCATGGGACACTCGGACAGATCATGTAAGTTGTTTGGTACACATGCATAGCCGTCTGAGGTCTTTGGGACAAGGACAGGTGCATGTGGGCCCAATAACTTGGGAGGTTCTACCACAGACAGAAGCTACGATCTTTGGCACCTAGGCGGCCAGCAGCTTTCCGATGAGGATATAACAGAATTAAAGGAATTTTTCTATATCCGACGGCTATCAACTAGGCTTCGTTCTGTTTGGCGGCGTGGATGAAGAAATTTTGGGATGTATCCGCGATCGCGCTGGAGCGAAAATTGTAAGCACACTGTCAAAGAGCATCGGATTTCCGAAGCTAGAGAAACACATTAGCTGTTACAGAAGACATGTTATAGGCAGCTTGTTCTACTCAAATTTTAAGGAAAAAATCCTCTACTATTTTTCCTTTAACAAGCTGATTTAAGCATTTCATTAATGAAGATCTGATTTAATTCACCTTTTAGAGCTTACTGCTGAGCAAGGCTCTGAAAATGCAGCAAGATGTCAAAGACAGAAAGAATGAGTTTGTTATCAATGACTTGGAAAAAAGGATTAATGAACTTGAAAATTTGTTGAAGGAATAGGACAGCCTGCTCAATTCGGCTCGAAGGCTCTCTTACCGAAGCTAGGACTCAAAATGAAAGATTAAGCAAAGAGCTTAAGGAAGCTCAAAGACTTTTGGAAGAGAACTCAAATTGGTTCAGTCGTGAGTCCAAAGCTTTAAATACAACAATCAAGGCCGAAGCTGAAAAGAATCTTAAACTGAGTGAAACACTTAAAAACCTTCGGAATAAATGATTTAGCTTTGCAACCCAATGCACTGCTCGGCTAAAAAGTATCTTCAATTCTGTCGGAGCCACGTCCGAAGAAGCCAATCTTTCTGTTGAAGATATCCCCGGAGTGCTTGGATGTATTGAGAAAGAAATTGATGTTCTTGACAAAGTTATAACTGGCCATGGTGATTTCTGTGAGCTAGTGGCTTCTCATGGAACAGCTGCTACTTTTGTCAAGGCTGGGTGCAATCACGTAAGAACTGTTAACAGGCCAAACTTCAGCCTCTCACCGTCTGACTTAGTTAATATTCTAGCCGAAGCCAGAAGCATAGGTAACAGGTTTATTACTCAAATCTGGGCTAAGGGCGGCCGAGAGGTTGCTAGAGACGAAGCTCGAGCTTTGCTTGGCAAAGTATGGCAATTTTCTTTACCTTCATGTTTTTATTTCAGATTTTTTTTCCTTATTACATTTCTCAATACCTTTGCCTTGTTTTTTAGGGTGGTGTTGGCGAAGACTGTTGAGCCGAAGCTCACTCTGAAGCTCTGAAGGAGGCTTCAGAAGCTTTTATTTCTTCTGCTAATGTCTGCAAAAACACTTTTGAAGTTTCTTTGTACAAGAAAATGTGCTCTTCAGCAAGGAATTGTAATTGAATGTAAATTTTTTTGTAAATATTTGTGGATACCTTGTATTGTTGCTTTACCTTTTATCCCACAATTGTTTGCATTGCTATGGATGAAACCAATGCTCCTAGCTTTTTGAGCCGAAGGCGAAAAACACCTTCCCTTCTTTTCGTTCACATCGAAGCACCTTCGGTCAATGTCAATGAATGGTCCTTTCATATGTAACGAAGCATCTTCGTGCTGAAGGCGGAAACCTTCTCTTCTTCTTTGTTAGTGCCTTTTGTGATATGTCATGATGCGATGAAGCTACAAATGTCTAATGTATGTTCATATGAATGCAAAATGATGTGATGATGTATGCAAATGTATGCCAAAGATGAAAAACTCAAGAGAATACACACCCAGACTCTGCATCCCCGTAGGAACGACTTTGGAGTCTCTTCACCTTTTACTTAGGTGGTATTTCAGCTCTGCATTCCCTTAGGAACGACTTTGGAGCTTCTTCACCTCTGACCTAGGCAGCATTTTAGCTCTGCATCCCCTTAGAAACGACTTTGGAGCTAAGTTCTGCATCCCCTTAGGAATGACTTTGGAGCTTCTTACCTTTCACTTAGGTGGCATTTTAGCTCTGCATCCCCTTAGGGACGACTTTGGAGCTTTTTCATATTTTTTACACTCGATGGTGTAATCTCAGATCTTTACATTTTACATGTGAGGGAAGCTGGCCCTTGTATTGCACAGGGCTGCGCAAGAAAAAATGAAAATTACAACCTATGGCCCTATTAAAAACTTTTCTCCCCTCTTGAAAGGAAAAGGTGCCATAGGAAAGAGAAGGAAAATTACATAGTTTACACATAATATCTTCGAAGCTCATCTGCATTCCAAGATCTTGGGACATCATTCTCATCCTTGTCCTTTAACCTACATGATCTGGGTCTTGACGAAGACACTACCAAGAAGGGACCTTCCCACTTAAGTTGTAGCTTCCCCACTGTGTCTGGGTTGGCTATTCTTTGAAGCACTAAATGTCCTGGCTTAATATTCTTTAGTCTTACTTTCCTATCTCGCCACTTGACCGTTTCGGCTTGATATTTATTGATGTGGTCTATTGCCTGAAGTCTGATCCCTTCTATAGTGTCTTTTGTTATTTTGCAAGCATCTTCGTCCTCTGCCAAAGCTAGAGTCCTTATTGATCCTGTTCTTGCTTCTTCCGGTGTTATTGCTTCATCCCCGAATAAAAGCTTGAACGAAGTAAACCCTGTTGATCTTGAGACAATAGTGTTATGATTTCATACCAATTTTACCAATTCCTCTGGCCACTTTCCTTTTGGCAGATTGAAGATTGATTTCATTATTCATGTGATGATAATGTCGTTAGCTCGCTCTAACAATCCATTAGATTCTGGATGTCTCACGGATGCAAAGTGTATCTTTGTGCCAATTTGGTCACAAAAAGTTTTAAATGTTTCGGCATCAAATTGGGTTCCATTATCAATCGTGATAGCCTTCGGCACACCAAATCGACAAACGATGCTCTGCCAGAAGAACTTTTGAACTGTGGCAAAAGTGATCATAGCTAGGGGTTTAGCTTCGATCCACTTCAAAAAGTACTCCACTGCTACCACAACATATCTCAAGTTTCCTTGCGCTGGTGGAAGTGGGCCTAGTAAGTCTAAGCCCCACCTTTGTAGTGGCTAAGTGGGCTGAATCAGCTGAGTTAGAGATGAAGGTTGCTTTTGATCTCTAGTGCACTTCTGGCAGTTTTCACATTTTTGAATTAGATCTGCTGCGTCCGAAGCTGCCTTTGGCCAATAAAATCTTTGTCTGAAAACCTTTCCAAGGAGAGGCCTGGATCCGATATGAGCTTCACATATTCCTGCATGTATCTCTTTCATTAGCTCATGACCTTCGGCTCTAGACAGACATTTCAACAATGGAGAACAAACTCCTTGTTTGAATAATTCCCCTTATATGATCATATATGGTCTTGTCCTGGCTTGCATCCTTTTTATGTAAGCTTCGTCGTCCGAAGGATAATTGCCTTGGAGGAAAGATACAATCTCAGTTCTCCAATCCTCGTTGTGCACATGTGAAATTGTAAGCACTGCTCGCTCCATGAGCTCGACTGAAGGTGATTTGAGAGTTTCGAAGAACACTTCTGAGGGGAGTGGGAGCCCCTGTGTCGCTGATTTAACTAGTAAATCTGCATGCTCATTTTCTCCTCTTGGAATGTTTTTCACTCAAAAACCTTCGAAGGAAGCTTCCATTCTTCAGACTGTGTCAAGATACTTTTCAAGCTTCGGGTCTCTTGCTTTGCTGCTTTTATCAACGTGCCCTGTGATGACTTGTGAGTCAGATTTGAGAACTGCCCTTCTTATCCCCATTGCCTTAAGCTTTCGAAGCCCCAAAAGAAGGGCTTCATACTCTACAATGTTATTAGTAGGTCCTTTTGGCTTCAGAGACAATTCCCACTATGGCAGTCAAAGCTAGTGTCGATCCAGTAGAGGAGACAGAAGCAAAGAGCTCAAAGGCAGAAGAGCATCCGAAACTACTGAGTCCCCCAACCACGACGGGGTTGCCGAAGTTAACAACTGCTACAACGACGAATCCTAGGAAAAGGAGAATGACCAGTGTTTTGGATGCTGTTTTGAAATCTACGAAGATGCCAACTCCTGTTACTACTGAAGCTTCCGAGGAAAAAATTGAAGATCTAAGAGAAGTAGCCGCTGCAAGCGCTTCTCCTATTCACATTGAAGCAGGACCTTCGGGAGCTAAACCAGTAGAGCTGGCAAAGGAAAGTCTTCTGGAAAAGCCAACGTCACCTATACCCGAAGCATCTTCTCAGGGTGATTTAGAATATATTGTTCGACATGCTTCGGGGAAACAACTATTAGAAGAGCAAATTGCTGAAGTACAATATTATGCAAAGGACCTGAAATACCTCCGAGGGTCCTTGGTATATGGAGGAAACAATGAAGATGACCTCTTTTACTGTCTACCAGACAGCAAGGAGATAAATGTCTGTCAGAAGATCATGGACAACACGGGATATCCGAAGCTTGAGCTTGGCCTATCTGCAATGTCGAAGGACCAACTTACAGACAACCTTGCTTATAACAGCTTGAAGGTTTGTATATTTTTATTCCTGCATTTATTGATTCTTGTTAGGCGAGTTTTCGATGAACGATTTGTGGTAATACTTATTAATGTTTGTATATTTTTGTTTGTCAGGGTCTTATCGTCAGCAAAGCTTTGAAAGCCCAGAAGGATGCAGAAGACGAAAGCACTCAGATAGCTTTTGGAAACCTTCGTTCGGAAATTATAACGCTTAGGGATGAAGCTCTTGAGAAGGATAAAATCCTGCTCTCCTTGGTTGAGAGGTTAAAATCTAGCGAAGCTAGGCTGTCTAGCCTTTCTGAAGCAGATCAAAAAATCAAGGAGTTTGAAAAGAAGCAAGAGAAAGATGCGAAGCGTATTGCTCATTTAGAATATGCACTATCTATTCAGGTGGGATTGCACAGATCCGAAGTGCAAGGATTGGAGAAGAAGCTCGATGAAGTAACTGAAAATTTCAATGTGGAACAAACAAAACACGAGATATCTGATATGGAACGATTAAGAGTTCGGAAAAACGTTGAGGAGCTTCATCAGACTAAAGAGGAGTGCTACAAGGTTGCCATGGAATGTTGTAATAATTTGAAAAATAGTTTTGCTAAGGTTGGCGCATTCTCATCGGAGCAGAACTTTATCCGTGGTGATCCTGATGGGGTTATCCGGTGGATTAGCGGCGAAGCCGAAGCTTTTGATGAGATTCTTAGCGATAGAGGAGACTTTTGCGCCTTCGCCGGCGCCCGAGGAGCCGTCTCACTCCTCGAGAAAACTGGCTGCGAGCATGTAAAGGCTATAATTTAGCCAGACTTCTCGGTCTTAGCTAGTGACATCAAGAACCCTTCAGCCGAAGCCACTACACTGAGTGGAAAATTTTATTCCGAAGTCTGGTTGAAAGGTGGCCGAGAGATAGCCGACGAAGCTATTAGAAAAAATGAGGAGTCTCATACTGCCTTGGAAGAGGCAAAGAAAGTTGAAGAAGTTGTAGAGCGTGCAAGACTTATAGGTATATTTGCCGTGATTTAGCTTCGTAAATTGTTTTAGCTTCGAAACTAACAAATACTTACATTATGATGTAGCCGAACTTTCTCCCCCTCTGGAGCCGTATGACCCTGAAGTCGATCCATCTTTGAGGGGGCTCTTTGAATTAATCAGAATAGCTAACGAAGCTGTTAACGAAGCTGTGAATATGCTTCTAAACGAAGCTACTGATAAAGTCCTAAAAGAGGATGATTAGACCTTGTTTATTTGAACTGTAGAACTTTTGCATGTGGTTTCCTTTTGTAAGAAACAATTATCAACTATATGTATATTCAATGATGTAATATATTTCTCTGTGGAGCGTGAAACCTTCATATGTACCGTTTTTGAGCCACATGCGAAAAAACCTTCCCTTCTTTTCACGCTTCATAAAGAAAAAAATCTCTTTTATGCTGAAGCAACTCATTGGACTTTAAGGTCCTACCGTAGATCTTTCATAAGAGTACCATTGTCGAAGGCATAAATCTTGTACAAAAATTCCGCTGCCGAAGGCATAGATCTTGCATTTTTGAAACGTCCTTTCACAACTCTTTGTCGAAGATAGACTTAACCTCATGGGTTAGCCAGTATGTTTGAAGGAGCAATTTCCCTTCTTTTTCCACTGTTTCGGATGATGCAAGATGATGAATGATGCGATGCTATGCAATATGTATGATGAAATGATGCAACAGATGTTAATGCTCGAATGCTTCATAAAAGTAAGACTCTGCGTTCCCTTAGGAACGACTTTGGAGTCTCTTCATGAAAGGGAATTAGGCTTACACCTATTTCCTAATTGATTTTGGTGGTTGAATTGCCCAACACAAATAATTGGACTAACTAGTTTCCTCTAGTCTATAAGTTATACAGGTGCCAAAGGTTCACACTTAGCCAATAAAAAGACCAAGAAAAGGGTTCAACAAAGAGAGCAAGGGATAACCGAAGTGTGCCCTGGTCTGGCGCACCGGACTGTCCGGTGTGCCACCGGACAGTGTCCGGTGCACCAGGGGACTTCAAGCCAAACTTCGCACCTTCGGGAATTCTCAGAGACGCTTCACTATAATTCACCGAACTGTCCAGTGTACCACCGGACAGTGTCCGGTGCTCCAGAGGAGAGCGGCTCTGAACTCGCCAGCTTCGGATTTCCACTCCGCTATAATTCACCAGACATGTTCGGTGCACACCGGACTGTCCGGTGAGCCAGTGGAGCAACGACTACTTCGCGCCAACGGTCGTCTGCAACGCATTAAATGTGCGCCAGCGCGCGCAGAAGAGCAGAGCACGCGCGGGTGGCACACCGGACAGTCTACAGGACTTGTCCGGTGCACCACCGGACAGCCAGGCGGGCCCACACGTCAGAGCTCCAACGGTCGGAACCCAACGGACTGGTGACATGGCTGGCGCACCGGACAGTGTCCCGTGGCGCACCGGACTGCCCGGTGCGCCATGCGACAGCAGCCCTCACCAAATGGCTAGTTTGGTGGTTGGGGCTATAAATACCCCTAACCACCCCCACATTCAAGGAATCCAAGTTTTTCACCTTCCAACTACTTAAAAGAGCTCTAGCATTCAATTCTAGACACACTCAAGTGATCAAATCCTCTCCCAATTCCACACAAAGCTTTAGTGACTAGTGAGAGAGATTTGATGTGTTCCTTTGAGCTCTTGCGCTTGGATTGCTTCTTTTCTTTCTCAATCTTTCTTGAGATCAAACTCACTTGTAATTGAGGCAAGAGACACCAATTGTGTCGTGGTCCTTGCGGGAACTTTGTGTTCCAATTGTTTGAGAAGAAGAAGCTCACTCGGTCCGAGGGACCGTTTGAGAGAGGGAAAGGGTTGAAAGAGACCCGGTCTTTGTGACCACCTCAACGGGGAGTAGGTTTGCAAGAACTGAACCTCGGTAAAACAAATCCGCGTGTCACACTCTTTATTCGCTTGCGATTTGTTTTGCACCCTCTCTCTCGGACTCGATTATATTTCTAACGCTAACCCGGCTTGTAGTTGTGATTAATTTTATAAATTTCAGTTTCGCCCTATTCACCCCCTCTAGGCGACTTTCAATTGGTATCAGAGCACGGTGCTTCATTAGAGCCTAACCGCTCGAAGTGATGTCGGGAGAACACGCCAAGAAGGAGATGGAGACCGGCGACAAGCCCACTACAAGCCACAGGAAGGCTTCATCGGAAGAGTCACGCAAAAAGGGGAAAGGGAAGGAGAAGAAAGCCTCTTCCCACAAGTCGCATCGGAGTGGCGACAAGAAAAAGAAGATGAGTAAGGTGGTCTACTACGAGACCGATACTTCATCACCTTCCACCTCCGGCTCTGACGCGCCCTCCGTAACTTCTAAGCGCCATGAGCGCAAGAAGTTTAGTAAGATCCCCTTACGCTATCCTCGCATTCCTAAACATACGCCTTTACTTTCTGTCCCATTAGGCAAACCACCAACTTTTGATGGTGAAGATTATGCAAGGTGGAGTGATTTAATGCGATTTCATCTAACCTCACTCCACAAAAGTATATGGGATGTCGTTGAGTTTGGTGTACAGGTACCATCCGTAGGGGATGAAGATTATGATGAGGACGAGGTGGCCCAAATTGAGCACTTCAACTCCCAAGCCACAACAATACTCCTCGCCTCTCTAAGTAGAGAGGAGTACAGCAAGGTGCAAGGATTAAAGAGTGCTAAGGAAGTTTGGGACGTGCTCAAAACCGCGCACGAGGGAGATGAGCTAACCAAGATCACCAAGCGGGAGACGATCGAGGGGGAGCTCGGTCGCTTCCGGCTTCACAAAGGGGAAGAGCCACAAGACATGTACAACCGGCTCAAAACCTTGGTGAACCAAGTGCGCAACCTCGGGAGCAAAAAGTGGGATGACCACGAGATGGTTAAGGTTATTCTTAGATCACTTATTTTCCTTAACCCTACTAAAGTTCAATTAATTCGTGGTAATCCTAGATATACACTAATGACTCCCAAGGAAGTAATCGGGAATTTTGTGAGCTTTGAGTATATGATCAAGGGCTCAAAGAAAATCAATGAGCTAGATGATCCCTCCACATCCAAAGCACAACCGGTCGCATTCAAGGCAACGGAGGAGAAGAAGGAGGAGTCTACATCAAGTAGACAACCAATCGACGCCTCAAAGCTCGACAATGAGGAAATGGCGCTCGTCATCAAGAGCTTCCGCCAAATCCTCAAGCAAAGGAGGGGGAAAGATTACAAGCCCCGCTCCAAGAAGGTTTGTTACAAGTGTGGTAAGCCCGGTCACTTTATAGCAAAATGTCCTATTTCTAGTGACAGTGACAGGGGCGACGACAAGAAGGGGAGAAGAAAGGAGAAGAAGAAATACTACAAGAAGAAGGGTGGTGATGCCCATGTTTGTCGGGAGTGGGACTCCGACGAGAGCTCCACCAACTCCTCCTCTGACGAGGACGCCACCAACATCGCCATCAACAAGGGCCTTCTCTTCCCCAACGTCGGCCACAAGTGCCTCATGGCAAAAGACGGCAAAAAGAAGAAGGTTAAATCCAAATCCTCCACTAAATATGAGTCCTCTAGTGATGACAATGCTAGTGATGAGGAAGATAATTTGCGTACCCTTTTTGCCAACCTAAACATGCAACAAAAGGAAAAATTAAATGAATTGATTAGTGCTATCCATGAAAAGGATGATCTCTTGGACTCCCAAGAGGACTTCCTTATTAAAGAAAACAAGAAGCATGTTAAGGTTAAAAATGCTTACGCTCTAGAAGTAGAAAAATGTGAAAAACTATCTAGTGAGCTAAGTACTTGACATGAGACTATTGACAACCTTAGAAATGAGAATGCTAATTTGTTAGCTAAGGTTGATTCAAATGTTTGTAATGTTTTAATTCCCAATCCTAGAAATGATAATGATGATTTACTTGCTAAGATTGAAGAATTGAACATTTCTCTTGCTAGCCTTAGAGATGAAAATGAAAAATTGCTTGCTAAGGCTAAAGAATTAGATATTTGCAATGCTTCCATTTCCGACCTTAGAAGTAAAAATGATATATTACATGCTAAGGTTGTAGAATTGAAATCTTGCAAACCCTCTACATCTACCGTTGAACACACTTCTATTTACACTAGATGTAGAGATGTTGATATTGATGCTATTCATGATCATATGATATTAATTAAGCAACAAAATGATCATATAGCAAAATTAGATACTAAAATTGCCGAGCATGAACTTGAGAATGAAAAATTTAAATTTGCTCGTAGTATGCTTTATAATGGGAGACGCCCTGGCATTAAGGATGGCATTGGATTCCAACAGGGAGGCAATGTCAAACTTAATGCCCCTCCTAAGAAATTGTCCAACTTTGTTAAGGGCAAGCCTCCCATGCCTCAAGATAACGAGGGTTACATTTTATACCCTGCCGGTTATCCTGAGAGCAAAATTAGGAGAATTCATTCTAGGAAGTCTCACTCTGGCCCTAACCATGCATTTATGTATAAGGGTGAGACATCTAGTTCTAGGCAACCAACCCGTGCTAAGTTGCCTAAGAAGAAAACTCCTAGTGCATCAAATGATCATGACATTTCATTTAAAACTTTTGATGCATCATATGTGTTAACTAACAAATCCGGCAAGGTAGTTGCCAAATATGTTGGGGGCAAGCACAAGGGGTCAAAGACTTGTGTTTGGGTACCCAAAGTTCTTATGTCTAATGCCAAAGGACCCAAAACCATTTGGGTACCTAAAGTCAAGAACTAAACATGTTTTGTAGGTTTATGCATCCGGGGGCTCAAGTTGGGTAATCGACAGCGGGTGCACAAACCACATGACAGGGGAGAAAAAGATGTTCTCCTCCTACAAGAAAAACTAAGATCCCCAACGAGCTATCACATTCGGGGATGGAAACCAAGGTTTGGTCAAAGGATTGGGTAAAATTGCTATATCTCCTGATCATTCTATTTCCAATGTTTTTCTTGTAGATTCATTAGATTACAATTTGCTTTCCGTTTCTCAATTATGCAAAATGGGCTACAACTGTCTATTTACTGATGTAGGTGTCACTGTCTTTAGAAGAAGTGATGATTCAATAGCATTTAAGGGAGTGTTAGAGGGTCAGCTATACTTAGTAAATTTTGATAGAGCTGAACTCGACACTTGCTTAATTGCTAAGACCAACATGGACTGGCTCTGGCATCACCGACTAGCACATGTTGGAATGAAGAATCTTCATAAGCTTCTAAAGGGAGAACACATTTTAGGATTAACAAATGTTCATTTTGAGAAAGACAGGATTTGTAGCGCATGCCAAGCAGGGAAGCAAGTTGGTGCTCATCATCCACACAAGAACATCATGACGACTGACAGGCCGCTCGAGCTCCTACACATGGATCTATTCGGCCTGATTGCTTACATAAGCATCGGCGGGAGTAAGTACTGTCTAGTTATTGTGGATGATTATTCTCGCTTCACTTGGGTATTCTTTTTGCAGGAAAAATCTCATACCCAAGATACTTTAAAGGGATTCTTGAGACGAGCTCAAAACGAGTTTGGCTTAAGGATCAAGAAAATTAGAAGCGATAACAGGACGGAGTTCAAGAACTCTCAAATTGAAGGCTTCCTTGAGGAGGAGGGCATCAAGCATGAGTTCTCTTCTCCCTACACCCCACAACAAAATGGTGTAGTGGCGAGGAAGAATAGAACTCTATTGGACATGGCAAGAACCATGCTTGATGAGTACAAGACTTCGGATCGGTTTTGGGCCGAGGCGGTCAACACCGCCTGCTACGTCATCAACCGGTTGTATCTACACCGAATCCTCAAGAAGACATCATATGAACTCCTAACCGGTAAAAAGCCCAATATTTCATATTTTAGAGTCTTTGGTAGCAAATGCTTTATTCTTATTAAAAGAGGTAGAAAATCTAAATTTGCTCCTAAGACTGTAGAAGGCTTTTTACTAGGATATGATTCAAACACAAGGGCATATAGAGTCTTTAACAAATCCTCTGGACAAGTTGAAGTTTCTTGTGACGTTGTGTTTGATGAGACTAACGGCTCTCAAGTAGAGCAAGTTGATCTTGATGAGATAGGTGATGAAGAGGCTCTGTGCATCGCGCTAAGGAACATGTCCATTGGGGATGTGTGTCCTAAGGAATCCGAAGAGCCTCCAAATGCACAAGATCAACCATCCTCCTCCACGCAAGCATCTCCACCAACTCAAAATGAGGATAAGGCTCAAGTTAATGAAGTAGAAGATCAAAGAGATGAGCCACCTCAAGATGACGGCAATGATCAAGGGGGAGATGCAAATGATCAAGACAAGGAGGATGAAGAACCAAGACCGCCACACCCAAGAGTCCACCAAGCAATCCAACGAGATCACCCCGTCGACACCATCCTCGGCGATATTCATAAGGGGGTAACTACTAGATCTCGTGTTGCACATTTTTGTGAGCATTACTCTTTTGTTTCCTCTATTGAGCCACACAGGGTAGAGGAAGCACTACAAGATTCGGATTGGGTGGTGGCGATGCAAGAGGAGCTCAACAACTTCACTAGGAACGAGGTATGGCATTTGGTTCCACGTCCTAATCAAAATGTTGTAGGAACCAAGTGGGTTTTTGAAAGGGAAATGTGCCCTTGGGCCATTTCTAAGTATTTTGGTGATTTAGTGCCCAACACAAGTGCCTAATTGCAAAATGGTGGACAAAGTACAAATCAAGGATAAAGGTATGTTTCTAAGCCTTAGTATATTGGTTTTGAGTACTAATATACTTGTCTAAGTGTTAGAAACAGAAAGTAGAAGAAAAGAAGAAGAGGAGAAAAGACTTGCTGTGTGCAGCCAAGACCCAGCTCGGCCTGGAGCACCGGACTGTCCGGTGTGCACCGGACAGTGTCCGGTGCGCCAGGCCGACTCGGCGCGAACTGGCCGCTCTCGGGAATTCGCCGACGGCGTACAGCTAAAATTCACCGGACTGTCCGGTGTGCACCGGACTGTCCGATGAGCCAACGGTCGGCCAGGGCCAACGATCGGCCGCGCAATCCGCGCGGGACACGTGGCCGAGCCAACGGTCGGAAGACGGCACCGGACTGTCCGGTGTACACCGGACTGTCCGGTGCGCCAACGGCTCGCAGATCTCCAACGGGCTGCAACGGTCGGCAGCGCCTGTTTAAGGAAACAAATCGGGCACCGGACAGTGTCCGGTGTGCACCGGACTGTCCGGTGCCCCCGACGACAGAAGGCAAAGATGGCCTTCCAGATTTGCTCTCAACGGCTCCTAGCTGCCTTGGGGCTATAAAAGGGGCCCCTAGGCGCATGGAGGATAAAGACAAGCAACTCTTAAGCATTCTTGATCATCCACACTTGTTCTTTGCGCATTCGTTTGTGATTCTAAGTGAATCGAGCTCCGTTCTAGTGAGAACTTTGAGATAGTCACTTGAGCTCGATTCTTGGCCGTGTGTGTGCGCTTTTGCTGTGGATTTGTGTGTGTTGCTTCCCTCCCTTACTCTGTGTTTCATTTGTGATCATATACTTGTAAGGGCAAGAGACTCCAATTTGTGGAGATTCCTTGCGAACGGGATAGTGAAAGGAACAACAAAACACCGTGGTATTCAAGTGGGTCTTTGGACCGCTTGAGAGGGGTTGATTGCAACCCTCGTCCGTTGGGACGCCACAACGTGGAGTAGGCAAGCGTTGGTCTTGGCCGAACCACGGGATAAAACCACTGTGTCACTCTGTGCTTGATTCTCTTGTGGTACTGTGTTTTGTTGAGACTTCACCTTAGCCACTTGGCAATAATCGTGCTAACACTTAACAAGTTTTTGTGGCTTAAGTTTGAAGTTTTTACAGGATCACCTATTCACCCCCCCCCCCCCTCTAGGTGCTCTCAATTGGTATCGGAGCCGTTCTCTTCGCAAAGGGACTAACCGCCCGAAGAGATGGATCCAAAGGGGAAGGGTATAGTGATCAACGACAAAGAAAAGGAGACCTTCGTCAACGAGCCGAAGGACGACAAGCCTACCGACTCCGGCTCGGGCCATAGACGAAAGGAAGGGAAGAAGAAGAAGACGAGGCGTATCAAGGAGATCATCTACTACGACGATAGTGATGAATCCACTTCTTCCCAAAAGGACGACGACAACGACTACAGGAAGACGGTCAATTCGAACTTTTCATTTGATTATTCCCGTATTCAACATAGTTCGAATTCGCATTTGCTTTCCATTCCTCTTGGCAAACCTCCACACTTCGATGGGGAGGACTACGGATTTTGGAGTCACAAAATGCGTAGTCACTTATTCTCTCTCCATCCTAGCATATGGGAGATTGTGGAGAATGGAATGAAATTCGATAGCTCGGATAGCCCTATGCTTATAAATGAACAGATTCATAAAAATGCACAGGCTACTACTATTCTCTTAGCATCTTTGTGCAGGGAAGAGTACAATAAGGTGAGCGGCTTGGACAATGCCAAGCAGATATGGGACACCCTCAAGATCTCTCACGAGGGGAACGACATCACCATACTCACCAAGATGGAGTTGGTGGAGGGCGAGCTTGGACGGTTCGCCATGATAAGGGGAGAGGAGCCAACTCAGACGTACAACCGGCTCAAGACCCTTATCAACAAAATAAGGAGCTACGGAAGCACGCGTTGGACGGATCACGATGTCGTCCGCCTAATGCTCAGGTCTTTTACCGTTCTTGATCCTCATCTCGTGAACAATATTCGTGAGAATCCCAGGTACACGATGATGACGCCCGAGGAAGTACTTGGAAAATTCGTGAGCGGACGGATGATGATCAAGGAGGCAAGATACGTCGACGACGCGTTGAACAGACCACTCCACGAGCCGCAACCTCTCGCTCTCAAGGCAACACGAAGCAAGGAGGCGCTACCTAGCAAGGTGGCACAGATTGAAGCGGCCGGACTCAATGATGAAGAGATGGCTCTCATCATCAAGAGATTCAAGACGGCGCTAAATGGTCGCAAGGGGCAGCCAAGCAAGACCAAGACAAAGGGGAAGCGCTCATGCTTCAAATGCGGTAAGCTTGGTCATTTTATCGCTAACTGTCCCGATAATGAAAGTGACCAGGAAAAGGGGAACAAAAGAGAGAAGAAGAAGCAATACAAGAAGGCAAAGGGCGAGGCGCATCTAGGAAAGGAGTGGGACTCGGATTGCTCCTCCTCCGACTCCGACAATGAAGGACTCGCTGCTACTGCCTTCAACAAGTCTTCCCTCTTCCCCAACGAGCGTCTCACATGCCTTATGGCAAGGGAGAAGAAGGTGAGTACCCAAGACTCTACTTATGATTCTTCTAGTGATAGTGAGTCTAGTGATGATGATGACATAGATTATTCATGCTTGTTCAAGGGCTTAGATAGATTTAAGATAGATAAAATTAATGAGTTGATTGATGCTTTGAATGATAAGGATAGATTACTAGAAAAACAAGAGGATCTTTTATATGAGGAGCATGATAAATTCGTTAGTGCACAAAATTCTCTTGCTCTAGAAATTAAAAGAAATAAAGTGCTTTCTAGTGAATTGTCTTCTTGTCATGAGACCATTGCTACCTTAAGAAGTGTTAACAATGATTTAAGTGCTAAACTGGAAGTAGCTAGTAAAACAAATTCCTGTGTTGAAAATGTTACAATTTGCACTAGATGTAAGGATTTTGATGTTAATGCTTGTAGTGAACACTTAGTTTCAATTGCTAAGCTAAGTAATGAATTGGCTAGTCTTAATGCCCAACTTAAGACTAGCAAAAGTGAAGTTGACAAGATAAAATTTGCAAGGGATGCCTACACGGTTGGTAGACACCCCTCAATTAAGGATGGACTTGGCTTCAAGAGGGAAGCCAAGAACTTAACAAGCCATAAGGCTCCCATCTTCGTCAAGGAGAAGGGGAAGGCCCCTATGGCTAGTAGTGCTAAAAAGAACCATGCTTTTATGTATAATGATAGGAGACATGCTAGAAATACTTATAATGGTTATGCTTATGATTCTCATGCCATGTTTGCATCTAGTTCTTCCTATAAGCATGATATATGTAGGAGAAATGTTGTGCATATGCCTAGGAGAAATTTTGCTCATGTTCCTAGAAAAGTTGTGAACAAACCTTCTACAATTTATTGTGCTTTAAATGCTTCTTATGCTATTTGTAGAAAGGATAGGAAAATTGTTGCTAGGAAATTAGGGGCAAAATGCAAGGGAGATAAAACTTGCATTTGGGTCCCTAAGGATATTTGTGCTAACCTTGCAGGACCCAACATGAGTTGGGTACCTAAGACCCAAGCCTAAATTTGCCTTGCAGGTTTATGCATCCGGGGGTTCAAGCTGGATTATCGACAGCGGATGCACAAACCATATGACAGGGGAGAAGAAGATGTTCACCTCCTACGTCAAAAATAGAGATTCCCAAGATTCAATTATATTCGGTGATGGGAATCAAGGCAAGGTAAAAGGGTTAGGTAAAATTGCAATTTCTAATGAGCATTCTATCTCAAATGTATTCTTAGTGGAGAGTCTTGGATATAATCTGCTATCTGTTAGTCAATTATGTCAAATGGGATACAATTGTTTATTTACAAATGTAGATGTGTCTGTCTTTAGAAGATGTGATGGTTCACTAGCTTTTAAGGGTGTACTAGACGGCAAGCTTTATTTAGTTGACTTTGCAAAAGAAGAGGCCGGTCTAGATGCATGCTTAATGGCTAAGACTTGCATGGGCTGGCTGTGGCATCGCCGCTTAGCACATGTGGGGATGAAGAACCTCCACAAGCTTCTAAAGGGAGAACACGTGATAGGTCTAACAAATGTGCATTTCGAAAAAGATAGACCTTGTGCAGCTTGTCAGGCAGGTAAACAGGTGGGAGGAGCACATCACGGCAAGAATGTGATGACCACATCAAGACCCCTGGAGCTGCTACACATGGACCTCTTCGGACCCGTCGCCTATCTAAGCATAGGAGGAAGTAAGTATGGTTTAGTTATCGTTGATGACTTTTCCCGCTTCACTTGGGTGTTCTTTTTGCAGGATAAGTCTGAAACCCAAGGGACCCTCAAGCGCTTCCTCAGGAGAGCTCAAAATGAGTTTGAGCTCAAGGTGAAGAAGATAAGGAGCGACAACGGGTCCGAATTCAAGAACCTTCAAGTGGAGGAGTTTCTTGAGGAGGAAGGGATCAAGCACGAGTTCTCCGCTCCCTACACACCACAGCAAAATGGTGTGGTAGAGAGGAAGAACAGGACGCTAATCGATATGGCGAGGACGATGCTTGGAGAATTCAAGACCCCCGAGTGCTTTTGGTCGGAAGCCGTGAACACGGCTTGCCACGCCATCAACAGGGTCTACCTTCACCGCCTCCTCAAGAAGACATCGTATGAGCTGCTAACCGGTAACAAACCCAATGTATCTTACTTTCGTGTATTTGGGAGCAAGTGCTACATTCTAGTGAAGAAGGGTAGAAATTCTAAATTTGCTCCCAAAGCTGTAGAAGGGTTTTTATTAGGTTATGATTCAAATACAAGGGCGTATAGGGTCTTCAACAAATCATCGGGTTTGGTTGAAGTCTCTAGCGACGTTGTATTTGATGAGACTAATGGCTCTCCAAGAGAGCAAGTTGTTGATTGTGATGATGTAGATGAAGAAGATGTTCCGACGGCCGCTATACGAACTATGGCGATTGGAGACGTTCGGCCACAGGAACAAGACGAACGAGATCAACCTTCTTCCTCAACAACGGTGAATCCCCCAACTCAAGACGATGAACAGGTTCATCAAAAGGAGGCGTGTGATCAAGGGGGAGCACAAGATGATCAAGTGTTGGAGGAAGAAGCACAACCGGCACCTCCAACCCAAGTTCGAGCGATGATTCAAAGGGATCATCCCGTCGACCAAATATTGGGTGACATTAGCAAGGGAGTAACTACTCGATCTTGATTAGTTAATTTTTGTGAGCATTACTCTTTTGTCTCCTCTATTGAGCCTTTCAGGGTAGAGGAGGCCTTGCTAGATCCGGATTGGGTGTTGGCCATGCAGGAGGAACTTAACAACTTCAAGCGCAATGAAGTTTGGACGCTGGTGCCTCGTCCCAAGCAAAATGTTGTGGGAACCAAGTGGGTGTTCCGCAACAAACAAGACGAGCACGGAGTGGTGACAAGGAACAAGGCTCGACTTGTGGCAAAAGGTTATGCCCAAGTCGCAGGTTTGGACTTTGAGGAGACTTTTGCTCCTGTGGCTAGGCTAGAATCCATTCGTATCTTGCTAGCATATGCCGCTCACCATTCTTTCAGGTTGTACCAAATGGATGTGAAGAGCGCTTTCCTCAACGGGCCAATAAAGGAGGAGGTGTACGTGGAGCAACCCCCTGGCTTCGAGGATGAACGGTACCCCGACCACGTGTGTAAGCTCTCTAAGGCGCTCTATGGACTTAAACAAGCCCCAAGAGCATGGTATGAATGCCTTAGAGATTTCTTAATTGCTAATGCTTTCAAGGTTGGGAAAGCCGATCCAACTCTTTTTACAAAGACTTGCGATGGTGATCTCTTTGTGTGCCAAATTTATGTCGATGACATAATATTTGGTTCTACTAATCAAAAGTCTTGTGAAGAGTTTAGCAGGGTGATGACGCAGAAATTCGAGATGTCGATGATGGGCGAGTTGAACTACTTCCTTGGGTTCCAAGTGAAGCAACTCAAGGACGGCACCTTCATCTCCCAAACGAAGTACACGCAAGACTTGCTGAAGCGGTTTGGGATGAAGGACGCCAAGCCCGCAAAGACTCCGATGGGGACCGACGGACACACCGACCTCAACAAAGGAGGTAAGTCCGTTGATCAAAAAGCATACCGGTCAATGATAGGGTCTTTACTTTATTTGTGTGCTAGTAGACCGGATATTATGCTTAGCGTATGCATGTGTGCTAGATTTCAATCCGATCCTAAGGAGTGTCACTTGGTGGCTGTGAAGCGAATCCTTAGATATTTAGTTGCTACGCCTTGCTTCGGGATCTGGTATCCAAAAGGGTCTAACTTTGACTTGATTGGGTACTCAGATTCCGACTATGCTGGATGTAAGGTCGATAGGAAGAGTACATCGGGGACGTGCCAATTCTTAGGAAGGTCCCTGGTGTCATGGAACTCTAAGAAACAAACATCCGTTGCCCTATCCACCGCTGAGGCCGAGTACGTTGCCGCAGGACAGTGTTGTGCGCAACTACTTTGGATGAGGCAAACCCTCAGGGACTTTGGCTACAATCTGAGCAAAGTCCCACTCCTATGTGATAATGAGAGTGCTATCCGAATAGCGGAAAATCCTGTTGAGCACAGCCGCACAAAGCACATAGACATCCGGCATCACTTTTTGAGAGACCACCAACAAAAGGGAGATATCGAAGTGTTTTATGTTAGCACCGAGAACCAGCTAGCCGATATCTTTACCAAGCCTTTAGATGAGAAGACCTTTTGCAGGCTGCGTAGTGAGCTAAATGTCTTAGATTCGCGGAACTTGGATTGAATTGTAGCATACATGTGTTTATGCCTTTGATCATGTCCTTTCTGCATTTTGTTGCTTATTATGGTGCTCAAGTTGTACAAACACTCCCTGGACCTCACAAGTCTGTTGCAAAGTGATGCACATGTTTAGGGGGAGATGTGTTACAACTTGACCCTTTGAGACTAACCATATGCTTGAGTTTGCTTGTTTTAGTCTCAAAGGAGAATTGAAAGGGAAAAGATGGACTTGGACCATGAAAGACTTCCACTGCACTCCGATGAGAGGGTAACTTATTCCAAGTCCATCTCATTAACTCTTATTGCCATTTGCTCTTAATTGAAGATTTTGGTGAGGCAATGGGGTTAAAGGGCCAAGATTTATCCCGTTTTGGTGCTTGATGCCAAAGGGGGAGAAAATAAAGGCCAAAGTGATAAACGGATCAGCTACCACTTGAGAGATTTTGAAAATAGTAGAATAGAGCTTTTGGTTTCTCAAAACTCTTTTGTTGTCTCTCCTGTCAAAAGTTGGCTTCTTGTGGGAGAAGTATTGATTATGGGAAAAAGGGGGAGTTTTTGATCAAACTCTTTTGGAATAACTCTCTTCATGCTTCAACATGTGTGTTTGACTTAGAGATAGAGATTTGAGTTTGATTTTCAAAAACAAACCAAGTGGTGGCAAAGGATGATCCATATATGCCAAAATTGAATCAAAATAATTTGAGTTCTTATTTGAAGTGTTTTTGTACTTGTTCAACTTGCTTTATGTTGTGTTGGCATAAATCACCAAAAAGGGGGAGATTGAAAGGGAAATGTGCCCTTGGGCCATTTCTAAGTATTTTGGTGATTTAGTGCCCAACACAAGTGCCTAATTGCAAAATGGTGGACAAAGTACAAATCAAGGATAAAGGTATGTTTCTAAGCCTTAGTATATTGGTTTTGAGTACTAATATACTTGTCTAAGTGTTAGAAACAGAAAGTAGAAGAAAAGAAGAAGAGGAGAAAAGACTTGCTGTGTGCAGCCAAGACCCAGCTCGGCCTGGAGCACCGGACTGTCCGGTGTGCACCGGACAGTGTCCGGTGCGCCAGGCCGACTCGGCGCGAACTGGCCGCTCTCGGGAATTCGCCGACGGCGTACGGCTAAAATTCACCGGACTGTCCGGTGTGCACCGGACTGTCCGATGAGCCAACGGTCGGCCAGGGCCAACGATCGGCCGCGCAATCCGCGCGGGACACGTGGCCGAGCCAACGGTCGGAAGACGGCACCGGACTGTCCGGTGTGCACCGAACTGTCCGGTGCGCCAACGGCTCGCAGATCTCCAACGGGCTGCAACGGTCGGCAGCGCCTGTTTAAGGAAACAAATCGGGCACCGGACAGTGTCCGGTGTGCACCGGACTGTCCGGTGCCCCCGACGACAGAAGGCAAAGATGGCCTTCCAGATTTGCTCTCAACGGCTCCTAGCTGCCTTGGGGCTATAAAAGGGGCCCCTAGGCGCATGGAGGATAAAGACAAGCAACTCTTAAGCATTCTTGATCATCCACACTTGTTCTTTGCGCATTCGTTTGTGATTCTAAGTGAATCGAGCTCCGTTCTAGTGAGAACTTTGAGATAGTCACTTGAGCTCGATTCTTGGCCGTGTGTGTGCGCTTTTGCTGTGGATTTGTGTGTGTTGCTTCCCTCCCTTACTCTGTGTTTCATTTGTGATCATATACTTGTAAGGGCAAGAGACTCCAATTTGTGGAGATTCCTTGCGAACGGGATAGTGAAAGGAACAACAAAACACCGTGGTATTCAAGTGGGTCTTTGGACCGCTTGAGAGGGGTTGATTGCAACCCTCGTCCGTTGGGACGCCACAACGTGGAGTAGGCAAGCGTTGGTCTTGGCCGAACCACGGGATAAAACCACTGTGTCACTCTGTGCTTGATTCTCTTGTGGTACTGTGTTTTGTTGAGACTTCACCTTAGCCACTTGGCAATAATCGTGCTAACACTTAACAAGTTTTTGTGGCTTAAGTTTGAAGTTTTTACAGGATCACCTATTCACCCCCCCCCCTCTAGGTGCTCTCAGTTTTCCGCAACAAGCAAGACGAGCATGGTGTGGTGACAAGGAACAAAGCACGACTTGTGGCCAAAGGATATTCACAAGTCGAAGGTTTGGATTTCGGTGAAACCTATGCACCCGTAGCTAGGCTTGAGTCAATTCGTATATTATTGGCCTATGCTACTTACCATGGCTTCAAGCTTTATCAAATGGACGTGAAGAGTGCCTTCCTCAATGGACCAATCAAAGAAGAGGTCTATGTTGAGCAACCTCCCGGCTTTGAAGATAGTAAGTACCCTAACCATGTATATAAGCTCTCTAAGGCGCTTTATGGGCTCAAGCAAGCCCCAAGAGCATGATATGAATGCCTAAGAGATTTCCTTATCACTAATGGCTTCAAAGTCGGAAAGGTCGATCCTACACTCTTTACCAAAACACTTGAAAATGATTTGTTCGTATTCCAAATTTATGTTGATGATATTATATTTGGGTCTACTGACGAATCTACATGTGAAGAGTTTAGTAGGATCATGACACAGAAATTCGAGATGTCAATGATGGGGGAGTTGAAGTATTTCTTAGGATTTCAAGTGAAGCAACTCCAAGAGGGCACCTTTATTAGCCAAACAAAGTATACTCAAGACATTCTAAGCAAGTTTGGGATGAAGGATGCCAAGCCCATCAAGACACCCATGGGAACCAATGGGTATCTCGACCTCGACACGGAGGGTAAATCCGTCGATCAAAAGGTATACCGGTCGATGATAGGTTCACTACTCTATTTATGTGCATCTCGACCGGACATTATGCTTTTCGTATGCATGTGTGCAAGATTCCAAGCCGACCCTAAGGAAGCTCACCTTACGGCCGTAAAACGAATCTTGAGATATTTGGCTTATACTCCTAAGTTTGGGCTTTGGTATCCTAGGGGATCCACATTTGATTTAATTGGTTATTCGGATGTCGATTGGGCGGGGTGTAAAATTAATAGGAAGAGCACATCAGGGACTTGCCAGTTCTTGGGAAGATCCTTGGTGTCTTGGGCTTCAAAGAAGCAAAATTCCGTAGCTCTTTCTACCGCCGAAGCCGAGTATATTGCCGCAGGACATTGTTGCGCGCAACTACTTTGGATGAGGCAAACCCTTAGGGACTACGGTTACAAATTAACCAAAGTTCCTCTTCTATGTGATAATGAGAGTGCAATCCGCATGGCGGATAATCCCATTGAGCATAGCCGCACTAAACACATAGCCATTCGGTATCATTTTCTAAGGGATCACCAACAAAAGGGAGATATCGAGATTGCATATATTAACACTAACGATCAATTAGCCGATATCTTTACCAAGCCACTTGATGAACAAACTTTTAACAAACTTAGGCATGAGCTAAATATTCTTGATTCTAGGAACTTCTTTTGTTGATTTGCACACATAGCTCATTCATATACCTTTGATCATGTCTCTTTCATGTGCTATGACTAATGTGTTTTCAAGTAAATTTCAAACCAAGTCATAGGTATATTGAAAGGGAATTGGAGTCTTCGGCAAAGACAAAGGCTTCCACTCCGTAACTCATTCTTCGCCGTCGCTCCAAGCAACTCTCCATCTTTGGTATAATCTTCACTCATATGTTTTATTTGCCAAAGGGGAGAAAGTAGTTACAAAGGGCTTATATCTCACTCAAAGTATCCGTTTTTGGCGATTCATGCCAAAGGGGGAGAAAGTATTAGCCCAAAGCAAAAGGACCGCACCACCACCTAATTTTAAATGATTTTCAATTGATAAGTTTCAAATTGGTATCTTATTATGTTCAAAAGGGGGAGAAAGTAGTATTTCAAAATTGATATCTCAAAACCCTCTTGAACACTAAGAGGAGAATTTCATTAAGGGGGAGTTTTGTTTAGTCAAAGGAAAAAGCATTTGAAACAGGGGGAGAAAATTTCAAATCTTGAAAATGCTTCGCGAAATCTTATTCATTTACCTTTGACTATTTGCAAAAGAACTTTGAAAAGAATTTACAAAAGAATTTGCAAAACAAAACTTGTGGTGCAAGCGTGGTCCAAAATGTTAAAAAATGAAGAAACAATCCATGCGTATCTTATAAGTATTTATATTGGCTCAATTCCAAGTAATCTTTGCACTTACTTTATGCAAACTAGTTCAATTATGCACTTCTATACTTGCTTTGGTTTGTGTTGGCATCAATCACCAAAAAGGGGGAGATTGAAAGGGAATTAGGCTTACACCTATTTCCTAATTGATTTTGGTGGTTGAATTGCCCAACACAAATAATTGGACTAACTAGTTTGCTCTAGTCTATAAGTTATACAGGTGCCAAAGGTTCACACTTAGCCAATAAAAAGACCAAGAAAAGGGTTCAACAAAGAGAGCAAGGGATAACCAAAGTGTGCCCTGGTCTGGCGCATCGGACTATCCGGTGCACCACCAGACAGTGTCCGGTGCACCAGGGGACTTCAAGCCAAACTTCGCACCTTCAGGAATTCTCAGAGACGCTTCACTATAATTCACCGGACTGTCCGGTGTACCACCGGACAGTGTCCGGTGCTCTAGAGGAGAGCGGCTCTGAACTCGCCAGCTTCAGATTTTCGCTCCGCTATAATTCACCGGACATGTCCGGTACACACCGGACTGTCCGGTGAGCCAGCGGAGCAACGGCTACTTCATGCCAACGGTCGTCTGCAACGCATTAAATGTGCGCCAGCGCGCGCAGAGGAGCAGAGCATGCGCGGGTGGCACACCGGACAGTCTACAGGACTTGTCCGGTGCACCACCGGACAGCCAGGTGGGCCCACACGTTAGAGCTCCAACGGTCGGAACCCAACAGCCTGGTGACATGGCTGGCGCACCGGACAGTGTCCGGTGGCGCACTGGACTGTCCGGTGCGCCATGCGACAGCAGCCCTCACCAAACGACTAGTTTGGTGGTTGGGGCTATAAATACCCCAACCACCCCCACATTCAAGGAATCCAAGTTTTTCACCTTCCAACTACTTAAAAGAGCTCTAGCATTCAATTCTAGACACACTCAAGTAATCAAATCCTCTCCCAATTCCACACAAAGCTTTAGTGACTAGTGAGAGAGATTTGTTGTGTTCCTTTGAGCTCTTGCGCTTGGATTGCTTCTTTTCTTTCTCAATCTTTCTTGAGATCAAACTCACTTGTAATTGAGGCAAGAGACACCAATTGTGTTGTGGTCCTTGCGGGAACTTTGTGTTCCAATTGTTTGAGAAGAAGAAACTCACTCGGTCCGAGGGACCGTTTGAGAGAGGGAAAGGGTTGAAAGAGACCCGGTCTTTGTGACCACCTCAACGGGGAGTAGGTTTGCAAGAAACGAACCTCGGTAAAACAAATCCGCGTGTCACACTCTTTATTCCCTTGCGATTTGTTTTGCACCCTCTCTCTCGGACTTGATTATATTTCTAACGCTAACCCGGCTTGTAGTTGTGATTAATTTTATAAATTTCAGTTTCGCCCTATTCACCCCCCTCTAGGCGACTTTCACTTCACCTTTTACTTAGGTGGCATTTTAGCTTTGCATCCCCGTAGGAACGACTTTGGAGCTAAGCTCTGTATCCCCTTAGGAACGACTTTGGAGCTTCTTCACCTTTTACTTAGGTGGCATTTTAGCTCTGCATCCCCGTAGGAACGACTTTGGAGCTAAGCTCTATGTCCCCTTACGAACGACTTTGGAGCTTCTTCACCTTTTACTTAGGTGACATTTTAGCTTTGCATCCCCTTAGGAACGACTTTGGAGCTTCGTGACTTTTTCTGTTACACTCGATGGTGTAACCCCAGATTTATTACAACAGGCCAAAGGTTGTACCTTCTTGTATTGTCTTTGGGTAAAAACATAAAAGCAAGAGAAACAAAGATTACATTGAGTATGTATGGAATTTTTTTTGATTGAGCCCCTGTATTGCTTCAGTAAATGTGTCTCAACTTTGGTACAGTGTTATTGACTGTCCGAGCTTCAGACTCTTCACGTGCATCACATTGTTGTTGCATCTGGCGGTGCCCTTTTGGCTGCTGGTTGTGAGACGAGGTTGGAGCCATGAGTGGTGGTGGTGGTAGGGGCCCTGTGCAGCTTGTGAGTGACTTGCCGAAGCAACTGATACTGTGGGTTGTTGGTTGCCCACATACTCGGGGATGTATGGGGAATAACATGAAGCAGTATGCAGGAACTGCTTCGGCTGATTCTGTCGTGCTTCGGCTTCAGCTATTTCCTTTTGCTTCTGAATCGTGACTTGGCATGTCCTTGTTGTATGCCCCTTATCTTCCCCACAGAATAGGCAAAACAACCTTCTTGGTTGGGAGTTGAATCTTCCAGCAAAGCTTCTACCTCCTCTGCCTCTTGGAGCTAGTGGCCTGAAAGAGCTTTGTTGTGTCCCTGAAGATTGGGAGTTGTGCTGATGACATTGAGTTTGATTTCCTCTGTCGTCACTGAAGAATACTACGTTTGAGCCACACTCCTGACTGCCATGACGAAGGACTTCGCCATGACAACATTGTTGCCATCATATGATGATATGGTTGCCTCATAGCTCATAAGGAACTGCTTCAGGTCGGAATGCCCGTCATACATGTGGAGTTGTGGTGGTTTGTACGATGGTAGCCATTGGGTAGCCTACAACTCTTCTGCTAGAGGAGAAGCATCATCAAAAGCAAAGTTAGCATGATGGAAATCATCATACCATACATCATCATAGCTTGGGCTTTCTTAACAAAGCTCTCTCTGCTGTGGCCTTCGTCCTTGCTCGTCTTGCGTGATATGGCGCATCTCTTCGGCAACTTCATCAATCTTCTTCTGAAGTTCAGCTAGTCGAAGCATTTTCTCTCTCTTTCTCTCCACTTGTTGGTGGATGGCCTCTAGGTCTCTGATCTCTTGGTCTAGCTCATCTTCTTATGGTGTTGGGCTGATGGCCTTCTTTTCTGGTTTCGGGCTTCTCTCAGAGGGAGCCCTTCTTGGTTGATGTCCAGCGGTGCGAGGGCAGCCCCTGGCACTATTGCCTTCTTCGGTAGCATGACGAAGGTGGTTGCTCGAGCTGTTGCCGAACGTGGTCGTTTGAGTTCACCTGAGATGGGCGCCAATGTTGGTCACTTGTTCTCAAATGTTGCGATTAAAGAACAAGGCAACACAATAGTTAAAGATTAAGGACCTTCGTCCTTCGAAGTATTATCTCCTTTCGGATATAATGATCTTCGGACGAAGGTCATGAAGGATACACCCTCATGATTTGTAAGAATAGAAATTCATAGAGACACTATATAAAATTAATTCATTCATATATACATTTCATGATATACACATGAACATTAACATAATTAATATTCTATGGATACCTTCGGCTTGTTTGAAGACGTTGACGCGAGAGCAATTACAATCCAGCGTGAAGGGATACTGTTCACCTATTTATAGACACGGGACGCAGCCCGAGTAAAAATACATTTGTGACCTTAACATGTACTCATAATTGTGACATAAATCATTAGGGACTAACTAGTCTTTTCCTCTTCGGCTAGGCATCATGTTTGATCTTCGTCGCCACTTTAAGCCGAAGTTGTTGCTCTTCGGCTATAGCTTCGGTATTCATCGTTGTCATTTTCAGGCAAAGCCTTCGTCTTAAGAGCTTTCGACGGGAAGAAGACCCCCCAACATCGATTACAAATGATGTCTTCGTCTTGAAGACCTTCGGTGGAGAAGAAGACCGTCAACAGTAACCAAATGGTTTATTGTATTTTAAGTTAAACTTATTTTTTACATGTTTGTTTGACTTTTTTGTGATTGACACTTTAGTATTTTAGACTTTTAAATAGGTACGAGTTGAATTTATATGGGTACAAATATAGATAAGATTTTATATCCGCGACCTTATAGATAGTAGAATTTTTTTACGTTTATGGGTTGCCACACTTGAGTTGAGGTCATCGGCCTAGCTTGGTGGGGCTTTGGGGAAAGTCTTTTCTACCCCTACCTTTTTAACCATGAACTTGGGTCCATCTTTGTTCCCCGCACCTCCTCTCGCGTCCACCGCCCGCGCCTAGCCCTCTCCTCGCGTGCCTCTCGCCTCCGGCGCCCCAGGCCGTGCTTGCCTGCCGCGCCCACCGCCGGTCCGCGCTCGCGCCTACACGGAGCATCAGGAGTTCAGGCGCGGCGAACAGGGGGAAGAAGCAGCCAACCTCGCTCGCTACTCGCTAGCCTAGTCGGCGGTCGCCATGGGGATCGGCTACGTAGTGGGCGTTCTCGGCGGCGCCATCCTCGCCCACGCCGCCTACGCCACCATCCAGTGTACGCTCCATCCTTCTCCCATCCCATGCCATCCCCTCGCCGCGCTCCCACCAAAATTTGCCGTGGATCTCCGTTTTCCTAAGGCACCTTTGATTTTCCATCTGATTCTGGATTGCGGTCAGTGGTGGACTCTCGGTTCTTTGGCACCCGCAGCGCTCTCAGATCGAGCGCGTCGTTGAGGCCTTAGTGAATTGGGGCGGGGTTTAGATCTAGTTCACGAGCTTCTGTGTTCCTGGTGCTCTCGCACCCGGCGAGAGCTGTGTGGTTGGCTCAGCAGTGCACCAGTAGGATTGATCTGCGTTTCAGCGCCGGCGAGATTCCTGGACAATTTGCTAGAACTAGATGCTGCTGTTGGCTGGCTAGTTTTGACGGATTGATGTTTTATGTGTTATTACAGACCGGGCGGTGCTCAAGATCACGGAGGAGGAGTTCTCGCGGCCGCCCATGGATGTATGTATTCTCAACACAGTTACACAGGGAATCTTTTTATTCTAGTTTCCCTATTTGCAATATACTGGAATATTTGTGTGTATAGAATTCTATCTCTAGCTACCTAGGCAGCTCGGGCTGGTAACTTTTTAGAAGGTTGAGTTTTGATACTGTAGCGTAAGTGTGAACCATGAATTATGCAGTTATGTGATTGAGAAGCTTGTCGTTATCTACAGTATGTCCAAACAATTATGCTGTGTAACTAAAACAGAACATGTGGCATTCTGATATGTATGAGGTTGTGAGGTGCTTATGTATCATGTATGTGCTACATATCCATCTGTACTGTCTTTTGTGCAAACCATTTTGTTTTAGTTTGCTGTTTTGCTTTTATCAACCAAACATGGGAGTGTTTGCTTCCCTTATGGTATACTTCTAATCGTGTAGGTGATGATGGAGTTGCTCCTAGGGTTGGCTTTGTGCATGTGGGCAGGTCTTGCTGTTCCAGCTAAATTTCTCTCAGTGCTCCCACATTCTGAGGAGAATAGGTGAGCCTATCCTGTTCTCTGTAATTTTTGTAGGTGATAGTTAGAAAGCCAGGAATGAGCCAACTGGTTAGGTGGGATGTGTGGTCTTGCACCCATCCACACAAGTCTTCTCTCGGCTTGAATTTAGCTGCTTATTTCTCTTAATGAAAAACCTCCTAGTTCCTTCTAGGTTGAATCCCATTTTTGTTCAATCTTAAAAAGTCGAAACTAGTTCCCTTTCTAAATTGGGATTGTGAAGTCCTGGAACAAGGAACTAGGAAACCAAGTTACAGAAAGTGAAACTTTGTACCGTTGCTTTAGCAGCTGTAATCATAATAACTGGTCTAGCTGTGCATGCATCATCAATATGAGGTTATTGCACAGGCATACATTATATTACAATATCATGTGTGGCCTAAAGTACAGGAATACACAACTGTTTGTAGTTCTTTATCCTTCATTGGTGCTTATATTGATAGAAAATAATAATAACAAAAAGCTGAATTCTGCAACATATTTGAAACTCATAAGCCATAATATGTTCATTCAAATTGAATAGTCATTCAGAGTTGGGTTCTTCCATCATAACATTTGTGACTGCATCAAGTGATTGCACTTGCAAGTTGTTACATTGGAAGCGGAAAATTCACTTTTTTGTATGTGAGGCTATAGCATAACATCAAGATTAAATTTGTGATGTACATTCTGTTGATCTTGTCATTATGTTCATTTAATACCGTACTATCATGTGCCAAACTGAGAATTTGTGTATGCATAACTATTTTGTAAGAATGTACTGTCTTGCTATGTGAGTTTGCAGGAGTGTTTTGTTTCCAAATCTTATTGGAAGTCTGGGGGGGGTCCTTTTTTCTCTTGTAATTATATTTTCTATCCTTTCTATTAATGAAATGATATGCAGGCCTCCTGCATGTTAGAGAAAAAAAAGCTTATTGTGCATGCATACAGTGTAGTACAATGTCATGGGCCACTCTGACCTTCTCCTCTTCCAAATTATAAGATGTTTTAGCTTTCCTAGATACATTGCTTTAACTATGTATCTAGACAGAGTGTATATCTAAATGCATAGCAAAAGTTATGCATCTAGAAAAGCCAAAATGTCTTATAATTTGGAACAGAGGGAGTAAAACACAGGAATACACAACTGTTTGTAGTTCTTTTATCATTTGTTGGTGTTTTTATTTACATATATAAGGAATAATGATAAAAGACTAATTACCATAACATATTTGAAACAAGTAAATTCATTCAAAGTTTCAAACATCAATTATGGCCATTCAAAATTTGGTTTATTTCATCATACCATATATTGATTGCATAATCACTTAATTTTGTTCAGTTATGACACCTGCCAGTTTGTATTTGGAAGAGAAGTCTTGGTTTTGGTATATATGTGGGAGTGGGAGTCTATAGCATAGCATCAAGATTAAATTGTGTTGCAGATTTTGTTGATTTTGTCATTTTATCAATTTGCTACTGTAATAATATATACCAAATTGAGAATTGAGTATCAGATATGTGTAACTATATTATATATAAACCTCAATTTATTTGGAGTACTGCTACACATACAACCATTTGCTACAACTCAGGGTCTAATTATTGAAATATTCTATATGGAAAATTCATTGGCACAAGCTGTGAGCAAAGTGGATGTATGTAGAATTTCTCATTTATTTCTTAACTTCTTTCACTTTTGCTATGTGAATCTTTTGACTTTGACTGTTTTAAAAAATGTGATGGACTGGTGGTGGTGTTATTTTACCATGTCTACTAGTAACAAATAAACCCCCACCCTTAGTTTTATCTGTCACTGTCTTTTTTTTCATTTTGGGGACATGGCTATGATGTCTCTTTGGTTACGAATAGGCAAATATCTGAAATTTTACCATAGTACTTACCTTAAAGTCACCCAAATGATTCTGAACTCTGGTATGTGCATTGGCAAACAAAATTCTTACTACTTGTATTTTCTGAATAATATTTTACTCTACGATGTGTACTCGTTACTCAAGCATCACTGTTTTACTTGTATCATTACATATAGTTGAACCTACACCAATTGGATGAACCGTGGCTCTGTAGTGTGTCTCCCCTTACATTAAGGAGTATACTGTATGATACATAACTCAGTTTTGGATCGTTCATTAGTGATCGCTTCTATCAATAAGGAATAATAGAAGTTGGCTGAACAACAACGCAACATGTGAAACTGAGTAAATTCGTTTAAATGTCGGTTGTAGTTCAATCAGAGGGTTCCTATCATCATAACATGTCTTGACTGCATAGGTACTTAAGTTTATTCAGTGATGGCCGTGTGGCGCCTGGCAGTTTGTACATCGGAAGAGGGGAATTACATAATTATGTGTGTGCGGGACTATAGCATGACATCAAGATTTGATTCATATTGCTTTTTTTAGTTGTCTTTATATTCAAATGATATTAGTTACACATAACTATTTTCTAAACCCAGATTTGTTGACTATCATCCTATGTGGATCTATTAAGGCACACTAATTCCAAACATAGTAACAGTTTATTTTTGGTCATGGCATATCTGTTTATTTGGCCATGGCAACTAGTAACAGTTGAACTACCATAGTTTTATTTTTGGTCTACTTTTCTTTGTGCACATTGTGAAATAAGAATACTTCTCATTCAGAGTTTAGATTTGTTCACCAATGTTTACTCAAGGATCGTTGTTTTACTTGTATTGCGTTATCACAAAGAGTTGAACCTACACCAAACTTTTTAATGGGGATTTTGGTAGGTGTCTACCCTTACATTGAGAACTTTTGTAATGCTTTTCTAATCCATTTGTCACCATGCGTGCAGGATCGTCTCGTTCCCGGCTAACCTGGATTTCATGATCTTCAACCACCGGGGAAGAGCGCTGCCGTCAGACTCAGACCTGAAGCTCAAGACATAGACATGTCGTTCCAGAATCCAGATCTTGTTCCTTATTTCCCTTGTAACCTGGAGGAGGTTCCAATTTTGTGCCCGTTTGTTTAGGGGGGAAACAACTTTTCCTGAATTCAGATCACAAGTAGCTTATCTATGCTGTAACTCGATAATTTGTGGCGTCTTAATTTCTACTATCTGTATGGAGGTGATTCAAGCTTTTGTTGTAGTCCGAGCAGATCAATCCTGTGATTAATCAGTAGCTTTCGTTACCCTTGCTGACGTTTCAGTTAACGAAAACTAAGGGCCTGTTTGGTTGACTTTCTAACTTGTCATATTTTGCTTAACTTTTCTGTCTAAAATTAGTTCTTCAATTCGAACAACTAACATTACTCAAAGTGTGATATAGTTAGCTTAAACCAAACAGCTCTAAATGTGTGCGGCAGTGGAGAAAACAATTCTATTTAAAAATTATAAGATAAGATGTTTAGATATTTATAGATACATAGTATTTACTTTACTCTAGACAAAAACTGATGTGTAGTCAAGTTTTATGAAGGAAATCGTTGTATAATCAAATTATCAAATTTTATGATTCTTTAAAAAAAATATAGATATACTTTATTACTTATTCTATCAATAATTCTAACTTATCATTTGTTAAGAGATATATGAAGAGAAAAGAACATATAATAAATTAGAACTTAAAATTTGATGTATAGCTTGAATAAAATAATAAAAATGTCTTTTTTTTTAAATATTTTTCATATTTGTTTATAATTTAGTTATATGAAAAAATCTTGATTGCACAATAACTTTTTCCTTTACTATATATATCTAGACTAATGTCAATCGAGATATAGTGTATATCAAGGTATGTAGCAAAAGTGATTAATCTTAAAAAGATAAAATACCATATAATTTAAACTGAGAAAATACTTATTTATTTAAATTATAATATATATTACTTTTTCTAGATACAACAATTTACAAAAACAAACAAAATGCCTTGTAAAAAACAAAACGTCTTAGGGTGTTTGAATGCACTAAAACTAATAAATATTTAGCTCAAAATTGATAGTGAAATTAGCTAGTTAATAAATAGCTAGCTAACTATTAGAGCATATCCAAAAGACTAGTTAAATAGCTTGACAAGCTAAATTTTATTTACTTAATAACAAAATAAATATCCAACAGACTAGCTATCCAACTCGCATAACTATGAGGACATATCCTGTGCAATCACTCATTTTGGTGCAAGCGTGCAATCAAACTATCCAGAGCATCCAGTCTAGATCCAACGGTTTCATATGAAAGGGGTTAAAAGTAAAATAGGTACTATGTTTTAGGTGGAAGGGGTTAAATATAAAATAACAGTCATCATTAGATCTAGATTAGATGCACCAAACCGCTTGATTGCACGCTTGCACCAATATAAGTGATTGCATAAGATATTTTCCCCATAACTATCCGGTTATCTAAATTGGCTCCCTCACTAGCCAAATTTGGTTAGCCAAACTAACTTACAAGTTGGAAAATCTGTTGGAATGAGATGCTACATATATAGAGTTTAATTTTTATAGATAGATAAATAAAGAGTTAAATATAGAGTAAAAAATAACGAGTTCCTTGGAGATGCTCAGTTAATTTGCTAAAATAGAGCAACTCCAAGAGGCTCTCTATATTCTTTCTATTGGATATGAATAGAGATTTATGTAAAAAAATGTCATCCAACAACTTACTTAAATGGTTGTACAAATGTAGTCATCTTCTATTCTGGTTTTCTCCCTAGCAAAAGATAGAAAATATAAATGACTCTAGAGTGAAAACAAGATATAGAAAAGCATTTAGAGATTGAGAAGATATAGAAAGCAGATTTTATGTAAATGACTCTCTAAATTATAATTTAGAGAGTGGACTTTAGAAAGACTCTTGGAGATGCTCTAATAGTTTAACTATTAGCTAGATTGTTTGTATGTCTTTAGCTAATTTTAGCAACTAACTATTAGCTCTAAAGGCATCTCCAAGAGACTAGTCAAATATCTTATCAAGCTAAATTTTAGCTACTCAAAAGCAAAATAACTTTCCAACAAATTAGATATTTGACTCGTTAAGCTATCCAGCTCTCCAAATTGGCTCTCTCACTCGCCATACTTGGCTAGCCACTCTAATTAGCAAAATTAGATAGATAATTTGTTGCATTGAGATGCAGAGAGCTAAAATGAAGAATCTCTTGGGGATGCTAATGCATTAAACATGACCCTTATAAACTCCACCTATTATATTCTCCGGTGAAAATAAAAAATATCTATCAATTTATTAAAATCCTCCTAACAACGCTTCTAAAAGAGTTTCTCGCATCCTTCCTAATTTGAAGTAAAAAAGATTCTAGTGAAAATAGCGTTCACTAATCTCTTTAGTTAATCTCTAGATATATATTTTTTTATCTATTCCAGATTTGTTGCTAGTTAAACATGGAGAGTGAATATGACTATTCAGAATGTGCATAAACTAATTTTCCTTACGACCTGTTTGTTTGATTGGAATCGGTTAAATTAGAATTTAATTCTTGGACAGCTATAGAATTAGAAACTAACTTTTCATCCATTTCTTGGGCAAGAATCAGAAGCTTCTAAAACTTTCCTACCTTAAACGAGAAACATATTCCTCTCCCAGACACCGAGGCACCGAGCGTTGGACTGCCTCCTTCCTATGACTCGCCTCCTCCCCGACCACTATGCCGCCGCCACCACCCTAGTCCTCTCTTAGTCGCCCGACACTTCGGCTTAATGCAGGGTGGAGGACGCGAGGTCCGCTGTTGGTAATGTCGCTTGCTCCCCACCCCTTTTCCTCTTCTATGATATTCATGTTCGGTACTTGCCTGGGTTCGTCTAATTTTGTGTGTTGGTCAGAGGGGGAGAGAAGTCTAGGAGGAGTAGCTCCGATCGATTCGTAGCTAGCTAGAGAACACCAACAGTTGTGTTCATCTGATTTTGTTCGATCGATTCATAGCTTGGCTCCTAGCGCCTCAGGTCGCGTCAGTCAGCCACAACGCTAGTAACCGACCGGTATTGATTTGAAGAGCACAGATCTTGCCCCCAGTCTGCGGCTTTTTCACTTGCATCACTAATATGACATGAAAGACTGAAAAACAAGTCAATTGAAGACTAGCGTAGCGGCCCTGGGCGATTTTGTTTACTGGGGTGCTGAATTTTTTTCACTTTTTCAAGTTATGGAGGAGCTCAAGTTTCTCACTTGGAGAGTCAAGGTGTTTGAATTGTTTTGTTTTTGTGGTGGTGTCAAGTTAAAGCAAGAAGATGTTGTTAGCTAGTCTTTGCTCCCTGTTCATTCTGTTGTGTCAGTGGAAGGGGTGCTCTGAATGATGGAGATGGAGACTGATGGATGTCTGGTCTGCTAGGCTATGTTGTTCTGAGATTGTGTGGTCCTGTTCTGCAGCAGTAGATATGTAGGCTGCATCCGGTCTGTAGCACCAACAACAGACTTGAAATCTAGAAGCAGTAAGCACTGAACCTGTAACTGTTTGAGCATCCAAGCCGGTAGGTGCTGCATTCAGCACCGGCTTAGGAAACCATATGTTTCTTCTCTGGTTAGAACAAATCTGGGGGAAAAGATAGAGAGGTGTAGGAAGAAGAGGCAGAGAGTAGCATCCTTATTTGTTGCATTTCCAGTGATAGGTATTTTTGTACGTAGAGAACACTCTTCATTAGGTCGCATAGAAGATTTAACAATTGTTGGGTTGTTATTGGAGTAACAATTTTACTGAATGTTCCTCCGGGGAGGAGAAAAAGAGAGAGATGGTGGAATCTGCGTTCGGCGAGGAGGGTTCCAAAAGGCACTGCTACGAAGTTGACGGTGGAAGATCTCATATACCTCTTCATCGTGTGATGGCAGCTTGTAATCATCCATAGGGCTGATGACTATTGTTGTGACAATCCTAATGGACAGGCTAGGGTACAGTTGTTGATCACAGTCCTGGCACCACAGTTTATGCAGTAGTAGGCATTTTGGAGCTGAGGTAGCAGTGTATGTTTATGGTCCTAATAAGTCCTAACCATGACTGGCCTGACTATCTTGTAGCTATTCTCATGAGTTGGAGCTTGTCCTCAGACTTTCGCCGCTACTCGGCAAACAGTTAAATCTGGGAACTGAAGGAACTGTTAATATGTAAGGCTGCCCGCACCGAAGAGCTCTACCGGGTGCGCTATGGATATAGAGCTTCATATGCAGTAAAATCTCAGCTGCAGCGGTGACTGTTTCTGCTACTCTATCTAAAGGTGGGGAACGCAGAACTCTATTTCTAGGGTGCATGCAACTGCTACTGTAAAACCTCTCTTCGGCGACAGGTGCTCTACCGGGTGCTGGCAGGAGACTGGTGCTGGCAGGAGATTGGTGGGTGGGGATAAAAAAGTGTGGGAAAAAATGATAAAATATGTGGTAGTTGATATAGGGTAGATATTTAGGGTGAATATGAACGCGGAGTATTATAGGATAGAGTAGAGAATCTCGCTGACCAGGATGAAATATTCCTTTTAGAGTAGAAATTTAGGGTTCCATGAGTGCGGATAGCCTAATTCCACTTCAGGTGTAGTTGCCTATAATCGACGCTCATGTAATTTGGTTGCCCATGCTTCGACAGCTTTAGGAAAGTCTGCGTACATGTATTGTCTCAGTTCTAGACAGTGCCTCGCCTGCACCTCGACATGTGCAGGGTCCCGAAGCCATCAGGCTTCTGCACACCACGCACGTCTCCAGCTCTGATCTTGTACTCGGCACATTCGATATCTATGTTTCATACTTATTTTTTACTTCCGTGGCACACACGGGCAACGTATCTAGGAAAAGTGAAAGTAGAGAGCAGACAAAAACCTGGCCCTGAATCCGTGGTCGCACCAGCCAGGTGGGAGTTTGGATCATGGATTGGCGGCTTCTTTAGATCTGAAGAGCAGGAGAGAGATATGGATGATAATGAATCATGATTCAAATGATTCTTCATAAATGGTAGGGCCATAAATAAATTTTAGTTCAAAATTGAATAGAAATAAGGTTCGATCATAATCCAATCCGACCTTTAAATCTTATAATGTAAAATTTAGAACCTATTGTCACCCATAGAGAGAGAACTAGTCATATGTTCGTGCATTACTACGGTTTTTATATATATGACATATGATAAATTTTTTGTTTTAATACAACACAAAATATATGTTTTCTATTGATTAAGTGGGTGTGAATGTAGAGCCAACAACCAAGGTTCAAACATTCACTTATATATATTTTCAACTTATTTTTTACATAAACTCTCATATTATAATAGTAGAGAAGAGATTATAGGAGCGCATGTTGATTCTAAAGAAATGTAGGGTTTTTTTGAAAAATATTGACGCGGGACGACCGTTGAAACTGGTGCTTTAATATAGTAAAGAGATGTAGCTGGATCCCTCTGAGGTGATAGAGAGATGTAGCTGGTCGAAAACAAATGCTAAGGAATCTATATCAAGGATTAAATGTTTATTGTTATGACAGTTTGCACCTAACTAAGAGATCATTTTTGGACCTATGCACCATCTTACGTGAGAGGTGCGGTATGTGTGACACCTTGAATGTGTCGGTAGAAGAAAAAGTTGCTATCTTTTTGCTTGTAGTGGGTCATGGCACTAAGATGAGGATGATTCGTAGCTCATATGAGTGGTCACTTGAACCAATTAGCCGCTATTTCAATGTGGTGTTGAGAGGTGTCCTATCATTATGCCATGAATTTATCAATCTTCGTGATCCTTTAGCTGTATAACTTGGAGATTCTAAGGGTGTGTTTGGTTCAGCTTTTTGAACCATATTTGCTGCCAAAAATCTGGAATCCCATCCAAACAGATACTTCGGCAGAATAGATTACTAAAAATCTACATATTCCTCTACTTCAATTTAGAATCACTTTCTACCCCAGATTTTCTAGATTCCTGTCATCCATGTTACAAGCTGTCATGCTCTTATAAATCTATAGTTGATAGTTGTTTCAACCAAAAAAATCAATTTTTCATAATCGTCACCTTACACTAGTTTTCTCACAGCTCACAACTAAAATCAGATTTTTAGGAATTTACAGCTGAACCAAATAGACCTTAAGTGGAGGTGGTTTGAAGATTGCATTGGAGCACTAGATGGTACACACATTGATGTTTTTGTACCTTTAGCTGATCAAGGAAGGTATAGGAATAGGAAGCAACAAATAACCACCAATGTTTTGGGTGTTTGTGATCAACACATGAAGTTTGTTTATGTTCTAGCTGGATGGGAAGGGTCGGCATTAGCTTCACGTGTACTACATGACGCCATGTCTTGAGACGATGCATTTGCTATTCCAAGTGGCAAATATTACCTAGTAGATGCTGGATACACCAATGGACCTGGCTTTCTTGCTCCATATCGATTCACTCGCTACCACTTGAATGAGTGGGCTGCCTAAGGGAATAACACATCCAATGCCAAGAAATTATTCAATTTGTGTCATTCAACAACTAGAAATGTGACAAAGAGAACATTTGGGCTATTGAAGATGATGTGGGCTATACTAAGGAAAAACTCATATTTTGACTTACAAAATCAGATTGGGATCATCAATGCTTGTTGCATATTGCACAACTTGTAAGAGATAGACAGAGAGATATGGATGATTTACTTTTAGGACAAGTTGATCAAATAATATCCGTTGAATTTCATGATATTCAAAGTGAAGTGGGTATGATTACCAATGTGCAATCATCAAATGAATGAAGTAACTTTAGGGACATCAAAGCTAACCAAATGTTTGTTGATTACTAAGCAAGACGTGGTGAATGTATGATAATTTTTTAAGATTTCTTTTTTGTGCAGATATTTTGCTACTCCTTAATAACTTTACTAACCTTTGTAATTTTTTTTCTTGTAGCATATGGAGAAGGGTAAGAAGTTAGGGAGGGTGTACATTTCTTGGAATGATGACATATTTGTGAAGTACTACAACAAGGGTGACAGATGCCAAAATGGGTGGAAGTCTCATGTCTACAACGGTTGTTATCAAGAATGACCGAGAAAAGTGCAATATAGATATCACAAAAGACTAAATCATGTCCAGGATCAGTACTTTTGACAAGCTCCACACTATTATCAATGGTATGCTAGAAACAAGTGACTTTGGTTAGGCTTGGAACAAGAGCAAGATATTCGTTGATAGTGATTCTGCATTATTATTACTATTCGCGTGATGTATGTTGCATGATAAATTGTAGGAGTAAAACTAGTCTCTAATCTATTGCACATGTAATGACTCATCAATACACATGTGCATAGCAAGGCACATGTGTATGTTGGTGTGTACGAGTTGATGGGTATTGTGTACAAGTTGATGTGGTTACTTCCCTCCAAATATGTAAATTATATAATTATCCAAACTTGATATTGAATTTAATTCATGGAAAAGAATTCCATTAGCATCCAAACAAAAAAATTGAATTGAATCAAATTTATCGACGTTTCGACCCCGGGGGGTCCCTGGACCGACGAGTAAAATTGTCGCTGCGTGTCCCAGCCCAGATGGGTTGGCGCGAGATGGAACACAAGGGGGGCAAACCGTGGCTCGTGTTATCCTGCGCCAAGGGGGGATGCACTTGCAGTAGGGGTTACAAGCGTTCGCGAGGGAGAGAGAGAGAGAGTGAGCCTGTTCGTCAGCCCGTCCTCCCGCGCGACCCTCTCGCATGAGGGCCCTGGACCTTCCTTCTATAGATGCAAGGAGAGGGTCCAGGTGTACAATGGGGGTGTAGCTATGTGCTAACGTGTCCGGCATAGAGGTGCCAGAGCCCTGTGTACATGCCAACGTGGCTGTCGGAGAGGTGCTAGAGCCCTGTGTACGCGTGTCGTGGCCGTCTGAGGAGCGCTTGAGCCCTGTAGAAGCACAGCTGTCGGGGCTGCTGGGACCTTGTGAAAGTCGCCTAGAGGGGGGGTGAATAGGCGAAACTTGAAAATTAAAACTTTATCCCCCAACTAGATCCCTTGATTAGTGGTTAGAACAAGATATACAAATATAGGAGAATACAAACTAAGTTCTTGTTTGAAAAGAGTATTGCTAAATAATGCAGGAGTGATAAATCAATACAATTAATAAGTTATAGAATAACAAAGCAAGAAGCCTTATATGAGAAGAGCACTAAGTCAAGTTCTTTCTTGCAACGTGTTGCTTTACTAAATGGGAATTTAACTTGAAGCAACACCAAATGATATTAGCAAATAATGGTGCAAGAGAAACTTAGAATAAGGGAAAACAAACAAATCACAAGCAATAAACACAATGGACACAGGTGATTTGTTTTACCGAGGTTCGGCCCTCGAAGGCCTAGTCCCCGTTGAGGAGTCCACTTAAGGACGGGTCTTTTTCAACCCTTTCCCTCTCTCCCCCGATCACACAAGGATCGGCGAGCTCTTCTTCTTCTCAAGGATCACTCTCGATCCCACAAGGACCACCACACTCTTTGGTGTCTCTTGTTCGCTTTTACAAGCCTCCAACACTTTGGAGTAAGTTCGATGGGAGTCAATACTCCACGCACAAATGAACATAAAGATGTAGCACACACTATCTCTCAATGAATCTCACAAGGCGCTAGGGCTAAACTCAATTGAGTAGCTCTCAATTGCTTGCTCTCTCTTTTGTGGCACTTGTGTTGGTTGTAGTGGACTAAATCTTGTGTATAGGATGGATCAATGAATATATGTGGTTGGGAGGGCTTGAGTATGTCAACTAGATGACTTGGAATGTTGCTTGGGCTCCCACACTTTGAAGTGGCCGGTTGGGGTGGTATTTATAGCCACCAACCAAAAACTAGCCGTTGGTGAAGGATGTCTGTCGTATGGTGCACCGGACAGTCCGGTGCACACCGGACATGTCCGGTGCGACAGCCACGTCACCCGCCAGTCAGGGTTCTGACCGTTGGAGCTCTGACTTCTGGGCCCGCCTGGATGTCCGGTAGCGCACCGGACATGTACTGTAGAGTGTCCGGTGCGCCGTCTCGCGCATGCCTGACTTCTGCGCGCTCTGGCGCGCATTTAATGCGCTGCAGGTGACCGTTGGCGCCGAAGTAGCCGTTGCCCCGCTGTCACACCGGACAGTCAGGTGTACACCGGACATGTCCAGTGAATTATAGCGGAGCAGCCGAAGTGAATTCCCGAGGCTGCCGAGTTTGCGAGGGCGCTCATCCTTGGAGCACCGGACACTGTCCGGTGTACACCGGACAGTCCGGTGAATTATAGCGCGCCGGCTTCCGAGAATTTCCGAAGGTGAAGAGTTTGAAGTCGGAGTCCTCTGGTGCACCGGACATGTCCGGTGGCACACCGGACAGTCCGGTGCGCCAGACCAGAGGTGCCTTCGGTTGGCTCTTGCTCCTTTGTTTGAACCCAATACTTGGTCTTTTATTGGCTAAGTGTGAACCTTTGGCACCTGTATAACTTATACACTAGAGCAAACTAGTTAGTCCAATTATTTGTGTTGGGCAATTCAACCACCAAAATTAATTAGGGACTAGGTGTAAGCCTAATTCCCTTTCAATCTCCCCCTTTTTAGTGATTGATGCCAACACAAACCAAAGCAAATATAAGAGTGCATAATTGAACTAGTTTGCATAATGTAAGTGCAAAGGTTGCTTGGAATTGAGCCAATATAAGTACTTACAAGATATGCATGGATTGTTTCTTCATTTTTAACATATTGGACCACGCTTGCACCACATGTTTTGTTTTTGCAAATTATTTTTGTAAATCTTTTTCAAAGTCCTTTTGCAAGATAGTCAAAGGTAAATGAATAAGATTTTGAGAAGCATTTTCAAGATTTGAAATTTTCCCCCTTTGTTTGAAATGCTTTTCCTTTGACTAAACAAAACTCCCCCTCAATAAATTCTCCTCTTAGAGTTCAAGAGGGTTTTAAGATATCAACTTTGAAGTACTACTTTCTCCCCCTTTAGAACACAAGGAGATACCAATTTAAAATTTACCAATTAAAAATCACTATTAAAATTAGGGTGGTGGTGCGGTTCTTTTGCTTTGGGCTCATATTTTCTCCCCCTTTGGCATGAATCGCCAAAAACGGATACTTTGAGTGAGATATAAGCCCTTTTCCTAACTATTTTCTCCCCTTTGGCAAATAAAACATATGAGTGAAGATTATACCAAAGATGGAGAGACATTGTGGAGTGATGGCGAAGGGTAGATAATATCGATAGAGTAGAGTGGAAGCTTTGTCTTCGCCGAAGACTCCAATTCCCTTTCAATGTTCCTATGACTTGGTTTGAAATTTACTTGAAAACACATTAGTCATAGCATATAAAAGATATATGATCAAGAGGATATATCAAATTAAGCATGATCATAGTTCTATATAACATAGATTGCTCCCCCTAAATATGTGCGAGAGGAAAACATATTTTTGGCCTCAAATGCCAATTGCACATAATGAGAACATATCTATATCATACAGAATGTGAAGTGCATTGCGTCATATTATAAGTGTGATGCTTATGACAATTTATGCACTTATGAAAGCATGTTGTAAATATTTTAAGCATTTTCCCTTAAGGATTTCAAAGAGACTTAAGGACCATCCACCTTTGGAACAAAGGCAGCTTATCCCCGTTACAAGGTTAAGCTTTAAGCTCTTTGACAGTAAAAGTACTTCATCTAGTTTTACCAAAGATGCACTAAAGCAGGAATGAATTTTGGGAAATTAAACTAGGTATGAAGCAGGGATAAATGCATGGACATGCTTTCTCTTCCTTTTATACAAGATATGCAAGGAGTGTATACAAAAGGAAGATTTAGGTACATATGTAAATGAATGGAAGTAGTTTTACCGTTTTGTACCTTCACATAGAGACGCTCTCTTCATTGTGCTTTGTCCTTTGTCTTAGATGCTTAAGACCTATTCTTAAGACAATATATGGAAATGTTTTGCACAAAAGAGAGTTCTACAACTAGTGATCCTTTTCTAAGACATGATTAGCATATATCAAGTGGATCACAAATTGCATAGATGAATCATGAATTCTCCTTTTAACTTAGTGCATATCAAAAGAGATATTAATTAAGAGAATATGCGGCACTAAGAAGTATGATTGTTAATAGAAGTCATTTAAATATCAAACAAATAACATATGTGATCAAGAGAACAATATACACAATAAATTATCAATTAAGCTTAGGGTAGGAGAATCCAGCAAATATGCTACTTTAGAGTGAAAGACAAGAATTTAAAGTAGTAGCATACTTCATGAGGAACTTATTCTCATGCAAGATACTATATGAAATTACTGAGATAAAACAATAGTCTCAACATAATCAAGATAAAAAGGCCCCCCTAAAGACATGCATCAAGTATTTGAATGAATTGAATGGATGCATTTACTTTAAAGACAAATAGAGAGAAGCATTATACATCTTGATCAAGGCTCATTAAATTTGTAATAAACAACTTGAGCCTAGTATTCTCAATATGAAAGGGTTTAGAATACTCACAACCACACCATTGATTGTTTCGTAGAAGTAGGTGGTGTTGTTCTTGATGTTCTCCTCTTTCATTTGAGAGTCCTCCCTTTGCAGTGGCTTCTTTTTCCTTTCAAACTTATTGAAAATACTCAAGAAGAATGTTAGTAATACAAGGGAGTATACAGTGATGGATGATTTCTTTTAGATAGGAAATAAGCATAATTCATCATCCATGAGTCACATAGACATGAAGTAAATTCCTTAACGTTAGTGCACATTAACAGAAAAGAGGAATGAGCACCTTTTTAATCATTTTTGATTAATCAAAGGAATTTTACTTTTTCATATTGAATTTATTATCATGACTTAGAAGCGCATCAATATGAGAATGGATATAGCAAAGGCATGAATTAGATTCTAATGGACAAGCGCATTTATGAAAATGATATTGAATGCACACTTAGTTAATTTTGGTCCAATAAAGAATCTATTCCTCACAAGGGTAGAATATGATAATTTAGATTAAATACCCATTGAGATGGGAACCAAACTTAAGAAGATGAGTTCCCATACCTTTGCTTTTACCTTTCTTCCTTTGGGTGAAGATCAACCCATGAGGCTTGTGCACTTTCTCTCTTGTAGACTTTCATAATTGAACTCAAGAGAAATGTTAGTAGCAACACAAGCACTAGTTTCCATTTTTGTAATCATTTTGATAAGGAATGAGAAGCTAGATTACTAAAACATGGAAACTTCATAGCATGAACTAGATTATCCATAGATGATGTTATGCTCAATTTTAACTCATAAAACAAGCATAAATAATCCTTTGAGATTATAGGAATAAATCTAATTCATGATTTGGAAAGCGATAAATGTGAAAGAATCATATCCAATTTGAGCAAGTAGAAATACATCATAAAATATTGGATTGATTTTTCTTTTCATGTTAGATTACATGCTTCCAAAGAGAAACTTATTCTCTACAAGTGAGACTACTTTGGGTTACTTAAATAAAATCAATAGTCTCACTATTCTAGTTATAGAGAGAATTTTCCTTTTATAAGTGTCCTAAGGATTTGAATTCCTTACATGACACCTTATCCTTTTACGAATTTGAAATATCTCTCTATATCTAGAATCATGGCAATAATAAAACAACTTAGTGAAAAACATGCCATGAGATACTTGCAACATTTTAAAGTATGTAGATTGCCATAGGATGGGAATGATGAGTATGCAATCTACCATATGATAGGAAATTCTTCAAAGAATGGTAATATAAAATTAAAGGCATTTGAAGTGCTTCAATTTTTCTATGTGACTACACAAGACACATAAGAAATGATATTCTAAAATACTTGCACTTAAAAGATAAGTGTTACCATCCTTTGGTGTTTCTCCATGTTGTAGGCCTTGATTTTTCGCACATGATATCTCCTCACTTCCTACAACATATAATATCTTCCTCGAGATGATATGAGTTTAAGACATAACAATTTAAAAAAAATAACCTTGGGTCAATCATGTATATAGATCATTGATGATTGATAGCTTGAGTTGATAAGAGTCGAATGGACTCTCTCAGGCACCCCAAGGCTTCATATCATCTCCTTTTCCTGCAAAGCTTGTCAAGCATATTTTGGTACCCATCTCTTGATGGGCCCATCAAGGTTAGTCAACAAAGATCTAGGAACCCAAATGTCCTTTGTGTTAGCATTAGGTAAACTCATTACCTTTCTAGCACAAGTTGCAATTTTGGGTTGCCTAGTTACATGAGAATTAATTGACAAGCTAGGAGTGGAATTGTTACCAATGGGACAATCCTTGCATTGATGTCCCTTCTTTCGGCATGTGTAGCATAGGCGTTTTTCAAGTTTTGAAGCTTTCTTCTTTCCTTGTTTGTTGCTTGCTACATGGTTAGCAAAAACTTTCTTTTCTAACCCTATGCCTTTTTGTTTTAAATGGGGACAAGATCTAAGCAAGTGTCCCTTCTTGGAGCATTTAAAACAAAGTCTATCATCCTGGTTAATAATCAAGCCATTTTTAATGTAGGGACATGACCTAATCAAGTGCCCCTCTTCAAAGCATTCACTACACCTCTTAATGTGAAGTGTGGCTTGATCATTACCTTGGATGTTACCTTTTGTGGAGGCGTGGTTGAGGCTTTTGGAGGAGGTGTTGAATTTCATCTTTTGTTTCTTCCTTTTGGCAATCCTCAAATCCTTGACATTTTCTTCAAGGGATGTAGTGCATGCCACGGTTGTTCCCATCTCAAGCTTCTTCACCATGAGATCACGGTTATCTTGAGAAGGTTGGGCAATGCATTTCCCTTTTAGTTGTGTCAAGCTCATCTTTAGCCTCTCATTTTCTTCCTTGAGCTTTTGATATGAATCATCGTTTGTTCCTGCAAATTCTAGCTCAAAGGAAGATTTGCTTGTCGACGGACAACAAGCATTAGCACATGGTAATATAGTATCAATTTGAATACATGTGCATGAGTGAGGTTGTTGGAATTTTAAGTTTTCTATCACAACCTCATGAGCAATATTTAATATGATATGATCATCCATAAGATTTTCATGGGAGCATAGGAGCATATCATATTTTTCTTGAAAAGCTAGATTTTCAACTTTTAGCTTTTCTATTTGGTCCTTAAGCAAGGTATTCCTATTTACTAATTGAGCGATACAATGTAAAGCGTTATCATGCTCAATTGAAACAGTTTCATACCTTTGGACCAAATCAACATGAGAGCACTTTAGCTCCTCATGTTCTTTAGTCAACTCGTCAAGGTGTAGCATTTTCATGGAGAGAACATCTTCTAGCCTTTGACGAGCTTCGCTTTGCTCTCTCGCTCTTTCTAGAAGTTTGAGCATGACCGCCTTATCTTCTTGGCTTAGGCGAGCATAGAGTTGCACAAAGCTTCTTTCTTCCTCCTCATTCTCATTTGTGCTTCCGCTATCATTTGCATTAGCCACACAACACATGTGGGAATCGAAATGGGAAGACAAACCTTTTGGAGAGGTGGATTCATCGTTTGGTCTCCACCGTTCATTTTCTTCTTCTTCCTTGCAAGGGTTAGTATCACAAATACCAAAGGAAGTAGAAGCACAAAACGAACTATCATGTTTGGACTTATTAAATTTGCTTTTAATTCTAGTCCAAATATCATGCATATCACAAATGGGTTTGTCATATTTTATTATGAAGGCATGATAATCTTCTTTGCTAAGAGATTTACTTAAGATGTCATGAGCTAGATAGTTTAAGCGTATACATCTTAAATCTTCTTCGGAGGCATTTTCCCTAGCATAGTTAGGAGGAATAATACTCTTGTCTAAAATTTGTTCTAATTGTGGGTCTACCGCTCTAAAAGCATTTATCACTCTAGTAGACCATGAATCATAATTAGAACAATCGGAAAGTAATATCTCAAGAGTTACCTCCTTGTTCTCCTGGGTCTTCTTGTTCTTTTGGGATCTTCTACGAGCCATCACTTCGAGTTGTTAGACTCAAGATGAAGTGCCTTGCTCTGATACCAATTGAAAGTCGCCTAGAGGGGAGGTGAATAGGCGAAACCTGAAAATTAAAACTTTATCCCCCAACTAGATCCCTTGATTAGTGGTTAGAACAAGATATACAAATATAGGAGAATACAAACTAAGTTCTTGTTTGAAAAGAGTATTGCTAAATAATGCAAGAGTGATAAATCAATACAATTAATAAGTTATAGAATAACAAAGCAAGAAGCCTTATATGAGAAGAGCACTAAGTCAAGTTCTTTCTTGCAACGTGTTGCTTTACTAAATGGGAATTTAACTTGAAGCAACACCAAATGATATTAGCAAATAATAGTGCAAGAGAAACTTAGAATAAGGGAAAACAAACAAATCACAAGCAATAAACACAATGGACACGGGTGATTTGTTTTACCGAGGTTCGGCCCTCGAAGGCCTAGTCCCCATTGAGGAGTCCACTTAAGGACGGGTCTTTTTCAACCCTTTCCCTCTCTCCCCCGATGACACAAGGATCGGCGAGCTCTTCTTCTTCTCAAGGATCACTCTCGATCCCACAAGGACCACCACACTCTTTGATGTCTCTTGTTCGCTTTTACAAGCCTCCAACACTTTGGAGGAAGTTCGATGGGAGTCAATACTCCACGCACAAATGAACACAAAGATGTAGCACACACTATCTCTCAATGAATCTCACAAGGCGCTAGGGCTAAACTCAATTGAGTAGCTCTCAATTGCTTGCTCTCTCTTTTGTGGCACTTGTGTTGGTTGTAGTGGACTAAATCTTGTGTATAGGATGGATCAATGAATATATGTGGTTGGGAGGGCTTGAGTATGTCAACTAGATGACTTGGAATGTTGCTTGGGCTCCCACACTTTGAAGTGGCCGGTTGGGGTGGTATTTATAGCCACCAACCAAAAACTAGTCGTTGGTGAAGGCTGTCTGTCGTATGGTGCACCGGACAGTCCGGTGCACACCGGACATGTCCGGTGCGACAGCCACGTCACCCGCCAGTCAGGGTTCTGACCGTTGGAGCTCTGACTTCTGGGCCCGCCTGGATGTCCGGTGGCGCACCGGACATGTACTGTAGAGTGTCCGGTGCGCCGTCTCGCGCATGCCTGACTTCTGCGCGCTCAGGCGCGCATTTAATGCGCTGCAGGTGACCGTTGGCGCCGAAGTAGCCGTTGCCCCGCTGTCACACCGGACAATCCGGTGTACACCGGACATGTCCGGTGAATTATAGCGGAGCAGCCAAAGTGAATTCCCGAGGCTGCCGAGTTTGCGAGGGCGCTCATCCTTGGAGCACCGGACACTGTCCGGTGTACACCGGACAGTCCGGTGAATTATAGCGCGCCGGCTTCCGAGAATTCCTGAAGGTGAAGAGTTTGAAGTCGAAGTCCTCTGGTGCACCGGACATGTCCGGTGGCACACCGGACAGTCCGGTGCGCCAGACCAGAGGTGCCTTCGGTTGGCTCTTGCTCCTTTGTTTGAACCCAATACTTGGTCTTTTTATTGGCTAAGTGTGAACCTTTGGCACCTATATAACTTATACACTAGAGCAAACTAGTTAGTCCAATTATTTGTGTTGGGCAATTCAACCACCAAAATTAATTAGGGACTAGGTGTAAGCCTAATTCCCTTTCACCTTGCTGACGTCTCCTTGCTTCCGTAGGGGGCTAAGAACCGCCGTCGTCATGGACGCACGCGGGGAGCCATCATTACTTGTTACCAGGGCGAGCCTGGATGAGACGCCGGTCTTGTTCCCCCGTAGCCTAAGCTAGCTAGGGGTAGGGTAATGATGCATCCCCCGTGGCGCGGTCGGTCCGAGCCCAAGGTCGAGCGAGGCGGAGACTCCTCCTGAGGCCGAGGTCGGGCAAGGACGTGATTCCTCCCGAGGTCGAGGTTGAGGCCGAGCCCTGGGGTCGGGCGAGGCGGAGACCACCTTCTGAGGCCGAGGTTGAGGCCGAGCCCTGGGGTCGGGCGAGGTGGACACCTCCTCCTAAGGCCGAGGCCAAAGGTCGGGCGAGGTGGAGCTTCCTGTTGCGCCTGAGGCTGGACTTAGCTGTTATCAGCCTCACCTTGGCGGGTGGCACGGCAGTCGGAGAGGGGCAAGTGGCGCTGTTTTCCCGTCAGGTCGGTCAGTGGAAGGGTGAAGTGACTGCGGTCACTTCGACCTTGCCGACTGAGGCACGTGTGTCAGGATAAGGTGTCAGGCGATCCTCGCATTGAATGCGCCTACGATACGGTCGGTTGGTGAGGCGATTTGGCCAAGGTTGCTTCACAACGAAGCCTGCCCGAGCTGGGGTTCGGGCGAGACGAGGGTGCGTCCTTTGCTTGAAGAGGCCCTCGGGCGAGGCGAGAATTCGTCTGGGACTACTGTTCTCGCCCGAGGCTGGGCTCGGGCGGGGTGAGATCGCGTCCCTTGAGCAGACGAAGTCTTGACCTGAATCGTGCCCACCAGTCTCTGCAGCTTGTGCTGATGGTGATTACCAGTCGTGTTTAGGAGTGTTGGGGGTACCCCTAATTACGGTACCCGACAGTAGCCCCCGAGCCTCAAAGGGAGTGTTGGTACTCACTTGGAGGCTTTGCCGCACTTTTTTTGCGAGGGGACCGGCCTTTCTCGGTTACACTTTGTTCCGGTGGGTGCGCGCGAGCGCACCCGCCGGGTGTAGCCCCCGAGGCCTCAGAGGAGTGGTTTGACTCCTCTGAGGTCTTAATGCCTTTCGTGATGCCTCGGCCAGTCTGGTTGTTCCCTCATGCAATCTGATTGTAGCCCGGGTGCATGGTCAGGTTCCGAGTTTTCAGGCTGGTTTGTTGACGCTGTCAACGGTTTGGCCGTAGCCGGGTTTGCGAGAGCAGCCCCCGAGCCTCTGCACGGAGCGAGAGGACGATCAAGGACTGTCTCGACTTTTATCATATGCCCCTTCGTCGCCTTTCCGCAAGGAGGAAGGGGGGGAAAGTGCCATGTTGCCCTCGGAGGGCGCCGAACATGGTGTCTCCAGTGAGTTGCTAACGGGTGATCCGAGTGGACGCCTGTGCCCCGTTCGATAAGGGTCGGCTAGTGGCCTAGAGGTGCGCTCCAAAAGTACCTGCAAGTGATTTGCCGGACCCAGTCCCGTTCGATAGGGTCCGAGGGCTCGATGCCTCCCTCTGGTGGGATTCCGTTACAAAATCGCTCCTGCCGATCTCGGAAATGTCCTAGGGTACCTTGGGAGCGTAGCCCGAGCCTCGGCCATGTATCAGACGTACCCAGAGTCATCCCTCGCTCTGCGTGCTCTGGGGCGGCTGTCGAACCCTTCCGAGGGGCCAGCCTTCGAACCCCTGATCAGTAGTGGGCGCGGAGCCCGAGTGCTCTGAGGCGGCTGTCGAACCCTTCCGAGGGGCCAGCCTTTGAACCTCTGATCAGTAATGAGCCTGAAGCCCAAGTGCTCTGGGGCGGCTGTCGAACCCTTCCGAGGAGCCAGCCTTCGAACCCCTGATCAGTAGGAGGGCTCGGGGCCCGCTTCCTTCGCGGAGAAGGATCCCTTTCGCAATATCCCCTTTCCCAGTCCTTGTAGCAAGAGAGAGAAAGGGGAAGAGGAAAAGGATATGAATTTAAACGGTGTGGCGCACCTTTTTTGACACGGTCATCATGGCGGAGGTGAAACGACGCCTGCTTCGCCTGCCAAAGGTGGCGCTTGCCCTGCCGCGGAGTTAATGCGACGGGACGGGTGGTTCGCGGGGCGGTCGTTGCGCAAGCCGTTCGAGGAACGGAACACGGGCGCGTCGTCTTCACGCCGTGGGACAAGGCTCCCCTACTGCTCCAGGAGGGGACGTGATCCTGCAGGCGATTTGACCGCTGCTTCCGCTCGTCTGCTGCCGCCATTACTGTCGGTCCACTTTTGGCCATATCAACTGTCGCGCCTCCTCCCGCGGCTGACTGACCCGTGATCAATGTGCTCGATTGGCATTGTCGGGCCATGCGTAGGGTTGCCTCGAGTCGTGGCACCGGTTCCGTAGTCGAGGAGGCGCGGCATTGGCGCAAGTGGCGGTGCAGTTTCTTGCACGTAGTAACCGGCGCGCCGGTTACATGACGTGTGGGCCTGAGCCTCCATGCTGGATGCGACGAAGCCGAGGGGTGCGCCCTCGCGGTGCGGTTGCACGCCACCTGCATGGCGGTCCGCCCTTTCAACCGCTGGTTTCGGCGAGGATGGAGGAGTGCTTGTAACCGCGGGGCGGTTACACGCTCCGCGTGCAGCGGTTTGGCTTCTTCCGTCCCGGGTCAGCTTGCATGACGTGTGGGACCCAGCCCCCGTGTCGTAGTGGGAGGACCCTGGAGCACGTTGGTGAAGACTTTGTCCGTGACGCCTGAGGACGTGAGTGGGGAGAGCCACCTTTAAAAAGGGATCGATCCCCTGGGCGGTAGCCATGCCTTCGCACTACCCTCATGCATCGCGCCCTCCCACCTTTCGAGCCCCCGGATGGGGAGCGCCCGCGTTGCCTTCGTCTTGTTGTTGGAGGAGCGCAACCTCGCGGAGGTTGGCACCCTTCAGCCATCGCTCGGCTTCAAGGATTTTAATCAGGCAGCCCGGCTGCATTCCCTCACCAATGGTCACCCAGGATGGGACCACCGGTTCGATGGTGGGGAGAAGCAAGCCGGGCTACGGCCTCTACCCCGCCCTCAGCTTCAAGGATCTTCATCATCCTTGCTGTGGCGGGGGGCGAGCTGAGCCGGAGTTCTACCTCCTACATGGGCCAGCGGGCCACCTTTTCCTTTAGCATTCAGGGGAGAGGGCGCTCACCGGCCTAGCGGAGGGGGTGGACTTCGACAACGCGGGGTCGGTCGGCCGCAAGCGTCATCAGCTCCAGCATGCCTGGCTCGCTGGCTCAGTTGGCTCTGGCGCTGCTTCCGATGCCACCTCCCACCGTTGGGGCGGAGCGTGGCTGTCCGCCCACCATACGGGCGGCTGTTGCGCCGTGCGCACTGGGGGACCATCCAAGACGTCGCACTCCGCTAGGGCGGCGTTCGTGTTCTTGGATTGTCTTGTCCTCACTCTGGCACGACGCCTCCGCACGGAGGTCGGTGCCTGCCCGTCCGCGAGGACTTGAGTGGGGACCTGCCGGTGCAGGCTGGGGCGGCCGCCATTCGTTGGCGTAGCGCCAGCACGCAGGTGGCCGCTGTCGTCGGCGCTGAGGTGGTGGTCGCTAGAGGTGGTTTCTCCGCCGACGAGACCGTTGGCGCCACCCGCGGACAGACCTCCAGCTCTTTGGCTTTGATAGCTTCTCCTCGCCCCTCGTGTGGGGACGTGGGCGATGGCCTTCCTATAGCAGCATTTGCCCTGAGGTCATCGCTGCTGTTGTTTAGCCTCCCGAGGCGGACGTCGTTGTCGCTGCTGCTGCAGGGGTCGCTGGCGAGCCACCTGGAGTTTGTTGTCCCGCAGGCCCTCTGGTGTGGAGGTAGTTCATACCCGCGGGAGTGGAACCGGAGTTTCGTTTGTAATGGCACCTTGAGTGTCGGTGTATGTTCATTATGGCTGTCGGGGCCTGAACATCTGGGTATTTGGGCGTGGAGCCGTGTTTCTCCCTCATTTCGAGCACTAGGACTTGCTTGTCGGCTAGCTGAACCGCTTAACCGAGTGTGAGTTGCCCTGCGCGGAAGGTGACGAGTGAGGTATCCGTATCCCGGAGGTGTAGGAGTCCCTCGGCTCGGTCGGCCTTGCCACTCAAGGCTTCTCTTGCTCAGTTTAAGAACCCTCGGCTGCTCTGCGATGAGCTGGAGCTGGAGGCAGCGGTGTCGGCGTGGACAGAGGCAGAGTCGGCTCGAAAAGGGGCTTCGTTGGCCCAGGAGCAGGTGGCTTCCTAGGCCGAGGAGGTGCAGCAGCGGCGCTGGAGCTTGGCCAGGTCGTCCTCTAGCAGGACCAACCCCGGAGTCACGCTGCCGAGGCCGTGAGTCGGGCTGATGTCCTCGGGGGACAACTGGCTGAGGCTACGGAGCGGCCGGTCGAGGTGTCCGCTCGGGCCGGGACCCTTGCGGAGACCCTGGCTACGATGACCCAAGCGCGATGCTGGCGTCCCCCTTCAAGGTGGAGATCCTTCCGCCCGTGTCGCCGTCCGAGGCCGGGCCAGATCCCGCCGAAAGTGGAAACGACGCCGAGGGTGTTGTTGCTCCCTTTGTCGATGTCTGAACCTGCAGGAACAATTTGTCTGTAGTATGCGTATGCTTGTCATGGCCACCGAGGCCCAAGCATATTATTGTCGTGTTATAAAGCTGTGTTTCCTTTCCTCTTGTTTCGAGTATCAGGACTTGTTCGTCGGTAGCAGAATCGCTTATCCGAGCGAGAGTTACTTTTCGCGGAAGGTGATGAGTGAGGTATCCGTATCCCGGAGGCGTATGAGTCCCTCGGCTCGATCGGCCTCGCCGCTTATGTGCACTCTTACTCGTTCGTAGGATTTTGTTATCGATATAGTCGAGAAGGCATGAAAATCGTTCTGGCAGAAAAGTTTTCGAGCGTTAAGACTTGTTCGGTAGCAGAATCGTTTATCCGAGCGTGAGTTACTTATCGTGGAAGGTGATGAGTGAGGTATCCGTATCCCGGAGGCATAGGAGTCCCTCAGCTCGGTCGGCCTTGCCGCTTATGTGTACTCTCGTCGTTTCCAGGATCCCGCTATCGAAGCTGTCGAAAAACACGAAAGATGGTCTAGCAGAAAGACTTTTTTCGAGGAAAATTTTGATGCAGAGGGGGTTCCCCCCTTCTAGCCCCCGAGGGAGGGTCGGGCTTTGCCGAGGCAAGGCTGACCCTTCCTTGACGGTTAGACTTTATTTTTGTATGTAAAGAGAACGAGGTATATGAACGACTTGAAACATCTTAAGGGTAAAAGCGACGTAGCTGTAGGATGTTCCAAGCGTTGCCGTAGACCTCGCCTTGATTGTTGGCCAGCTTGTATGTTCCGGGCTTCAAAATCTTGGCGATGATGAACGGCCCCTCCCAGGGAGGAGTAAGCTTGTGGCGCCCTCGGGCGTCTTGCCGCAGCCGAAGTACCAAGTCTCCCATCTCGAAGTCTCGGGGTCGAACCCCTCGGGCGTGATAGCGTCGCAGAGACTGCTGATACCGCACCGAGTGTAGTAAGGCCATGTCCCGAGCCTCTTCGAGCTGGTCCAGTGAGTCTTCTCGGCTGGTCTGGTTGCTTTGGTCGTCGTACGCCTTTGTCCTCGGGGAACCGTATTCTAAGTCTGTGGGCAAGATAGCCTCGGCCCCATAGACTAGAAAGAACGGCGAGAAACTCGTGGCCCGGCTCGGTGTCGTCCTCAGACTCCAGACCACCGAGGGTAGTTCCTTCATCCATCGCTTGCCGAACTTGTTGAGGTCATTGTAGATCCTCGGTTTAAGTCCTTGTAGAAGCATACCGTTGGCATGCTCCACCTGCCAATTCGTCATGGGGTGAGCCACGGCGGCCCAGTCCACACGGATGTGGTGGTCCTCGCAGAAGTCCAGGAACTTCTTCCCAGTGAACTGGGTTCCATTGTCGGTGATGATGGAGTTCGGGACCCCAAAGCGATGGATGATGTTGGTGAAGAACGCCACCGCCTGCTCGGACCTGATGCTGGTTAGGGATCGGACCTCGATCCACTTGGAGAATTTGTCGATGGCGACCAGCAGGTGCGAGAAGCCCCCGGGTGCCTTCTGCAAGAGACCGACGAGGTTCAGACCCCACACAGCAAACGACCAGGTGATGGGTATTGTCTGCAGGGCCTGAGCGGGCAGGTGCGTCTGTCTCGTGTAGAATTGACACCCTTGGCAGGAGCGTACAATCCTAGTGGCGTCGGCCATCGCGGTCGGCCAGTAGAAGCCTTGTCGGAAGGCGTTCCCAACGAGGGCTCGAGGTGCTGCGTGGTGACCGCAAGCCCCCGAGTGTATCTCTTGTAATAGCTCCTGTCCTTTGGCGACGGATATGCATCGTTGGAGAATGCCCGAGGGGCTGCGGTGGTAGAGCTCCTTTTTATCACCCAGTAAGACGAACGACTTGGCACGCCACGCCAGTCGCCGAGCTTCGGCCTTGTCGAGGGGTACCTCTCCTCGGTGGAGATATTGCAGGTACAGGATCTGCCAGTTTTGATTAGGCGTGACCCCATTCCGCTCTCCCTCGACGCGCAGTGCCTCACCCTCGGCGGTCGAGGATACCTCGGGCTAGGTCGAGGCCTCCTCGGGCTCGGGCGTGTCGTCGGTCTTGACGGAGGGTTGATGTATGTCTCTGGAGAAGACGTCCGGGGGAATCGTTGTCCGCCCTGAGGCTATTTTAGCCAGCTCATCCGCAGTCTCGTTGTACCTTCGAGCGATGTGGTTGAGCTCGAGCCCGTAGAACTTGTCTTCCAGGCGCCGAACTTCGTCGCAGTAGGCCTCCATCTTCCGGTCACGGCAGTGGGAGTTCTTCATGACTTGGTCAATGACAAGCTGCGAGTCGCCACGAGCGTCGAGGCACCGAACCCCTAGCTCGATGGCGATGCGCAACCCATTAACCAGAGCCTCGTACTCGGCCATGTTGTTTGACACCGGGAAATGGAGGCGCAACACGTAGCGGAGGCGCTTCCTGAGGGGTGAGATGAAGAGCAGGCCCGCGTTGGCTCCTGTTTTCATCAGCGACCCATCGAAGTACATGGTCCAAAGTTCCGGTTGGATCGGAGCTGTTGGTAGCTGGGTGTCGACCCATTCAGCCACGAAGTCCGCCAAGACTTGGGACTTGATGGCCTTCCGAGGAGCAAACGAGATTGTCTCGCCCATGATCTCCACCAACCACTTTGCTATCCTACCCGAGGCCTCTCGGCACTGGATGATCTCCCCCAGGGGGAAGGATGACACCACAGTCACCAGATGAGACTCGAAGTAGTGTCGCAACTTTCGCCGCGTCAGGATTACTGCGTACAGTAGCTTCTGAATTTGCGGGTAGCGGATCTTAGTCTCGGATAGCACTTCACTGATGAAGTAGACCGGCCTCTGGACGAGCAATGCATTCCCTTCTTCTCGTCTCTCGACTACGATCGCGGCGCTGACCACCTGAGTGGTTGCGGCTACGTAGATCAAGAGGGCTTCTCCCGCAGCGGAGGGCACCAAGATGGGCGCGTTTGTAAGGAGCGCCTTTAAGTTTTCGAGGGCTTCCTCGGCCTCGGGGGTCTAAGTGAAGTGCTCGGTCTTCCTTAAGAGGCGGTACAAGGGTAGGCCTTTTTCGCCAAGGCGCGAGATGAAGCGGCTCAGAGCCACAAGGCTTCCCATGACCCTTTGTACTCCTTTCAAGTCTTTGATAGGCCCCATGTTGGTGATGGCCGCGATTTTCTCCGGGTTGGCCTCGATGCCCCGCTCGGAGACGATGAACCCCAGGAGCATGCCTCGGGGGACTCTGAAGACACACTTCTTGGGATTGAGTTTCACGCCCTTCGCTCTCAGACACTTGAATGTCGTTTCAAGGTCAGGGAGGAGGTCGGAGGCTTTCCTCGTCTTGACTACGATGTCATCGACGTAAGCCTCGGCCGTTCGGCCGATGTGCTCTCCGAACACGTGGTTCATGCACCTTTGGTATGTCACACCTGCATTCCTCAAACCAAATGGCATAGTAGTATAGCAGTATATGCCAAAAGGTGTGATGAAAGAAGTCGCGAGCTGGTCGGACTCTTTCATCTTGATTTGGTGATACCCTGAGTTGGCGTCGAGGAATGACAGGGTTTCGCACCCAGCAGTGGAATCCACAATTTGATCGATGCGAGGCAGAGGGTAGGGAACCTTCGGACATGCTTTGTTTAGACCAGTGTAGTCTACACACATCCTCCATTTCCCACCTTTCTTTTTCACAAGCACAAGGTTGGCTAACCATTCAGGATGGAATACCTCTTTGATGAACCCTGCAGCCATCAGCTTGTGGATCTCCTCGCCTATGGCTCTGTGCTTTTCTTCGTCAAAACGGCGCAGAGGCTGCTTCACGGGTCGGGCACCGGCTCGGATGTCCAGTGAGTGCTCGACGATATCCCTCGGTATGCCAGGCATGTCCGAGGGACTCCACGCAAACACTTCGGCGTTCGCGCGGAGAAAGTCGACGAGCACTGCTTCCTATTTGGGGTCGAGCTCGGAGCCGATCCGGACTTGCCTGCAGGCGTCGTTGCTGGGGTCGAGAGGCACGGACTTAACCGCCTCAGCTGGCTCGAAGTTGCCGGCGTGGCGCTTCGCATCGGGCACCTCCTTGGAGAGGCACTCCAGGTCGGTGATGAGGGCCTCAGACTTGGCGAGGGCCTCAGCGTACTCCACGCACTCCACGTCGCATTCGTACGCGTGTCGGTACGTGGATCCGACGGTGATGACCCCGTTGGGGCCCGACATCTTGAGCTTGAGGTAGGTGTAGTTGGGGTCTCGGCGTAGATGATGTTGAGGCTGCTGCCTCCATCCATGAGGACCTTGGTGAGCCTGGTGTTGCCGATGACGGGGTCGACGACGAGCAGGTACTTTCCTGGGCTCGGCACGCAGTCGGGGTGGTTGCCTTGGTCGAAGGTGATGGGCTTTTCGGACCAGTCTAGGTAGATTGGCGCCGCCACCTTTACCGAGTAGACCTCCCGGTGCTCCTGCTTGCGGTACCGAGCCGAGGCGTTCGCCACTCGCCCACCGTAGATCATGAAACAGCCGTGGACCTCGGGGAACTCCTCTGCCTTGTCGCCCTCCTTCTTGTCGTTGTCTTGGCTTTTGCCACCTTCCGCCGGGGGCCCGGCCTTATGGAAGTAGCGCCGAAGCATGACACATTCCTCAAGGGTGTGCTTGACGGGACCCTGGTGATAGGGGCACGACTCCTTGAGCATCTTGTCGAACAGGTTGGCCCCTCCGGGAGGCTTCCGAGGGTTCCTGTGCTCGACAGCGGAGACAAGATCTGCATCGGCGGCGTCGCGCTTCGCTTGCGACTTCTTCTTGGCCTTCTTCTTCGTGCCGCGCTGGGCGAACGCCTCGGGGACGTCTTCCTGCTGGCGTCCCTGAGGCTGCTTGTCCTTTCGGAAGATGGCCTCGACCGCCTCCTGACCAGAGGCGAACTTGGTGGCAATGTTCATCAACTCGCTCGCCTTGGTGGGAGTCTTGCGACCCAGTTTGCTCACCAAGTCGCGGCAAGTGGTGCTGGCGAGGAATGCCCGATGACATCCGAGTCGGTGATGTTGGGTAGCTCGGTGCGCTGTTTCGGAAACCGCCGGATGTAGTTTCGCAAGTATTCCCCTGGCTGCTGGCGGCAGCTTCGAAGATCCCAGGAGTTCCTAGGGCGCACGTACGTGCCCTAGAAGTTTCCAGCGAAGACCTTGACCAGGTCGTCCTAGTTAGAGATCTGCGCAGGAGGCAGATGCTCCAGCCAGGCTCGGGCGGCGTCGGAGAGGAACAGGGGGAGGTTGCGGATGATGAGGTTGTCATCGTCCATTCCACCTAGCTGGCAGGCCAGCCGGTAGTCCGCGAGCCATAGTTCTGGCCTTGTTTCCCCCGAGTACTTGGTGATGGTAGTCGGGGCTCGGAACCGGGTCGGGAACGGCGCCCGTCGTATGGCTCGGCTGAAGGCTTGCGGACCAGGTGGTTCGGGCGATGGGCTCCGATCCTCCTCACTGTCGTAGCGTCCCCCACGCCTGGGGTGGTAGCCTCAGCGCACCTTCTCGTCGAGGCGGGCTCGACGGACGCGGCGGTGGTGCTCGTTGCCGAGGCGACCTGCGGCTGCAAACGTCGCGTCCCGCGTGCGCCCGGTGTGGACCGAGGCCTCCCGCATGAGTCGGGAAGTTGTTGCGCGATGCTCCGGGGGGTACCCTTGCCTTCGGGAGGCAGAGCTTTCGGCCCGTCGGACTGCGGCATCCTCCAGGAGATTCTTGAGTTCTCCCTGGATACGCCGCCCCTCGGTGGTGGATGGCTCCGGCATCGCTCGGAGTAGTATTGCCGCTGCAGCTAGATTCTGGCCGACCCCACTGGAGGCCGGGGGTAGCCTTGCCCTGGCATCGTCAGCGATATGGTGTTGGACGTCCCGGGCCTGATGACGCGCTTCCCCGGCGAGTGCTCGGCCTGCCCACACCTGCTCAATGTTTTGCCGGAGCTGCACAAGTTGTCCTGCTTCCTCGTCGAGCTTGGCCTGCATCTCATGGATTTGCTCGAGCTGTGTGTCCTGACCCCCCACAGGGACTGGGACCATAGCTAGCTCCTGCAGGATGTCAATGCGAGGCGTAGGCCTAGGGGGATCGTCGTCCTCCGGCATACCAAGGTGGTTGCCTTTGTCGTGACCCCCTAGATCGACGTGGAAACATTCGCGACTTGGGCCACAACCCTCGTCGTCAAGGCTGTGGCCATCATCGGAGCAATCGGAGAGGCAGTAGTCACATGCGGTCATGAAGTCTCGCATGGCACTAGGATTACTGAGCCCGAAGAAATCCCAACCAGAGTCGGGCTCGTCTTCTTCCTCGGAACCCGGGGGCCCGTAGGTCAAGACAGACGTCGGTCGGTCCCAGGTTGACCACATATGGTACCCCGGAAGGTTAGGATATGCCTTTATGAAAGCGCTCACCGAAGCGGGGTCACTTGGTGGATCAAAGCTGAATCTAAAAGGCACAGGGTGGAAAACGGACGGTACCTCTCGATCGATGGACGGTGACAAAGTCGCGTCGGGGACGGACTGCACCATTATCTCAGGTACGAGGCTAACGCCCAGCAAGTCCTCCGCGAGAGTGCTGGCGTCATCTGTCCGCTTGGGGTTGGCATGTTGCGGGGAAACGACACTTGTCGTTGTCTCAGGCACGAGGACAACGCCCGACATGTCCCCCGCTGGGGTGCCGGCGTCGTCGACTTGCTCGACAGCCGACGAGGTGCCGCCTCCTGCCTGGCCACGGTTGCTCCGCCTCCTCCTCCTGCGGCGAGGAAGGCGACGGGACAAACCCGGATGTTGCTCTTCCGCCACGGGGGGAAGACGTCGTCGAGTTCGCCGTCGCCGGGCGAGCTGACGGCCGTCGTTGTCGCTGTCGCGCTGCGGGGGAAGGAGTACCATGTCGTAGCTGCCGTCGAGGGACATGAACTCGAGGCTTCCGAAGCGGAGCAGCGTCCCGGGCTGAAGAGGTTGCTGGAGACTACCCATCTAGAACTCAACGGGAAGTTGTTCGTCAACACGCAGCAGGCCCCGACCTGGCGCGCCAACTGTCGGCGTTTCGACCCCGGGGGGGTCCCTGGACCAACGAGTAAAATTGTCGCTGCGTGTCCCAGCCCAGATGGGTTGGCGCGAGATGGAACACAAGGGGGGCAAAACACGGCTCGTGTTATCCTGCGCCAAGGGGGATGCGCTTGCAGTAGGGGTTACAAGCGTTCGCGAGGGAGAGAGAGAGAGTGAGCCTGTTCGTCAGCCCGTCCTCCCGCGCGACCCTCTCGCATGAGGGCCCTGGACCTTCCTTCTATAGATGCAAGGAGAGGGTCCAGGTGTACAATGGGGGTGTAGCTATGTGCTAACGTGTCCGGCATAGAGGTGCCAGAGCCCTGTGTACATGACAATGTGGCCGTCGGAGAGGTGCTAGAGCCCTGTGTACGCGGTGTCGTGGCCGTCGGAGGAGCGCTTGAGCCCTGTAGAAGCACAGCTGTCGGGGCTGCTGGGACCTTGCTGACGTCTCCTTGCTTCCGTAGGGGGCTGAGAACCGCCGTCGTCATGGACGCACGCGGGGAGCCATCATTACTTGTTACCAGGGCGAGCCTGGATGGGACGCCGGTATTGTTCCCCCGTAGCTTGAGCTAGCTAGGGGTAGGGTAATGATGCATCCCCCCGCGGCGCGGTCGGTCAGAGCCCAAGGTTGGGCGAGGCGGAGACTCCTCCTGAGGCCGAGGTCGGGCGAGGACGCGATTCCTCCCGAGGTCGAGGTTGAGGCCGAGCCCTGGGGTCGGGCGAGGCGAAGACCACCTTCCAAGGCCGAGGTTGAGGCCGAGCCCTGGGGTCGGGCGAGGCGGAGACCTCCTCCTGAGGCCGAGGCCCAAGGTCGGGCGAGGCGGAGCTTCATGTTGCGCCTGAGGCTGGACTTAGCTGTTGTCAGCCTCACCCTGGCGGGTGGCACGGCAGTTGGAGAGGGGCGAGCGGCGTTGTTTTCCCGTCAGGTCGGTCAGTGGAAGGGCGAAGTGACTGTGGTCACTTCGACCTTGCCGACTGAGGCACGTGTGTCAGGATAAGGTGTAAGGCGATCCTCGTATTGAATGCGCCTGCGATACGGTCGGTTGGTGAGGCGATTTGGCCAAGGTTGCTTCACAACGAAGCCTGCCCGAGCTGGGGTTCGGGCGAGACGAGGGTGCGTCCGTTGCTTGAAGAGGCCCTCGGGCGAGGCGAGAATTCGTCTGGGACTACTGTTCCCGCCCGAGGCTGGGCTCGGGCGGGGTGAGATCGCGTCCCTTGAGCAGACGAAGCCTTGACCTGAATCGTGCCCACCAGTCTCTACAGCTTATGCTGATGGTGATTACCAGCCGTGTTTAGGAGTGTTGGGGGTACCCCTAATTACGGTACCCGACAAAATTATAAGCAATTACTTTCTTTAGGAATCTAATATCTAGGATGTCATTCATAGAATGAGTTTCATTTCCAAGGAAACAAACGGGCTCTAGGCTTAGGGTTTAGGGTTTATTCAACCCTTATGGCCTTTGAATTGAGAGGATGACCTCGCTCTAGAGAGGATAGAGAAAGAGTGGTGGCCAGAGTTAATCATGAGAGAAGAGAACCGAAACTTGATCGAGATGTTACATGATACAATAAAATGGGTCATGGCATTGTAGATGGAAGAGAAAGAAGATGAAAAAATAAGAAAAAAATAAGCCAATATATTCGTAATTAGTGATAGATTGGTATTTTTCAAAGTTGTTCAACTTCACAGCAGATAAAACTAGGAGCCGAGCTATTTTAAACACCAGCTAAAACATCTTTTAACACAAAGCACCAACTTTTAGTTTGTTTTTTGGTTTATATCTCTACTACTTATTAAGCTTGTAGTTTGTTTTTGGTTTGTATTTCTACTACTTATTAAGGTTTACTAATTATTAGGGTTGTAAGGGTAGCCTGCCATTCCCTATTCTGAATTTCTCATTCTCATTCCACATTCCCATCGTGGAAACAATTCCCTCTTGCACAACCTGCCATTCCCTATTCTTCCTTTCTCATTCCCTGACACTACAACCCCATCCCCATCAGACAAACCATCACACTCTGGGCCACTCCGCACTCCGGTCCCACAGGATAACCCCCCATTTCCCATTGCCCATTCATCCATTCCTATCATGCAAGGCATCACACTCTGAACGCTGGGCCCACATCCGGATTACGGGCCCACGTGACAGACACCGTCAATTTTGCACATGCCTCAATTTGACACTGGTAGGAGCATTTGACCATGACTGCTTCCTCTGAAGCAGGAAGGCTTATAAGCTGATAGAAGTTGTGTTGGCTGGGCGGTATGGTGTTAAAAATGTAGTCGTGACGACGACATAGGCCGCGTGGGCTGTGTTTCTTTGATGTGGCCCACGTAGCTGCCCAGCATGCCGCACGCCTCTTACCCCAACCAATCTCCCTCGCTTTCCCTGCCCAGCGGGCCCTCTCCCTCGAGCTCTCCCTGTTAGTGTCGTCTCCGTCCCGTGCTCTCCTGTTCATCGTCAAGCTCGACCATCTTAGGGCATGTACAACCCTAAGACTCCGATTCGGTTTTCAAAATACAAGTGACAAACTAAGAGACTGCACAATACAACACTAAGACTCTAGATAATAAATACAGCTAAGAGACAAGTATATAGAGTCGTGAAGAGACGGGCTCTTTGCGAAGAACTCGTGTCTTGTATTTTTTCACTTAGCCCCTTAGAGACCCCTAAAGATACTTCATATTAAATGAGGTTCCACATGCCCTTAGGTGCGCAACCACTCACTCTCCTAGACGCTCGCACAAAGGAATCCAACATTGATCTCCCTCCAACCCGCCCCACTCCCTCCACTTTGATTGGGTGCCTCGATATCGCAGGTGTGGAGTCGGTCTGCAGCGAGGTCTCCAGCACTCCAACAAATTTGGTCGCCTCCAACTGTTACCAAGCCCAAGCGAACTGCTTACCTTGCGTGCTGGGTCGGTCTGCAGCGAGGTCGTGGGCACCGAGGAGCAGGACGCCGAAGCCGGAGTCGGAGCAGAAGTGCAGAACGCGGTGCGGTGAATCGACGCGGGCCGAGTCGCCGGTGTGGAGTCGCCGGTGCGGAGTCGAGTTGCCGAGACCGCGGAGACCGATACAGAGTGGAGGCCTGTAGGGCTGGTGCTTCGCGCGGCAGACGCGTAGAGCCGTAGAGGCAGCAGGGCGGTGGATGATCGACGCGCTCACGCGCAGAGGCGGCAGAGCAGCGGCGGACCAGTGCGGCGTTGTGCGGCTAGGGCTAGGGTTGCGGGCGAGGCATGCGGCGTGCCTCAGTTGGATTGGAGTCTTGGATCTTGGTGAGTGTTGTGCCTGAGTTGGGCCGTTCTATCTCGGTTTCACGTTTTGGGCCGAGGGACAGAGGGAGGAGCACTATAATTCGGTTCTGTGTCTAATCGGGTTTGGATGGCTGGAAACCGAACCCTAAACCGATACCCGAATAGAAGAGATCTATGAACCGAAACCCGAACCCAAAAACCGAAAACCGATCTATTCGGTCTGTTCGGGTTCGGGTTCGGGTTCGGTTCGGTTTCGGTTATCGGGTTAAAAATGCCCAGCCCTAGGCCTGGGTGTGGCCGGGTGGCGTAGGGTTAGATTAATGTGGGTTGGGCTATTTGCCTACTAGGTGGGCCACAATTAGCTATTTGCCTATTTTCGGATATCCGCGGGGACCCGCGGGTAATGTATAATAGCTTAAAAATCCCTTTTTACAATTCGTTTTCTTTTCCATAATTCTTTTTTTCTTTTCTATAATTCTTTTTTTCTTTACTACAATTTAGCGATCAATATTTACTTGTTTTAATTAATTTTTAGTCACTAACATCTACAGGTGTACGTTCAGACTATAAGATTTGATAGTGATCCTGGCTCTATAGCGATCCACCGCTAGTCCCCGACGACATCTATAGCGACCAATCATAAGTTGTTAAATTTCTAGACTTTTAGCGACCAACCGACCGTTGCTATAAAAGGATTTAGCGACTGACCGTCGGTCCCTAACCTTTAGCAACTAATAGTTGGTACCTAATAAGGGTCGCTAAAGGTCAACCGTCGTGCAGTGGATGATGAGGATAAATGTGGGTGTCAGTACATACATCAGGGTAATTTTCATACCACGCGACGGCTCCACGACCTCAACAACCATGCCACTCGCTTTTCCTGCACCCATATGCGGAGCGTCGGACCTCCCCACCCGAGACTCCTCACATCGATCTATCGACGCCGCCTCTCCCAACCCTAGCAGCCAATCAACAGATCGGCGCAGGCTGCAACGAGCTCCTCCCCACCCAAGCTTGCAAGGCGGTCATCAAGCGGCACCGTGGCATGCATTCATGTGGGGGACGAGTCCTCTACGCCGAAGTGCGCCTTCGTCCCTGCCATGGTTGTGGTGCCGAAGGACCCCGCCAAGGCGCTTTTCTTCGGCAAGAGGCGTTGGGAGCATCGAGCGCGATGCCATAGATGACGCAGCCATCGACGGAGGGGCACGACACGAAGACAGAGATGGTGGACGGGAATGACGGCAGCGGTGCCATGGTAGGCGTTCACATGGGGGACGAGTCCTATGCGCCGAAGCATGCCTCTGTCCCTGTCATGGCTGCAGTGGCGAAGGAACCCGTTGAGGTGCTTGTCTCCGACAAGAGGCGATGGGAGCATGGCGGCATGGATGACTTCGACCACGAGTTTGACAGGTACCTTGCCTTGCTAGCTCCGCCCCACCTTCTCTCTCCACGCCCAACCTCTCTCTCCATTCCTTTCGTATTCACTACTTTTGATTCGCCACGGTCTGTGAGCGAGGCTGTTGGTTCGAATCGAGGCTATGAAGGAGGGTTTTCGTTCGTAATTGTACCTCTATTAGCCGCGATATTTGGTTTATCTCCAGTGATAATTTTTATTTGGGTGATTCAGTGTGATTGATTGACTTGGGTATATAGAAATCCTTTTGCATACATGCATGGATGGTCGTATTTACATAGACAAGAATTTCTGAAGATCAAGATGTACTGGTCTACTCGACTACGCTGATGCTCAATGATGTTGACCCGATGTGCACAATCTGCCTTTCAGACTTTTGAGGCAGGGCAGTGTCCTCCCCAAATGCAACCATGGCTTCCATTTTAGGTGCATCGACCGATGTGTGGTGGCGTGGGAAACATGCCCAACGTGTCGACAGTCCCTGTCTAGAGTGGCAAAAGGCTTCTGGCTGCTCTAAGGCGAGCGGGCTGGCCTGGAGCCTACCCCTGCTCGCTCTGTCCCTATGCCTCTCTGATTTGAAGGTTTGGTCAGTCCTTGTGATTTTTAGAATGTTCAGTTGTTCTCTAGTGTCGCACCCAGATTTAGGGACCAAACCCAGACGCGAATCAAATGTGGGTTAGGATTAAGTCTCACACATATGATGACTCATCGTACATAAACGAATATCACATAATATATAACGGAGTTCTGTACAAAATAGTTAAATAATTACATCATAAAAAGACAACGATCCAGCAACCATAGTTGACTATAAGACGACGGCCTATACCTCTCACGAACTCATCGTGACTTCCTTCATGCTCTTCATCTTGCGGTACCTATTCTTGAACTAGGGGATGTCAATACAGCAATGGTGAGCTCACATACGTTCATCGCTCAACAAGTTGTGGAGAATAATGTGCATGAGCTTATTTACGGTGGGAGCTCATGTGAAGTGTAAGGCTTACCAAAGGAGATGATTAAAGTTGAGCATTGCTTTTTAAAGTTAGTCAAAATTTTATTAACACATATGTAGAAAGCATACACACATCCATCTAAAATCAACTTGGGTTTATTACTAAAACTTGGCTCTGCTACTAAGTAATAAATACCTGACCAACTAAAATCAACTGCTTTAACCTTAACTCCACATACATCTAGTCCACTTTAGCCAAACAGAACGTTTGCTGAGTACGTTGATGTGTACTCACCCTTTCTTTAAAAACCACCCCAACCCCAGGTTGTTCCCATTGCAATCAGTGCTCAGGAGGAGATGCAGACAACATGGAGGACTTTGAAGAGCTTCAGGACTACGATGAGTTTTGGTCGTGTTAGTGGCAAACCCCCAGTCAGCTGCCTGTGAAAGCCTTATCTTCTACGTTTCGTATTCCGCACTTTGATTACATTAATGACTATGTTTAGTAAATGACTGTGGATGTCTTGGACATCTTGATATAATAAAGTACTATTTCCCTATTAACTCCACGTACATGGTTCGTATTCGGTTTGCCTTCCAAAACCGGGTGTGACATAAGTGCTATTAAAGCCTTGTTGATTGTAGAACCACTAACCTAGACTAGAATGGTCACCCTGAGGACTATAGACCCTTATTCTCACCTTGACCTTTGGTGTCACTTCAAAAGTTGGTTGTCTCGACCAATTCTATGTTATACTACCTATGTATACTCACCTTGCACAATTTTTTATCTTACTTTGCTTTTGGTTTACTTGTTGGTCATATAGCTCTATTCTCACCCTTGTGGTTACGACATCTTTTGTAGATGGCCCATCTTAGATGCACTGCACATAAGTTAGTGATCCCTTTCTTGCCCTCTCGCCTTGCGGAGCGTCCACTGCGTCGCACGATGACAGGACAATCGAGGCACCTGGAGAGACTGCACCGCCGCCTGCACGAGGAGCGAGAGTGCCGACGGCAGGAGATGGAGCAGCAGGTCTCCTCCCCCTCGCCTCAGCAGTGGCAGTTCGAGCCATAGCACAAAGCTTTCGGAGGAGCAAGAGCCGGAAAGATGGATCCCTCGACCCATCACTCGTGACGCCGCTCACGGTTGTCATTTTTCACGATGCTCTCGTCACTTAGCTGTGTTAGGCCTTCGACCGACACACTTGGTCTATCGAGTACCGCTGTGTAGTCTACCAGCACAGTCGTGGGTTATACCCGGACCAGTGGAAGGCTACCCGCTTGGTGCGCCATCCGGACGACGATATTCGAGGTGCAGAGGCCTAATCAGAGCATTATTATTTCACTAAGCGGGACACTGACGAGGCAGCCATACAGGATGTTGCATGGCGTGCGCTTTCGCAGTATTGCTCGTTGTTCAGCAGGGTAGCTGACGGTCTTGACCTGAAGTATTATCCCTGCCGCTCGACCGGCAGTACTAGAGGTGTGATTGTCTCACCCGTTGGTGAGGGCAATCCCAGATTGAGTAGCATGGTCAACCTGGTCGTCACGCTCAACACCGAGCAGGACCACGCCCTTGACAAGTTGGGCAAGGCTCGTGCGGAGATTATGGAACTGTGTGCTGAGCGCGTGGAGCACCGCCATCAGGAGGATGGTTCCCCAGCCCCTATTGGGACTCAACACCCTTACTGCTCGCCGCCCCATGGTCATCATGCTTATGGCACCCCTGACTGCAGGACCAAGATAGACTTGGAGCCCTAGATCGATAGAGTCGGAGTCTTAGTCGGTCTTAGTTAGCTTTTGTTTGCTTATTATGCGTTTCTATGTTTGTCATGATGAACTTATGATGAATTTGGCTCTTTGTAATGATTGTCACCAAAGTGTGGGTATCCCCTGCAACTTGGTGTACTTATTAATAAAGTTAGTCATTTAGTTGGGCAACCTTTTACTTTCACTTTCCTATTTATCTGAGAAGTTGTGTTTGGCTGTGTTGAAAGTCAGTGAAGATGATCATTTGTTCAGTGTTATGAAGACTTCTATATATCTTTTCTTGTGCTGAAAGACTGCAAGGTCAGATATGATGTGTGTATGCTTTCTACCTTTCAGCATCTGATTGATAGAGCTATCATGACTGAGAGGAAGCGCCGGGAGGTGGAACACTAGAAGCACAAGATTGGTGGACCACAAGCCAGGAGCAGCAGTTGTCCCCGTTTCTCAGACAATCCACACCAGCAATTCAAGCAGACTCACCCTCAAGGACACCAGCACCAGCATCAACGTTAGCATCAACAATAGTTCTAGAGGCAATTCCCTTAGAAGCAGCAGCAGCAGTACCGCCAGCACAACCAACCAGGAGGAAGTCAATACAAGAGGCAGAGCAGTCAGGCACCTAGCCTTCCTACACCAGCAACCAATCGGAACAACTAAGCAGTGCCAACGTACAGAGGAGGCCGAGGATGTTTCCACTGTGGGGAACAAGGCCACTGGGCGTCTCATTGCCTGAAAAAAGCAGCTCAGCAGTAGTCAATTTCCAACACCCCAAACAAGACAAGGAGCACCACAACAAGCATCGGGAGGTTGTGGCCAGGCCTACAACCATGGAAAGGTCAACAACTTGGAGGCCGAAGCAATCCAGGATGCACTAGACGTGGCAGTAGGTATGTTTCAGTTGAATCTCATCCAGCAAAAGTACTATTTGATACTGGTGCCACACATTCTTTTGTTTCTACATCATGGGTAGAAGCACATAACATCCCCATAGAACTAATGATTCCACCTCTAAGGGTTAATTCGGTTGGGGAAAAGTTCAGTCCGATAAGATGTGATCGAATCTAAGGATTGAAATAAGGGGAATAGATTTCCCCGCTGACCTAGTAGTAATGGGTATAAGGGTTAGATGTCATCCTAGGGATGAATTGGCTGCACAGAAACCAAGCAACTGTAAATTGTGACAAGAGGACAGTAAAGTTAGTGTCCTCATCTGGGAAAGAAGTAGAAAATGAAATGTTCATGTCTGATCTAGAAGAAGGAGCCTGTCACCATATGTTTGTAGATGGTAACGAGGCCAACCTGCTTGAGGCTATTATAGTTGTGTCGGAGTTCCCCGATGTGTTTGCTGAGGATTTACCAGGCATGCCACCCGAACGTAAAGTTGAGTTTGCATAGAGCTTGAACTTGGCATCGCCCCTATTTCCAAGAGAGCTTATAGAGTTTTTGGACCAGAATTGGTGGAACTCAAGAAGCAGATCGACGAGCTGTTGGAGAAAAGTTACATCAGACCAAGTACTTCACCTTGGACCACTCATGTTCTATTCGTGGATAAGAAAGATGGGACAAAGAGGATGTGCATTGACTACAGATCCTTGAATGAAGTCACTATCAAGAACAAGTACCCTCTGCTAAGAATCAAAGATTTGTTTGTTGAGAGGAGCCAGAGTGTTCTCAAAGGTAGATCTGAGTCAGGATATCATCAGCTCAGGATCCGACCTTCGGATATACCAAAGACATCTTTTATCACCAAGTATGGGCTTTATGAGTATAAAGTCATGTCCTTCAGATTGACAAATGTGCCAGCTTTCTTTATGTACATGATGAATAGTTTGTTCATGGACTACCTCAACAAGTTCATAGTGGTGTTCATCGATGATATTCTCATATATTCTTGGAATGAGGAAGAACACGAGGAGCATTTGAAGATGGTATTGCAACAGTTATGGGATTGTCAGTTGTATGCCAAGCTGAGCAAATGTGAGTTCTGGATTAGTGAAGTCCTGTTCTTGGGTCATATCATAAACCGAGAGGGATTAGCTATGGATCCGAAGAAGGTGATAGATATTTTGGGCTGAAAAGCACCAAGAGATGTCCGGGGAATCAAGAGTTTCATTGGAATGGCTGGATACTATCGGCGTTTCATTGAAGATTTCTCCAAGATTGCCAGACCAATGACAGCCCTGCTGGCAAAGAAAGTAGAGTTCAAGTGGACCCCAGAGTGCCAAGAGTCCTTTGAAACATTGAAGAGGAAGTTGACTACAACACATGTGTTGATTCTGCCAGATGTTCATAAGTCGTTCTCAATGTATTGTGATGCTTTGTACACTGGTCTGGGATGTGTGCTAATGCAAGAAGGGAGAGTAGTGGCGTACTTGTCCCGACAGTTGAAAATTCATGAGAGGAATTACCCTACACATGGCCTAGAGTTAGCAACAGTGGTTCATGCACTGAAGACCTGGAGGCATTATCTATATGGGCAGAAGTGTGACATTTATACAGACCACAAGGGTCTTAAGTACATATTCACCCAGTCAGAGTTAAACATGAGGCAACGAAGATGGCTAGAGTTAATCAAAGATTATGAGCTGGAAATACATTACCACCCAGGCAAAGCTAATGTGGTTGCAGATGCCTTGAGTAGAAAAAGTGAAGTCAACATGATGGTCGCTCATCCGATGCCATATGAGCTAGCAAAGGAATTCGACAGGTTGAGTCTCGGATTTCTGAATAACACTCAAGGAGTGACAGTTGAGCTGGAGCCCACTCTAGAGCAAGACATCAAGGATGGACAGAAAGATGATGAGATCAATGAAATTCGACAACTCATCTTAGATGGGAAAGGTGTAACACTATAAAAACCATCAACTAAAAATAATGCATCTAGATTATTAATGGTAAATATGGTAATGAATTTTCTTTCAAGTGTTTGATTTTTATTTGCATTTAGAATAATTTTGTTTCCTCATAATTTTTTTTATGTTTACTAAAAAAGAAGAAACCCTAACCCTAGTCGCGGCCAATTCGGCCCATCAGCCACGCGCCCAAACCCCTTCTCCCTCTCTCGCTGGCGTGTGGGCCCACCCCGGCCCCGTGACCTTCTTCCTCCCTATGCCGCGTCGCCGCCAGGACACGCAGCGCGCCCGTGCGCAGCCGCACCCGCGCTCGACTTCGACGTCCATGCCACGCCCGAGCCGAAAACCATCGCGACCTCTCCTCTCCCCTCCCCCCACGTTCTGTCTTCATTAATGAAGAAACCAACCGCCATTAATGGCTTTGAAGAACGCCGACGTCGTTACTCCCTCCCTGGCTCTCCCTCTCCTCCTCTCTCTATAAATAGGACCGGCCCGAGCTCCTCTCTCCCTCCCCGAGCTCCCTCTCTCTCTCACGCTCTCCTCTCTCCCCTGCCTGCGCCTTCGCCGTTCGTCGCGCCGTCGATCGCCGGAGCCGCACCCGCCGAGCGCCTCTCCCACGCCCGGACCGTCCGCCCGATAGTCCACCCAGCCGTGCCCCAAGCCACCGGACTGTCCGCGCCCGTTTCTCTCTCCCCTGTCGAGTTCCCTGCACACGAGCAAGAGCTCAAGGTAGAAGAAAGCCATTTTGTGTTTTGGCCCTCCGAATTTCCAAAAATTATTTCTGTATTTTCTGCATTTCAAATGTATGTAAAAGAGATCCAAAAACCTTATGTGCTACTCTCCGATGTATACGTGTAGTCGTAAACAAGCCTCACAACAATATTTTGACAGGTGTATGAATTTATATTTCAAAAATAAATTGCGTCACTAGTCACTAACTTGGTGATTTTCATACTAGAAACGGTTAAGATTAATTTCGCTTTAGCACATGAACGATATTTGTTAGTAGAGGTTTAAGTATAATTTTATTGGTAAAAGAAGTAGAAGAAATGCTAGGCCAAGTATTCTCAGATAGATGAAAATATAGATTTTTCTAGTCATGATAAATGTGTTCATAAGTATAGCACTTAATTACTTAGAATTAGTAAAATACTTATTTATGTCATAATAACCATGATTATGTTATTAAAAGTCCAATTAGTAATTTACATTAATTTTTAGAATATTAATGTTAGGTGATTTTAGAAATAAACATTTTTAGCTATACGTATAATTTCTATTTAGGAAAAAGGGATAAAACTCAAAAGTCTATTATTAGTAATAAAGAAAATAAATTATTTTCCATAAAGATTGTTAATACATGTTTATCTCGGATTGAAGATCTGTTTGATCAGATGAGATGAGCTACAATATTCTCAAAGATAGATCTAAGATCAGGCTATCATCAGTTGAATATTCGGAGTGAAGATATACCTAAAACAGGTTTCACTACAAGATATGAACTATATGAGTTTTTAGTCATGTCTTTTGGACTGACTAATGCACCAGCTTACTTTATGAACTTGATGAATAAAGAATTCATGGAATACCTTGACCAGTTTGTGGTGGTATTCATTGACGACATACTAGTGTACTCTCAAGATGAAGAAGCACATGAAGATTATTTGAGATTAGTTCTACAGAAGCTTCGCGACAATCGGTTGTATGCGAAATTTTGAAGTGTGATTTTTGGCTGAAGGAAGTTGCTTTCCTAGGTCATATTATCACCAATGGAGGAATCAAAGTAGACCCCGGTAAAATAAGTGAAATACTAAATTGGAAACAACCCACCGATGTGTCCAAGATCAGGAGTTTTCTTGGATTAGCAGGATACTATAGAAGATTTATCGAAGGCTTCTCCAAAACAGTGAAACCCCTTACTTCACTGTGGAGAAAGGTAAAGAGTTCAAATGGGATGAAGCATGTCAGAAATGTTTTGAGGAATTAAAGAAAAGGCTGACCACTGCACCAGTGTTAATTATGTCTGATATTCATAAAGGATTTGATGTGTATTGCGATGCATCACATCTAGGACTTGGATGTGTGCTAATGCAAGAAGGAAAAGTGATTGCCTATGCTTCAAGGCAGTTATGGAAGCATGAAAAGAATTATCCTACACATGACTTAGAATTAGCTGCCGTAGTGCACGTTTTGAAGATTTGGAGGCACTACATGATTGGAAACAAGTGTAAAATCCTCACATATCACAAAAGCTTGAAATACATCTTCACGCAAGAAGAACTCAACCTAAGATAGAGAAGATGGCTTGAGTTAATTAAAGACTATGATTTGGAAATACAATATCACCCAGGTAAAGCAAATGTAGTGGCTGATGTTTTGAGCCGTAAAGGTCAAGTGAACAACATCACTACTCATTTGATGTCACAAGAATTATACTGGGAGATGGAACAACTCAACCTTGGAATGCTCAATAATATGGAAGCAACGGTTATGGAAGTGGAATCTACTTTGGAACAAGAGATTCATAAAGGACAAGAGTCTGATGAGAAAATCAAAGAAATTAAGACACAAATTAGTTTGAGTAAAGCCCTAGATTTCATCGAAGATGATCAAGGCACAATATGGTTTAAAAAGAGAATCTGTGTACCAGAAATCGAGCACCTACGCCAACTTATCTTAAGAGAAGCCCATGATTCAGCTTATTCTATTCACCCTGGAAGTAATAAGATGTACTAGGATCTAAAGGAAAAGTATTGGTGGTACGATTTGAAAAGAGATGTGGCTACTCATGTTGCACTATGTGACGTGTGTCAACGAGTTAAAGCCGAACACCAAAGACCAGCAGGATTGCTACAACCTCTTAAAGTATCGGAATGGAAAAGGGGAAGAAATCAGTATGGATTTCATAGTTGGACTACCCGGTACTCGGGGTGGCTACGATTCAATATGGGTTATAGTGGACAGGTTGACTAAAGTGGCACACTTTATACCTGTGAATACAACTTACTCAGGAGCCCAGTTAGCAGAGTTATACATGTCAAGAATTGTTTGTTTGCATGGAGTACCAAAGAAGATCGTATCGGATCGAGGAACCCAATTTACCTCGCGCTTTTGGAAAAGACTACATGAGTCCATGGATACCAAGCTAAACTTTAGTTCAGCTTATCATCTGCAAACGGATGGGCAAACAGAAAGAACAAACCAAGTGTTGGAAGATATGCTAAGAGCTTGCGCTCTAAAGCATGGTAGAAGCTAGGATAAAAGTTTGCCTTATGCAGAATTCTCATATAACAATAGCTACCAGGCAAGTCTAAAAATGGAACCGTTTGAAGCACTTTATGGACGAAAGTGTAGAACACCGCTTTATTGGAATCAGATGGGAGAAAGTCAAGTATTTAGCCCAGAAATTCTCCAAGAAGCAGAAAAGCAAGTACATATTATGAGAGAGAATTTGAAAACAACACAGTCGAGACAGAAAAGCTATGCTGACAATAGAAGAAGAGAGTTGATATTTGAAGTAGGAGACTTCGTATACCTTAAAGTTTCACCGATGAGAGGCATGAAAAAATTTAAGGTTAAGGGTAAACTATCTCCTCGCTACATTGGCTCGTTCAAGATTTTGGAAAGAAAAGGTGAAGTAGCGTATCTGTTAGAGCTACCCGATAGTTTGTCGGATGTGCATGACGTATTTCATGTGTCACAACTTAAGAAATGCTTAAGAGTACCGGGAGAACAATTACATATGAAAGAACTCGATGTTAAGGAGGATTTGACTTATTCGGAGTACCCTATCAGGATTTTGGAAACATCTCGCAGAATTACACGGAGTAAAGTTATCAACATGTGTAAAGTTCAGTGAAGTCACCATTCCGAAGATGAGACCACTTGGGAAAGAGAAGATGAACTCATAGCAGAATTTCATTAGTTATTCTCAGAAGTTCCTTAATCTCGAGGACGAGATTTTTTTAAGGGGGTAGGTTTGTAACACTATAAAAACCATCAACTAAAAATAATGCATCTAGATTATTAATGGTAAATATGGTAATGAATTTTCTTTCAAGTGTTTGATTTTTATTTGTATTTAGAATACTTTTGTTTGCTCATAATTGATTTTTTGGATGTTTAGTAGAATTTCTTTCATATTGAAAATCCAATTTATTAATTAGTATAGAAATATTGGTCAAAAAATAAATAATTTAGTTATAAATAATTTTGGTATAATTATTATGATTTTTAAAATTTATTTATAATTATATTTATTTATATTTTTAAAATAGAAAAGGAAAAAAAGAAGAAACCCTAACCCTAGCCGTGGCCAATTCGGCCCACCAGGCCCATCAGCCGCACGCCCAAACCCCTCCTCCCTCTCTCGCTAGCGTGTGGGCCCGCCCCGGCCCCGCGGCCTTCTTCCTCCCTGTGTCATGCCACCGCCGCTAGGATGCGCCGCGCGCCCGCGCCCGACCTTAACATTCGTGCCATGCCCGAGCCGGAAACCTTCGTGACCTCTCCTCTCCCCTCCCCCCACGTTCTCTCTTCATAGTGAAGAAACCGGTCGCCATTAATGGCTTTGAAGAACGTCGGTGCCATTACTCCCTCTCCGGCTCTCCCTCTCCTCTCTCTATAAATAGGACCAGCCCGAGCTCCTCTCTCCCTCCCCGAGCTCCCTCTCTCTCTCACGCTCTCCTCTCCCATGCCCGCGCCGTCAATCGCCGGAGCTACACCCGCCGAGCGCCTCGCCCGCACCCGAACCGTCCGCCCGGCCGCGCCCCAAGCCACCGGACCGTCCGTGCCCTGCGCCCGTTTCTCTCTCCCCCGTCGAGTTCCCTGCACACGAGCAAGAGCTCATTTAGAAGAAGCCATTTTGCGTTTTGGCCCTCCGAATTTCCGAAAATTATTTTCGTATGTTCTGCATTGCAAATGTATGTAAAAGAGATCCAAAAACCTTATGTGCTACTCTCCGATGTATACGTGTAGTCGTAAACAAGCCTCGCAACAATATTTTGACAGGTGTATGAATTTATATTTCAAAAATAAATTACGTCACTAGTCACGAACTTGGTGATTTTCATACTAGAAATAGTTACGATTAATTTCGCTTTAACACATGAACGATATTTGTTAGTGGAGGTTTAAGTATAATTTTATTGGTAAAAGGAAGTAGAAGAAATGCTAGGCCAAGTATTCTCGGTCAGATGAAAATATAGATTTTTCTAGTCATGATAAATGTGTTCATAAGTATAGCACTTCATTACTTAGAATTAGTAAAATACTTATTTATGTCATAATAACCATGATTATGTTATTAAAAGTCCAATTACTAATTTACATTATTTTTTAGAATATTAATGTTAGGTGATTTTAGAAATAAACATTTTTAGCTATACGTATAATTTCTATTTAGAAAAAAGGGATAAAACTCAAAAGTCTATTATTAGTAACAAAGAAAATAATTAGCATAAAGATTGTTAATACATGTTTATCTATATTATACTAGATGAAACTAGTGTCATAGTCACTTACTCATATTTTCACCAATAATAACTTGCAGTAGTAGTCATAATGGATTAATAAGTATTTACGCTTAAGACGTATTTATGAGTATAATTGTGTGATGAATGAATGTGTATGTAATGGTGAATGATTACCCATGTAATGGTGTATGTTTATTTATTTGGCGTACGTATTCTTTTATATGTACGATACGCAAATCGATGCTAGAAGTTGACTGTGAGGTAGACGAACCAAACTCGTTCGAGGACGACCCACAAGACACTTTCGAGCAAGGCAAGTGGATTCTCCCTCTGCATATTCTATTTGTACCCAAGTAATGCATATAATAATGTTTACCTTTTGGATATATTGCATAATTTAATGGGATTTGCTCAATTAAAGATTTCCTAGAATTACCAACCTTATTCCTTGAATTACCCTGGGATAAATGCTTTGCTTAGCTATGTTTGCTATTGCTCAATTTGATAAATATGATGTCACTCTTTTAATGATACTACATTCCGGAAATGAAGTTTTATTATGATGTTAACCCGATGGTTAAACAAGAACATTTTGTGTTAAATGGAACATGGAGTGACCACCCAGGATAACAGCGGAACCACGAGTGCTATCATGGCTCTGGCTTTGGTAATTAGCTCTATAGACTTAGTGCTTAGCAACCCTACCTGAAAGATGGGCAAGAGGGGCGGCAGTGGTTTGGTGGCAGCTCATGTTAACATGGGGTCGTAGTCTTGGCTAAGTTACCTCACCTAGAGGGCCATCAATACTGACGTGGAAACCTTAGCGGGTGGCTTTGTACTAAGGATATTTTGTGAAAGCCTTATAATGGATCCCAAGCCATTCACCTTGGCAGTGTTTACGGGTCCGATCAACCCAGGCTAGATGGGATACATGGCTTGTGGGTAAAGTTGTACCACATCTGCAGAGTGTAAAACTGATATGTCAGTCGTGCTCACGGTTAAGAGCAACCTGGACCCTCACATGATAATTGAACTTAAAGATGGACAATAAATCGAGATCTGATGATCTACCAATGGTTTGCTTAAGTGATTTTACTTAGGTGCTTTTGATATAATCTTATACCTTTGATTAATTGGGATACTTGGGATACACACTCATTAGTAAGACAGGCGTTGCTAATAAAATACTTACCAGCTAAAATGCTTACCGCTTATTCATTGCCTACCTTGTTAACTTGCATTAATTTTCCCCCACTTGCTGAGCCCCAACCTTAAGTGAGCTCACCCTTGCTAATATTTTGATCAGAGGGTGATGCTGAAGACTACGCTGACAACATTGATGAGTTTTGAGTCTAACAATGCGCCAGTCACCTTCCTGTGGAAGAGTGTCCATGTCATTTCCGTCGTACTTTGATTATGATACTTGTTAAGATACAATGATCCAGATGATGTAATAAAGTTACTCTACTATCTTTATGTCTTTATTGCATTGTCTTTTGATATATTACACTTGTGATGTCAACATATATGTGGGAAATGGATCCTGGCCCACATATGCTATGCTTTCGGTTTTGCCCCCAGAACCGGGTGTGACAAAAGGCAAGGATTTCTGGGAAGAAGCGAAAGGTGTGGTATGGTTCAAAGATAGGTTATGTGTTCTTGACATCAATTCGAATCGGGAGCTAACTCTCAAGGAAGCTCATGAGATCGCTTATTCCATACACCCTGGCAACGAGAAGATGTACCAAGACCTGAAGAAAAGATTCTAGTGGTACGGTATGGAAAGGGAGATCGCTGAGTATGTTGCCATATGTGACAGTTGTCAGAGAATCAAGGCAGAACATCAGAGGCCTGCAGGTTTGTTGTAGTCATTACAGATTCCTCGGTGGAAATGGGATGAGATTGAGATGAACTTTATAGTCGGTTTGCCTTGCACTCGAGCCAGTTATGACTCCACCTGGGTAGTAGTGGACCACTTAACAAAGGCAGCTCATTTCATATCAGTCAATACCACCTATAATAGTGCAGTGTTGACAGAGCTATACATGTCCCGGATTGTATGCTTGCATGGAGTATCAAAGAAGATAGTATCGGATCGGGGAACCCAGTTTACTTCTCACTTTTGGCAGCAGTTGCATGAAGCCTTGGGCACATAATTGAAGTTCAGTTCAGCTTATCACCCGCAGACAGATGATCAGACTGAGGGAACCAACCAAATCCTTGAAGACATGTTGAGGTCTTGTGCTTTGCAAGACAAGTTAGGTTGGGACAAAAGGCTATCTTATGCAAAATTCTCTTACAACAACAGTTATCAAGCCAGTTTGAAGATGTCACCATTCCCAGCACTCTATGTGAGGAATTGTCGAACTCCATTGCACTGGGACCAACCAGGCGAAAGGCAGGTGTTTGGTCCAGACATTTTGCTTGAAGCCGAAGAGAATATCAGAATGGTTTGAGAGAATCTGAAGACAGTCTAGACAGCGAAGCTATGCTGACACAAGAAGAAGAGAGATGAGTTTCGAAGTGGGAGATTATGTTTACCTGAAGGTGTTACCCATTAGAGGAATCAAAAGGTTCGAAGTCAAGGGCAAGCTAGCACCTCGATACATCGGACCGTACCAGATTTAGGCAAGACGTGGTGTCACACCCGGATTCTAGGGGTCCAAAACCCAGGCGTGAGATAATCACCAAGTGTGCTAGGACCAAATCTTACACATATGATGAATCATGGTACAAAAACGAATGTCACATCTTTACTATACATAGGAGTTCTGTACAAAATAATAAAATAATTACATCATACGAAGACAATGATCCAGCAACCCAAAGTTGACTGGGAGACGATGGCCTAGACCTCTCACGAATTCATCATGGCATCCTCCATGCGCCTCATCCTGCGGTACCTGTTCTTGACCTGTGGGGGATGTGAGACAACAAGGTGAGCTCACATATGTTCATTGCTCAACAAGTTGTGGGGAATAATGTGCATGAACTCACCAAAGGTGTGAGCTCATGTGAAGTGTAAGGCTTACCAAAGAGGATGGTTAAAGTTAAGTATCGCTTTTAAAGTTGGTCAAAATTTTATTAGCAGTTACTAAGTATAAGTAGATACCAAACCAGAGTAATAATAGATCAAAATTCATAATAAAACATAATGCAATGCAAATGACAAATTGAATTTAATTCCATAAATTAATCATGCAAGAGTCTTGAGCTGCTCATGACCGCGAGCTCGGCTAGTATACCAGTTTTACACTCTGCAGAGGTGGTACCCTTTACCCACAAGTCATGTTACCCATCTGCCACGGGGTTGTATGGGCCCCATACACCTCTACCAAGTAAGGGAGGCAAAGTAACACTACGAGGCCTTTACAAAGTTCCACTAGCTTCCGAAAACCCGCTATAGTTTCTAGGAAGAGCAATGCAGGAATCCCTCATCTGACCGCCATCGCAGCAAAATCAACTCGAGAACCTCACTACACGCCTACTCCTCTACTGCCCTTGCCCCTTTCAGGTAAGGTAGTCTTACACTAGCTTTCCTAATTAGTCAGCAAAGGGCGTCCCATTCCACCCTTGTGGCGGCACGTGTTTCTCAAGTTAAGCTCAATGTTCCAATTAACATAATGGTCTTATCATGAACAGAAATAGAACAATAATAATAAAGAATGACCATGTGTAATAGTTATCTCAACACCTAAAACCATATATAGCAATAGCAAAGACTACCCAAAAGTTTAGAGGTAAACAAGGTGTAAAGATAACCAAACTAGGGTGACCTATTAGGTCCCATCAAAATTAAGCCTATGCATGATAAAATGATTATAGAGAACATTATTGAAAAATAAAAGTGGTCAAGGGCACAACTTGCATGGGACTTGAGATTCCAGGTACCAGGATGATCTTCAGATTCTCATGACCTCACTGCTAGTCGTAGCAATACAAACAAACATGGTATTGGCAAAATTAACATCACACCAAACATAAGAACATATTGCATAAAAATATTCTACGCATTGCTACGAGATCGTGGGTTCGCGAACCTCTAAAATCGAAGTTATGGTTAAGGAGTTGTGATTTATGGAATATCTATGTGATTCAATTATTAAACTATATTATAAATTGATTAATATAAACCATATGACAGAATATTCTATAATGATTAACCCAACTTTAATCTAAGTAATTACTTGATTAAAGATCATCTTTTAGTCAAATTATAACCATAAGCTCAGAATACTATATTAACATTAGAAAAGCTAATTCCAATAAACATAGATTAATCCAATTAGTTACTTAATTATAGAATTACGTGATATCGTATGATTAATGTTGCTATTGTGTAGTAAATATTTCTATGAGGCCAACGCAATTTGAATGGATCGAATCGGAGTTGAAATGAATTAGTTATGATTTTTCGAAGTTTTAAGTGGTAGATACTGTTGGGGGCCTTCGTCTTCCGAAGGTTCTCAAAAACATGATTTAACAATGTTTCCCGAGTATAATATATGAACAGGTGTCTTCGGACTCGGATCAGAACCACACAGTGTGAAAAGCACGAACAATACGAAGGTTGACGCAGCACCGAAGCTACGTGCAAGGGAGCTTCGACATAACGGCAGAAAAGGGAACCGACTTAAAAGGGAAAAGGCTATTTAGACCTCGGTGGATTACCTTAAAGTCATTAGCAAATGTAAAGGGCATGGATGTAATTTTACACGGGCTGTGTCCCGTGCCTATAAATAGATGAACAGTACCCCCGTACTGTTCACGCTGACTTGTATTCGCTCGAGCGTCATACTTGTACTCTTTTGCCTTTTATCAAGACAAAGGTACTTTTTGTAATTCAATATTGTTCTTATCCTTCCATGATTACATAATGAAGAATGAATAATATGATATAATTATTTGTGTTATTTTCATATGTCATATGTTTCTTCTTCTATTTTAACATCCACTGCAATCATGAAGGTATGACATTCATGACCTTCATCTGAAGATCATTATATCCTAAGGGAAATAATGCTTCGAAGGACAAAGGGCTTTAACCTTTAACATTTTGTGTTGCCTTGTTCTTGATTCATAGCATTTGAGAACAAGTCTCCAACATTGGCGCCCACCTCCGGTGAACCATTTTTCGACCACCTTCGGCAAGCACTGACCTTCGTCATGCCGCTGAAGAAAGCTTTAGCGCCAGGGGCTGCCACACTACAGCCACTGGACCCAAATCAGGAGACCCTTTCTCTTTGAGAGGCCCGAAGCCAGAAGAGGAAGGCCACTATCCCAACACTCCAGGAGGAGGAGTTGGACCAAGAAATCAGAAACATGGAGATAATCCATCAGCAAGTACAAAGGAAGAAGGAGAAGATGGCCCGACTGGCTGATCTTCAAAGGCAGATTGACGAAGCCACTGAAGAAGTACGCCATCTTGCTCAAGACGAACAAGATCGAAGGCCTCAACACAGGGAGCTTCATCAAGAAGGCCTATTCAATGAGGATGGATGGTATGATGATTTTAATCATGATACCTTTACCTTTGATGATGCTTCTCCCTTGGCAGCAGAACTGCAGGCTATCCCATGGCCTCCATCATACAAGCCACCTCAGCTCCCTATGTTTGATGGGCATTCGGATCCGAAGCAGTTTTTGATAAGTTATGAAGCAACCATATCTTCATATGGAGGCAATGCAGCTATCATGGCCAAATCTTTCGTCATGGCAGTTCGGAATGTGGCCCAAACATGGTATTCTTCTCTTCGGCTAGGGACTATTACTTCGTGGCAAAAGCTCAAGGATATGCTACTGACAAGCTTTCAAGGCTTTCAGACGAAGCCGGTCACAGCTCAGGCCCTGTTTCAATGCACGCAAGACCATGAGGAGTATCTTGAGGCGTACGTCCGAAGGTTCTTGCGTCTCAGAGCACAGGCGCCTACAGTGCCCAATGAAATTGTCATTGAGGCCATGATCAAGGGGCTTCGTCTAGGACCTACTACCCAGTATTTTGCCAGGAAGTCTCCACAAACTCTGGAGAAGCTGCTTCAAAAGATGGATGAGTACATCAGGGCTGACAATGACTTCCGCCAAAGAAGGGAGGAAGCTTACAGGTTCTCTGAGATGACCAGGGGGCTTCGGAGGAAGAATCCACCCGAGGCATGTCAGGTCAATTCATAACTCTATTCAGAATGATGATAGAGGAAGTCAGCTGCAGAGGCCGCAGTATTCTTCACAATCTTCGAGGTAGCAACAAAGCTCCTTTCGGCCACTAGCTCCAAGAGGCAGAGGCGCCAGGGGCTTCGGAGGAAGATATGGGGACCAACCCAGGAAGATTTATTGTCTATTTTGTGGTGAAGACAAGGGCCATACTACAAGAATGTGCCAAATCACCATCCAAAAGCAGAAGGAGATCGCAGAAGCCGAAGCCCGGCAAAGTCAACCGAAGCAGGTCCTGCACACTGCTTCGTGTCACTCACCTTACATACCAGAATATGTGGGTAATCATCCTGCAGCTTCTGTTGCTTCGGCTAGTCAGCCACAACCTTCTTGGCCACAACTTCCACCTCCGCCGCCACTACAATCTGCCTATTCACGAGGTCAGCAGCCAGAAGGGAGCCATCAGACTCATCAGCAGCGAGATCTCAGAGAGGAATCCGAAGCTCGCACAGTCAACAGTACTATGCCAGAATCAAAACACATCTATTGAGAGATATCCTACCTCTAAAGCATTTTTACATTCATTGTCATTTTCTTTTTAAGGAATAATCAATGTAAATCTAGTCTTCTTGTCATTTTTAATTTCTTGTAATAGCTTCGTTCTTGTCATAGTGAAATATATCTTTTCCACAGACTCATGAAGCTCAAAAACTATCGAAGCTCAAAAGTCGTTCCTAAGTGAATGCAGAGCTAAAAATCGCATTGCAAGTTTTACCGAAGCTACAAAAGTCGTTCCTAAGGAGCGCAGCGTAAGTTTGCCGAAGCTACAAAAAGTCGTTCTCAAGGGAGCGCAGTGTAAGTTTTCTGCTCAAAAGTCGTTCCAAATGGAATGCAGAGCCAAATACCACCGAAATATAAGGCGAAGCATGAAAAGTCAACGCGAATACCGCCGAAATAGAAGGCGAAGAAGTTCAAAAGATATTCCTAAGGGGATGCAGAACTTACACCGAAAAATAAGCGGTGAAGCCGAAAAATAAACGGCAAACAGATTTTGATAGTTCCTAAGGGGACGCAGAGATTGTGTTTCAGCGTGAGTATGTGTCTTCGGCATTAGCATCATCTTTTGCATCATATCATCGCATCATATCGCATAGCATCACATAATACATCATATCACATCAATGACATCAATTGAAAATGAAGCCGATCTTCGGAGAATGCTTTACAAAAATGAAAAGATGCCAAGGCACAAAGTAAGCTGAGAATTACAGCTTCATCAGTCCTGATGTGGAAAAAGGGATCTATTATTTACGAAGCATTGATGATTTTACAAAGTGTGGATGATTCTTACGAGGCATAAAAACTCTTCTTTACGAAGCATGAAAAGAAGGAAAGGTGTTTTTTCGCCGAAGGCTCAAAAACGTTATGTACATAAAGTTTTATGCATCGCAAAGAACGGAATTACAAACAATTTACATATTACATTGAAAAATATAAACATTAAACATTACAGACTTAGTTCAGCAAATATTACATTAATATTCTAGAAATGTTTTTACAAATGATTGCTATTCTTCCTTCAAAACTTTCTCTGCAACTTCGTTAAGTAGCTTGGTCACAACTTCGTCGACAATAGCTTCGGCCATATTAATAATTTCTATCGCCTTCTTTGTCTCTGGGTCGGCCAGTGGGTCGAACGGCTCTGGCGGAGGAGATAGTTCAGCTGCGGTAGAAGACATCAATTAGTTCGAAGCCACAAAAATAAACAACAAAGCTAAAAGCCATTAAGTAATACCTATCCGTCTTTCGAGCTCCGCAGCTTTCTCAGCTTCTTTCGTTGCTTCTCGAGCGTCATGAATATCTTTTTCGCTCTTCTTCATTATTTCATGAGCCATCCCTCGGCCGCCATTTTCCCAGATATCAGTGAAAAAATTTCTGCCTATTAAACTCGCTTCGGCCGAGGGATCCTTCGTATCGTCAACAGAGAAGGCATCTTCGGCCTGGGCCAGGGTTTTAACGTGTTCGCAACCTGCCTTCTCCAAAACGGCTGCAACCCCTCTCGCACCAGAAAATGCACAGACGTCCCCACGGTCACTCAAAATCTCCTCAAAAGCTTCGGCTTCACCACTGATCCACTCGATGACGCCCTCAGGGTCGCCTCGTATGAAGTTGTCTTTGTTTGAGTACGCGCCCACGTTGACAAAGCTAGTCTTTATCTTTTTCACACACTCCACAGATTTTTTAAAGCATCTTTCTTTCGTTGTGCGAAGCTCTGCAACTATTTTTCAAAATAATTTTTCCAGTATTCACTAGCATCTCGATCAGTTTCGGCAACAGCGCATTTTAATTTGGCCTCGGCTAACGGTTTCTGAAGGTCTTCAATTTCACTTTTCTAGGCCTTAGCTTGAGCTTTGGAACTAGCCTCGTCTTCTTTTATTTTGCTCACCAATGAAATTAATATTTTATCCTTTTCAAGGCCTTCGTTCCTTAGTTCAATTACTTCTGAGCGAATGTTGTTCAGAGCTATTGTGCATCCTTCGTCTTCGATATTTTTCTGTGCCCTGAGAGCATTGCTAAGGATCAAGCCCTGCAAAAGGAGTATAGTATTAAGTATAAACAAGTGAAATAATTTATTTTTAAATACAAAAATTGATTTTCGCACCTTTATACTATTATATGCCAAACTGTCGGCCAATTCATCTTTCGACAGTACTGAGAGGCCATCTTCTAACGTTGGGAATCTGAAGCTTCTACCCATCTCCCGGCAAACAGATATCTCTTTGCTATCCGGGAGACAGTACAATAAATCTTCCTCTCCGCTGCCGTTGAATACTAATGCCCCTTCGGAAATTTCAGCTTCGGGGCATAGTATTGAGCTTCTCGTTCTTCTTTAGAGAGTCTTTTTCCCGAAGCATGACGGATGATATATTCAATACTTTCTTTTAAAGCTTCAGGAGCAGGAGCAGCAACTTTTTCAGGCAAAGTCTGTTCTATAGCCTCTTCCTCTGCTGCCTTCTCTTCAATTTCCGAGGGTTTTTTCTCAGCAGGCTCTGAAGGTCCGGCTTCGGCACTAGCCTAGCTCACTGCAGCTTCAACTTCGGCTGGTTTTGTTTCAGCTTCGATTTGCATTTTCGAAGCCTCGGCAATTTTCCCTGAAGAAATAGAGCTTGAAGCCTTTACTGATTCTAGCACATCTAGTACACTTGCCATCCTTTTTCTTTTGGGAGTTGCCGCAAGACCTTTTTGTGCCTTCGACATTGTCACTTCTGTCGAAGGGCTTAAAACTTCTAATATTTTTGTTCCTTCGATTCTTGGCTCCTCAGTTTTATCAGTCTTCGGCTCAGCTAACTCGGCTGAGGGTACCTTCAGCATTACAACCGGATTTTCAGCCTTCTGTGTAGGGGAGATGGGCTCCTTTGGTTTAGCAGTTGAAGAAGTTTCTCCGCAAAATTTAGGCACCACGGCCGGTTCAATATACCGTGGCCGGTGGGTAAGGACTTTCAGTTTTTTACTCTTTGGAGCAGGCTCGTCTGGAGCGGCCGAAGCGGCAACCTTTCTAGAAGTTGTACCCTTTCTTTTCTGCCCTCGTGGTAGGTAGCGATAGTCAGGGTATACAAATCCAATAGCATCAAAAACCCTATTTAATCTTTTCTTTTTTCGACTCTCGAAGGCCGCAGATAGTGCATTGTCCTCGGTCTTGGAATATGTTCCAAGTAATTCATCGCTAGTATTTTCAATGCACTTCAACCAGTCATCATTTGGTTCGACAAACTTATCCCCAAACCTGAAGGTGTACTTCAATCGAACCAGGCCACCTTCGCTAGGGTTAACAATGGTTTCTTTCGTCATTTCCCAGCTGTCTATAAGTGGCCATATCCTATAAGCTATATGTTCTTGAAGTAAGTCTCTTGTCCCAATAAAAGAGCAAACTATGCTGAAGGCCCTTCTGCAGGCTTCGGCTGCCTCGTCAATCTCTACCTTCGGCTTCCGGAGGCCGAAGCGGGACCAGATGGGACGCATGATGATCTCTTTAATGTCTTCTCTCGCCTTTAAATCATTTTTTACATAGAACCACTCTGTCATCCAGGCTCCGGGCCATCTCTTCCGAAACACTGGCACTGGGTAACTTGCGTCGGAGCGAGCAACGAAGCTGTAGCAACCAAAATTGTTATGATATTGTTCTTTACCCATGGCCTTCGTCTCATACGAAAGTTCATGTATACTGCAAAAATACCTTGCGCTTGGCTCCAGACCTTGACTTCTCACAGCCCAGACGAAAATCCCCATTCTAATAACTGCTTCGGGGGTGATCTGGTGAAGGAAAATCTGGTATATCTTCAAAACTTCAACCACAAACCTGCTCAGTGGGAACCGAAGCCCAGCTTTGAAGAAGCTTCGGAAAATCACAACTTCATTTTCTTCGGGAGCAGGAACAGCCATGTCTCCGTCAGTCCTCACAATAGACATATCTCGAAAATACCTTCCTCTCATGTTATCAAGATGACTCTGTTTGATTGTTGATTTTCCAAAGACTGCATGACTTGGTCGCCAGGGCCGATCTTCAGAGTCTTCACCTCCACTCTCCACATCATAGCTGTCACTATCACCAGTATCTTTAGACAGGCCTTCCAGTATCTCCTTAGTAATCTTCTCTGTGTTTGTTTTTGCTATTGACTCAACAAATCCAACATTCTTCTCCTCAAGGAGCTTCTCCTTTTCGGTTAGCTTCGTCTCAGCAACTGTCTTCTTGTCTTGAGACATCTTCTCTTCAGAAATGACGAAAACGTGTCCTTCAAACCGAAGCTCAAAAGCTTGAGAGCTATCAAGCACTAGTAAGCAAAAGTTATAAAATTGAGAAAATAAGGCAAATGGCACAAGCAGTGTATCAAATGCAGTCGGTGTGAGTTCCTATTTATACGACCAGTGCGCTCCAAGTTGGAGGACCCCGTCTGTCATTGACTGTTGCTATTCTAGCAAAGGGAAAGTGTTTTTTCGGACCTTCGGCTTAGGGCCTTCGTCCATGTCACAATCTGAATTCGTTATTCTAACAATCTAATATTGCGAGGGGCTACTGTTGGGGGCCTTCGTCTTCCGAAGGTCCTCAAAAACATGATTTAACAATGTTTCTCGAGTGTAATATATGAACAGGTGTTTTCGGACTCGGATCAGAACCATACAGTGTGAAAAGCATGAACAATACGAAGGTTGACGCAGCGCCGAAGCTACGTGCAAGGGAGTTTCGTCATAACGGCAGAAAAGAGAACCGACTTAAAAGGGAAAAGGCTATTTAGACCTCGGTGGATTACCTTAAAGTTATTAGCAAATGTAAAGGGCATGGATGTAATTTTACACGGGTTGTGTCCCGTGCCTATAAATAGGTGAACAGTACCCCATACTGTTCACGCTGACTTGTATTCGCTCGTGCGTCATACTTGTACTCTTTTGCCTTTTATCAAGACGAAGGTACTTTTTGTAATTCAAAATTGTTCTTATCCTTCCATGATTACATAATTAAGAATGAATAATATGATATAATTATTTGTGTTATTTTTCATATGTCATATGTTTCTTCTTCTATTTTAACATCCACTGCAATCATGAAGGTATGACCTTCATGACCTTCGTCTGAAGATTATTATATCCTAAGGGAAATAATGCTTCGAAGGACGAAGGGCTTTAACCTTTAACATTTTGTGTTGCCTTGTTCTTGATTCATAGCATTTGAAAACAAGTCCCCAACAAATACAAAACAAATAGAGCGCATAAATTTAACCATATGTTTCATACTAAAATAAGGTTTCTAGATGATAAACAATATTATCCTGAGTCTAATGCAATTGGAATGGATCAATACCGAGTAAAAACAAAGGAGGTATGGATTTTCTAAGATTTTGGACTTATTTTTATACCCAAAATTCATTTTAGATTAGATTTCTATAATTTTCTAATCCTGTGGATGGCAGGCGCTAATTTCAGCAAAGCCAGGGTTCAATATGTTAAATGTAGGACCTTTCAGTGACAGTCCTTGAGTCGGATTGGATCGCGGGTTAATATCAAAAGAAACCAGGGGTTCCCATGAAAAATGGGCGGGGTCATAACTCTCCGAGCGACCAGATCCACATGATTCCTTATCGACGGTCCCGATTTTATTAAGCCCGGGACTTCACCACAACCGCCCATCGATGGATCAGCTATCTGGATTTTAAAAACACGAATCGGTATACTACTTTTAATCGTGGTCGATGATCCATCAATCGACGAACCACGCGCGCCAACCCACAACTCTCTGATCACGGATCAACGATATGGATCAAGGGCCCAACCGGTATCCGCCCGCTCTAATCGTCACCACACCTTAGCCAATTAATGGCCAGACGGTCTTCTTCCCTCTTCGGCCAGCGAAGCGGTGGCGACCGATGCCGCAGCGGCGCTCCCCGCCAGGGATGGTCGCAAGTCGATACGAGCCCCAATCCCAACCCCCTACTAGCGCAGTATGCATGGGAAACCAAGGCGAACCGAGTGGAGTGCTCCATAGCGTGGATTGGCATCTGGTTGTTGCTGGCCACGGCGAAGTGCGAATCCACGAGTTTGGCTGGTCACCGGTGTGGAGTTGGACATATTCTAGGTGCCCAACACACAGGGACACCACGCGTAGACATCCTCGATGGCGGTCGACCACAACCAGCGACCGCAAGGGCACGGGGACGAAGGACGCGACGGTGGTGCCCGATCTCTCCTCTCGCCGAGCTCTGCTCTCTCTCTCTCTCTCAATGCACTCCCTCTCCGGCGTTGGCCAGCCAGGTTGCGCGACGCCCTGAGTGGATGGTGCACCCAGGGGGTTATAAGCCCCGCGCGTAGGTAGGTTGGGTGGTTGGAGCCGTTCGGCTAGCTGGAGCGCGCGACAATGGCAGCGGTCGTTACGGCCAAAGACGACCGCGGTGCCAGGCTGACAGGTAGGGTCCCTGGTCCAGTGACCCCCCACGCCCGTGTGACCAGCGCGGTGAGCGAGGCTGAGTGTGGGGGCATTCTGTTAGTTCCCGGGGCAGACAGTTGCGCACGGGTGAAGACCTGACTAGTGGGGCCCACATGGAAGCGGCTGATTGTGTTAGGGCGCTGGGTCGTGCACTGTGGGGTGAGTTGGGCCGGATTGGGGAAATCGGCCCACGTAGGTTCTCCCATTTTCTTTTCTTGTTTCAAATCCAAATCAAACTAAGTTTAAATTCTAAATTTCAAATTTATGCACAAGCAAAACTCCAGTAGGGGATGCAAGTATAATTTTATCTATTGGTACCCTACTTATTTAAATAAATTCTCACATTTGTGAAAAATAAGTAAATAATTCACACCAATAATTAAAGAGCCCTTCATATCATTTATTCAATTTAATTAAGACCATCTATTTTAATCACATAAAATGATGTTCATTATTTACTTAGAAAAACAATATCTACATAACCTTTTATTTAATTTAGATTCTTTAGAGAATATTTCTTAAATGTATATTCAAGTTTGAAGTACATACAAAAATAAATGATTATTACCTAGTTCCTTTAGGAGAAGTGAATATATAACCTCTTCTTTTAATTATTTTAGTTCCAACATTTTTAAAGAGTGCCTTCCTTTTATAGTTTATAGAGGGAGTAATAATTTGAAAGTTTCTCCTTTATTTGTTGCTTTGACTTTTAGTTTTAGGTTTTGGATCTCCTATTTTGAACACCAAATTCTTACTTATCATTATTTATTTAATTTTGAGAAATACACTTTATCAACGGATTATATCATTATTGGTAGTCATTTTATCTCAAACTCTTTTGGAGAATTCTTTAAATCATCAAAATGTGATTTTGAGTGTTACACGTGGAGAAGTGGCATATCAGCTCAGCCTACTAGAGAGTCTGTCAGTCGTGCATGGTGTGTTCCATGTGTCTCAACTGAAAAAGTGCTTGCGAGTACCAGAAGAGCAATTGCCAACTGATGATCTCGAGGTTCAAGAAGTCATGACATATATCGAGAAGCCAACTCAGATTCTAGAGATAGCAGACAGAGTCGCTCGAAGAAGCACCATCAGAATGTGTAAAGTCAAGTGGGGCCATCATTCAGAGGAAGAAGCAACCTAGGAAAGGGAAGATGATCTGAAAGCTAAATATCCCGAGCTCTTTGCTAACCAACCCTGAATCTCGAGGGCGAGATTCTTTTTAAGGGGGATAGGTTTGTAACACCCTAAATTTGGGTGTATAAAATTTCTTTCCTAATACCTACCAAATTCAGGTGTTACCACTTGTTTCTCTCTCTAGATTTCTTATGTCTTCTTTTATTTAAACTATGTCTAGTTTGTAGTCGTTAAGTATTTATTTAATATAGCAAAACCTATGAGTCATGAAATGTTGCATCATGCGAGCCTAAATTATTCTTTTGTTTGTTGCACATGTTTGAATTATTTGAATTTGAATTGTGATTGAATTTGATTTGAATTCCATAGAGAAAATAAAAAGGAAAAACATTTCAAAATTCTAGAAAAATAGAAAAACCATTTCGGCCCATTCAGCCCATCTCGGCCCAGCCAGCCGTGCGCGCGCCCTCTCTGCCTGACAGGTGGGTCCCACCTGTCGGCGCCAGCCCTCGTTCGCACGCGCTCTCTCCCTGCCCGGTGGGGCCGGCGTGTCGGCACCACCGCCTTTCCCCGACGTGCGCTCTCCTCTCTCTGCGCATGGGTCCTGCTTGAAAGTCGCGCCTGCGCCCCGACCCGTGTCGCATTCGCGGTCGCTGTCCGGTGGACCCCGCCTGTCAGTAGCTCAACCCGTGTCCCGACCCAAACCGCTCCCCCCGCACGGCGCGCTCGCCCACGTCGCCCTAGGCCCACCTGTCAGCCCCTCTCCCCCATGACGTCCACTTGCCATGGCCAGCCCTCGGAGCATAAACCCCCCCCTCTCCCTTCCCCGTGTTCTCCTTCCTCTGCTAATCACCCCGTGCTATCGTCCGTGCCTTGGCCATTGCCGTTGCCCGCTGACCATCGACGCTGACCATCGACATTCACGCCGTCGGAGATCCACGCCATCGTGCTCACCGGCGTCACCCGCGGTGAGCCCACTACTTCCTCCTTTCTTCCTCCCTTCATCGTGGTCGTGTTGCCCGGTAACTCCGCTGCGGTGGTCGCAGTTCGCGCACCCCGGAGAAAGCCCCCCCTCCCGCCGTCGGGCTTGGTCAGCCGTGCGCCCGGCTCAAGGTTGAAGACGATCCTGACAGCCGTGGACCACCCGGCAGCCTCACTCCCTCCCTCCCTCCCCTTCTTTTCCCTCGCGCGGTCACTAGCCCGTGGACCCCGTCCCGTGCGTCAGTGCTGCGCGTAGTGTCAAAGCCCTTTCCCCCGCTCTATGTCGCTGACTGGTGGGCCCCATCCGTTAGCGTGCATCTGCATCCGCGCCCGCGTTTGCCTCGCGCCGCTGACCAGCGGGACCGGCCTCCTCGTGGTCCCGCCTGTCAGAGGCCAGCGCTCTGGCGCTCCGTCACAAACCCCCTGCCGCGCCTGTGCCGCTGGCCTGTGGGCCCCGCTTATCAGGGGTCCGCGCCCGCGAGCCCGTCTACTGGATCTAATCATGTCTGTTGTTTGGAGATCGGACGGCTGGCAGAACCCCGTACCCCTTCGCGTGGTAGTTTTGTTAAATAGACCATCGGCTTTTTAGGTATCAACCCGCCGTCCCTGGTTTTCATGCGCAAGCCCCTGAGTTTTTGCAGAGAAGCCCCTAACCTTTAAGTTAATCGCAGAATTAGGCCTAGTTTTGTATTTTGAATTCCAAAACTTGTTTATTTCATATCTTTTGCATATGAACTCCAAATTGAGTGATTCAAATTGCAAGATGTTCATAAGATTATTCTCTATATGTTTAAATTATAACCTTTCACTATCTGCATGTATTAATTTTATACCTAGGCTATAGGTGCATGAAGTGTAATGGTTTATTTATTAAAAAGGAAAACACTAATGATAATTAGGTGATTAACATTGTGAAGTTAATATCATGTAATGTATGATCTCATCTCTAGAATAACTTTAATTTGGTAATTAGTTTATTAAGATAAATGAGGTTAAGTTATGTAACCCATTAAGATAAGCAGCACTTAGATAACCACAAACCTCTAGGTGTATTAGTCCACCCTAGAATCTAGATTTCACTCTTCTGTTTGTACTTTTATGTTGAACTTGTGTTCACTTGATTGCATATGTTTGGTGTACTATTCCTTTATCATTTCCCAAATGCGATGAATGAATGATTGCTTTGCATAGACAACGAGCAGTCCATGGTTCCTGAGTGTGTTGCCGGAGACTTCCCTGAGCAACAACCTGGTGAAAGCAAGTATCCTCTGACCCATTATGTCCTACTTACATTATAATCCAAAGTCCCACATTACTTAATTAAAACCTAAGGATTGACTAGTCTGTATTTACCTTGTCCTTGATTACCTTTTTGGGTTATTATGGTTAGCTCCATGCTAATGCTCTACTTTAATCAAAGAACATGATGTGAATATTTATGATATGATGACGTTATCATTATTATGATGATGAATCTATGATACTTTAGTGGACTTAAGCTATTTCCTGAGTACCTCTCCGTAAGGACCTATTCGTTGAGAGACCGCCCGGAATAACAGTACAAACATGAGGGTGGAATGTGACACCCTTAGCTGAATAATTAGATGAACTTGAGGTGTAGTCGGCTTCATCGTAGGGCCGTCAATGGGTCCGGGCACATTACTTGCTCTGCCGAGGCTGGTTGTTGAGGTTCTTTCGATTTGGTTTTGTTAGTCACCCTTCCTGTCGGGAGAGGTACTGTGTTTATCAAACTGAAGAAACCTAACGGGCGGCTATGACCTTAAACCCTAAACCCTTGTAAAGGCTACGTAGTGAAACCTTGCCTACTCACATTGGTAGTGTTTGAGGGTTTGATCGACCGAGGCAAAAAGGGATCACGACTCGTGGGTAAAGTGTGCAACCTCTACAGAGTGTTAGAAACTGGTGAAAGGGAAATAGTCTCAATATTTCCTATAATCGATTTTGGTGTTTGACGACCATCACAAACCTTGTGGACTAACCAGTTTGCCTAGTTGATCATTTCCCAGGTGCATAAGTTCATCTACAACTATTCTAAAACGATTGTCCGGAATACCGTAGATTATTTCGGACAAGAGAAGCTTTTTGGGAAAACAGACTAAACACGGACCGTCCGGGCCCTTGCGGCGGACCGTCCGCGACACCAAAGTGAGCCTCGGATAGAACCAATGCAAAAACACAAGTCTACACTACGGACCGTCGGATGGAAAAGCAAGCACCGTCTGAGACTAAGCGCGGATCGTCCGGCCTTAGGTGCGGACCGTCCGGTCGTGAAGAACCAGAAAACCCCAAAGGTGATGGTTTCGGTAAAATGAATTATAAGCGTCCTCGCGGACCGTCCAGGGTGCACGACTGGACCGTCAACGTCTGCCATACCTGACATCTGACGACACATTTAATGCATAGTAGTCGTTGATATAGCCGTTACTGCTGACCGTTGCGATTTCAGCCGTTGATGTACAGGGGCGGACCATCCGCGGTCGGCAGAAAATGAGCAATGGCTAGGAAGTGGTTGGAGGCTATAAATACAACCCCAACCACCTCCATTCACTTCATCCAAGCGTTCTAATCTTCTACATTCAATACAAGAGCTAGCAATCCATTCAAAGACACAATCAAAGCTTCCAATCTCTCCAAGTTCCACAATTGAGACAAGTGATCATTAGTGATTAGCGACTTGAGAGAGAGAGAGTGATCTGTGTGATATTTGTCGCTCTTGTTGCTTGGCTTTTGCAATCGTGCTTTCTTCTTCTCCCATTCTTATTCTCAAGTGACTTGTAATCAAAGCAAGAGACACCAAGTGTGTTGTGGTCCTTGTGGGGTCTAAGTGACCCGTTTGATTAAGGAGAAAGCTCACTCGGTCTAAGTAACCGTTTGAGAGAGGGAAAGGGTTGAAAGAGACCCGGTCTTTGTGACCACCTCAACGGGGACTAGGTTTGCAAGAACCGAACCTCGGTAAAATAAATCACCGTGTCATCCGCTTTATTTGCTTGTGATTTGTTTTCGCCCTCTCTTTTGGACTCGGATTTATTTCTAATGCTAACCCCAGCTTGTACTTGTGCTTAAAGTTTGTAAATTTCAGTTTTTGCCTATCCATCCCTCCTCTAGGCGACTTTCAACTGGTATATCAGTCGTGCTCACAGTTAAGAGCAGCCTTGGGATCCTCTTTGATTATAATAAATTTGGATACTTTGTGATGATGGTTACTGATGATGAATATAATTGTGGTTTCTGGTATTTCCTCTTGGAGGGAGTACTTTTGAGCAATAACTTGGGTTTATTACTAAAACTTGGCTCTACTACTAAGTAATAAATACCTGACCAACTAAAAGCAACTTCTTTAACATTAACTCCATATACAGCTAATCCACTTTAGCCAAACGGGACATTTGCTGAGTACGTTGATGTTTACTCACCCTGCTTTAAAAAACACCCCAACCCCAGGTTGTCCCATTGCAATTAGTGCTTAGGAGGAGATGCAGGCAACATGGAGGACTTTGAGGAGTTCTAGGACTATGATGAGTTCTAGTTGTGTTAGTGGCAAACCCCCAGTCAGCTGCCTGTGAAGGCCTTATCTTCTACGTTTCGTATTCCACACTTTGATTATGTTAATGACTATGTTCAGTTAATGACTCTGTGGATGTCTTGTACATCTTGATGTAATAAAGTACAATTTCCGCTATTATTTTGAGCAATGTGTGATGATGTCCAACTATGTAATCGTTATGTATGTGAGTTTCTGATCCTGGCATGTACATGGTTCACATTCGGTTTGCCTTCCAAAACCGGGTGTGACAGTAAGATAGAATCTTTTTAAGGTAAGATGGGTATATAAGATAGATCTATTTGTTTTTTTATGTGGGAGATAATCTATCTTTCTAAAGATATTTTTATGCCTATATGTATTAAGATGCAATTGTGGATATTACTCCACAACCCATCACACTCAACCAAAGAACCAAATCAAATAGATATCATAAGAACAAGTAGTCAGTGAAAGGGAAATGGACTTAATTATTTCCTATAATCGATTTTGGTGGTTGACGTCCAACACAAACCACGAGGACTAACTAGTTTGTCTAGATATCATTTATCTCAGGTGTATAAGATTCAACACAAACCAAGAAAGAAATTCAGTTGGGGACATAAACAAAATTGGAGCAAAGGACACGAGAGTGTGCTGCCTTTGGCACACCAGACACTGTCCGGTGCGCCAGGCCAGGCACCCAACGAATAGGCCGCTCTCGGGAATTCATTGGGCTTGCTCCGCTATAATTCACGGACTGTCTGGTATGCACCGGACTGTCCGGTGAGCCATCGGAGCAACGGCTCCCTGCGCGTCAACGGTCGACTGCACAGATGAACAGTGATGAACAGTACCGCGCAGAAGTCAGAGCAGCGAAGTCAGAGGTCACCGGACATGTCTGGTGTGCCACCGGACTGTCCGGTGCAGCAAAAGGCAAAGGGCTCCAACGGTCAACAGCTCCAAACCCCAACGGGCGTGCTGACATGGCGCTCACCGAACAGTGAACAGTGATTGTCCGGTGCGCCACCAAACTGTCCAGTGTGCCCATCGCTAGCAAAAACAGCCAACGGCTAAGAAGTGGTTGGGGGCTATAAATACCCCCCAACCACCTCATTCAAAGTCATCCAAGTATTCTGAACTTCCCATTTAATACAAGAGCAAAGCCAACCACTCAAAGGCACATTCAAAGCATTCAATCTGCTCCAAGTTTCCAAAATCAACTCTAGTGCTTAGAGACTTGAGAGAGGATCATTTGTGTTCATTTGCGCTCTTGTTGCTTGGATTGCCTTCTTCCTTTCCCATTCTAATTCTTAAGTGCTTTGTAAAGCTAGCAAGAGACACCTAAGTGTGTGGTGGTCCTTGCGTGGTCTTAGTGACCCGTGTGATTAAGGAAAAGGCTCATCTAGTCTAAGTGGCCGTTTGAGAGAGGGAAAGGGTTGAAATAGACCCGGCCTTTGTGGCCTCCTCAATGGGGACTAGGTTCTTTGAAACCAAACCTCGGTAAAACAAATCACCGTGTTCACTTGTATTGATTTCCAATTGATTTGTTTCCCTATTTCCTCTCTCTAAAGTTTCCTTGTTAATACTGATTTGAGTTTGCTCCCAAACATCATCCGCATTATTTGAGCAACTCATAGCAAGAGAAACAATCTTACGCCTCGGATTTAATTCTAACGCTAACCCCCGGCCTTAGTGTGTGTTTAAGTTCATAAATTTCAGGTTTCGCCTATTCACCCCCCTTTAGGCAACTTTCAGTCAGACGTATACGTAAAAATATATTTTTTCTATGATTGGGACTCCTATTACTTAGGGTCACTTTAGGTACAGGATTTCAAAGTGTGAAATCCACTTTTGTCTTTAGAAGAGAAAATGTAATATTAATCAGAGTAAATCAGCAATAAATGAGAAAAGATTAAGGAAAGTTCAGAAAGAGTGAGAATAATGGTAAGTAGGTAAGGGTTGTTCAGTTCTATCAACATTCCTCTCAACATTCCTCTGATACCACTTCTGTCACACCTGGATTTAGGGGCCAAACCTGGGCGCGAATCAAATGTGTGCTAGGATCAAGTCTCACACATATGATGACTCATGGTACAGAAACGAATGTCACTTCTTTAATATGTAATGGAGTTCTATACAAAATAGTTAAATAATTACATCATACGAAGACACCGATCCAACAACCATAGTTGACTAGGAGACGATGGTCTAGACCTCTCACGAACTCATCGCAACTTCCTTCATGCTCCTCATCTTGCGGTACCTATTCTTGACCTGGGGGATGTGAGTACGGCAAGGGTGAGCTCACATACGTTCATCGCTCAACAAGTTGTGGGGAATAATGTGCATGATCTCACTTATGGTGGGGCTCATGTGAAGTATAAGGCTTACCAAAGGAGATGGTTAAAGCTGAGCATTGCTTTTAAAGTTGGTCAAACTTTTATTAGCAGTTACTAAGTTTAAGTAGATACCAACCCAAATAAATAAGACATCACAATTAATAATAACACTCACAATGCAATGCATATGAAAAATTAAGTTATTTTCATAAATTACTCATGTGAGGGTCCGAGCCGCTCATGACCATGAGCACAGCTGATATACCAGTTTTACACTCTACAGAGGTTGTGCATCTTTACCCACAAGTCGTGTTACCCATCTGTCATAGGGTCATGAATCTCATACACCTCTACCGAGGAGGCAAGCCAGGGTAGCACTACGAGGCCTTTCCAAAGTTCCACTAGTTCGAGAAAACCTGCTACAGATTCAGAAAGAAGGAAGCATAGGAATCCCTTGTCCGAAAAGCAATCGGAGCAGTTCGACCCGAGGACCTCCCTATACTCTGCAGCGATGCCTCCCCACTTGCCACTTCTGGGTAAGGTAATCTCTCCCTAGCTTTCCTAATTACTTGGCCAAGAACGTCCCATTCCACCCTTGTGGTAACACTGTTTTCCCGAGTGGTTCTCCATGTTCCAATTAATACAATAATCTTATCATTAACAATAAATAAACCAACATTATTAATGGAACATGATCATATATATCATTAGTTTCCCAAAACAAGGTAGAGCAATAGCAAATCTACCCAATAGTTCATTTGTTTGCAAGGTGTGGGATAAACAATACTAGGGAAACCTATTAGGTCTCATCAAATTAACCTGAGCTTGTCACAGTGATTAACAAAGAACATTATTAAGTAAAGAAGAGTGATCAAGCGCACAACTTGCCTTTGGCTTGAGATCCTAGGTACTTCACCAAGTTGGTATTCGGGTGACTCGTAACCTCGCTGCTACTCGTAGCAATACATACAAATAAACAAGGAGTACACAAAAATAACAGTACACCAAACATGAGAAAACAACGACGTACAAACATTCTACGCGTCGCTATGAGGTCGTAGGTTCAAGGATCACTAATTTCTGAGTAATAGTTAAAAAGTTATGATTTTTAGAAGTTTTATATGAAAACTATGTCTATGTTGATTAATAAATCATGTGAGAACAGATATTCCTAATAACTAACTAATTCAATCTTAATCCAAGTTATAATTTGTTTTAGAAGTATTGTTTTAATGTAGTTATGGTTGAAAACATTAAGTTTTAATTAAAAAGTAAATCTAATGAGCATCAATTAAACCATCATTTAATTATCTCTAAAAACATGATGAAAATAATATTGTTTAATGCGTATACAATTTTAATATGAAGCTAACGCAACTTGAACGGTTCAATCGGAGTTAAAATGGTCAAGATATGATTTATCTAAGGTTCTAGGTGTTCTAACATTTATTTTACACTTAAAATGTTTTTCTCATGTTTTCCACAATTTTCCTTATTTATTTTACTTGTCTTTTTAAAAGTTGGATGGCGGCTATGATTTCCATAAAGTTGAGGGTCACATTTGAAACATATTGGGCTTGGTTGCAATGGTCTTTACACGTGATAGTATTGTGGGTTAATTATTTCCTACCGTAGGGACTCTTTAGCAAGATACACCGGCTGAAGAGGTATGATCACATCACGGCCATTGGATCTGATGTCTACGGTCAGGATTAGGTCCTCTTAAAAACGAATTGGTATGTACTCACAGCCACATGATCAGAGATCCGTGGCCCAAAAGCTTTCACGCCTTAATTCCATCTGGTCCATCTGTGGGCCGATTGATGGTACGGATTTTGGATTTTATGCGTTGAAAGGGTACTTCCCCATCTAATCTCCACCGCGCGCTAATAGATCGATAGCCACACGACTTTCTCCCCCACTGTGACGCCAGGAAGCGACGGTGCCACCCTCACACGCGGCAGAGGCCATCCACGGCACAACTTACCCCTCTCATCTGGTGCCGCACCCTCGAAACTGTTGCCACTACATGAAGAGGAGGATAGGGCGAACATGATGAAGGAATTCTTACTGGCGACGATGTCGCGGTGTGGTCGGTTCACGGTGTGGCACTGGTTCACGGTGGAGATCCACAACGACGAGCAATTCGGGCCTTTCGGGTGGATTTTCCCGCACGAAACGTGCACGCGCGCATGTGGGACGATGCGGCGATTTGCCTAGGTTACCCAAACCGCCTAGAGCGGCGGCGCACGGGAATTGCCCACGCGACGGCACTCATGCGCCTATTCGCTTTGCTTCACGACGGGGCACCATGATTTGGGCTCGACGGCGTTGAGTTGGACGGGGTGGGGTGGTCGTGACCTAACATATATAGCCTACGGAGGCCACATCGGGTGGTTTAGCTGACGGATAATTGGGGATGCAACCGGATTCCCTGTTTCTACGGCAAGTTCGTTTGATCGGGGTTTGTTACGCTGGCGCCAATCCTGCACAGATAAAGATGAGCGTGAGGGGATAAGCTTCTGAGGCTTTGGCTTTTAGGTGGCTAGGGGGTTGTTACGGTTTTGTTGGGATCAATCGTTGTCTGGTGTAATAATTAGGGGTATCCGGATTACACCTCTAAAAACACACTCAGGAAAGGTTAAGACATAACCCTCGAAGATAAGAGGTCAAGTCACCTCCTCACCCGAGGCCCATCGCAGGGGTCTTCCCTATAGGCACCGAGACCCCTCCCTGAGGGTCTACCGCCTCAGGCAAATCTCTGTCTCGCATGAGCCTCTCACAAACTCATGCCTCCCACCTCCGACTTGCCCGAAGTCACCTCGTCCTACAACCGCTCCATCTGTCTCGCCCGAGCCGGTCTCAGGCAGAGAGGACAAGGGCACTCGAATCTAGCAGGGGACATTCACATTTAATGCGCACACCTACCCCACGCAGAGGCACAGGAGCACAGTGGCAACAAGACAACAATCAGGTCCAGGCGCAACAGCATGATTACGGTCGCAACACTATGCACGCATGCCGCCTACCATCCCCTGATGGGACATTTAGTACGACAGGAGAAGCAGACTGGCCCTCAGTCGTAAATCACAATCTCTGTCTCGCCCAAAGCTGAGCTCGGCCTCGGGTGATGTCTCCGCCTTGCCCGAGCTCGGCTTTGGCTACCTGCTCCACTGCGAATCCCGCAGGCGACCACTCCGCTAATTGTGGCACACGTCAGGGAAAGATCGACCATCGCCTCGGGAAGACTTCCGTCTCACCCGAGCAGGGCTCTGACCTCGATATCCGCAGCGAAGGAATAACAACGTCACCCAGCACAGAGACGTTGATGCATCCCGTAAGCAGGCTTTTTACCTATACCAAAGCCCTGTTACAACAACTACGGTATGGGCATCCCCTCCCCTAGGGGCTCAGGCATACGACCAACCCCTCGACCTCGGCTCTCAGCAGGAAATCAACAAGCTCAAGTCAACAACGCAGTGCATCGTCATGTCATCCACAGGGACGCCAAGACTTCTCCTCTAGAAACACGACGGCCCCCGGCTCAACAGCATATATCTCCTAGGTGTATAAATAGGACAGTCATAGCTCCTCCAAGGGGCAGGCGAACACTCAGTATTTTTCCTCCAAGTCTTTCGGTATTGGCACTTGTATCAATCAATTTTAGGGCCTTGAGGACTTCCCCTCTCCTGCTATGCTTGTAATCCCTACTGCAGGCACCCGGTGCGAGTAATATAAGCCTCATCCCCCTCTGCTGGAAGTAGGGTCTTGCATTGCCCGAACCAAGATAAACCGTTTGTGTCAACTCGCACGCCATCTAGATTCTGGGCACGCGGCATCATTTTACTAATTGGTTGGGACCGTTGGTCCAAACACCAACAATTGTCATCCGGATGTGGTGTTCGTGACACCATCCTCCCTAGTTCGTTCGACAACGGGGTCTAAGGACACGAGCAAGAAGATTGTGCTGACATCGGGGTCCCATGTGTAAGTCGCATGGACACCAGTGCCCACACGGCAGTGACTGCGGAGGAACTAGGTCGGCCAGCGGGCTGTTTTGGGCTGGAGCGGATGGGTAAATTGGAAGTAAAAACGGCCCGACTGGAGGGATTTGGCTTAGGCTGAATTTTCTCTTTTTTTCTTTTTTTCTATTTTCATTGGAAGTAAAAACGGCCCGCATGGACAAGAAGTCTAGGTTTTTTTTTTTCGAATACGCAGGAGAGCTGCGTATCATCGAATTCAAGTCTAGGTTTAACCAAATAGCTTCGGCATGAATGCAAATGCACTTCATTTTATTAATTACTCCATTTTTTTAATAGATGCGGATAGATAATCCAAAAACAATTCACTGATATAAATAAATGAAAATCTTCATGTTTGTTTATTTTATGAATTTCAAAGTCAAATTCTAGTATTCTAGATCTAATCTAGCTTTGAATAATCGAAATATAATATTATAATTTATTTATTTTAAGAAAATGATTCTGAAGATAATACAATTCTTGTTTAATAGGCATTTTTAATCCAAATATTTTGAAGAGCTTCTTGATTCACAAAAAAACATGAGTTTGAGTTGTTACATCTTGGTTACTGAAATCTTGTGATTCGTTATGTCCTGCAGACTTAATTCCTCAGAGTTTAATGTTTTACAGCATTATAAAGACTGGCTTCAGTTCAATGAATTTTGATTTGATGGATTTTGGAGAAGGGAAATGGTTCAACTATCGCTCTTGGCCAGTTTTACTTTCTTGTCTCCAATTAATTTGGCAATCTGTATAATACCTACTATACCTTGTGTTGATACCTTATTATACTGAATAATAATGACACCTTTTTATACTGAATACAGAACTGATGAAAGTGTACCATTGACTTTTATGATTTGTTTTACATTTTTTACTTCTTGTTTTTGTGTCCAGTTAAAAATTTGTGTATCTCACATTTATAGGAACATGGGAAATAATTAATCTAGCTTCCTCGTTGCACCATGTTGGTAAGCAAAAGATAGCTAATAATAATTATTGATTAGTTTCATTTGTTTGTTATGTTCACACTTGTGCCTTTCCCCCTTAGTTCTGGCAATGGATGATGAGAGAATTGTAGAATGTTGTCGAGGATTTGGAGATGATGTTATAATGACATCAAGATCTTGCAAAGAATGGCACTCATTGTTTATTGCCAGTGAAAATTTGAAATATGGCATGCTTATCAGGGACAGATTTATTGTAAATGCATGGTAGTAAAGTTGTACCCATTATATATCACAAGAAATGCCAAATTATGGTGCATGTAGACATTACATGCCAAATATGACACCTAAGTGCCCAAATGAAAGAAAAACAACCCACCATAAATTACTTGTTCAAATGAAAATGACAAATGAATATTGTTTAATTTATTTTCTTATTCCTTAGGCTCGTTTGGATGAATATTATATGAGAATGCTCCATTTGATATATGTAGCTATCAGGTTAGTCGTCTGCCATATACTTCTAGCCCTTGAGCTTTCAGTGGTCCACTGCTATTGTTGTGTGGGTCCAACGGTATCCTTTGCTTCTTGTTAGTGCAGTTTTGTATTTGTTGAACCTTCGTTAAATCTAAATGGTCATGAACGCAGTCATGGTAGACAATTATCATGTAAAGTTGTAAACTATGTTCCATAACAGGGTGGTTAACACATTTAGTATCACTGCTTTGCATAATAAAATAAACGTGTCTCTGATGTTCCTAAAACAAAAGGTGGCTAGCATGTCTGAAATGCCCTTTTAATTGGTAATGCATCATGAAATATTCTAAACTTTTAAGTAGTAACGAGTAAAGTTGTAAAAATCTTTCCTGGTGTCAGAACAATGAATTCTATTTGATCATATGTGCTCCATTTTCAATCACTCCTTGTATATTTCAGTTCGTCTTACATTATTCATGGTCAACTAAAGCACGCGCTAGACAAGCCTTAGCAAATGTGTCTGCGTTACTTCATCCTAGAGGCATTTCATTTGGGACAATGCCTGATGCTAATGTCATTATCAAAAGGCTTTGAGAATGTATGTTAATGTAAACAACCATTGTCATCTTACATTGGTTAACTTTGTCACCGCATTTGCTGGAAGCTGTGTGACAAGTATATAAACTGTTCTGCTATGGTCAGCTGAAGAGTTGGAATTTGGCAACTGTGTTTACTGGATTAGCTTTGGCAATGAGTACGCTCAAAAGGTAAAATTTGCTAGGATATTTGTAACATTTTCCCTTTTATGGTATAGTAACTAATCCATTTGTTTCTTTTGATAATGGTGTACAAATGCACTGCATCCAGACCGTTTGGTATCAAGTACAAGTTTCACTAGAGGTAAATGGGATACTACTGAGTCGATCCCCAGCATGGCACTCCCTGTCAAGGCAATAGTCTTCTCCCAGTGGACTGACATGTTGGATTTGCTAGAGCTTTCGCTGAACAGAAATGATATACAATTTAGACTGTCTCCAGCAGCGTCCCCTAAATTTCGTCCCCTAAAGGAATATTCTCTGTCCTTTACAGAACACTCTAAAAGATTCTGTCCTCTATATATTCTCCGTCTCCAGCAGCGTCCTCTATATTCCATCCCCTAAAGCTACAGTGTTAACAGATTCACATTTTCCATTTCTTTTTCATTTTTCTTTCTTTTCTTTGATTTGTACCCATTTCATCAAATTGTAAGGATGATAAAAATAATGTATTCAATATTTTTACAAATAATAATATAAAAAATGGTTCATTCATACTTTCGAAATGTAACAAAAAATAACATTCCATTTTATGATTTCTGTAATTGTTGTTCAAAAACGTGTCACGGTATTTAAAATTATACGAAAAAATGTTTAGAAATTGTCATGCTTCCACCGTAAGCCACGACACTTATTGAAGAAGCCATCGACTAGCTTCGGCTGCACGACAAGAGTATGGCTTCTCTCCGAAGCGTATCCCTTCTATAAATACTCACTACCTCAACACTTCACTCACACTTCGCATACACTCGTCCACAACAATGAACCCGTTCATAGATTCCAATATTTTTGTTCGCATGGCGCAAGACATGGAAGATGAAGACCATGACCTCGAGGTTGCGACGTACCAACATCGTAGGCGTCGTGCACTTAACGAGCGACGGTATGTTGGTTCCATTCCCGGTCGTGTTCGCATCCATCGTGACCATATCAGCGGTGATGCAAGAATCCGAGCCGACTACTTTTGCGCACAACCGGTGTACACGGATGCACAATTTCGGAGGAGGTATGTTTTTTGCTACGCACATGTATTCACGTCCATAGTACGTACTTCACACTTGTACTAAAATATAGATTTATCCAATATAGGTTTCGCATGCGTCGTCATGTGTTCGAGCGGCTCGTTCTTGCTGTGCAACAAGTGGATCCCTACTTCGTTCAACGTCCAAACTGTGCCGGTGAGCTAGGTCTATCTGCCCTTCAGAAAGTTGTTGCTGCCGTACGTATCCTTGCATATGGTGTTCCTGCGGATGCCGTTGACGAATACGTACGCATTGGTGAATCTACGGCACATGAGGCTTTGAAACACTTTTGCACCGCCATCCAAACCGCTTTTGGGGGGTACTATCTCAGGAAACCAACTCGTGCTGATATCGCTAGGCTTCTCCAAGTTGGAGAGGCACGCGGCTTCCCCGGTATGCTAGGTAGTGTCGATTGCATGCATTGGGAGTGGCGTAACTGCCCAACTGCATGGAAGGGGATGTTTACTGGTCGGGGTAAACACCCTACAATGATCCTCGAAGCTGTTGCCTCATATGACCTATGGATTTGGCATGCATACTTCGGCATGCCCGGTAGCTGTAACGACATCAATGTTCTTCAACGTTCTAACCTGTTTGATTCGCATCTTACCGGTGATAGTCCACCAGTCACTTTCTCTGTCAATGGACACACGTACAACATGGGATATTACCTAGCAGATGGTATTTATCCGGACTGGCCAGCGTTTGTGAAGACAATCCGTCATCCGTATGATGTAAGGACACAACACTTTGCCACTATTCAAGAGTCCGCTAGAAAAGACATTGAAAGAACATTTGGAGTACTACAGAAGCGATGGGCCATAGTTCGTGGTCCTGCATATGGTTGGTCTCCACAACACATTGGAGATATCATGAAAACTTGCATCATATTGCACAACATGATCGTAGAAGATGAAGGTCCTTCGTCTTTGAACACAAGCTTTGACAACATCGGAGTTTTGGCCGACACTTCTCATGGTTCGATGTCCGAGCGCAATGACTTCATAAACAATAGGTACGACCAACTACATGATCCAGTTAAATATAATCAGTTGCAGGTTGATCTAATCCACCACCACTGGGCGCGACTTGGATCGGGATCTACTTAAGTATGTAGTTTGTCTTAGTACCATCAATAAAATGTCGTAGTGTGATGTGTAATGTCGTATGTTGTGTATGTCTGTAGCTAGTATGCAGTAATGTCCTAGGTTCTGTTTGTCGCAACCTACTTTGCAGTAATGTCGTAGGTTCTGTTTGTCCCAAGATATTATGTATAATGCTGTAATGCAAGTACTGCAATATGATTAAGCAAGTCTACTATTATTATGCAACATCAGTATTGAAGAACCACTACAATGCGCAAGTGCAGAAACATAAACTTGTTCTCCATTCTCAGAAAAATGACAAGTGCAGAAACATGAACTAGTTCTCCAAACCATGACACAACAGGAAAATGTCAAGTGCACAAGTGCTGAAAATAAACTTGTTTTCGAAAACAACTAACAATACTTCCTCAACCACTGCACTGTGTTCATGAACATTCACTTGCTTGACGACGAGCTTCGAGTAACCCTTGCCAGAATCTCCTGTTGTTTCGCCTCATAGTACTGTCGAAGGAGGGGGTTACATTTTGTCAAATCCATGCCCAATATCAGAACCTCCTGTTCCGTCTCCTCCTTCGCCTTTTGTCGTTCCATCTTCATCTTCTCTAGATTAAGCTTCTTCCTCTCCAATATGAGTTTCTGCCTCTCCTGTTTCTTCATGAACTCCAACTTCTTCTCCTCAGTTGAAGCTACTGATTTGTACACAGATAACCGTTCCAAAGAAAGCTCACCCATCCGTGTTAGGTACTCCGAATCACTGGATGATGTGTTCTCTGATCTTTGCTTCTTTGCCTTTTCCTTGGCTGAATCACGACCAAGCGGTCTCTTCGAAGTAAAACTTGATGGACCTGAGTCTTCACCACCATCTAAGTCAATAGTATTTGATTGGGTAGCAATAGGGTTCGGTGGAGGATTTTGGTTACTCATGTGCTGGTCCATCCATTTTGGTTGATCCTTCAATATGGACCAACAATGTAAGAAATGGAAGGGCTTCTTTTCAACAGCAGCAAACCGAGTAGCCGCAAGAGATGTCTGCAAAACATATAATGCATTTAAAGAACCACTGGGATGTAGTAAAGTACATTGATGAAGAACATATGCATAATGCTACATACACTTACCTTATCTGCATCAGTCATGCCACTTGGGTTTTGTCGAAGCACAGCCATCATGTATCCAGCAAATGTAGAACATTGAGTTTTGATACTGTCCCACCTGCTCATGAGAGATTTTGTAGACCTCTCTGGCATTGATCCTCTGCGAGAGTTGTATGCCTCTGTAATCCGATTCCAAAATCCTTGACGCTTCTGACCAGTGTTCACAATGGGATCACAACTCACAGCCAACCAAGCTTGACAAACCCTCATATCCTCTTCAGACGTGAAATTTGCTAGCTTTGTGCGTTGAGGAGCCTTCTTCACTGGAGGTGGTGCAGGTGATCCCTGGGCTGGTATCTCAGCAGAAGGAGCAAATGCAGTGTTCTGAAACTGAGTGCCATCATCCTCGGATAGGTAACTTCCATATTGTGCCATAACTTGGTTCCAGTCGGTACCCATGCTGTACAATGAAGGTACTCGCACAAAAAATACAACATTTTTAACTAATTAAGTGTAGTACATTTCAGGCAACCATATGAAATGAATAGAAACCATGACACTGTAAACAGTCTCATGCACAACAAAGTCAGAAGTGGCGAGGACTACATATATTGCAAAGTTCATAACATTAAGCATTACCAAAGATAGGTATCGACAAACATAAACAGCACATGAACAAAAGCAGGAACTTGTGGCTCACATCAGTTGTGTTCACATACAAAAGAGTAGTACGACATACATAAACCTAGCACATACACATATTTCATTAGGTGGTTGCTAATCTAGTAGGGATAGGTGTCGTCGGTGGAGTAGTCACGGCCGTCGTCGTAGCCGACGAGATCGTCATTGTTTAACTCTGAATCATAATCAATCAGAAGCTCATCCTCTGTTTGTGATGATTCAGCAATTGGTGAAGGGGTCATGTGCTCCATCTCCCAGTCTTTTTCCAGTGCAAGCTGATCAAGGTCGTTGGCGAGGTCCTCGATCTGAACTAATGCACGATTCATTTCATTCAAGACTGGTCCGCTAACTGGTTGGAAGGCACCGTGGACGACATCGACGATGTCAGCACAACGCTCCTCCACTACTCTGATTAAATGAGCGAGTGCTCTTCGGAGCTTTGCGTTCTCCGAATCCATGGTCTACATAAAACATATGGTTGTGTTAATATATGTACGTCAAAATTTTATGTATACCGTGGCCTAGTTCATGAATTATAATGGTTGACAGTGTATACAAATGGATTGTGAATACCAGTGGATATGTTTTTGTCAATACACACCGCATTGAAATGTTGTGACTGTCAAAATCAATAATGAAGACAGAACCTAGTGGTGATCATTCTGTGTGTGAAAACCCTAAACCTAGTGATGATGATTTAGTGTGTGAAAACCTGTCGCCAAGTATTTGGGAATACACATCCATTCGCACAACAACAAAGCTTGTAGCACATTCAATTGTTCTCACTGTCAATAGCAATAATCAAAACTATACCAACTGGTGAATGAAGGCTACAAGCATGTAATGTGTGTTGGCGTAACCATAAACCCTAGATCTGGACGAGTTCTACAAAATCAATTACTTCAGTCATAGAAACCACAATGGATCTGCAATGGGTACCTTTTTCTCTTCGGATGTGGAGCACCGGAGCTAGTGGAAGACGATGAAGATGGCGGCGACGAGATGCGCTTGCGTTTCTGCGCACCTTCCTTCGTCGGCGCCGTGGATCTTATCAGCTTCTTCGCGATGGCGGTTCGACGGCGACGAACACCGACGGTTGCACCGGACCCTTGGATCTTTGTCTCCTCGCGGGCCACCTCCTTGCCTCCAACCACCGAGAGCGGTCCGCCGCCGGACCCGCTCGAGCACGGCCGCTTCGAGCCCAGCTTGCCCGGCTCCGCCGACGAGCTGCGCCGCGAGGCCCCCTCGCTGAGATGGATCGAAGTCGCCAGCGACGGGAGTACAGCGCGCTCGGATTTTTCACCCCCGCGCGAGCCCAACGACTCGCCCGGATAGCGCACGTCTCCAAGTCTCCACATCTAGGGTGCGTGCGGCGTCCTCTAAAATTTAGAGTGTCATTTAGAGGACCTTGCTGGGCGCCTAGAGGAGGCTTCTGAACTCTAAATTTAGAGTACAGAACGCTTTACAGTGCGTTGTTGGAGCCAGCCTTAGGAGGCTAGACGGTGCAATGTCTCTTGACTTGAGAGAAAAAGAAGTGAACGGGTTCAAAACTGACCCTAAGGTTCTCTCCTGCATTCCATCTTTTTTTACTTCTTATTCAACAATATTAACCGACTTTTGACAAGCAAATATTTGTAATCATTTTCATTCTCTTCTGAATTATGTCACTGAAGGCTGGCAATCTTGGTCTAAATATGTTGTAGACACCTTTGTGGGCCGGTAGTATGCCAGGCGCCACAAAGAATAAGTCCTAGTTGGGCTGTTTGTTCAGAAGATAAGAAGAGATAAAGAGGGAGTTGGTTAGCCCTCCTATTTTAGTGGAGATATTAGCTCTGTTTGTTTAGAAGATAAGAAGAGATAAAGAGGGAGTCGGTTAGCCTTCCTATTTTAGTGGAGAGATTAGCTCCTAGTTGTTAGAGGTGGTTGAGATTAAAGTGGCACCTAAGTCTATAAAAGGAGTTATTGTAGTTTGTATTAGGGTTCATTAAAGAAAGTTTTACCTGGCCGGTGGAGCTTCCTTGGTCATCCTGGCGCACCTTGCGCTAACTGACGGAATCAGCTCCCCCTCTAGCCGGTCCCCATATCCATTAAGATCCCTGCCCCAGTCCCAAGCCTTGCTGCGATCACCACTGCGCAGTCCTAGCCGCCCACGACATATCAATTTGCTATTAGATTCCTCCGACGCATCGCCCAACATGTCCGGCGTTGATCACGATCCTGCGAAGACCTCCTCCGACTCAGCCAAGTTGGATAAGGTATTGGCGCAGCTCTCCACCATCAACTCACGCCTCGACCTACATGGACAACGGATCACGCTTTTGGAGAAGCGCCCAATCGGCCAGCAGCTGCCGGAATCTTCATAAACCGGCCCACATACCGCAGCGCCTGTCGGGGTCATGCATAGCACAGGATCTGCTCCTCGTGACCGCGTCGACGATGGTGGCTATCAAAGACCCAATGTCTCCTTTCCCCACTACGATGGTGAGTTTGACCCCCTGTCGTAGATCAATAAATGTGAGACTTACTTCAGGGGCATGAGGACTCTACCTGATGAGAAGGTGTGGCAGGCATCACTCCATTTGGACGGTGTGGCAGCAGAATGGTTCTACGCTCTGGAGCGGGACACGGGCGGCGTCCTCACTTGGTCCTGCTTCGTTGAGTTCACCCATATGCGGTTTGGACCACCTCTACGGACTAACGGTATGGCTGATCTCAAGGACCTTCGGCGCACTGGCACCGTTGAAGACTATCAACGTCAGTTTCTGTCCATTCTCTGTCGCTACGAGGATATGACATAGCTCCAGCAAGCTTAGATGTTTACTGCAGGCTTGGGTGAACCGCTTCGGACTGATGTTGAACTGCTGACTCCAACTACATTGCAGCGGGCCATGCACCTGGCACGCACCTATGAACATCGTATGGATCTGTCCTCGACCCCATCAAGGATGCCATATGCTACATCAAAACCAACGGCATCTGCAACTGCAACAAAACCATCATCATCGGCTACCAGCAGACCACGTTTGTGTAGGCTCTCACCGGAGGAGGTTGCCGCCAAACGGGCCAGCGGTGAATGCTACCACTGCTCTGAAAAATATACACACGATCACAAGTGTGCTGCTCGCGGAGTTTTTCTGTTGGAACTGAATGGAGAAGATACCGGAACAACGGAGACACTAGCAGAGGAGCTGGGCATATCACTTCATGCTCTCACTGGGATTGACATCGCCGACACACTGAAACTGAAAGTCTCTATAAATGGTGTGGCTCTCATTGCTCTTGTGGATTCAGGATCCACCCATACATTCATCCATGATGCTGTTGTGCCAAGACTGGGACTGCATGTGACTCCAACAGCAAGACTGCCTATCAAGGTTGCAAATGGTGAGAAGGTGTTGAGTGGGGCCTCTGTTCTTAGACCCCACTCACTGTTGGCGAAGAGAATTTTACCACAACCTGCTACACTCTTCCCCTGGATGGCTTTGATGTGGTGCTCAGGGTAGAATGGTTGCGTTCTTTGGTTCCCTTCATCTGCAACTTTGAGAAGTTGACGCTGTCGTTTTGGCACCACGGACACATGGTGTGTTGGACAGGCATTGGCGGCTCTCAACCCCGCTGTAATGCTCTAGACATGGCACACAAACTATTGGATACCCTGCTGCTATCCTTTGAAGACCTCTTTGTCGAGCCCTAGGGACTTCCTCCACCTTGCCGCCATGATCATCGCATCCGAACTTCTGCCAGGGACAGTACTAGTGGCGGTACGACCATACCGCTACCCTTAGTTGCTCAAAGATGAGATTGAACGACAGTGTGACCAGATGCTATCCCAAGGTATCATTCGAGAGTGTACCTCAGAGTTCTCATCACCAGTGCTGCTTGTGAATAAATTGGACAACACATGACGCTTCTGCATTGACTACCGTGAGCTCAACACAAAGACGGTCAAGGACAAATTTCCTATCCGAGTAGTGGATGAACTCCTGGATGAGCTTCGCGGAGCCCGGTTCTTCACCAAGCTTGACTTACGTAGCGGCTACCATCAGGTGCGCATGCACCCAGAGGACATCGATAAGACGGCCTTCCGCACGCACCATGGCCACTACGAGTTCTTAGTCATGCCTTTCGGCTTGACTATTGCACCGTCGACATTCCAGACGCTTATGAATGATGTACTCAAGCCGTTCATCCGTAAGTTTGTATTGGTATTCTTTGATGACATATTAATCTATAGCTCATCCTGGGTCGAGCATCTTCAACACATGCGACAAGTATTCTAGTTGTTACGAGAGCAGAAGTTAGCCCTAAAGCGCACTAAGTGTTCCTTTGGCGAGACACAGGTGGGTTACTTAGGCCACATCATCTCGGATAAGAGAGTTGCAATGGACCTTGCCAAGATTGAAGTAGTGGAGTCATGGCCACCACCGCGCTCCATCCAGGCGCTTAGAGAATTTTTGGGACTGACTGGGTATTATCGGAAATTTATCGCTGGTTATGGCACTGTAGCAGCCCCCTTGACAGCACTTTTAAAACGAGAGGCATTCAGATGGACAGAAGAAGCAGAGGAGGCTTTTAATCTACTCAAACATGCCTTAATGTCCACACCATTACTGTAGATGCCCGACTTGATCGCAGTTTCATCATTGATTGTGATGCATCAGGGTCTGATTTTGGCGCCATGTTACACCAGGGAGATGGAGCTATTGCTTTCTTCAGCGGGGCAGTCGCACCTCAACATCAGAAGTTGCCGGCATATGAACGAGAACTGATTGGGTTGGTGAAAGCAGTCCGACATTGGAGGCCTTATATCTAGGGGCGCCAGTTTCTAGTCTGCACCGATCACTACAGTCTTAAATATCTATTAGATCAACGACTGACCATAATTCCCCAACATACATGGGTGAGCAAGTTATTCGGATATGATTTTATGGTGGAGTACAAGCCTGGCAAACTCAATGGCGCAGCTGATGCTCTCTCACGTCGTGCCGAGTCAGGCATGGCGCTCAACACCATCTCTACACCTTCTTTTGAGTTCTTTGACAATTTGTGAGCCAAGGCTGCAACGGACCCATAAATCTAGGATGTGCGCCAGCAGCTTGCTATCGTCACTGTTTCACCAGGTTGGACAGAATTGGATGGGTTGCTCCTTTTCAAAGGAAAAGTCTATGTGCCAGATGCCTCTACTCTTTGGCCAATACTATTATCTAGTGCCCATGACACATGACATGAAGGAATCCAAAAGATAATTCACAAGTTCCGGTCGTCATTCTATAATCCTCATGCATTACAGAGGGTTAAGGAATTCATCAAAGGCTGTTCAGTCTGCTAGCGCAATAAAACTGAACATCTCCATCCCGGTGGTCTCCTGCAACCTCTATCAGTACCTTCGGAAGTATGGAGTGATATTTCTGTGGACTTCATTGAGGGGTTTCCAAAGGTGGGCGTCAAGTCGGTGATTCTCACAGTTGTTGACCGTTTCTCCAAGTTTGCACACTTTATTGCTCTGGGATACCCTTACACAGCAGCATCGGTAGCAAAAGCCTTCTTTGATAACATTGTCCGTCTCCATGGGTTGCCATGCTCCATTGTCAGTGATAGAGATACAATATTTACTAGCACATTATGGTCAGAATTTTTCCAGCTAGAAGGAGTTAAGCTACACATGAGTTCAGCTTTCCACCCCCAATCTGATGGACAATTAGAAGTGGTAAATCGAATTATCACCATGTATCTTCGGTGCCTAGCAGGGGATAGACCAAGAGAGTGGCTTAAATGGCTTCCATGGGCCGAATTCTGCTACAACACTTCCTTCCATACTGCTCTCCGATGCTCTCCATTTAAGGTGGTATATGGCCGAGAACCTCCTACACTTCTGCCCTATCATCCAGGAACATCACAGGTGGATGTTGTTGACAAACAACTATAGACACGCGACGAATTATTGGTGGATGTTGGGGTCATGCTTCGTCGCCGAAGGTCCTGCAGGAAGACACACCTTCGGCAAATCCATTTAAACGTAGTGCCGAAGCTACCACTCATGAAGCTTCGGTATTATAACGTATCTGAAGACGAGGGTTCGAACCGACTTAAAGATGAAATGACTTCTTAGTCCATAAGGGTCTGAGTCATAATTGTAATCTTTTGTAAGGGGTATGATTGTAATTTCTTACAGGCTGCGTCCTGTGCCTATAAATAGATGAACAGTACACCTTTACTGTTCACGCAATCCTGTAATCATTGACGCATCACACTGGAATTATTGTTCTTTGTCAAGGCAAAGGTATAAATGTACTTAAATATTATGTTTTAATATTTAAGTTTGTATAATAAAATATATGTTTAATAATATCTGTCTTTGGTATAAATTTCTTTAATTTTTAATATTCTAGCATTGTTTACATTGTTCTATAGAACTAATCACGAAGGTATGACCTTCGTGATATTTTGCTTATGGTCTTTGTCCGAAGTTCATTATATCCTAAGGGAGATAATGCTTCAGCGGACGAAGGGCATTAACGTTTAACATTTTATGTTGCCTTGTTCTTAATTCATAGCATTTGAGAACAAGTCCCCAACATTGGCGCCCACCTCCGGTGAACTCACTTCCACTTTCTGAGCTGATGGCTTCGTTCAACAACAAAGCTAGCGTTGCTTCGGCTACGAAGCTGGTGCTCCCAATAACAGGTGGATTGTGCTGAGAACCGACCAATAAGAAGTAGAAGAAGGAGGCACAGAGAAGGGTACAACATGTCGGGGTACAGGGACCCTTCATCAAGTCAAGATGGTCTCATATCCCAATTACCTTCTCCCAAGAGGACCTTCAGCTCAAGGATTACCCTCACAATGCTGCTATGGTCATATCTTGTGTCATCAAAGGATTTCTCGTCCACAATGTTTTGGTTGACACAGGCAGTGCAGCCGACATTATATTTGCTAAAGCCTTCAGACAGATGCAAGAGCCAGAAGACAAGATTCATGATGCTATGCACCCTCTTTGTGGCTTCGGAGGAAGACAAATTGTAGCGCTTGGTAAGATTACCATGCCAGTGACCTTCGGATTTGTCAACAATACAAGGACTAAGCAAGTTGTGTTTGACATTGTCGACATGGAGTACCCTTACAATGCAATCATTGGTCGCGGAACACTCAATGCTTTCGAAGAAATTCTTCATCCAACATATCTTTGCATGAAGATACCTTCGGATCAAGGACCTATTGCTGTTCATGGGAGTCAGGAAGCTACCAGAAAGGCTGAGGGGAATTGGACAGATTCAAAGGCAATCCACAACATAGATGAAACCGAAGCTTGTGAACAGTACAAGTACAGAAGGGAGAAGGCTGCTTCGGCCGATCAGCCGAAACCCATGCTTTTATGCGAAGATATCGCAGAGCAGAAGGTGTTGCTGGGATCTCAATTGTCTGAGGAACAGGAGAAAAACTTGATAAGGTTTCTATTCAACAACAAAGATGTCTTTGCATGGTCAGCTAACGATCTCTGTGGTGTTAACAGGGAAGTTATTGAACACTCGCTCAATATCGATCCATCCTTCAGACCCAGAAAGCAGAGGCTTCGGAAGATGTCTGATGACAAGGCCGAAGGTGCTCGAAATGAAGTAAAAAGACTTCTCAGCGCCGGAGTTATCAGAGAAGTGAAGTATCCAGAATGGCTGGCCAACACTGTTATGGTAAAAAAGGCCAATGGCAAATGGAGGATGTGTATTGATTTTACTGATCTCAACAAAGCTTGTCCGAAGGATGAGTTTCCACTGGCAAGGATAGATTCCCTAGTTGACGCAGCAGCTTCGTCAGAGCTTATGAGTCTGCTAGATTGTTATTCAGGCTACCATCAAATTTGGATGAAGAAAGAGGATGAGCCAAAAACCAGCTTCATAACCCCTAGTGGAACATATTGTTATCTTTGGATGCCTGAGGGGCTCAAGAACGCTGGAGGAAGCTTCAGCAGAATGATAGCGAAGGTTCTCCATTCTCAGATAGGCAGAAATGTGCTAACCTATGTTGATGATATTATAGTAAAAAGCACCAAGAAAGAAAATCACATTGCTGATTTGCAGGAGACATTCGCTAATTTCAGACAGGCTGGTCTGAAGCTGAATCCAGAGAAGTGTGTCTTCGGAGTAAAGAAGGGGAAATTCCTTGGTTGTCTAGTCTCAACAAAGGGAATCGAAGCTAATCCAAATAAGATCGAAGCTATTCTTCGGATGGAGCCGCCAAGCACAAAGAAGGGGGCTCAACGACTAACAGGAAGACTGGCATCTCTCAATCGATTCATATCTAGATTAGCAGAGAGAAATTTACCATTCTTCGAAGTGCTGAAGTTAGCCGAAGTCTTTCAATGGGGATCAGCTCAGCAGAGAGCCTTCGAAGAGCTGAAGCAATATTTGATAGACCTAACGACGTTAACTCCACCAACGTCAGGGGCTCCTCTGTTGCTGTATGTGGCAGCTTCGCATTCAGCAGTGAGTGCGGCAGTTGTTCAAGAAAAACTTGAGGGACAAACCAAAAAGCAAGCCCCAATATACTTTGTCTCCGAAGTCCTTAGTCTATCAAAGAAGAATTATACAGAATTGGAGAAGGTCTTATATGCCGTCTTAATGGCATCTAGGAAGCTTCGGCATTATTTTCAAGCATATCATATAATTGTTCCTTCGTCACAACCTTTGAAGGATGTCATGAGGAACAGAGAAGCTACTGGAAGAATTGGAAAGTGGGCTGCGGAGCTCAATGAGTTCAGCATTGATTATGTGCACAGATCCTCAATACAATCCCAGGTGTTAGCAGACTTCATTGCCGATTGGACGCCAGGGGCTCAAGGAGAGGAAACAACTCAAGATACTGAAGTATGGACGGTATTTTGTGACGGTTCTTGGGGAACCTTCGGGGCAGGAGCAGCTGCTGTGTTGGTTGCACCCTCCAAAGTTAAAACTTGCTACGCAGCAAGACTTGATTTTAGCTGCACAAATAATATTGCTGAGTACGAAGCTTTGCTTTTGGGTCTTCAGAAGTTAAAGGCAATGGGGATTAGAAGGGCGGTTCTTAAAACCGATTCCCAAGTTATTTCTGGTCATATTGACAAGAGTTGTAAAGCAAGAGACCCAAAGCTTGAGAAATATTTAGACACGGTCCGAAGGGTTGCAGCTTCCTTTGAAGGGTTTTCTGTCAAAAACATTCCTCGAGGAGAAAATGAACATGCTGATTTGCTAGCCAAGTCAGCAGCACAGGGGTTGCCCTTACCTTTGGAAGTATTTTTTGAAACAATAAAAGCACCTTCGGCTGAACTTCTTGAAAAAGCAGTCCTCAATATATCTCCTGTTCATAGTGAAGATTGGAGAACTGAGATCATTTCTTTCCTTCAGGGTAATTTCCTTTCAGATGACAAAGCTTATAACAAGAGAATAGAGGCAAGAGCTCGACCATATGTTATAATAGAAGGGGAGCTGTACAAGCATGGAGTTTGTTCTTCACTACTCAAATGTTTATCCAGAGCCGAAGGTATAGAATTGATGAAGGAAATACACGTAGGCCTGTGTGGATCTCACATTGGATCTAGGCCTTTGCTAGGAAAAGTTTTTCGTCAAGGATTTTATTGGCCAAAGGCAGCTTCGGATGTAGCGGAACTAGTCCAAAAGTGCGAAGGCTGTCAGAAATGCGCAAGAGATCAAAAACAGCCTTCGTCTCTGACTCAGTTAATACAACCCACTTGGCCATTGCAAAGGTGGGGCCTTGATTTGTTAGGTCCGTTACCACCAGCACAAGGAAATTTAAAATATGTTGTAGTAGCAGTAGAATATTTTTCCAAGTGGATTGAGGCGAAGCCTTTAGCCACAATAACTTCGGTTACCATTCAGAAATTTTTCTGGCAAAATATCGTTTGTCGCTTCGGAGTGCCGAAGGCCATTACTGTGGATAACGGAACACAGTTTGATGCCAAAGCTTTTAAAGAGTTATGTGGAGAAATTGGCACGAAGATCCATTTTGCATCGGTTAGGCATCCAGAGTCAAATGGACTTGTCGAAAGAGCTAATGACATCATAATGATGGGAATAATGAAATTAATCTTCAATCAGCCCAGAGGAAAATGGCCAGATGAATTAATTAAGGTAGTATGGAGCCACAATACAACGGCATCAAGGTCAACAGGCTTTACACCATTCAAGTTATTATTCAGTGACGAAGCAATAACTCTGGAAGAAGCAAAAGCAGGATCAATAAGAACAGTGGCTTCGGCAGAAGACGAAGCTGATTACTCTGTGGACAAAGATGCCATAGAAGGGATCAGGCTTTAGGATGTGGAAAACATCAATAAATACCAAGCCGAAACAATAAAATGGCGTGATTGAAAGGTTCGACTAAAGAATATTAAGCCAGGACATTTGGTGCTTCGGAGAGTGGCCAACCCAGACACAGTAGGCAAGCTACAGCTGAAGTGGGAAGGACCTTTTCTGGTAGTATCTTCGTCAAGACCCGGTTCTTACAGATTGAAGGATATGGACGGCAACGACATTCCTAGATCATGGAATGCGGATGAGCTTCGGCGATATTATGTCTAGCTTGATGTAATTTTTTCTATTCTTTCTTATGGCACCATTTTCCTTTCCAAAGGGGGAGAAAGGTTTTTAATGGGGCCATAGCATGTAATTTCTCTTTTTCTTATTTCAGCTCTATAAGAGCAATATCCCCCAAAGATGTAAATGTAAAAGCTGAGAACGCACCATCGAGTGCAAACAAAAAAGAAAAGAAAACAGGGAGAAGCTCAAAAGTCGTTCCTAAGGGAATGCAGAGCTTACAGCGAAAAATAAACGTTGATTCCGCCGAAGTAAAAGGCGAAGAAGCTCCTAAGGGAGGCTTACAGCGAAAAATAAACGCTGATTCCGCCGAAATAGAAGGCGAAGAAGCTCCTAAGGGAGGCTTACAGCGAAAAGTCAGCGCTGATACACCGAAAAATAAACGGTGAAGCCAAAAAATAAGCGGCAAAGAAGATTTGAGTCATTCCCAAGGGAATGAAGGTTTTGATTATGGCTTCGAATATGTATTTGGACATTCATTTGCACGATACATTATATCATGACATTTGCATTCATAAATATTCATTTAGACATATATAGGATCATTATCATCATATCATACAGAGAAGGCAGATGCTTCGGCTATAAGGATAAAGCTTCGGGAAAAACAGAAAGAAGAAATTTTCATGCTTCGTTGTGTACGAAAAGAAGGGAAGGTGTTTTTCGCCTTCGGCTCAAAAAGAAAATTTCGTCCACAGCAAAGCACATCATACACGGACAAAGGGGTAAAGATATATTACGAGGTACGCACAAATTTACATAAAATTCTTTACAATCATATTACAAAATTTTCTCTAGAATCTTCTGCAGCAAAGTCCTTCTCTGTTAAGGCTTCAGCTCATCATTCTTCAGCTTCATCATCCTGTACATATTAAAACAAAATGAGAAAAGTGCAGAGTTCAAGGAGAAGGTAAAAGTAACAAGTATAAGTTTCTCACTGGCTTAAGGTGGCTTCGAGCTTCGTCACCAGCCATTTTTCGCCCGCCGTTTATCCAAATTTGAGTCATAAACCTGTTTCCTATGCTTCTAGCTAGGCTGGGGATGTCAATCAAATCTGCTGGTGACAAACTGAAGTTTGGCCTATTAACAATTTTCTCGTGCGTGCAGCCAGTCTTCAGGAAAGCAGTAGCTGTGCCTCGAGAAGCTAACAGGGCGCAGAAATCGGCATGCCCAGCGATAACTTCGTCAAGTGCATCAACTTCGCCCTCAATATATTCAAAGGTGTTTGGCAGGTTTTCAACTGAAGGTGTAAACTTATCAGAGCTGGCTCCAATTGAGTGAAAGACATCCTTCAGCCGCTGCATGCATCGGTTGCCGAAGTCTAAACATTTATCCTGAAGCTCCTTCAATGATTTCTGCAAACTTGAACTCTTCTCAATTTCAGTTTTGAGATTCGTTTCAAGATTTTTCTTTTCTTGCTCAGATTTTTCTGATTTTATGAGTAATTCGTTGTTTAATCTGTCAATTTCGGCTTGAGCTTCTGCTAGCGAACCCTCTATCGAGTGGATGACGAAGTCCTTTTTCTCCAAAGCAGCTTCGTGATCTTTGACTTTATTTTCTAGATTTTTAATTATAGCTTCGTTTTTCTCGTCTTCGAGATCTTGTTGCATCCTCAGCACTTTACTTAGTAATATACTCTGCCAAAACAATCTTCGTCAGAAAACATCTTAATTCAAAAAATAATAAAAAGTTAAGAGTTTTACCTTAAAATTAGCATAGAACAGGCTACCAGCGATATGAAGTCCGCCTCAACCTTCGGCAGGCCAACATTCTTCGAGAAAGTCCTAACGACCTTTGCCTCGGTTCGATTCCGAAGGCACCTCAATTTCCCTTCATTAACTCCGCCAAACAGCAAAGCCCCTGGTTTGTACCCACAGGATACAACATATTTCTTCAGTTCTTCTTTTTCAGTTTCTGATAACTCTTGCCCTAGTATATCTTGAAAATTGAAGTTTTCCTCTTCCAAAGTATCTTCAATTTGCTCTTTTCCTTTCTCAATTGTTGTGTCCATCGCGGCCGCAGAAGCTTCTTCCTCAGCCATTTTTAGAAGCATGTTATCAATATCACCAAGTGTGGTTTCTAGATCAGAATCTTTGGCGGTCTCAGCTCTAGCACCTTCGGCTCCGGTGGCTGCAGCTTCAGCATCGCCGGCGCCTTCAGCGGCGCCAGCGCTTTCAGTAATTGGTATTTTTTGCGCTGATGCCGGCGGCGGTGTCTGATGAATAACATCGGCCACTTAGATAATTCTCCGTTTTTTCAGCTTAGCAGGACTTTCCGTTGCCGAAGGCTCCTTTTCCTTCTGAAAAAGCTTCGTCAGTTGTGGCGCCAGCGGACTTAGCTTGATAGGCAAAGGTTCAGTCATTACCTTTAGAATTTCTTCCACATCAGCAGTAGAAGGCGTCGCAGGAGCTTCTCCCTCTTGGCCCGACGTTTTTGGTTTCGGGGCCGTAGCTTTCCTTTTCTTTGAAGTAGCTATCTTCGGCTCAGGGCTTGGTTTTCTTTTCTCAAAAATTTCTTTGTCCTTTTTAGCTGATTTGGTAGCTTCTTTGTCGAGGACGCTGGCAACTCTTTTTATTTTCTGGCCTTCGGCACCTCTGCCTAATTGCTCATAGTCAGGATAATCAAAATTCAAGGCATCCATCACCCGATTCATTCTTCGCTTCAGACGAGTACCGAAAGCCGTAGTCATTAACTGATCTTCTTTCTTAGAATAGTTGCCAAGGATCTCGTTGCACATAACCTCAATTGTGTCCAACCACTCTTGGCAAGGTGCTTTAAAATGTTTTTTAAACTTGTAATAATAAGGTAGCCGAACAAGCTCTTTCTTCTTCTTCTCCCCTTTCAGCTTCGGCATGTCCCATTCCCTCAAAGTTGGGAATACTCTGAAGGCTAAGAATTCTTGGACCAGATCCCTAGTGCCAATGTGCTCTACAACAACTCGAAATTCGCCCAGCGCAATCTGACATGGACTATCTAGAGACATGACGCATTGGGGTCTAGTTTCTCCGAAGGTTAAACTCAAAGGGCTCTGAACTAGTTTCTCCTTCTTCTCATCTACTTTGACATAAAACCATTCACTCTTCCAGCCAGCTGGCCATTTCGTACGATAGCTGATAACTGGATACTTGGCATCTTTCCGATATGCAAAATTGTAGCCGTCGAAATTATCATGCAGCCCATCTTCTCTAGCTTTTGTCTGGTAATGAAGCTCGTGTGCCCGGCAAAAACCTTCGGCAATTGGCTCTGCCTCCTGGCTTTGGAGTGCCCAGATGTAAACACTAAGCCTAACAATGGCGTTAGGAGTTAACTGATGAAGGTGAATCCCAAATCTCTCTAAAACATCTGCAATCATCCCATGCAGGGGAAACCTTAACCCTGCTTTGAAGAAGCTCTTAAAAACCACCACCTCATCTTTTTCTGGCTTCGGGGTAATTTCCTCTCCCCCGAAGCGAATCAGCTCCCTTTTGTCATCGCTAAAATAGCCTAGCTTCAGTAACTTAGCCATATCACCTTCGGTAATAGTAGACTTCCCAAACTCTAAGTGGCTGGGTTTAGATGGCGTTGCACCGTACTCATCTTCAAATTCATCTTCTTCAACGTCAGCTTGTTTTGCTTCGGCGGCAGATGTATCCCCTGATGTTGCCAGCCCAGACCACCTCATTGCTTCGGAAATTGGAACGGTTTCAGTGGCTTCGGTCTCATCTCCCTCACGTTCAACCCTGGCAGTGGAACGCACTCTAGCCATTTGATTATGAACTTCTAGAAGTTTTTTGAAATTAATGACCTTTTTTCCGAAGCTCTTCTTATGACGAAGCAGAATCCGAGGTGGTGCTTCGTTTGAGCGCAAGGGTCAAGCTTTGGCTATGGTTAAATTCCTAGCAGCAAAACAGTGCAATAGCAATGAATGTTGTGGTTACTTCACACCTACTCGGCTGTTTATATAGTGCTGCAGGTAAGAAGGTGAATCGTCAAGTCTCCTACACCGGACGAACAGTCGCTCGCACCCACTGAACGGTGGGCCACAAAACTCGAGAAGGTGAATCTGCATGGTGGGACCACTCCGTGCTCGAAAATTTTATCGTTTCCCAGCAACGAGCTCAAGGAAGGTGTTTTTCGGACCCTCGGCTTCCCGAAGCCTAAGAGACTTTTTCACGGATCAAGCTCGTTACGAAAAACGATCTAGCACCGCAAAGGGGCTACTATTGGGGTCATGCTTCGTCGCCGAAGGTCCTGCAGGAAGACACACCTTCGGCAAATCCGTTTAAACGTAGTGCCGAAGCTACCACTCATGAAGCTTCGGTATTATAACGTATCTAAAGACGAGGGTTCGAACCGACTTAAAGATGAAATGACTTCTTAGTCAATAAGGGTCTGAGTCATAATTGTAATCTTTTGTAAGGGGTATGATTGTAATTTCTCACAGACTGCGTCCTGTGCCTATAAATAGATGAACAGTACACCTTTACTGTTCACGCAATCCTGTAATCATTGACGCATCACACTGGAATTATTGTTCTTTGTCAAGGCAAAGGTATAAATGTACTTAAATATTATGTTTTAATATTTAAGTTTGTATAATAAAATATATGTTTAATATATGTTTAATAATATCTGTCTTTGGTATAAATTTCTTTAATTTTTCATATTCTAGCATTGTTTACATTGTTCTATAGAACTAATCACGAAGGTATGACCTTCGTGATATTTTGCTTATGGTCTTCGTCCGAAGTTCATTATATCCTAAGGGAGATAATGCTTCAGCGGACGAAGGGCATTAACGTTTAACATTTTATGTTGCCTTGTTCTTAATTCATAGCATTTGAGAACAAGTCCCCAACAGTGGATATTCGTGGTCGATTGATTCAGTCACAGGTGAAAATGAAAAGCTACTAGGACATGCATCGACGAGAAGTGGAGTTCCATGAGGGCGATTGCGTATGGTCGTGCTTATAGCAGCGCACATCAGTTGGTGTCACTTCTGCTACACCCAACAAACTTGGCCTAAAGTTCTGTTGGGGGCCTTCGTCTTCCGAAGGTCCTCAAAAACATGATTTAACAATGTTTCCCGAGTGTAATATGAACAGGTGCCTTTGGACTCGGATCAGAACCACACAGTGTGAAAAGCACGAACAATACGAAGGTTGATGCAGCACCGAAGCTACGCGCAAGGGAGCTTCGGCATAACGGCAAAAAAGGGAACCGACTTAAAAGGGAAAAGGCTATTTAGACCTCGGTGGACTACCTTAAAGTCATTAGCAAATGTGAAGGGCATGGATGTAATTTTACATGGGCTGTGTCCCATGCCTATAAATAGATGAACAGTACCCACGTACTGTTCACGCTGACTTGTACTCATTTTTGCGCCACGCTTGTACTTTCATTTTCTGTCAAGTCGAAGGTACAAATGTAATTCAATATTGTCATTATTCATTTGTTCATTTATGATTATATAATAAGAAATATGTATGATGATGTTATATGTTTGTTCACATTATCCCTTATGTTTTACATGCTTCATCTGCCCTTGATATGTTTATATATATATATATATATATATATATATATATATATATATATGTTGAGATGATGAAGATATGTCCTTCATGACCTTCGTCCGAAGATCATTATATCCTTAGGGAAATAATGTTCCAAAGGACGAAGGGCATTAACAAATAACCTGTTTTTGTGTTGCCTTGTTCTCAATTTATAGCATTTGAGAACAAGTCCCCAACATTGGTGCCCACCTCCGGTGAACCCTTTTTCGACCACCTTCGGCAAGCACCAACCTTCGTCATGCCGCCGAAGAAAGCTTCAGCGCCAGGGGCTACCGCACTTCAGCCACTGGACCCAAATCAGGAGACCCTCTCTCTTCGAAAGGCCCAAAGCCAGAAAAGAAAGGCCACCAGTCCAACACTCCAGGAGGAGTTGGACCAGGAGATCAGAAACATGGAGATAATCCATCAGCAGGTACAACGGAAGAAGGAGAAGATGGCCCGACTAGCTGATCTTCAAAGTCAGATCGATGAAGCTACTGAAGAAGTACACCATCTTGCTCAAGACGAACAAGAACGAAGGCCCCAGCATAGGGAGCTTCACCAAGAAGGCTTATTCAACGAGGATGGATGGTATGATGATTTTAATCATGATACCTTTACCTTTGATGATGCTTCTCCCTTGGCAGCAGAACTGCAGGCTATCCCATGGCCTCCATCATACAAGCCACCTCAGCTCCCCATGTATGATGGGCATTCAGATCCGAAGCAGTTCTTGATGAGTTATGAAGCGACTATATCTTCATACGGAGGCAATGCAGTTGTCATGGCCAAATCCTTCGTCATGGCAGTTAAGAATGTGGCACAAACATGGTATTCTTCTCTTCGGCCAGGGACTATTACTTCATGGCAGAAGCTTAAGGATATGCTAGTGACAAGTTTCCAAGGCTTCCAGACGAAGCCAGTCACAGCTCAGGCACTGTTTCAATGCACGCAAGATCATGAGGAGTATCTCCAGGCGTATGTCCGAAGGTTCTTGCGTTTGAGAGCACAAGCGCCTACAGTGCCCAATAAAATTGTCATTGAGGCCATGATCAAGGGGCTTCATCCAGGACCCACTGCCCAGTATTTTGCTAGAAAGCCTCCACAGACTCTGGAGAAGCTGCTTCAAAAGATGGATGAATACATCCAGGCTGACAATGACTTTCGCCAAAGAAGGGAGGAAGCCTACAGGTTCTCTGAGATGACCAGGGGCTTCGGAGGAAGAATCCACCCGAGGCACGTCAGGTCAATTCACTCCACTCAGAGTGATGACAGAGGAAGTCAGCTGCAGAAGCCACAATATACTTCACAATCTTCGGGGCAGCAGCAAAGCTCTTTCCGACCGCCAGCTCCAAGAGGCAGAGGTCCCAAGGGCTTCGGAGGAAGATATGGGGATTAGCCTAGGAAGATCTACTGCCTATTTTGTGGTGAAGACAAGGGCCATACTACAAGCCAAATCACCATCCAAAAGCAGAAGGAAATCGCAGAAGCCGAAGCTAGGCAAAGTCAACCGAAGCAGGTCCTGCACACTGCTTCGTGTCATTCACCCTACATACCAGAATATGTGGGTAATCATCCTGCAGCTTCGGTTGCTTTGGCTAGTCAGCCACAGGCTTCTTGGCCACAGCTTCCACCTCCACCACTACTACAATCTGCTTATTCACGAGGTTAGCAACCAGAAGGGAGCCAGCAGACCCATTAGCAGCGAGATTTCAGGGAGGAATCTGAAGCCCGCACAATCAACAGTACTGTGCTGGAATCAAAACACATCTATTAAGAGATATCCTACCTCCGAAGCATTTTTATATTCATTTTCATTTTCTTTTTAATAAGGAACAATCGATGTAAACTTAGTTTCCTTGCCATTTTTAATTTCTTGTAATAGCTTCGTTCTTGTCATCGTGAAATATATCTTCTCCATAGACTCATGAAGCTCAAAAATTACTGAATACTGAAGCTCAAAAGTCGTTCCTAAGGGAATGCAGAGTTAAAAATCGCATTGCAAGTCTCACCGAAGCTACAAAAAGTCGTTCCTAAGGAGCACAGTGTAAGTTGCCAAAGCTACAAAAAGTCGTTCCTAAGGGAGCGCAGTGTAAGTTTTCTGCTCAAAAGTCGTTCCAAAGGGAATGCAGAGCCAAATACCGCCGAAATATAAGGTGAAGCGCGAAAAGTCAACGCGAATACCGCCGAAATATAAGGCGAAGCGCGAAAAGTCAACGCGAATACCGCCAAAATAGAAGGCGAAGAAGTTCAAAAGACGTTCCTAAGGGGATGCAGAACTTACACCGAAAAATAAGCGGTGAAGCCGAAAAATAACCGGCAAAGAGATTTTTGATGGTTCCTAAGGGGACGCAGATATTGTGTTTCAGCGTGGGTATGTGTCTTCGGCATTAGCATCATTATTTGCATCATATCATCGCATCATATCGCATAGCATCACATCATACATCATATCACATCAATGACATCAATTGGAAACGAGGCCGATCTTCGGAGAATGCTTTACAAAAAATGGAAAGATGCCAAGGCACAAAGTAAGCTAAAAATTACAGCTTCATCAGTCCTGATGTGGAAAGAGGAATTTATTGTTTACGAAGTATTGATGATTTTACAAAATGTGGATGATTCTTACGAGGCATAAAAACTCTTCTTTACGAAGCATGAAAAGAAGGGAAGGTGTTTTTTCGCCGAAGGCTCAAAAACGGTATGTACATAAAGTTTCATGCAGCGCAAAGAACTGAATTACAAACAATTCATATATTACATTCAAATATATAAGCACCAAATATTACAAACATAGTTCAGCAAATGTTACACTAATATTCTAGAAATGTTTTTACAATAGCTACTCTTCTTCCTTCAGAACTTTTTCTGCAGCTTCGGTTAGCAGTTTGGTAACAACTTCGTCTACAATAGCTTCGGTCATATTAATAATTTTTATTGCTTTCTTTGTCTCTGGGTCGGCCAGTGGGTCAAATGGCTCCAGGGGAGGAGATGGTTCAGCTGCGGTAGAAGACATAAATTAGTTCGAAGTCACAAAAATAAACAACAAAGCTAAAAGCCATTAAGTAATACCTATCCGTCTTTCGAGTTTCGCAGCTTTTTCAGCTTCTTTTGTTGCTTCTCGAGCGTTATGGATATCTTTCTCGCTCTTCTTCATTATTTCATGAGCCATCCCTCGGCCGCCATTTTCTCAGATGTCAGTAAAAAAATCCGCCTATTAAACTCGCTTCGGCCGAGGGGTCCTTCGTATCGTCAACAGAGAAGGCAGCTTCGGCCTGGGCCAATATTTTAACATGTTCGCAACCTGCCTTCTCCAAAACGGCTGCAACTCCCCTAGCACCAGAGAATGCACAGAAGTCCACGCAGTCACTCAAAATCTCCTCAAAAGCTTCGGCTTCACTATTGATCCACTCGATGACGCCCTCAGGGTCACCCCGTATGAAGTTGTCTTCGTTTGAGTACGCGCCCACGTTGGCGAAGCTAGCCTTTATCTTTTTCACACACTCCACAGATTTTTCAAAGCGTCTTTCTTTGGATGCGCGAAGCTCTGCAACTACTTTTTCAAAATAATTTTTCCAGTATTCGCTGGCATCTCGATCAGCTTCGGCAACAGCGCATTTTAATTTGGCCTCGGCTAACTGTTTTCGAAGGTATTCAATTTCACTTTTCTGGGCCTCAGCTTGAACTTTGGAATTAGCTTCATCTTCTTTTATCTTGTTTACCAATGAAATTAATATTTTATCCTTTTCAAGGCCTTCATTCCTTAGTTCAATCACCTCTGAACGAAGGTTGTTCAGAGCCATTGTGCACCCTTCATCTTCGATATTTTTCTGTGCCCTGAGGGCATTGCTAAGGATCAAGCCCTGCAAAAGGAGTATAGTATTAAGTATAAACAAGTGAAATAATTCGTTTTTAAATACAAAAATTGATTTTCGCACCTTTATACTATTATATGCCAAACTGTCGGCCAATTCATCCTTCGACGGTACTGAGAGGTCATCTTCTAACGTTGGGAACCCGAAGCTTCTATCCATCTCCCGGCAAACAGATATCCCTTTGCTATCCAGGAGACAGTACAAAAAATCTTCTTCTCTGTTGCCGTTAAACACTAATGCCCCCTTCGGATATTTTAGCTTCTAGGCATAGTGTTGAGCTTCTCGTTCTTCTTCTTTAGAGAGTCTTTTTCCCGAAGCATGATGGATGATATATTCAATACTTTCTTTTAAAGCTTCGGGAGCAGGAGAGGCAACTTTTTCAGGCAAAGTCTTTTCTATAGCCTCTTCCTCTACTGCCTTCTCTTCAATTTTCGAGGGTTTTTCTCAGCAGGCTCTGAAGGCCTAGCTTCGGCACTAGCCTGGCTCACAGCAGTTTCAACTTCGGTCGGTTTTGTTTCAGCTTCGATTTATATTTTCGAAGCCTCGGCAATTTTCCCTGAAGGAGTAGAGCTTGAAGCCTTTACTGATTCTAGCACATCTAGTACATTTGTCATTCTTCTTCTTTTGGGAGTTGCCGCAAGACCTTTTTGTATCTTCGACACTGTTACTTCCACCGAAGGGCTTAAAATTCCTAACATTTTTCAGTTTTTGGCTCTTCGGCCTTATCTTTACCAGTCTTTGCCTCAGCTTGCTCGGCTGAGGGTGCCTTCGGCATGGTAGCCAGTTCTTCAGTTTTTTGCGTAGGAGGAATGGGCTCCTTTGATTCAGCAGCTGAAGAAATATTCTTGCCAAGCTCAGGTACCACGGCCGGTTCAATATAACGCGGCCGATGGGTAAGGACCTTCAACTTTTTACTCTTCGGCGCAGGCTCGCTTGGAGCAGCCGAAGCAGCAACCTTTCCAGAAGTTGCACCCTTTCTTTTCTGCCCCCATGGCGGGTAGCGATAGTCAGGGTACACAAATCCAATAGCATCAAAAACCCTATTTAATCTTTTCTTTTTTCGGCTCCCGAAGGCCGCAGATAGTGCATTATCTTCGGACTTGGAATATGATCCAAGTAACTCATCGCTAGTATTTTCAATACACTTCAGCCAGTCATCATCTGGTTCGACAAACTTGTCCCCAAACCTGAAGGTGTATTTCAATCGAACCAGGCCGCATTCGCTAGGGTTAGTGATGGTTTCTTTCGGCATTTCCCAGCTGTCTATAAGTGGCCATATCCTGTAGGCTATATGTTCTTGAAGTAAGTCTCTTGTCCCAATAAAAGAGCAAACTGTGTTGAAGGCCCTTCGGCATGCTTCGGCTGCCTCATCAATTTCTACCTTCGGCTTTCGGAGGCCGAAGCGGGACCAGATGGGGCGCATGATGATCTCTTTAATGTCTTCTCTCGCCTTCAAATCATTTTTCGCATAAAACCACTCTTCCATCTTGGCCCGGGCCATTTCTTCCGAAACGTTGGCACTGGGTAGCTTGCGCCAGAGCGAGCAACGAAGCTATAGCAACCGAAATTGTTATGATATTGTTCTTTACCCCATGCCTTCGTCTCATACAAAAGTTCATGCATACTGCAAAAACATCTTGCACTTGGCTCTAGACCTTGACTTCTCACAGCCCAGACGAAGATCCTCATTCTAATAACTGCTTCAGGAGTGATCTAGTGAAGGAAAATCTGATATGTCTTTAAAACTTCAACCACAAATCTGCTCAACAGGAACCGAAGTCCAGCTTTGAAGAAGTTTCGGAAGATCACAACTTCGTTTTCTTCGGGAGCAGGAACGACCCTGTCTACGTCAGCCCTCACAATAGACATATCTCGAAAATACCTTCCTCTCATATTATCAAGATGACTCTGTTTGATAGTTGATTTCCCGAAGACTGCATGACTTGGTCGCTAGGGCCGATCTTCATAGTCTTCGCCTCCACTTTCCACATCATAGCTGTCGCTATCATCAGTATCTTCAGACAAAGCCTTCCAGTATCTCTTTAGTAATCTTCTCTGTATTTGTTTTTGCTATTGACTCAACAAATCCAGCAGTCTTCTCCTTAAGGAGCTTCTCCTCTTCGGTTAGCTTCGTCTCAGCAACTGTCTTCTTGTCTTGAGACATCTTATCTTCGGAAATGACGAAAACGTGTCCTTCAAACCGAAGCTCAAAAGCTTGAGAGCTATCAAGCGCTAGTAAGCACAAGTTATAAAATTGAGAAAATAAGGCAAATGGCACAAGCAGTGTATCAAGTGCAGTCGGTGTGAGTTCCTATTTATACGCCCAGTGCGCTCCAAGTTGGAGGGCCCCGTCTGTCATTGATTATTGCTATTCTAGCAAAGGGAAGGTGTTTTTTCGGACCTTCGGCTTAGGGCCTTCGTCCATGTCGCAATCTGAATTCATCATTCTAACAAATTAATATTGCGAGGGGCTACTGTTGGGGGGCCTTTATCTTTCGAAGGTCCTCAAAAACATGATTTAACAATGTTTCCCGAGTGTAATATATGAACAGGTGCCTTCGGACTCGGATCAGAACCACACAGTGTGAAAAGCACGAACAATACGAAGGTTGACGCAGCGCCGAAGCTACGCGCAAGGGAGCTTCGGCATAACGACAAAAAAGGGAACCGACTTAAAAGGGAAAGACTATTTAGACCTCGGTGGACTACCTTAAAGTCATTAGCAAATGTGAAGGGCATGGATGTAATTTTACACGGGCTGTGTCCCGTGCCTATAAATAGATGAACAGTACCCCGTATTGTTCACGCTGACTTATACTCATTTTTGCGTCACGCTTGTACTTTCATTTTCTGTCAAGCGGATGGTACAAATGTAATTCAATATTGTCATTATTCATTTGTTCATTTATGATTATATAATAAGAAATGTGTATGATGATGTTATATGTTTGTTCACATTATCCCTTATGTTTTATGTTTTACATGCTTCATCTGCCCTTGATATGTATATATATATATATATATATATATATATATATATATATATATATATATATATATATGTATTGAGATGATGAAGGTATGTCCTTCATGACCTTCGTCCGAAGATCATTATATCCTTAGGGAAATAATGTTCCGAAGGACAAAGGGCATTAACAAATAACCTATTTTTGTGTTGCCTTGTTCTCAATTTATAGCATTTGAGAATAAGTCCCCAACAAGTTCTTTGGGCCATATCAAGTGCTTTCGAGGGTGAGCACTGTCTCCTACAAGATGCAGCTTCCTCCCAGGGCCAGAATACATGATGTGTTCCACGTTTCTCTACTCAAGAAATTCATAGGGGAGGCTCCAACCCAAGTTATACCGCTGCCGGAGCTCCTCAACGGTAGAGTCATCCCTACACCAGAAAAAGTCCTCTGTGCACGGCTGAATCGGGGGGTGTGAGAAGTTCTGATCAAGTGGACAGGCCGAGCAGAGACAGATACTTCTTGGGAGCAGCTGGAAGAGTTCAAGCTTAGATATACGGCCATGACGCTCGAGGACGAGCTCTTCGTCGGCGAGGTGGAAATGTTGTAGACACCTTTGTGGGCTAGCAGTATGCCAGGCGCCACAAAGGATAAGTCCTAGCTAGGCTGTTTGTTTAGAAGATAAGAAGAGATAAAGAGGGAGTCAGTTAGCCCTCCTATTTTAGTGGAGAGATTAGCTCTGTTTGTTTAGAAGATAAGAAGAGATAAAGAGGGAGTCGGTTAGCCCTCCTATTTTATTGGAGAGATTAGCTCCCAGTTGTTAGAGGTAGTTGAGATTAAAGTGGCACCTAAGTCTATAAAAGGATCTATTGTAGTTTGTATTAGAGCTCATCAAAGAAAGTTTTACCTAGCCGGTGGAGCTTCCTTGTTCATCTTGGCGCACCTTGCGCCAGCTGACGAAATCAGCTCCCCCTCTAGTCGATCCCCATATCCACTGAGATCCCTTCCCTAGTCCCAAGCCTTATTGCGATCACCACTGTGCAGTCCTAGGCACCCACGACATATCAAAACATGGTAGCTGCTTGATCCTTGGTGGAATCCGTTCACAGAGGACTAGGCGGTGGACAGAGCACACACCATCGGCCTGACCCGTCATATAACTGTTTTACAGTTCACAGAATCACAGCTAAAGACACTATGGAAGACCACATTTTATCTCTATAGTAAGTACTTGGTGGTTGCATTTCCAGTGTGGTCATGATAGGTATTTTTTTGTACGTAGAGAACACTCTTCATTAGGTCGCATAGAAGATTTAACAACTGTTGGGTTGTTATTGGAGTAACAATTTTACTGAATGTTCCCCGGGGAGGATAAAAAAGAGAGATGATGGAATCTGCGTTCGGTGAGGAGGGTTCCAAGAGGCACTGCTATGAAGTTGACGATGGAGTCATGAAATGTTGCATCATACTGAGCCTAAATTGTTCTTTTGTTTGATGCACATATTTGAATTATTTGAATTTGAATTCAAAAGAGAAAAACAAAAGAAAAAGGGATTAGAAATTAGAAAACAAAAAGGAAAATCAAAGAAGCCCAGCTGCCCTCCCTCCTCGGCCTTTTGTCTCATCTAGCCCAACTGGCCGCCCCCACGTGCGCGCCTGCGTCCGCTGATAGGTGGACCCCACTTGTCGGCGCCGCGCCTCGCCTTCTCGCACTCGCTCTCTCCCTCTCTGCCCAGTGGGGCCGCCTCATCGGCGCCCTGGCTCATTGCGCGCTCGCCCGCTATGTCGCTGTCCCGCGGGCCCCGCTTGCCAGTCCCTCTTCCCTCCTTCAACCGTCCGCCCGCGCGGACAGCACACACGCACGCCGAGACCGCCGCGCCCACGTCGCCTCTCAGCGTGAAACCACCGTCTCGACCCCCTCTTCAAGTCCCTGCGCGCACCCACTTCCCCCCTGCCCCACTCACTTCGCCTTTGCGCACTCACCCGAGCTACGCACGGCCGTTCTTCCAGCTCGCCGGAGCTCCCCCGTTGCCAGGCTTCCTGCGCCCGATTCCCCCACTAGCAAGGCCCGTCCGCCATCTCTGACCGCGCTCCGCCACCGCCAGGCAAAGTTCCACCGTCGATTGCGCCTCACCCGAGGTGAATTTCTCCGCCTGACTTCTCCTTCTCTCTCCCCCGTTCTCTCTGTTCCGTCAATGAGTCGTCGGTGATCGCCGGTGATGGCACCTCGTCGTCGTACCGAGACCCCTCTGCCAACTGCAACCGCCCCATGCCTCTTTCGTCTGCGCGGAGTCACCGGCTCCGGCCATGGTGCTCGCGCCGAGCGCGCGGCCGAGGAAGACGACATCCCTGACAAGGTGGACCCGCCCGTCAGGGGCCAGTGCTCTGGCGCTCAGTCACTCACCCTCTACCCCACCCGAGCCGCTGGCCAGTGGGCCCCACTTGTCAGGCGCTCGCGTCCGCGCGCCCGTCCGATCTAATCCTGGTCGTTGATCTGAGATCTAACGGTTGGCAGAACCCGATACCCCTTTGGTTGGCAGCTTTATAAAAAGAACCCTCGACTTCCAAGAAATAGAACCCGTCGTCCCTGGAGTTTGCAGCCGAGCCCCTAGGATCTTGCAAAAAGAACCCCGAACTTTATTTTTATCACGGAAATATGTCTAATTTTGTATTTTGGATTCCAAAACTTGTTTATTTCATATCTTTCGCATATGAACTCCAAATTAGGTGGTTCAAATTGCAAAATGTTTATAAGATTATTCTCTACCTGTTTAAATTATTATCTTTCGCTGTCTGCATGTATTAATTTTATGTCTAGGCTATAGGTGTATTTAAAGTGATGGTTTATTATTTAAAAGGAAATAAAAAGGAAAACACTAATGACAATTAAGTGATCAACTTTGTGAGGTTAATATCATGTAGTGTATGAACCCATCTCTGTTATAATTTTAATAATTCATTAAGATAAATGAAGTTAAGTTATGTGATCCCCTGAGATAGGCAGTACTTAGAGAACCACAAACCCCTAAGGTTATTTGTCTACCCTAGAATCTAGATTTCACTTTGCTGTTTGTACTTTCCTATTGAACTTGTGTTCACTTGATTGCACATGTTTGGTGTACTGTTCCGTTATCATTTCCCAAATGTGTTGAATGCATGATTGCATTACGTAGACAAAGAGCAGCCCGTGGTTCCTGAATGCGTTGTCGGAGACTTTCCTGAGCAGCAACCTGGTGAAGGCAAAGTGTCCTTTGACCCATGATGTCCTAATTACTTTATAATTCATCGTCCCACATTACTTAATTGAAACCTAAGGATTGACTAGTTTATATTTACCTTGTCCTTGATTACCTTTTGGATTATTATGGTTAGCTTTATGCAATTGCTTTACTTTAATCAACGAACACGATGCGAATATTTATGATACAATGATGTTATCTTGACCATGATGACGAACTGTGACACTTTAGGGGACTTAGGCTGTTTCCTTAGTACCTCTCTGTAATGACCTGTTTGTCGAGAGACCACCCGGGATAATAGTACAACCATGAGGGTGGAATGGGACACCCTTAGCTGATTAATTAGAGGAACTTGAGGTGTAGTCGGCTTCGTCGTCGTGCTGTCAATGGGGTCCGGGCACAGTAATTGCTCTGCCTAGGCTGGTTGCCGAGGTTCTTTCAATTTGGTTTTGTTAGTCACCCTTCCTGTGGGGAGAAGTACTGTGTTTATCAAACTAGAGAAACTTAACGGGCGGCTATGATCTCTAGGAAATCTTTGTAAAGACTACGTAGTGAAACCTTCCCTACTCACCTTGGTAGGTTTGAGGGTTTGATCGACCTGAGGCAAAAAGGGATCACGACTCGTGAGTAAAGTGTGCAACCTCTGCAGAGTGTTAGAAACTGGTATATGAGCCATGCTCACGGTTAAGAGCAGCCTTGGGATCCTCTTTGATTAGAATAACTATGGATACTTTATGATGATGATTAATGGTGATGATTATAACTATGGTGTTTGTATTTCCTCTTGGATGGAGTACTTTTGGGTAATAACTTGGGTTTATTACTAAAACATGGCTTACTACTAGTAATAAATACCCGACCAACTAAAAGCAACCGCTTAACCTTAACTCCACATACAGCTAGTCCACTTTAGCCAAATGGGACATTTGTTGAGTACGTTGATGTGTACTCACCCTTGCTTTAAAACCCCCAACCCTAGGTTGTCCTCATTGCAATCAGTGCTTAGGAGGATATGAAGGCAACTTGGAGGACTTTCAGGAGTTCCAGGTGTTTAGTGGCAAACCCCAAGTTAGTTGCCTGTGAAGGCCTTATCTTCTACGTTTCGTATTCCGCACTTTGATTATGTTAATGACTATATTGAGTTAATGACTCTGTGGATGTCTTGGGCATCTTGATGTAATAAAGTACTATTTTCGCTATTTACTTTGAGCAATGTGTGATGATGTCCAACTATGTAATTGATGTGTACGTGAGTTTCTGATCTTGGCACGTACATGGTTTACATTCGGTTTGCCTTCCAAAACCGAGTGTGACAGACAACATATCTAGTAAAAGTAAAAGTAGGGAGCAGACAAAAACCTGACTCTGAATCCGTGGTCGCACCAGCCGGATGGGAGTTTGGATCACGGATTGCCGACTTTTTCGGATCTAAAGAGCAGACGAGATATAGAGATGGCAATAGATCATGATTCAAATTATTCTTCACAAAATGATAGGACCAAAAATAAATTTTAGTTCAAAATTGTAACTCCCTGAATTTCGAGTTGAATTTTTTTCTTTTCTCTATCGCTCGCTAAATTCGGGTGTTACCCCTCTTTCCATTTCTTTTTGCTAAAACCTCACCCGTCTTCAAAACTTTAGGTTATGTGACAATAGTAAATCCTAGAGTTATTTTCTTTGGATTGCTGCACCATGCCGAACCGTGCATTTCTTTGATTGTTTGAACGTGTGAAAGCATTCATATAGAAAATAGATATTAAAAAAAGGAAAATCTTTTCTTCTCTCCCCTCCCCCTCCTTCCCCTTTTTTGGCCCAGCCGCCCCCCCTGGCGCGCGGCCCAGCCGGCCATGCCCCGCCCCCTTTCCCCCTCGCGCCGTGGGCCGGCCTGGCCGCGGCCCACCTCGCCCCCCCCCCCCCCCCCCCCCGCGCGCCCCCGCTTTGTGCCCATGAGCGGCCCAGCCGCGCCCCCCCTCCCCTCCCCCCCAACTCTCTCTCCCCTCCCCTGCGGGCCCCACCTGTCATCCCCCTCCCCTCCCCCCAAATCTCTCTCCCCTGCCCAACCCGCCCGACCCCCCTGCTCGCCCGAACCGCCGCCGCCTCCGCCCTCCCCGCCCGCGGTGAGCCCCTCCCTCCCCCTCTCCTCTTCTCTCTCCCCTCCCTCCGCCTTCCCCCTCCCACCGGCGCTCGCCGCCCCGGCCGCACCCGCCCTGGCCATGGCGGCCCCTGCCCGTCGCGCCCGCGTCGTCCCCCGCCCCGGCGTGGTGGCCGGCCGTGGCCTCGCCGGCCATGGCACCCGCGCGGCGTGCCCCGCCCCGCCCGCGCGCGCTCCCCTGCCCACGGCGTCGCCCGTCCCGCCCGTGCTCGCCCGCCCGTGTTCGCCCGCCCGCCCCGGCGTGTCCTGCTCGCGTCGTGATGGCTCCGGCGCGGCCTCGAGCTCAGCCCAGCGTGCCTATGGCGCGCGGCCTTGAGCTCGGCCAGCGCGCGGCCACGACGTGTGCACGGCTAGTTTGCGGCGCGTGTGTGCGCGATCTTGCGCGCGCGCTGCTCGCGTGATGCGCGCGGTGCATTGGCACGGCTCGCCGTGCCTTCGTCTACCCCTAGACGAGCCCGTCTACCCCCCCTATATTTTATGTGCGCTAATCACGTTGTTCATGTTAATGAAATAGGAAACTCAATTTGAAAATTGGTTACGTTGGTTAATTCATATAGTTAATCGTCTAGCTCATTTAATGTTGATCGACTGAAAGTGGTCACGTTTCTATTAGTGCATGTAGCTAATCCTTATTATTGGAGCTAAGTAGAACTAGAGCACGTAACGTCTAGTTATTATTCTACCCGTAATGCGCCTCGAGCATAAGCTTTAACCCCTGCGAGACCTTCCCCCGTCTCTTTCTAACCATGGTAAATGCAATATCGCATGTCATATTCTATGCACGTTTAATCTACTTGTTCTCTTGTATGGTGTACTGTTTGTTTCCGAATTTGAATGGATGGATGTATGCATGTTTGCACTCGCATAGAGAACGATTCGGTCGAGGAGCCCGAAGAACTCGCAGGAGAAGCCCCTGAGCAGCAGTTGGTTGGTGGAGGCAAGTGTCCCTTGACCTATCTTTGTCCTATTCATTCTTTAATTCACCTCCCGCATTACACATTTATACCTAAGGATTGACTAGCTTTTGTTATCCATGTCCTTGTTTACCTATTTGGGTTGGATTATTATTGCCTAGTCTTATGCTATTGCCCAACTCTAATCAATGAACATGATGAGAATGATCAATGATACGCTGTTTTCCCTCTTCTTATTCTGATGTTATACTTGTGGCCTTTAAGGGGGCTCGAGCGGTTTCTCGAGTGCCTCTCCGTAAGGACCTGTTCTTTGGATGACCGCCCGGGAAAACAGTGCAACCATGAGGGTGGAATGGGGTGCCTTTAGCTGAATAATTAGAGGATCTGGGGTGTAGTTCGCTTAGCCGTCGTGCCGTCAATGGGGCTCGGTGTATGTGGCTCGCTCTACCAAGCTTGGGTTCGCCCCTTGGGGAGGAGTGTGGTGCATTTAGGAAACCTAACGGGTGGCTACAGCCCCGGGGAATCTTTGTAAAGGCTACGTAGTGATGCCCTGCTGGGTCACCTTGGTAGTGATCAATGGAGAGTCATGATCTCTGGGCAGAAAGGGAATCACGGCTTGTGGGTAAAGTGCACAACCTCTGCAGAGTGTTTGAAAACTGATATATCAGTCGTGCTCGCGGTTATGAGCGGCCAAGGGAGCTCCAGTGATTAGTGGTACTAGATCAGAGATGTTCGGATTACAGGTGGCAACGAGGTTGATGGTTCTTGGTTTTGACTCTGGTAATGGTAAGTGGTACTCTTTCCGTTTGGAAAGGAGTACATTTGGGTTAATAACGTGGGTTAACCCTAAAACTTGGCTTTCTCTACTAGTAATAATAATCTGACCAACTAAAAGCAACTGCTTGACTTACCCCCACATAAAGCTAGTCCACTACAGCCAAACAGGACACTTGCTGAGTATGTTGATGTGTACTCACCCTTGCTCTACACACCAACCCCCCCCCCCCATCCCCAGGTTGTCAGCATTGCAACCCCTGCTCAAGAGAAGGCGAAGCCGTGGAAGGAGACTTCCAGGAGTTCCAAGACTACAACGAGTTCTAGGCATGGGTTAGCGGCAACCCCCAGTCGGCTGCCTGTGATGGCCGCGTTTATCTACGTTTCTTTTCCGCACTTTGATTTATTGTAAAGACTATGTGGATGTCTCAGACATATGATGTAATCGACTACTATTTCCCTTTTTAATATTATTTGAGCACTGTGTGATGATGTCCATGTTATGTAACTGCTGTGTACGTGAATTGCTGATCCTGGCACGTACATGGTTCGCATTCGGTTTGCCTTCTAAAACCGGGTGTGACATAAGTGGTATCAAAGCCGTATTGACTGTAGGACCGCTAACCTAGAGTAGAATGGCCGTTCTAAGGATTATAGACCTCTGTCCCTGCCTTGACTTTGGTATCCCCTCAAAAGTTGGTCATATCGACCAAACCTATGTTCTACTATATATTATACCTTGCTGAAAATTGTGTTCTATTCTAATCCTTCATTTATTTATGGTTCATTACTTGCTGGTCATATTAATTCTGTTCTCACTCTTTTGCTTGCGGTGTCTTTTGTAGATGGCTCGTCTTAGGCACACTGCACGGAAGTCTGTCATCCCCTTCTTACCCTCCCGCCTTGCTGAGCGTCCGCTTCACCGTCCCGTGGCCGGTCAGTCCAGTCACTTGGAGAGGCTGCATCACCGTCTGCATGAGGAGCAGGAACGTCGACGACAGGAGCAGCAGGGCTCCTCTTTCTCGCTCCAACAGGAGATAGAGTCTGTGAGGAGCTGCTCCCCTATGCTTCCCCTAGAGGCGCCCCCTACACCACCACTGGACGCCGCAGCCCCTGGAGTAGCTGTTGGAGGAGACCCAGACGACGGAGGTGGCGACAGCAGCTTGAGCCACGGCACCGACTTTTCTGCTGACCAGGAGCCGGAAGGATGGGTTGCTCGACCCATCACTCGCGACGCTGCTCGCGGGTGTCACTTCCACGATGCGCTCAACACCCTGCTACGTCGGGCACTTAACCGGCGTACTTGGTCTATTGAGTATCGCTGTGTGGTCTACCAGCATAGTCGCGGGGTCTACCCAGATCCCTAGGAGGCGACCTGCTTGGTGCGTCGTCCGGAGAACAGTCTCCAAGGTGCGGAGGCCTGCTCAGAGCACTATTCTATCTCTGAGCGGGACTCGGCTGAGGCGGCCATGCAAGATGCCGCACGGCGTGCGCTTTCACACTACTGCTCAGTTCTCGGCGGGGTAGCTGACGGTCTCAACCTAAAGTATTACCCCCGCCGTCCATCTGGCAGCATAGGAGGCGTGATTGTCTCACCTGTTGGTGAGGACAATCCTAGGTTGAGCAGCACAGTCAATCTAGCCGTCGTGCTAAACATGGAGCTGGACCATGCATTAGACGAGCTGAGTAGGGCTCGTGCTGAGATCGCCCTGCTGCGGGCTGAGCGCGCGGAGCGTCGTCACCTGGACGATGGTTCCCCCGCTCCCGTCGGGACTCAGCACCCGTACCGCTCACCTCGGCGTGGACGCCAGTCTTATGGCAATCCCGACTGCAAGACCAAGATAAATCTAGAACCATAGATCGTTAAAGTCGGATCTTGTAATTAATACAAAATATATACGTAGAAGCTACAGTCCTAGCGTTGGTCTCGCTCTTAGTTAGTCTTAGTTAGACAGGATAGTTTGCTATATCCTGTGCATTTATGTTTGCCATGATGAACTATGTTTGGTTTGGATCTTTGTAATGACTGTCACCAGAGTGTGGGTATCCCCTGCATTTTGGTTTACCTGTTATGTTAATGGAGTTAGCTATCTAGTTGGGAAGCCTTTTATTCCACTTTCCTCTTTATCTGAGAAGCTGTGTTGGTCTGTGTTGGAGATCAGTGAAGATGCTCATCTGGTCAGGGTTGTTGAAGAATTCTATACTCTTTTCTTATGCTACAAGATTTGCAAGATTAGTTCTGATGTGTGATTGCATTCTGCAGATGTCAGAGAACAGGCGCAGAGGAGGAAGGCGTGCTCAGCAGGAGCAAGCCACTCAGCAGGATGAGGTGCCTCAGCAACAGCAATTGTCGCCCCCGCCCCCGATGTCCATCGAGCAGATGTTCCTAATGCAGACTCAGGCAGTTCAAGCCATCGGTCAGACTCTGGCCGCCATTCAGCAGCAGCAGCAGCAGGCAGCACCTCAGCCTCAGATGCCTCAGATGCCCAGGGACAAGCGTGCTGAATTCATGAGAGGTCATCCACCAACGTTTGCTCATTCTTCTGACCCCATGGATGCTGAAGACTGGCTGCACACTGTGGAGCGGGAGTTGCATACCGCTCAGTGTGACGATAGGGAGAAAGTCCTGTATGGTCCCCGTCTGTTGAGAGGAGCAGCTCAGTCATGGTGGGAGTCTTATCTCGCCACCCACGCCAACCCCGACACCATCACCTGGGAAGAGTTCAGAGGTAGCTTTCGTCAGTACCATGTTCCTGCAGGTCTGATGACAGTGAAGAAGGAGGAGTTCCTGGCCCTCAAGCAAGGGTCATCGTCTGTCAGTGAGTACCGAGACAGGTTTCTGCAATTGTCTCGCTATGCTCCTGAAGATGTCAACACCGACGCCAAGAGACAGTATCGTTTCCTGAGAGGCTTGGTTGACCCTCTTCAGTACCAACTGATGAATCACACCTTCCCGACATTCCAGCACTTGATTGACAGCGCAATCATGACAGAGAGGAAGCGTAAGGAGATGGAAGATCGTAAGCGCAAGATCAGTGGACCCCAGCCTAGAGGCAGCAATCGTCCTCGTTTCTCAGGCAATCAACCTCAGCAGTTCAGGCAGAACCAGCGTCCAACTCAGCATCAGCAGTTCCAAAGGCAGTATCCTCAGCACCAGTATCAGAATCGTCAGAACAATCAGTCAGGAGGAGGTCAGTTCCAGAGGCAGAATCAGCAGGCACCTTGTCTTCCTGCCCCAGCAGCCCAGCAGAACAGTCAGGCAGCACCAGCTCAGGTTGGAAACAGAGCATGTTTCCACTGCGGAGAACAAGGCCATTGGGTGATGCAATGTCCGAAGAAGGCAGCCCAGCAGCAGTCAGGCCCCAATGCCCCAGCAAAGCAGAATGGATCTCAGCCTGGAGCAGGCAACCGCTCTCAGCCGCGTTATAACCATGGGAGACTGAATCACTTGGAGGCTGAAACAGTTCAGGAGGCCCCCGGCATGATAGTAGGTATGTTTCCAATCAACTCCCATATTGCAGAAGTGTTATTTGATACTGGAGCAACGCATTCTTTCATTACTGCATCATGGGTAGAATCACATAATCTTCCAATTACTACCATGTCAACCCCCATCCAAATTGACTCAGCCGGTGGTAGAATTCGAGCCGATAGCATTTGTTTGAATGTAAGTGTGGAAATAAGGGGGATAGCGTTTCCTGCCAACCTCATAATAATGGGTGCACAGGGAATAGACGTCATCCTAGGGATGAATTGGCTAGATAAGTATCAAACAGTTATCAGTTGTGATAAAAGGACAATCAAGTTGGTGTCCCCACTAGGAGAGGAAGTGGTGATCGAGCTAGTCCCGCCTAAGCCGAGGAAAGGAAGTTGTTATCAGATGGCTGTCGATAGTAGTGAAGCAGACCCAATTGAGAGTATCAAGGTTGTGTCCGAGTTCCCGGACGTGTTTCCAAAGGACTTACCAGGTATGCCGCCAGAGCGGAAAGTTGAGTTTGCTATAGAGCTTTTTCCTAGCACCGCCCCTATCTTTAAGAGAGCTTACAGAATATCTGGACCAGAGTTGGTTGAACTTAAGAAGCAGATTGATGAGCTGTCAGAGAAAGGTTACATTCGGCCAAGCACCTCACCTTGGGCCGCCCCTGTCCTATTTGTGGAGAAGAAAGATGGCACCAAAAGGATGTGTATCGATTATCGAGCTCTGAATGAAATCACAATTAAGAACAAGTACCCCTTGCCCAGAATAGAAGATCTGTTCGACCAGTTGAGAGGAGCCAGTGTGTTCTCCAAGATTGATCTGAGGTCAGGTTATCATCAGCTCAGGATCCGACCTTCAGACATTCCGAAAACGACATTCATTACCAAGTATGGGTTGTATGAGTTCACTGTGATGTCTTTCGGTCTGACCAATGCATCGGCCTTCTTCATGAACTTGATGAACAGTGTATTCATGGATTATCTTGATAAGTTTGTGGTGGTATTCATCGATGACATTCTGATTTATTCTCACAGCAAAGAAGAGCATGCAAGTCATTTGAGGATGGTATTGCAGAGATTGCGAGAGCACCAGTTGTATGCAAAGTTGAGCAAGTGCGAGTTCTGGATCAGTGAAGTCCTGTTCTTGGGTCACATAATCAACAAAGAAGGATTGGTTGTGGATCCGAAGAAAGTGGCAGACATTCTGAACTGGAAAACGCCAACAGATGCCCGAGGAATCAAGAGCTTCATCGGAATGGCTGGATATTATCGGCGATTCATTGAAGGGTTTTCGAAGATTGCGAAACCAATGACAGCGTTGCTAGACAACAAGGTTGAGTTCAAGTGGACCCAAAAATGCCAAGAGGCCTTTGAAGCACTGAAAGAGAAGTTGACTACAGCGCCTGTCCTAGTCTTGCCTGATGTGCACAAGCCCTTCTCGGTGTATTGCGATGCTTGTTACATAGGTTTGGGATGTGTGTTGATGTAAGAGGGAAGATGTGACACTATAAAAATCATTAAATAAAAATAATACATTTGGTTATTAATGATAATAAATTTTCCATTGAAGTGTTTGTTATTTATTTCATTCAGAATGATTTTTGAGTGCGCATAAGTAATTTTGAATTTTGAATAACATTTCTTCTTAAATAAAAATCCTAGTAAATAAATAATATAATCAGTCCAAAAAAATAAATATATTATTTATAAATACTTTTGGTTTCATTACTATAAATTTTAGAATTATTTAAAAGTGTATTTTAAAGAAGAAAGGAAGGAAATTCAAAAAAACCTAAACTAACCGCTCTCTCTGCTCTCTCGGCCAAGTGGCTCACTGGATGCTCCCTAGCCAAGCACGTTCACTTATTCCTCTCTTTCTCTTGTAAGTGGGGCCATAGTGGCAGCTTTCCTTCGAAGTCTTTCCTACTCGATTGCTTCTTACGAACTGCGCCTAGCATTACTATCGGCCGCTTCCCGTCGGTCTCTGTCACGCAGGATTCGTCGCTCAGCTCCGTGGAAGCACGCACCACCGGTCCGCCTTCACCTGCGCTGGAGCACCTCCTCTCCTGGCCGCTCACCTCCCCTGCAGTAGCACCATGTTTCCTCACGCACGTCTACTCCTCTCCTCTTCCCCTTTACTGCATTGAATGACCACTCCATTGAAGTCGGTCGTTTCGTCCTCTGTTAATGGCAATAATCTCTCCCCATGGTTTCTGCGTCTGTTTCTTTTTGCACGCCCTATAAATCACAGTGCTGCGCCCTCATCTCCAATCCTCCTCCCGGCTCTCCTTGCATGCTAGCCATGTACACAGCGCCCGTTCCCTGTTTGCTCGCTGTCGTACCATTTCTAGCGCCCTCGCCGCCGACGAAACAGCTCACTGAGACCCCCTTCACCTCCTCTCTGTTTCCCCACTCCGTGTCGTATCCCTCGCTGGTGCGCAGTTTGCTCTACTCAGTGTGGCTTGCCGTCGGACGCCGAGTTTTCTTGCCGAGATTCTTGTTGCGCCATCATTGTGCCATTGCCGCTCGTCGCCCACGCGCCCTGCTGGTTTCTGTTCTGCGCATCGGCCTCACCGGAGACGTGCCCGAACCCCGTCCAAGACTCGCCGATCCCGCCGTGCCAAGCCTTCGCCATCGCACGCTCGAGCTCGTTCGCCGTCGTCCATTAACCCAAGGTTGAAGACAATCCCAACCCGTTAATTTATTGTCTAAATCATGTGTGAATTAATTTATGAATTTGTGAATTATCATTGTAATATTGTGCGACCTGGCGATTCGTGTATGATTTTAGATATTTCGATGTATACGTGTAACCAAAATTGAACCCCGCGACACTACTTTGAATATGCGTATGATTTTATAATTTTAAAAATGAGTACGGTCACTATTCACTACTTCCGTGATTTCATACTAGAAAACGTTTACAAATTGAATTTCGCTTTAGTGTGTGTGGAACAATAATTGTTAGTAGTATTTTAAGTGTAAACTTATGGATATAAGAAATTGAAATAGGAATTAAGCCACATATTTTCGGTCAGATGAAAATATATATTTTACTATTCATAATAAATGTATTCATAAGTATGACACTTAATTACTTAGAATTAGTAAGATAATTATCTATGTCATAATAACCATGATTATGCTATTAAAAGTCCATTTATTAATTTACAATTAATTCTTAGAATATTATTGTTAGAAGAATTATAAACAATTTTTAGTTATACGTATAAATTCTATTTAGAAAAGAAAGGAGAAATCGAAAGAGTAGAATTTATAATGACTTAACTAGGCGCTTATACTTTTCTAATAAAGAAATTGATAGTTATGTTGTTAAACATAGGTTTCTTACTAATAAGATAGATAATTTGTGTTTAATTTAAAAATGACCTTTTTAATAGATATCATATTTAACAAGGTTTGTTATAGATATTTAAGAATAGTCGTGTTAAATAAACACTTAAAAGAATATGTAGACCATATGTTTCTTATTAAAAATAGAAGATATATATATATGTCCAATTGATAGATTATTTATTTTCTTAATTAAAAGATATCAAGGGTCATTGCTTTTATAAACTAAAATGATAGTTTATACATGCTTTCCTTTCTAATGAATTAGATCATTTGTTCCTACAATAGAATTAAAGATAATTAATAGATTAATTATCCTTTATCACAATTTATTAATCAAACCGATAGTCAATTTATCTATAACTAGTTATATAAGCTTGATTAATTATTTTATCACATTTAGTCCCTGTTATATAAATCATTTAGTTTTTCCTAAAGGGTAAAATAAAGTAACAACTAAAATGTTACTACATATATCGACTTTGAATATAGCTTTGTGTTTTCTTAATAAGGGCAAAGATAATTATTTGTTTCATTCCATATAAAACATGTTTAGGCTTATATATTAGCTTCTCATCAATTAATGTTTAATAATGTGTTTCATAACTCATTAACCTTAGATATATAACATATATCTTTTCTAAAAGGTTAAAAAGATTTAACATTGTTATAACATATTTTATCATCTTATAAACCCTTAATCTTAGATGTATCGCGTATGACGTTTTATAAAAGATTAAATTGGTGAACCTAATATTTGTATATTTTAATTAAGATATTTTTATAAGATCATGTCTTGTTTTATAAAGTATAGATCACACATTTTTTAAAAGAATATCCGCTTATTATAACCATTATTTGCGACGTTTTTGAAAAAAACGAACGCTCTTTTCGTTAGGCTTCTTTTAGCTTTACGTATGGTGAATGTTGTATGTTATTGAGTGGTTGAAAGGGAATTAGGCTTACACCTAGTCCCCAAATCAGTTTTGGTGGTTGAATTGCCCAACACAAACAATTGGACTAACTAGTTTGCTCCAGTGTATAAGTTATACAGGTGTCAAAGGTTCACAACAAGCCAATTAAAAGGACCAAAGTTGGGTTCAAATTAGAAAGCTAAAGGCATCCCGAAAGGCTCCCTGGTCTGGCGCACCGGACTGTCCGGTGGCGCACCGGACAGTGTCCGGTGCACCAGGGAAACGCGCACAGAACTCCTCAGCCTCGGGAATTTCTGCGAGCCGGCGCGCTATAATTCACCGGACTGTCCGGTGTACACCGGACTGTGTCCGGTGCTCCAAAGAAGCGCGGCCTCCACAACTCGCCAGCCTCGGGTTCGCGCGGCAGCTGCTCCGCTATAATTCACCGGACATGTCCGGTGTGCACCGGACTGTCCGGTGTACCAGCGGAGCAACGGCTATTTCGGCGCCAACGGCTACCTGCGCTGCATTTAATGCGCGCGCAGCGCGCGCAGAGGTCAGGCGCGCCCATACTGGCGCACCGGACAATGAACAGTGGTTGTCCGGTGTGCACCGGACACCCAAGCGGGCCCAGAAGTCAGAAGCTCCAACGGTCAGAATCCAACGGCATTGATGACGTGGCGGGGGCACCGGACATGTCCGGTGTGCACCGGACTGTCCGGTGCACCATCGACAGACAGCCTCCACCAACGGTCAAGTTTGGTGGTTGGGGCTATAAATACCCCAACCACCCCACCATTCATTGTATCCAAGTTTTCCAACTTCCAACCACTATACAAGAGCTAGCATTCATTGCAAAGCACACCAAAAGAGATCAAATCCTCTCCCAACTCCATACAAAGCCCTAGTGACTAGAGAGAGTGATTTGTAGTGTTCATTTGAGCTCTTGCGCTTGGATCGCTTCTTTTTCTTTGGCATTCTTTTTGTGATCAAACACTCACTTGTAATTGAGGCAAGAGACACCAATTGTGTGGTGGTCCTTGCGGGAAGTTTGATTCCCAAGTGATTCGAGAAAGAGAAGCTCACTCGGTCCGGGGGACCGTTTGAGAGAGGGAAGGGTTGAAAGAGACCCGGCCTTTGTGGCCTCCTCAACGGGGAGTAGGTTTGAGAGAACCGAACCTCGGTAAAACAAATCCGCGTGTCTCACTTCATTATTCGCTTGCGATTTGTTTTGCGCTCTCTCACGAACTCTATTATATTTCTAACGCTAACCCGGCTTGTAGTTGTGATTATTTTTGAGATTTTCAGTTTCGCCCTATTCACCCCCCCTCTAGGCGACTTTCAGTGGTGTTTGTTCTTCTTGTTTGTTTGTGTGATATTCAGTGATTGATCTAATAGTTGAGAATCAAGTGCTATTCCGTGGAAGAACCTCAGGTTTTCAATAAGCAAGGCAAGTGGACTTCTCCCTCTGCATACTCTGTTTGATCCCAAGCAATACATTTAATAAAGTTTATTCTTTTGGAAATATATGCATAATTTGACGAGTTACCTATTTAGATAACCTTTCCAACCTTATTCCTTGTTTAACCTGGGATTATGATCTAATCAAGTAGCTATGCTATTGCTACAACTTTAAATTTATGCTGTCACTCCTGTTTATGATATTAATGTTCCAAATGGTAAGATTACTTTATTGTTGTTAACCCGATGGTTAAACAAGATTATTGCATATTAATTGGAACATGGAGTGACCACCCGGGAAAACAGTGCTACCATGAGAACTATCATGGCTCTGGTCTTGGCTAAATAACTAGGGTAGTCTTATGTTGGGTGTTGGTTGTGGTCGACAGGAACGGGGGCATCTGACAAGCTCTTATAGTTCCGGCTCAGGCAGATTGGATACGGGCATAGTTCCCAAAGCTTTACCCTGTGGTCCGGACTATAAGTTGGTTATGGTAGGTGTGCCTTATGTAGTTTGACCATTTCCAGCATTTGCGTAATGAGGACTCTAGGGAGAAGCCTCGTAGTGAGACCCTGGCCATTCACCTTGGAAGTGAATACGGGTCTAGCTAACCCGGGCAAAAAGGGAATCACGACTCATGGGTAAAGATGCGCCACCTCTGCAGAGTGTAAAACTGATATATCAGTCGTGCTCACGGTTATGAGCAGCCTGGACTCCTCACATGATAATTGAACTTAAAGATGGAAATAAATCGAGATTCGATGATCTGCCAATGGTTTTGCTTAAGTGGTTTCACTTAAGTGTTTTTGATATACTCTCATACTTTTGTTTAATGGGAATACTTGGGATTCACACTTATTAGTAGGACAGGTGTTGTTAATAAAATGTTGACCAACTAAAATGCTTACTGCTCAACCTTAGCCTCACCTTGTTACCTTGCATTAGTTTTTCCCCCACTTGCTGAGCCCCGACCATAAGTGAGCTCACCCTTGCTTAATTTTGATCAGAAGTTGCAGACGAAGATATGATGCTGAACTCCATGGATGCTAGTCTAGCGATACCCCCGGTCATCTTCCTGTGGAAGGATGTCCTTGTTTCGTTGTACTTTGATGAATAAAGGTTAAGACATTTTGTCTGTTCGAAGTGTAATATGTTTATATAATCGTTATTTACGCTTTTATGCATTGTCCTTTTGATATATTACACTTGTGACATCAACATATGTGTGGAAATAGATCCTGGCACACATATGCGATGCACCCGGCTCTGCCCCTTAGAAACGGGTGTGACAGAAGAGTTGTGGCTTACTCGTCCCGACAGCTGAAGGTTCATGAGAAGAATTACCCAATTCATGACCTAGAGTTGGCAGCAGTGATTCACGCATTGAAGACATGGAGGCACTATCTGTATGGATAGAAATGTGATGTTTACACAGACCACAAGAGTCTGAAGTACATATTCACTCAGTCAGAGCTGAATATGAGGCAACGAAGATGGTTAGAGCTGATCAAAGACTATGAGTTGGAGATTCATTACCATCCAGGCAAAGCGAACGTGGTGGCAGATGCTTTGAGCAGGAAGAGTCAGGTCAATCTGATGGTCGCTCGTTCGATGCCTTATGAGTTGGCCAAGGAGTTTGACAGGTTGAGTCTCGGATTTCTGAACAATTCACGAGGAGTCACAATTGAGTTGGAACCTACCTTGGAGCGGGAGATCAAAGAAGCACAGAAGAATGATGAGAAGATCAGTGAGATCCGGCGACTGATTCTAGATGGCAGAGGCAAAGATTTTCGGGAAGATGCAGAAGGTGTGATATGGCTCAAAGACCGCTTGTGTGTTCCCAATGTCCAGTCTATTCGAGAGTTGATCCTCAAGGAAGCTCATGAGACAGCTTATTCGATTCACCCTGGCAGTGAGAAGATATATCAGGATCTAAAGAAGAAATTCTGGTGGTACGGAATGAAGAGGGAAATCGCAGAGCATGTGGCTATGTGCGATAGCTGTCGAAGGATCAAGGCAGAGCATGAGGGACCGGCTGGATTGTTGCAACCGTTGCAAATCCCTCAGTGGAAATGGGATGAAATCGGCATGGATTTCATCGTCGGATTGCCTCGCACTCGAGCCGGCTACGATTCCGTTTGGGTAGTGGTGGACCGCTTAACCAAGTCAGCCCACTTCATACCCGTCAAGACCAACTACAGCAGTGCAGTATTGGCAGAGTTGCACATGTCTCGGATCGTCTGTCTTCACGGTGTGCCAAAGAAGATAGTGTCAGACCGAGGAACGCAGTTCACCTCTCATTTCTGGCAGCAGTTGCATGAAGCCTTGGGCACACATCTGAATTTCAGTTCAGCGTATCACCCGCAGACAGATGGCCAGATCGAAAGGACCAATCAAATTCTGGAAGACATGTTGAGAGCATGTGCGTTGCAAGATCAATCCGGATGGGACAAGCGATTGCCTTATGCAGAGTTCTCCTATAACAATAGTTACCAGGCCAGCTTGAAGATGTCACCTTTTCAAGCGCTCTATGGGAGGAGTTGTAGAACTCCATTGCAATGGGATCAGCCTGGAGAAAAGCAAGTGTTCGGGCCAGACATTCTACTTGAAGCTGAAGAGAACATCAAGATGGTCCGAGAGAATCTGAAGATAGCGCAATCAAGGCAGCGAAGCTATGCAGACACAAGAAGAAGAGAGCTAAGTTTCGAAGTTGGAGACTTTGTCTATTTGAAAGTGTCACCGATCAGAGGAGTCAGAAGGTTCGGAGTGAAAGGCAAGCTAGCACCCCGCTACATCGGTCCGTACCAGATTCTCGCAAGGCATGGAGAAGTGGCTTATCAGCTCAGCCTACCAGAAAATTTGTCTGCTGTGCATGATGTCTTTCATGTGTCTCAATTGAAGAAGTGCCTGCGTGTGCCAGAAGAGCAGTTGCCAGTTGAAGGTCTTGAAGTCCAGGACGACTTGACCTACGTTGAGAAGCCAATGCAAATCCTTGAGACCGCAGACAGAGTCACCCGAAGGAAGACCATCAGAATGTGCAAGGTCAGATGGAATCATCACTCTGAGGAAGAGGCAATCTGGGAGCGTGAAGATGATCTGATCGCCAAATACCCTGAGCTCTTTGCTAGCCAACCCTGAATCTCGAGGGCGAGATTCTTTTAAGGGGGATAGGTTTGTAACGCCCCGAATTTCGAGTTGAATTTTTTTCTTTTCTCTATCGCTCGCTAAATTCGGGCGTTACCCCTCTTTCCATTTCTTTTCGCTAAAACCTCACCCGTCTTCAAAACTTTAGGTTATGTGACAATAGTAAATCCTAGAGTTATTTTCTTTGGACTGCTGCACCATGCCGAACCATGCATTTCTTTGATTGTTTGAACGTGTGAAAGCATTCATATAGAAAATAGATATTAAAAAAAGGAAAATCTTTTCTTCTCTCCCCTCCCCCTCCTTCCCCTTTTTTGGCCTAGCCGCCCCCCTGGCGCGCGGCCCAGTCAGCCGGCCGGCCCAGCCGGCCTTGCCTCGCCCCCTTTCCCCCTCGCGCCGTGGGCCGGCCTGGCCGCGGCCCACCTCGCCCCCCCCCCCCCCGCGCCCCCGATTTGGGGCCATGAGCGGCCCAGCCGTGCCTCCTCCCCTCCCCCCAACTCTCTCTCCCCTCCCCTGCAGGCCTCGCCTGTCATCCCCCTCCCCTCCCCCCAAATCTCTCTCCCCTGCCCAACCCGCTGACCCCCCTGCTCGCCCGAACCGCCGCCGCCGCCTCCCTCCCCGCCCCAGTGAGCCCCTCCCTCCCCCTCTCCTCTTCTCTCTCCCCTCCCTCCTCCTTCCCCCTCCCGCCGGCGCTCTCCCCGCGGCCACGCCGCGCTCGCCACCCCGGCCGCGCCCGCTCCGATCCCACGCCGCCCCTGGCCCCGGCCGCGCCCGCCCCGGCCATGGTGGCCCCTGCCCGTCGCGCCCGCGCCGTCCCCCGCCCCGGCGTGGTGGCCGGCCGTGGCCTCGCCGACCATGGCGCCCACGCGGCGTGCCCCGCCCCACCCGCGCGCGCTCCCCTGCCCGCGGCGTCGCCCGTCCCGCCCGTGCTCGCCCACCCGTGTTCGCCCGCCCGCCCCGGCGTGTCCTGCTCGCGTCGTGATGGCCCCGGTGCGGCCTCGAGCTCGGCCCAGCGTGCCTATGGCGCGCGGCCTTGAGCTCGGCCAGCGCGCGGCCACGATGTGTGCACGGCTAGTTTGCGGCGCGTGTGTGTGCGGCCTTGCGCGCGCGCTGCTCGCATGATGCGCGCGGTGCCTTGGCTCGGCTCGCCGTGCCTTTATCTACCCCTAGACGAGCCCGTCTACCCCCTCTATATTTTATGCGCGCTAATCACGTTGTTCATGTTAATGAAATAGGAAACTCAATTTGAAAATTGGTTACGTTGGTTAATTCATATAGTTAATCGTCTAGCTCATTTAATGTTGATCGACTGAAAGTGGTCACGTTTCTATTAGTGCATGTAGCTAATCCTTATTATTGGAGCTAAGTAGAACTAGAGCACGTAACGTCTAGTTATTCTTCTACCTGTAATGCGTCTCGAGCATAAGCTTTAACCCCGGCGAGACCTTCCCCCGTCTCTTTCTAATCATGGTAAATGCAATATCGCATGTCATATTCTATGCACGTTTAATCTACTTGTTCTCTTGTATGGTGTACTGTTTGTTTCCTAATTTGAATGGATGGATGTATGTATGTTCACTCGCATAGAGAACAATTCGGTCGAGGAGCCCGAAGAACTCGCAGGAGAAGCCCCTGAGCAGCAGTCGGTTGGTGGAGGCAAGTGTCCCTTGACCTATCTTTGTCCTATTCATTCTTTAATTCACCTCCCGCATTACACATTTATACCTAAGGATTGACTAGCTTTTGTTATCCATGTCCTTGTTTACCTATTTGGGTTGGATTATTATTGCCTAGTCTTATGCTATTGCCCAACTCTAATCAATGAACATGATGAGAAAGATCAATGATACGATGTTTTCCCTCTTCTTATTCTGATGTTATACTTGTGGCCTTTAAGGGGGCTCGAGCGGTTTCTCGAGTGCCTCTCCGTAAGGACCTGTTCTTTGGATGACTGCCCGGGAAAATAGTGCAACCATGAGGGTGGAATGGGGTGCCCTTAGCTGAATAATTAGAGGATCCGGGGTGTAGTTCGCTTAGCCGTCGTGCCGTCAATGGGGCTCGGTGTATGCGGCTTGCTCTGCCAAGCTTGGGTTCGCCCCTTGGGGAGGAATGCGGTGCATTTAGGAAACCTAATGGGTGGCTACAGCCCCGGGGAATCTTTGTAAAGGCTACGTAGTGATGCCCTACTGGGTCACCTTGGTAGTGATCAATGGAGAGTCATGATCTCCGGGCAGAAAGGGAATCACGACTTGTGGGTAAAGTGCACAACCTCTGCAGAGTGTTTGAAAACTGATATATCAGCCGTGCTCGCGGTTATGAGCGGCCAAGGGAGCTCCAGTGATTAGTGGTACTAGATCAGAGATGTTCGGAGTACAGGTGGCAACGAGGTTGATGGTTCTTGGTTTTGACTCTGGTAATGGTAAGTGGTACTCTTTCTGTTTGGAAAGGAGTACGTTTGGGTTAATAACGTGGGTTAACTCTAAAACTTGGCTTTCTCTACTAGTAATAATAATCTGACCAACTAAAAGCAACTACTTGACTTACCCCCACATAAAGCTAGTCCACTACAGCCAAACAGGACACTTGCTGAGTATGTTGATGTGTACTCACCCTTGCTCTACACACCAAACCCCCCATCCCTAGGTTGTCAGCATTGCAACCCCTGCTCAGGAGAAGGCGAAGCCGTGGAAGGAGACTTCCAGGAGTTCCAAGACTACGACGAGTTCTAGGTGTGGGTTAGCGGCAACCCCCAGTCGGCTGCCTGTGATGGCCGCGTTTATCTACGTTTCTTTTCCGCACTTTGATTTATTGTAAAGACTATGTGGATGTCTCAGACATATGATGTAATCGACTACTATTTCCCTTTTAATACTATTTGAGCACTGTGTGATGATGTCCATGTTATGTAACTGCTGTGTACGTGAATTGTTGATCCTGGCACGTACATGGTTCACATTCGGTTTGCCTTCTAAAACCGGGTGTGACAAAAATTGAATAAAAAAAATTCGATTCTAATCCGATCTAATTTTTAAATCTTATAATATAAAATTTATAGCCAACAAAATATTGTAGCTGGAATGTTGAGGCCGTGAGCTATACATGGCCAATGGGCCGTGCCGGGCCAGCACGGCCCGAACCCGTCATGGGCCGGGCCAAAATAGACGGGCCGAGGCACGACACGGTTAATTGTCGGGTCGTGCCGGGTCGGCACATGGGCCTGCGTCGCAGCCCAAGCACGGCACTATTCGCTTTAATTGGGCCGTGCCGGGCCGTAGTGCCGTGCTAGGCTTTCATGTCGTGCTGGCCCAATACCCACATCGCAAACATCCATGCAAATATTGATCCATTCTAGTTTACAACCTTACAGAGCAACAACATGAAACTGAAATAGTATATTATAGTTTGTAGCATGCACATTGAGATAGCCACACAAGAAAACAAACATTAAATGTACAACCATAAGAAATAGACCTATAGACATATAGACATAGTCCAGTCGTCCAACCATTACAGCACACAAGCCATACCAGCCATTACAACACACTTGTCATAAAATAGATACATGTTTACCATCAGGCATCAGGCATACAGGAGACATCAAAAAATAGATCACCATGCTTTATAAAGAGCTATTTACATTGGTTGCCTCGTTAAAAACCTTTAGGTAAAACCCCATTTCAACTACATGGGGACAAAACCCTAAAGGAAAAAAGAGTACAACCTAGCTCTTTTAGTGATCATGTCCATCTCCACCACCAACACAAGTAGATCCTTCTTCTTGTGCATCAAGATACATGTTTGCCATTAGCTCTTCAAGATCTTTGTTCTCAACACAGTGTTGCTGCTGAACAACAGCTTGCTCCCAATCCTTGGCCAGGGACAACATCTCCGCATGTTCTGGTGTTAGATTTTGTCGTCGTTCCTCGATCAACCTGCCACATAAACTAAAAGCCGACTCAGAAGAAATAGTGGATACAGGCACAATTAAGACACCTTTAGCTAGAATTGATAAAATTGGATAGGTTCTTTTATGATCACGCCACCAACTAAGTACACTAAATGAATCATCAAACTCAGTAAGAGGATCACTATCTAGATAAGATGATAACTCAGAAATTGTGCTAGAAATAGGTGTGTTAAAAACAGTTCCATTAGAAACAGATGATGATGATGGATTAGTCCTCACAAACCTATTCCATGAAGACAATACATTACCAGATCCAATTGTTGCAGGTTGGGGTCTTTGCAAACGTACAGAACCAAATTTAGTCTCATATTTGGCATATAGAATTGACAATTGAGTTTTAACTTCAATGGAATAACTAGAGTAATCAAGATGAAGTGAATCAGAAAGAACATGCAATGCATTGTTAAAATTAGTGAGTTTAGCTCTAGGATCCAGAATGAATGCAAAAGAATACAACAATGGTATCTTCTCCCAATATTTTAGAAACTTGGATTTCATAGACACAATAACTGGTCTAAGTTTACTATCATTTTCAAATCGATTTAGGTGAGCGGCAATTTCAATAACAGCATGCATCGTTAATGGAGATGTAGGATAATATACACCTGACAGTGAAACAGTTGATAAATAGAATAACTCTAAGAATTCCAATACATGTTCAGCAATATACCAATGATCAGAAGTGAGCAAGTTCTTTTTTACCTTGTAATGAGTGTCGATGAACACAGAAAAAGTACCTTTTGTGTGGCATGAGATGCTTGAGCATAAGGTATGTAGAATTCTACCTAACATCCATATCCAATCCAAACTTTCGGGGCCGCACACCCATAGCAATACAATATGTCTTATACTGGGTAATTCGTTGATTAGAAGAATTGAGAAATGATATAGCAGTTCTAAAATCCTCAAGCAAAGTTTTTAACCTTTTTAGACCAGATTTGACAATTAAGTTTATGATATGACATGCACAACGTTGATGCATTAAAGTAGAACCAACATATGATGATAGCAATGGTGTCAACTTTTCAATAACACTAGCATTAGAAGAAGCATTATCAAGGGTAACAGATAAAACTTTAGTAGTCAAGTGGTAATCAACTAGTGCATTCATAATGCGCTCAACAATGTAAGAACCACAATGAGATACATCAATTAATCGCATACCAATAATTCTTTTTTCTAACTCCCAAGCATCATTAACGAAGTGCACTACCACACTAAGGTAGTCTTCCTTAGCGTTACCACTCCATATGTCCGATGTCAAACAAACACATGTAGCCTTAGCTAACAATTTTTTTTTACCTCAGACACCTTAGCATGAAAATAAGTTTCAAGATCCCTAGTAGTGCTCTGTCTAGAAACACGTTGAAAACGAGGGTTATGAGCAAATCTAATATATTCCTCAAAAGCATCTCTAGCACCAATGTTCAATGGAAGATCAAGTCTAGCAATCAACCGACACAATTGAGTCCTAGCATTTACAGGATCATACTCAAAATGATGCACATGACCATCAACTGTATAATGTAAATGAGTTTGAGATAATGAACCAGCAGCCTCAGCCTTTCTAGTACAAGCAGCAACATGCCTCAATAAATGACCAGTACCCCTAGTAGATTTAGCAGACAGTTCTACATTGCAAATCTTACATACAGCAGCATACCTGACTTGCTTACTATTTAAGATTTTGAATAGAGGCTTTAGATCTTTCCAAACCTCAGATGTTGATGCTCTGGTCCTCATTCTCTTGTTGTCACCACCCGCAGTGCTCTCAAGACTTGCTCCTTCGCCATCCAAACTAGCAGGACATGAGGGAGTTGAACCCAACACTGCGGCTTCCCCTTCTGCATTGCAATCATCACTATACAAACCTGGCACGCGGCCATCATCGTTGGTGGATAGTCCTGGGCAGCAAAATAACATTCCAATTAGAGGCCTGGGCGTTGCTGCTGAGCCGTTTGGGTCTGGAAAATATTTTAAAGAGAAGGGAAGCAGTACCATCCAAAGGGGAAGTAGTCGATGGCGACAACGGGGGCGTTGCTGCACGGATGGAGGCGAGAGCAGGAGGAGTAGGACGTAGTGCCGCGGGAGACACAAGGGAGCGCCGAACCCGCTCCCTCTGCTGAGCAGTCGATGCTTGGGCCCGCGGTGGAAGAGATCCGGATCCGACCACCTGCTCGCGAGTCTCCATTAGAGGGGTGCTCAGTGCTGGGCTGGGCGGCTGGAGGTACTGCGGTGGCCGGTGGGCGGCTGGGCCTACGCCCTGCGGTGGGAGCGGTGGCGAGGGAAGCGAGGGTGGCTGGCGCCCTGGCGGTTGCGGTGCGGTACGCGGTACGCCGATACTGCGGTAGTGCGGTGGCGAGAAAGCTGGGCGGCTGGAGGTACTACGGTGGTGTGAATGGTGGGCGGCTGGCGAGCGACGGAGCGGCTGCCGGCTGGCGAGGGAAGCGAGCGACGGAGAGACTAGCGACTTAGGGTTAGGTTTTGGACGGCGGCCGCTGCGGCACTGCCTCCTACGGACCGTAGACGCGGGCACTGCTGCGGACTGCGGCGGTATATGTATTAGGGATTTAGATTTTAGGGTTAGGCGGTTAGCCTGCGGACGTGCGGAAGCTGGGCCATCTGGGCCGTTTGGCGCTGCCGAGTCCGACTGACCTGCCGTCGCTGCCGATTGGCCGGTTGGGCTGCCTGGTAGTTAGGCCATAAATGGACCGGGTCGGGTCGTGCTGGGCTTTTTGGGCCGAACGAGCCAATCAGCGGGCTAAATGGGCCGTCGCTAATCGTGCCGTGCTCGTGCTGTCCAACGGGCTTGCCTTTAAGCCCAAGCACGACCCATAATAGGCCTCATGTCGACCCAGACACGAATATATCGTGCCGTGCCGTATTCATGTCGTGTCAAAATAATCGTATTTCTTGCTGGCCCATATAGCCCAGCCCGTTTGGCCACCTATAGCGTGAGCCCCGAAAATCCGACGGCCCCGCAGACAAAAAACGTGGGAATTGGAATCCCTCTCGCGCCCACGGGGCCACGCCGCCGCCCTCTCTGGCTCTCTCCATACTTGCGGGCCCCACCGGTCAGGATCTCGGCGCCTACGACAAAAAAAAAAATCGTAGCTGCTTTCCCCTACCCTTTCCGTTCTCGGAGGACGAGGGCGCGACGGCACGCGGCGAAAACGACGCGGCCGCGTCGCCAAAACCGTCGCCTCGCTTCCTCCCTCCCATGACGGGCTCGAAACCCGCGCCCGCCGCCTCGCAGAACCCTAGCGCGGTCCCGCATCGTCGTCGTCCTCCTCCTCCTCCTCCGCCGCCGGTGACAGCGGTTGCGAGGGTGCGCGAAGAAGGCGAGCTCTCCTCCGGCGCCGACGACGACGAGGTGAGCTCTCGCGCCTTCTCGACCCGCGCTCGCTCGCTCGTCCCCGGATCTAGCTGCTTCAGCTCTATCGCGTCCGCTCTACAGTTGCTTGCCGTTGACGCTTTTGACTCGTCCCGCGGCTAGGGTACCGAACTTGGATTGGCGGTGCTGGATGCTTCCTTGCTTAGGTGTTCTGATGAAGCGTGCTTGATTTGTAGCTTGGCGAATTGTTGGGGGATGGACGCGCTGTTGTGGCACTGGCTGTGGCTCTAAGACCTGGCAGCGACCGGAAGAGGGCTTCCAGTATGGGAATGGGATTGGATGCATGCTTAGGAGCTCGTTGTTCGGTGTTTAGGAGTTAGGACTATGACAACCATCTAGGGTTTAAATGCGATCTGATTCTGCTGTTATGGTTGAGCTGCCTTGAAGTTGTAGTTGCCAAGTCGGTGTTGTTGGTTTGGGTACTGTACGGTGTACATGACTGGCGCTTTAAGTGCTGTGAGATTCTGATTGATCTATTTATGCACTGCATTTATCGATTTCTCATATTTAGCATGTACATACATGATTGCATATCTGTCACCCTTTTGTGTTATGTACCTATGTATGAACATACCAATGCATTTATTGCCGATACATGAGCTTAGATTTGCAACATTTGTCGCTTATCATACTCATTAAATTGCTTCGAACAGACTCTGCAAACTCAGCTAGGTGCCGCATCCATTCTTGGGAAGTTTGTGGAGGCTGGATCTCAAGTGCCATCGGCAAGTCTCCTCGGTAAAGGTGATTAGCGATCCTGTGTTTCATGTTTTATGCCAGTTTCCTTCCATGTATTGATGGCCTGCTTCTTTACTGATCTGGCTGCGTTACCTGATACCTCTTATTCTCTGACTTAATAGGCAGTAACACCTTGATTGTCTCAAATGCTCTGAATCATAAAGCGTCTGCTCCAAGTTACAAGAAGATCATGAGGGTGAATCAGGGGCAATTCAAACCTGGCACTAACCGGAATCTTTCATGGCAGAAGCCTGTGTCAAGTGATAACCTTCTGATAACTTTCTCAGATGATGATAGTGGGGCAGACTCTGGGAAGACAGGGCGAGATAAAGTTAGGAAGGCTAGCTCTCAAGGTACACAGAGAACAGGGAACAGTATGCAAACTAGGATCATGAGAGAGGAAGTATCTCAGCAGAAAAACCTTGGTTCAAAAGTAGGTCCTGCACACTTGCCTGCTTTTCCATTCACACATAGAAATGTTGGGGCCGGCAGGGCATCAGGTAATACCTTTTTCAGGAAAGAGCTGCCTGTCCGCCAAGTTAATCCTCTAAAGTCTAAACAGAAAGTTCAAAATGGGGTAGGAGTACATTCTGAAGATCATAGGTTAGAAATCTTGCGCCATAAGATAGCTGCTAAAGAAAATGAACTAAAAGGTCAAAAAAGACCTTTGTCCGCTGTTGCTACAAAGAATGCAGATTTTTCTTCCAATCAGCCAAGGCTGCCATCTGAAAAGATAAGGCTTGAAGCTTCCAGCAGTGGTGAATATTCACGCTTTAATAGTCTGTCTGAACATAGTGGAGGACCAAATAAAAGGTTGAAGCTCAATCAGCAGTACAACCAATTTTGTAGTGACCTGACACCATTGGCACCTATTGGTTCTATATCAGGAAAAATCAATGTGCAATCTTCAGAAGTGACAAATCGGTCTGAAAATGGAATTACTATGAACCTTAATGTTAATGAAACAGATACAACAGACACAACAGAACTTGCAGATCAAATACAACAAGGTGGGGCAACTAAGAGCCTACGTCACCACAAAGATTCAGGAGGTGCTGAGAACCATGTTATGCTTGAGTCACATGATGGGCTTGCAGCACAACCACCATTTACTGACACACAAACTATACCAGAAGATACAAGTGCGTTGGCGCCTGTGACGTCAGCCCAAGCTAGGCAACAGGTACTGGCTGTTGGTACTTCACCTGTGTTAGACGGAACACCACAATTGCAACCTGGAAAGGAGGTTAGTTCTGCACTTTTGTGATGCTCTACTTATTTTTCTTGTTTATTAGTAATACATCTAATTAGTCAATGCTCAGTTAATACTTCTGCTGTGTTGCTAACCTGCTAGAATGCCCCCTGGAATGAACTATTGAGCTTGAATGCAATTGAGACACATGGTAGCAATTTGGAGCCACTAGAAATTTGTACTGATTATACCTGACACTAAACTGACTAACTGAGAAGGGTTCCTTCTGGAAGCATGTATTTCAGCATGTGCATGCTTTGATTTGATTGTTGAACTCATTTTAGTTTCTTTTTCTGGAATCATGATTTCAGTGTCAAATTTCTGTGTTAGTTACATTAATTTTTTATTACAGCAGTAAAGCACAGATAATTTGAATCATGAGTAAGGTAAGGTCAATTCCCCTCCTTTTTTCCCCGCAGAATGACGAATGTTTGAACAGCAGTGGCCAGATAGGCGTAGAGACACAGAACACAATATTGTTCTCTCTACTTGAGATGGAAGAATTACAAGACAAGGAATTGGAGGATGCTCAGGAGCATAGACAAAAATGTGAAGCTGAAGAAAGAGAAGCTCTTAGAGCTTATCGCAAAGCACAAAGAGCTTTACTTGAGGCAAATGAAAGATGTGCAATTCTTCGTAGAAAAAGGGAGATTTGCTCTTCACAAGTCCATGGTTTAATTGCAGAGAATTCTTCTTTGGTGCAGTCTTTGAGTATTCGGAATCCTGAAGATGGCCTTGCAATGCCATCACTGCTCAATTCTCAGATTCATGCAGTTAGTCAGATTCCTGAAAATCAGGGTGGTAGACACAGGCTGTGTCCTGAAGAACCTTCTCAGCAGCAAATTGATAAGCATGAAGATGAAGCACGTCCACACTATTGTGATAAGCTTGCTGCCAGCACAGCTGATCCCAGCTCTGTGAGTGCTGTCAATGCTGACAGCATCCTTTTAGATTATATGGAGGATGATCTTCTGTTCCCGACTAGACAGGCAAGATCAGAATGTGCTCTGGATGTTGAGAATCAAATGGAAGAAACTATACATGTATATGCAGAGGAAAACAGACAAGTTTCTGGTGACGGTGGTGAGGATTATGAACTTTTAGAAGCTTCTTTGAGGTCTAGATTGGTGGAAAGGTTTGGGAAGAAATCATGTTTGAATGACACCATTGATGAAGGCACTGAAGGACTTGCTGTTGGGAAAGTAGCTGCAGAACATGGCAGGCAGTCTGCATATGTTGGACATCAGTTACAGGAAGCAGAGCAGAATATTATGACAACTACTCTTGAAGGTTATACCACTTGGGTTTCTATTAGTACTTCTAATTCTAGACTTAATGATCTGTATATGCGTTGAGGCGTCGCAATATATACTGATTTACCTTGCAAGCATCCATCCATAAGCTAATCAATAAACTTCCATCTTTGTGGTGACTATGTTTAGGTTTGTTAACACACACACACACAAAATATGAATCATCTTTAATAAATATTACTGAGAAGGACAGGCCTGGTGCAGTGGTGAGAGCTGTCTCACTATGTCACCGGGTCACGGGTTCGAAGCAACCTCTCCGCATTTGCGGTGGAAGGCTGGCCTCGGTTTACCCCTTTTCTAGACCCCACTCATGTGGGAGCCTCCGGCACTGGGTATGTTCTTTTTTACATAAATATTACTGATGATAGTGAGTTTTATCACTATAATGCCATCATCTTTTTATCCTTGTGTTATCTTGCATGGAAATCTATTAAAATTTGAGTCCTGTAGGAGGAAGTCGTTACTATTTGGAGGCATCGATTCTTTCTTTTTTATGGTGATGGATAGCAAAGATCTTAAACTGTCTATACAGACAATTGGGCATACTCCTGAATATCCTAGTGTGGCTAGAAGTTATGTTTTTCTGTTTCCTCGTCTTCTTTTAGGAAATGATGAACTTATCTACACCACACATGTGAACTTCTGTGTAGCAATACTTTATTTTGTTGTGCAGGTACAATGGAGCTGGAAAATGATGGTGCTGAAAAAACTGTTGGCCTCTCTAATTCTTGTAGTGGTCCTTCAATGGGCAACTGTGATCCTGAGGACAACATTTCCTCTCTCAAAGAGTTATGCATGCCATTGGTTATGGACAGTCTTATTTTTCCTTCTTCAGCTCCACTAAATGCTGCTAGACAAATCAAGCGGGCATTTCCTGGGATTTGCAAGGAGCTTTCAGATTACAAAAATGACCATCTGACCAGTGATGCAGTGTCTGAAGTTACAGGAAGTGTACAAGATATGATACACGACCTTGTTGGAGAAAATATGAAGATGCTCCCAACTACCCAAAATGATAATAATATGGTGCACAGTGTGATTGATCCCTTCTGGCCCTTTTGCATGTTTGAGCTTCGAGGAAAATGCAATGACGAAGAGTGCCAGTGGCAACATTTTGAGCATCATGATTGGAGAAAGCTAGAGCTTACAAAACACTCTATGATCTCTGTTTCAGGTTTGCTATATGTACAATTGCTCTCTTATCGTGTTGATTACTTGACTGTATAATTCCATAATTCATACACATTATGCATTATGAATGTTTCACATTTAATTTATTGTAACAGATGATTTCATGCAGGCCAGATCCCTTATGGTTTGTCTCAGTATATTCTTCCAGTGCCAGTGTATCGTGTTGGTTCAAATCTTATTAAAGCTGATCTGAACTTGACACAGTCAGTGTTGGCTAGCAGTTTATGGCAATATTGGCAAAGGGGTTTTTGTGCTTCCTTTCCTTTACCTTTATCTGTTCAAAGAGTTCTTCCATCAGATGCACCATTCTTTCAGGCTGGTGATGGCCGGATTGCTGATTTTGATAGGAACAGACAACTACTAAAATTTCGAATGCTGGATAGCAGGAAGGTGGGTAGAGCACACTGTATTGCAGTTATCATCACATCACAGAAGTGGCATACACATTGGAGTCTGGTTCTTTACACTAAACTTATTCTTGAAGTTTTTTGCCCTTTCTATTCTTGCATAATGGCATATTGATTATGTTATATTGGTACTTGTTAACACTGCACTCTTTTCTTGTGGTTCCAATGAAAAAATGCTCTGATTTTGACAATTTCCTTCTGCACTGGACCAAGAATTTACAGACATTTAAAGTATACATTTCATAGTAGTTGTAAGTTGGAACATGATGATATGACATTTTTGGTTTGAATGAATATATTTACTTCATTGATATCTGATCTGCTTGCATTTTGATTATTGCTGTGTAACTTTATATCGTGTAGAATAAGATTGTACAGGGTTCTGTTGATATTGAATTCTTCTTGGAGGCAGCCCTTGATTTATATTGTGGAAAAGTAAACAAGCCTGACAGAATCAAGGTCAACTTCTGCATTGGATGTTGTACCTTTCAGATTAGAACATGTTTAGCTGCTTCTACACAGTTGAATTCAGGTTGGATATTGTAACGTTGGCCATTACCGTAACTCTAAATAATGTGTATTTTGCAGGCTCTTTCATTTCTGGCGCGGTCCATTGAGGCTGATCCAAGTACAGTTATCCTGTGGGTGTTTTATCTCCATATTTACTATCAAAAGGATGAAGGACTTGGAAAAGATGACATGTTTTCTGATGCGGTAAACTATTTACTGGTTGCTCTCTTGCCATTTAGTTCAAGCCTTAAACATTTTATGTTGGAATGCATTAGCTATAAACATTTTTTTTCTTTTTTATTTTTATTATTACACTGCTTGTTCTAATGTATCAGTTGCGGACCTTATTCACGCAAAAGCTAAATTTTGGTCATTTGGTATGGCTTGTTTGCTTATGGTTGCACCCCTATAGTGCCAGATTGTGCTTTCAGCTTTTTAGGACATGAAAAAACTATAGATGAGATTTAGGGCATTTTATATTTGTGGTTTACATTCAATTGATGCATGATTGCTTTATAATTTGTAGATGCTATTGTATAATTATCAACAAACCTTATACTTTGTTTTCTTTCTAGGTGCAACACAATGTTTATTCTTATGAATTATGGCTTATGTATATAAATAGTAGGTTACGCGTTGATGATCGATTGGATGCTTATAACGATGCTTTGAGCATGCTCTGCCAAATGACAGCTGAGACTGACAAGGATCTACAAGAAAGAAGTGCTTTCATACTAGACATTTTCTTACAGATGATTTACTTCCTGTGCATGTCTGGAAATATAGACAAGGCAGTTTCTAGGATTATTGGAATTCTTCCAACTGCAATGCCTGATAATTCTGGTGACAAGTTGCTTGCTGATGTCATTTCTTGCTTGACCATGTCCGACAGATGCATATTTTGGATTTCGTGCCTATATGTCTTAATTTACAGGAACCTTCCAGAGGAAATTATTGATCAGCTGGAGTTTCAGAAAGCTTTACCTCGTGCTTTAATATGGCCTTCTATTGATCCCAGTGTAGACAACAGAGATAAGATTACAGATCTTCTAAATTTTGCTGCTTGTAAGATGGCTGAAGATATTAGTGAGTGTGTTAAAAACGGGGATCCATCTTACCTGATGTTATCACAATTCCTCGCTGTTAACCACATTAGTTGTCTAGCAGCCATTGGAGGCTTAAAATCTTCTGTTGATATGCTGGTGACCTACATGAAGGAGTACCCAATGTGTCCTCAGATTCTTCTGATCTCAGCTCGGTTAGACAGAAAGCATGGTACATGTCCAGGTCTGAAAAGCTTTGATGAGTTGATCTTGAATTGGCCTAAAGAGGCACAAGGAATTCAATATATGTGGAATCAATATGTTGAACATGCTCTGGCCACTGATGCCGAGTTAGCTGAGAAGGTACTGACTTGCTGGTTTGAAGAACATGGAAAGGACTGTGATATCCAAAGCAATGCTGCTATTTGTATAGAACTGAGCAGTGAAGAACCTGGAACATCATCACTTGTTTCACCTCAGGCAGTTGGTTCTGGTCCATCTATATCAGAAGATCTCGTCTTTCGGTTACTAAACCTCTCACTGTATAAGATACTGGAGAACAACCTACAGGAAGCACAAATGGCTGCGAGTAAAGCATTGAAATTGGCTCATGGGGAGTGGTACGAGCACTGTATAAGAGAACATGCTGCAATTCATGCACTGGAGCTGGAGAAATCATCATCTTCGACAGATGCTCAAACTCGGGCTACATTCAGTTTAATCATTGGCTACCTTGCTGATCATTGCAACTTGCCCACGAGGGAGCTGCTGTCACGAAGGTTTTGCCAGAATATTAAGAAGCATAGGCTTAGGCAGCTTATAGATGATACTATTGGTTCTGTTCCTGCAGATTCTTCTCTGATAAACTCTGTCCTTGAAGTGTGCTTTGGCCCATCCCTCCTTCCAAAAAGCATTAGCGATGTGAAGTACCTGGTTGATTTTGTTGAAACAGTCATGGAGGCTCTTCCTGCAAACTATCGCCTGGGCTTGGCTGTTGGTGGATTCGTAGCTAAGCACTTCACAGGTTATGGCGCAGCCTCCACTGGGACCAGGTTCTGGGCAAGCTCTGTTCTGATCAATGCCATCTTTCGAGCTGTACCTGTCGCACCGGAATCAGTATGGCTAGAAGGTGCAGGCCTCCTGGAGAAACTGCATGCCACAGAGATTTTGAAGAGGTTCTATCAGCAGGCGGCATCGGTCTATCCCTTCTCCTTCAAGCTGTGGCACGCCCATCTGAATTACTGCAAAGCCAGTGGGAGCAACACTGAGAGCATCCTGGAGAGTGCGAGGCAGCGTGGCATCGAGCTGAATCTGACACCAACATAGTGTATCCCTTGGATCCAAGCTGCATGATGTTTTGCCAGTCGGAGATGTTGGTAGTGTTGTGTTAACTGGAGATGGCGTGTAGATATATCGGTGATCATGGTGGTGTGAGATCATTTTTGTTCTTTAGGTGCAGGTTTAGTGGGACATAGTCGTCGGTATCTTACAGCATGTGTTTCTGATGGAGTGATATGGTTAGTAAGCAGTGGTGAAGGATACAGGCATACGGGCACTGGGGCATATACCATACTTTTGGACTAGACGGGCTAGAGACTGATTTTGGAGTCCGTTATGTTTCCGTTTTCCGTTCTCTTGGTTTTCTCTGTCGTCAATGTATTATAATCATGATGATGAATGGATGGAGAAATGAGATGAGATTTTTTTGAGTTCACTCTTGCAGTTTCGGTTATTATATTTTTGTGCTGTCTTCGAATCTGATTTGGTCGACGGCATGTTTGGAAGTAAAATATTTTAAAACCAGGTTTTGGAATACTATGATTTTAAGTTGTCATGATATAATCTTTGTATTTTTTACATTGCTCTTAGCAACATATGTTTGGAGATAAAGTATCTCAAACTATAATATTTAGTATACGTGTACAAGACTAGTTATAGACAAACTTTGGGTTGGAGTAGAGTTTTAAATACTCTAAAAATATTATGGTATCTACAAAACCATGGTACACAAGGGCACAAGGCAGAGTTTTAGTTTTTTTTTACAACGTAGCCAAACATTTCTTAATAAAAATCACTATGGTATTCTCTAGTACCATGGTTTACCTTGAAACTCTAAAAATACTTTATTTTTAAATACCCCTAAATATATATAGTACTCCAAAAGCCTAGATATAATCCTAGCTAAATTTAAAGTTACATGAGGACAAAAATAAACAACTTCATAAACAGGGTAAACCAATAAACTAACTCTGTAAATCTTTTCTATTTATATTTAAATCAACTCAACTGTGTAAATCTTTTCTATTTGTATTTAAATCAACTCACAACCAGCCGCCGCGAGCCACTGCCGAACAATTTGGCTTTGTAGATGTTGGCCAGAAAACAACGGCTTCACCTAAATGTTGAAACGCATGGCCAATACAGTGTGTCCAGCCTGTTCTCCCTCTCCGAGACAAACAACAGGCTGGTTGACGTGGCCCTTCTCCAGTTCTCCGTATCCTCGTTGGCGCCGTGAACTGAGGACTAGCCGCCGCCGTCGCCGCGACCTGAAACTGGAGGCCGCCACCGCCGCGACATGGCGCACTGAACGCTGCTGCCGTGTGACGCCCAGGCAGAGAACGACATGGTAGGGAGCGACACAGGCTCAAAACGGGCACAGGCACGCGGGCGGGGGAAGAGAAATAGACGTGAGAAGTGGAGCACATGTACGCGAGGATATATATACAGCTAAAAAATATTTTTAGTTTGCGTATGGTATATATATTTGGATTCATATATAAAGTTTTTAAAAATGATTATATTTTTATACTTATTGATGATATATTTTAAAAGATATAAATGATCAAAGTTTTGCTTTAAGGACCATGCAAATACGTCCTAATCAAAGAGTAATAAGTACCCAAGGTATCTTACGCCTGCCCGCTAGAGCCGACCGAAGAGTACAAGTGGAGCAAACACCACGGTACCGCACCCGTCACACCATATTACTACGTGATGGAGAATTTGATCTATACCACTGTTAAAAATGTGGGTCTAAACAACACCACTACTACAAATATAGGTCCAAGATACACCACTCATAAATCACCTCTACTTAAATAATACCGTGATAGTTGTTAATCCCTCTCTTTCTCCACTCTAACCAAGTTCTAACAATAATTTCACATGCTTTGACTAATTTGCCCCTTACTACACAAACCTAGCCGCACGCTCGTGCAAAGGAACACAGTAAAAAACATAATCTAGACATCTCAACAAAATAATATAAAATAACTAGTTTAAAAAAATAAAATATTGACACATAGTAAAATGCACAATAACAATTATAATTCACAATGTAAAGGTCAACACAATATTTCATGAATTATAATTGTTATGTGCTCAAATATTGTGTTACTATAATTGAAATATTGTGTTGATCTTTACTCACATTATGTGCTGAAATTTTGTGAATTATAATTGTTATCGTGCATTTTACTATGTTTTAATATTTTATTTTGATCTATTTATATTATATTATTTTGATGGGATGTCTAGATCATGTTTTTATGTTGGATTAATGTGGGCTTGGTACAATTAATATTCAATAATAGTCAATGCTAATGTCTCACTTTAATGCTACAGTGTACCAATAATTTAGCACCATATTGGAAGTTCAATGGACAAATCAATCAACTTAAATAGGTGGACCATTGTTGCATCTATTGAAAAGTTGAGAAAGCGATGAAGGACTGCCACACACGTGTGCGCGCCGCCGCGGGCGGTCGGGCCGTGACATGCTGTGGTGTAGTTTGTGGTAGATAACACCTTGGTCCGAATATTCCTTTCAAACGGTTGAACATTTTGTCTGGAGTGATGACCGTCATGATGACTGTCTGTTTCCTGTCTTATAGCTAGTAATAGACTTCAGCTACTCATCTGTTTCTAGTTCTAATGGCGCGACTGTTACTGTCTGTTGTCCTTCTCCCCTCCTTCTGACTGCGTATAAGAATTGAGGGGGAGGATGCTCTTCCTGTTACACGCGCGATCTCTCACACGCATTGCAAACAACACGTCCCCGTCCCACTTTCTACAAGCATAGGGAGATTGGGAGAGCAGGCCTCCGAAATCGTCGTCCGTAGAGGTACACTTGCACGGGTGTGCAGGCGATCAGGTTTTTGGGGAGCGTACTCGTGTCTGCTCGTTTCATCCGTTCGACCAGCATCGCTTCGTCTACTTCTGCTGTTCATCTTCTAGCGACCGTTCGAGGGACTGCACGACATACATCTTCCTGCATGGATTGTGTACGACTACATCGAACATACACACGAGATGTCTCGTGTGAATGAAGCCACTAATGCTTTGAGCATCAGCCCCTCCGCAAGGTACTTTCTATTTTACGTTCTTGTGCATGTTTTATTTCTGTTTACTGCTTATGCGAGTAGTTATACACACATGCACATACATGTGATCACATATATCACACTGTTCTTCTGGATTAATTTAAACTGATAATGCCTAATTTTCTAACAATCCAAAAACCTGATATTAGGCATTTTTCTATTAGTGGTTTTGCTGCTACATTAAAACCATGTGAACCATTTGATGGGACATTTTACAAGAGATTACGTAGTAAGATGATACTGTGTTTGATAGTAATGAACTGCTATCACACCGCACAGGGGAAACCCGAACATTTCACTCCTGAAGAGGAGAGAATGTTCGACGTTGCCGATAACCTGTTTTGAGGCGTCGTGATTGGCGCTCTTGTCAACAAGTATGTTGATTCTTACCTAACTTGCACATCTGCAAAAGAATTAGGGGATGCATTAGATGAGAAATTCAGTGTTTCTGATGCCGGTAGCGAGCTGTACATCATGGAGTAGTTGTTTGACTATAAGATGGTGGAAAACCGTCCTATAGTTGAACAAGCTCATGAAATACAGGCACTGACCAAGGAACTCGAACAATTCCATGTGTCTTTCCTGACAAGTTCGTGGCCACGGTATTATCGCTATGCTGCCACCTTCTTGGAAAGACTTTGCTACCACTCTAAAACATAGGAGACAAGAGTTTATTGTGACTGAGCTTATTGATTCTCTTGAAGTTGAGGAGAGGGCGAGAGCAAAAGACACTCGTGGAAAAGGAATTAAGACTTCTGGTGCCGATATGGTACAAAAGAAGAATTCCAATGCACCACATAATAATAAAAAGAAGAACAAGCAACAGAATGCCACGAAGCCCAAGCAGGCAGCCACGTTCAAAAAGAAGAACACATGAGCTGGTTGTTTTGTTTGTGGGAGTACTGATCATTGAGCAAGTGCCTGTCCAGACCACAAATCTAAGCAAGAGAAAAAACCAGCCCAAAGAAGAAAACAATAAACATGGTTGTTAGCGAGACTGGAGAAGGAACATCGGGATATGGTAATCTTTTACCTACTGTTCTTTCAGTGTGTCAATCCCCTAAGTGGTGGGCTGATACTGGTGCTAATATTCATGTGTGTGATGATATTTATTTGTTTTCTTATTATCAATGCAAAGGGACTAGAGCCTTGCTGATGGGAAACAGATCACATGCGCGTGTTCTTGGTGTGGGTACAGTCATTCTAAAGTTTACTTTGGGAAAGACGGTGCTATTTTGAAGAACATGTAGCATGTACCATCTATCAAAAAGAATCTTGTTAGTGGCTCACAATTATGTCGAGATGGCTATAAACTTGTTTTCGAGTCTAATAAATGTATACTATCAAAGTATGAAACATTTGTTGGAAAAGGCTATGACAGTGGAGGTTTGTTCCGCTTATCTTTGCATGATACATGTAATAAGTCTGTGAACAATGTTGTTTCGAATGAGTCGAATATTTGGCATTCACAACTTTGTCATATCAATTTTGGTTGTGTGTCACGATTAGCAAATTTAAATTTAATCCTGAAATTTGATTTAGTAAAATGTTCTAAGTGCCAGGTGTGCGTGCAATCTAAACAACCTCGCAAGACTTATAAGGCTACAGAGGCGAGGAGTTTGGCACCAGTAGACTTAATACATTCCGATTTATTTGAGATGGACATAATATTGACTAAAGGAGGCAAGCGATATTTTATTACTTTTATCAATGATTCTACTAGATTCTATTATGTGTATCTCTTAAAATCAAAAGATGAAGCTTTGCATTATTTTAAGACCTATAAAGCTGAAGTCGAAAATCAACTCGATAGGAAAATTAAACGATTAAGGTCTGATCGTGGTGGAGAATATTTTTCGTGTGATTTTTTTTTTGATTTTTGTGTGGAACATGGTATTATTCATGAGAGGACACCGCCATACTCACCACAATCCAATAAGAAAGGAAGAAATTAAATATCTCCTATTTGCGCACATAGGGTTGTTTGGCTAAAGTGAATGTGCCAATTAACAAGAAGCACAAATTAGGACCGAAAACTGTTGATTGTGTTTTATTTGGGTATGCTTTCCACAACATTGAATATAGGTTTTTAATAATAAACTCTAGAGTATCGGACATGTTGGTTGGTACAATTATGGAGTCCAGAGATGCTACATTTTTTAGGACAAAATTCCTATGAAAGTTACACATGATACGTCTAATGATGATTCAACGATACCCCATGAGCATTTTATTTCGGTAGAACACACTGAGAAATCTGAAAGGGAAATGTGCCCTTGGGCTATTTCCATATTGTTTTGGTGATTAGATACACAACACACTATGTGTGAACTAACATAATATTGAGCAAATGAATATCTAGATGGATCAAATGTGAAGGTAAGTTCTAGACACTTAGTCAATTGTTTTATGTGCTAAACTTGCTTTTCTAAGTGCCAGGAACTCAATTAAGTCAAGTCCAGAGAAGGAAAAAAGTTCATATGAAGCAACCAGTAATGCACCAGCTGCGGGTGCACCGGACAGTGTCCGGTGTGCACCGGACACTGTATGGTGCCTAGGCTGGCTCAGCGACAAACTCGCTGCTCTCGGGAATCGCTGAGGACGCCACAGCTAAAATTCACCGGACTGTCCGGTGAGCCAACAGCGTCCGCGCTAACGGTCGGCAGCGCGATCGACGCGTGGCCAGAGGCAATGGTCACTAGGCCGCACCTGACTGTCCGGTGTGCACCGGACAGTGTCCGGTGTGCCAAGGGGACCGAGGGTTCAACGGTCGGATTCGCCAAAGAAGGAAACAAATCGTGCACTGTTCATGTCCGGTGGTGCACTGGACTGTCCGGTGTGCCAATGGACAGAAGACAAGAATTGCCTACCAAATGGAGTTACAACAGCTCCTAGCTGCCTTGGGGCTATAAAAGGGACCCCTAGGCGCATGAAGCAGTACACCAAGCCTCCATTGAACATCCTAAGACGCCTAGACTCCGCAAGCATGCATCCGAATCATTGTGTTTGAGATTTGAGCACTTGTTGAGTTGTGAACTCTCTGCACTGTGTTTGTGTGCTCGTTTCTTGACTTGTGTGCGTGTCGCTATTGTGACTCTAGCTCTTACGTGTGTTTCTATTCCCTCCCTTACTCTTGTGGTTTTCATTGTGATCAATATTGTAAGGGTGAGAGGCTCCAACTTATGGAGATTCCTCACAAAGGGAACATCTGCTATAAGGAAGAAAACCGTGGTATTCAAGTGGATCATTGGATCGTTTGAAAGGGGTTGAGTGCAACCCTCGTCCATTGGGACGCCACAACGTGGAAGTAGGCAAGTGTTCTACTTAGCCGAACCATGGGATAAAATCGCTGTGTCATCTGTTGTTATTCGTGTGCGATTCTCTCTGCTTCTACTCACCTGATAATTGCTCTAAGTTTAATACTCACCTTGTGAAGAGCAATTAAGTGAAGAAGTCATCTCTTTCTCTCTAGACATATCACCTTGGTTTTGATTCCACTAATATTTCATAAACCAAGTTTGTGCCATTTAGTGTTAATTTTTACAGGATCACCTATTCACCCCCCTCTAGGTGCTCTCAACATCCCATATACATAATTCTATGGAAGATGACAATGTATCAACTCGAAAGAGTAAGAGACCAAGAATTGCAAAGTCCTTTAGTGATGAATACATTGTATATCTTATGGATGACACAACAAGTACCATTGAAGAGGCATATTCCTCTCCTGATGCTGACTTTTGGAAGGAAGCAATAAGGAGTGAGATGGATTCTATTATGTCTAATGCAACTTGGGAGGTCATTGAGCATCCTTATGGGTGTAACCCCATTGGGAGTAAATGGGTGTTCAAGAAAAAGCTTAGTCCTGATGGTACTATTGAAAGGTACAAGGCGAGGCTTGTAATTAAAGGTTATTCACAGAAGGAAGGTGAGGATTTCTTTGATACTTACTCACATGTGGCTCGATTGACCACATTTCGTGTGCTACTTTCTTTGGCTGCCTCTCATGGTCTGAAAGGGAAATAGGCTTACACCTTTTCCTAAATTGATTTTGGTGGTTGAATTGCCCAACACAAATAATTGGACTAACTAGTTTGCTCTAGATTATATGTTCTACAGATGCCAAAGGTTCATCTACAAACTATACTAAATCGACTGTCCGGAATACCGTAGATTATTCCGGACAGGAGAAGCTTTTCGGAAAAACAGGCCAAGCGCGGACCGTCAGGGCCTTTGCGGCGGACCGTCCGCGACACCTAAATGACCCTCGGACAGAACCAATGCAAAAACACATGTCTCTACTGTGGACCGTCCGATGGAAGAGCAAGCAACGTCCGAGACCACGCGCGGACCGTCCGGCCTCAGGTGCGGACCGCCCGGTAGGTGAGGAACCGAAAAACCCGAAGGTGACGGGTTCGGTAAAATGAATTATAGCGTCCTTGTGGACCGTCCGGGGTGCACGACCGGACCGTCCGCGACTGCCTTTATCTGACATCTGACGTCGCATTAAATGCAATATAGCCGTTGATATAGCCGTTACTGCTGACCGTTACGTTTTCAGTTGTTGATCTGCAGGGGCGGACCGTCCGGACCAAGGGCGCGGACCGTCCGCGGTCGGCAGAAAGGAGCAACGGCTAGGAAGTGGTTGGTGGCTATAAATACAACCCCAACCACCTCCATTCACTTCACCCAAGCATTCCAACCTTCAACATTCAATACAAGAGCTAGCAATCCATTCCAAGACACAATCAAAGCCTCCAATCTCTCCAACTTCCACAATTGAGACAAGTGATCATTAGTGATTATTGACTTGAGAGAGAGAGAGAGAGAGTGATTCGTGTGTTATTTGTCGCTCTTGTCGCTTGGCTTTTGCAATCGTGCTTTCTTCCTTCCCATTCTTATTCTCAAGGCACTTGTAATCAAAGCAAGAGACACTAAGTTTGTAGTGGTCCTTGTGGGGTCTAACTGACCCGTTTGATTAAGGAGAAAGCTCACTCGGTGTAAGTGACCGTCTGAGAGAGGGAAAGTGTTGAAAGAGACCCGGTCTTTGTGACCACCTCAACGGGGAGTAGGTTTGCAAGAACCGAACCTCGGTAAAACAAATCATCGTGTCACTCTCGCTATTTGCTTGTGATTTGTTTTTCACCCTCTCTTTCGGACTCGATTATATTTCTAACGCTAACCCCGGCTTGTAGTTGTGCTTAAAGTTTGTAAATTTCAGATTCACCCTATTCACCCCCTCTATGCGACTTTCAATTGGTATCAGAGCCCGGTGCTTCATTAGAGCTTAACTGCTCGAAGTGATGTTGGGAGATCACGCCAAGAAGATGGTGATCGGCGGTGAGAAGTCCGCTACAAGTCACGGGAAGGCTCCATCAAGGGAGTCCGCCAACAAGAAGAAGGATGGATCCCCTTCACGCACTCGATCGCACAAGAGTGGCGAGAAGAAGAAGAAAATGAAGAAAGTGGTCTACTACGAGACCGACTCTTCCTCGCCCTCTACATCCGGATCCGACGTCGCGTCCGTCACTTCTAAGCACTAAGAGCGCAAGAAGTATAGTAAGATTCCCCTACACTATCCTCGCATTCCTAAACATACTCCATTACTTTCCGTCCCATTAGGCAAACCCCCGACATTTGACGGTGAAGATTATTCTAGGTGGAGTGATATGATGAGATATCACCTAACCTCACTCCACAAAAGTATATGGGATGTTGTTGAGTTTGGTGTACAGGTACCATCCGTAGGGGATGAAGATTATGATGAGGACGAGGTAGCCCAAATCGTGCACTTCAACTCCCAAGCCACCACTATACTCCTCACCTCTCTAAGTCGAGAGGAGTATAACAAGGTGCAAGGATTGAAGAGCGCCAAGGAGATTTGGGACGTGCTCAAGACCGCGCACGAAGGAGATGAGGTGACCAAAATCACCAAGCGGGAGACAATCGAGGGGGAGCTCGGTCGGTTCCGACTCAACCAAGGCGAGGACCCTCAAGCCATGTACAACCGGCTAAAGACCTTGGTGAATCAAGTGCGCAACCTCGGGAGCAAAAAATGGGATGACCATGAAATGGTCAAGGTTATTCTTAGATCACTCATTTTTCTTAACCCTACGCAAGTTCAATTAATACGTGGTGATCCAAGATATACACTAATGTCCCCCGAGGAAGTAATAGGAAAATTTGTGAGCTTTGAGTCGATGATCAAAGGCTCAAAGAAAATCATCGAGCAAGATGGCCCCTCCACGCCCGAAGCACAACCGGTCGCATTGACGCCTCCAAGCTCGACAATGAGGAGATGGCGCTCATCATCAAGAGCTTCTGCCAAATCCTCAAGCAAAGGAGGGGAAAGGACTACAAATCTCGCTCCAAGAAAGTGTGCTACAAGTGTGGTAAGCCCAGTCATTTTATTGCAAAATGTCCATTATCAAGTGACAGTGACAGGGGCGAAGACAAGAAGGGCAAGAGGAGAGAAAATAAGAGATACTACAAGAAGAAGGGCGGCGATGCCCATGTATGCCGCGAGTGGAACTCCGACGAGAGCTCCACCGACTCCTCCTCCGACGAGGACGCCGCCAACATCGCCGTCACCAAAGGGCTCCTCTTCCCCAACGTCGGCCACAAGTGCCTTATGGCAAAGGACGGCAAAAGGAAGAAGGTAAAATCAAGATCCTCCACTAAATATGCATCCTCTAGTGATGAAGACAATTCTAGTGATGAGGAGGATAACTTGCGCACCCTTTTTGCCAACCTAAACATGCAACAAAAAGAAAAGTTGAATGAATTAATTAGTGCTATTCATGAGAAGGATGAACTCTTGGACACCCAAGAGGACTTCCTAATTAAGGAAAACAAGAAGCATGTTAAGGTTAAAAATGCTTATGCTCTAGAAGTAGAAAAATGTGAAAAATTATCTAGTGAGCTAAGCACTTGCCATGATATTATTGCCAACCTTAAAAATGAGAATGCTAGATTAATTCCTAAGGTTGATTCAAATATTTGTGATGATTCAATTTCCAATCTTAGAGATGATAATGTTAGTTTACTTGCTAAGATTGAAGAATTGAATGTTTCTCTTACTAGCCTTAGAAATGAAAATGAAAAATTGATTGCTAAGGCTAAGGACTTAGATGTTTGCAATGTTACCATTTCCAATCTTAGAAGTGAAAATGACATTTTACATACTAAGATTGTTGAACTAAAATCTTGCAAACCCTCTACATCTACCGTTGAACATGTTTCCATTTGCACTAGATCTAGAGACATTAATGTTGATGCTACTCATGATCATCTAGCTTTACTTAAGAAACAAAATGATCACATAGCTCAACTTAATGCCAAAATTAATGAGCATGACTTGGAAAATGAAAAATTTAAATTTGCTAGAAGCATGCTCTATAGTGGGAGACGCCCTGGCATCTAGGATGGCATTGGCTTCCAAAAGGGAGACAATGTCAAACTTAATGCCGCTCCTAAAAGATTGTCTAACTTTGTTAAGGGCAAGGCTCTCATGCCTCAGGATAACGAGGGTTACATTTTGTACCCTGCTGGTTATCCTGAGCACAAAATTAGGAGAATTCACTCTAGGAAGTCTCACTCTGGCCCTAATCATGCTTTTATGTATAAGGGTGAGACATCTAGCTCTAGGCAATCAACCCATGCAAAATTGCCTAAGAAGAAAACTCCTATTGCATCAAATGATTCTAACATTTCATTTAAAACTTTTTATGCATCTTATGTTTTGACTAACAAATCCGACAAAGTAGTTGCCAAGTATGTTGGGGCAAGCACAAGGGGTCAAAGACTTGTGTTTGGGTACCCAAAGTTCTTGTATCTAATGTCAAAGGACCCAAAACCGTTTGGGTACCTAAAATCAAGAACTAAACTTGTTTTGTAGGTTTATGCATCCGAGGGCTCAAGTTGGATCATCGACAGTGGGTGCACAAACCATATGACAGGGGAGAAGAAGATGTTCTCCTCCTACGATAAAAACCAAGATCCCCAACGAGCTATCACATTCGGGGATGGAAATCAAGGTTTGGTCAAAGGACTGGGTAAAATTGCTATATCTCCTGACCATTCCATTTCCAACGTTTTTCTTGTAGATTCCTTAGATTACAATTTGCTTTCCGTTTCTCAATTATGCAAAATGGGCTACAACTGTCTTTTTACGGATATAGGCGTTACTGTCTTTAGAAGAAGTGATGATTCAGTAGCATTTAAGGGAGTGTTAGAGGGTCAGCTATACTTGGTAGATTTTGATAGAGCTGAACTCGACACTTGCTTAATTGCTGAGACTAACATGGGTTGGCTCTGGCACCGCCGACTAGCCCATGTTGGGATGAAGAATCTTCATAAGCTTCTAAAGGGAGAGCACATTTTGGGACTAACCAATGTTTATTTTGAGAAAGACAGGATTTGTAGCACATGTCAGGCAGGGAAGCAAGTTGGTGTTCATCATCCACACAAGAACATCATAACGACCGACAGGCCACTCGAGCTCCTACACATGGACCTATTCAGCCCGATAGCTTACATAAGCATCGGCAGGAGTAAGTACTGTCTAGTTATTGTGGATGATTATTCTCGCTTCACTTGGGTGTTCTTTTTGCAGGAAAAATCTCATACCCAAGAGACCTTAAAGGGATTCTTGAGACAGACTCAAAATGAGTTCGGCTTACGGATCAAAAAGATTAGAAGTGATAACGGAACGGAGTTCAAGAACTCACAAATCGAAGGCTTCCTTGAGGAGGAGGGCATCAAGCATGAGTTCTCTTCTCCCTACACGCCAAAACAAAATGGTGTAGTGGAGAGGAAGAATTGAACTCTATTGGACATGGCAAGGACCATGCTTGATGAGTACAAGACTTCAGATCGGTTTTGGGCGGAGGCGGTCAACACCGCGTGCTACGCCAACAACCGGTTGTATCTACACCGAATCCTCAAGAAGACATCGTATGAACTCCTCACCGGTAAAAAGCCCAATGTTTCATATTTTAGAGTCTTTGGTAGCAAATGCTTTATTCTTGTCAAAAGAGGTAGAAAATCCAAATTTGCTCCTAAGGCTGTAGAAGGCTTTTTACTAGGATATGATTCAAACACAAGGGCATATAGAGTCTTCAACAAGTCCTCTGGACTAGTTGAAGTTTCTTGTGACATTGTGTTTGATGATACTAACGGCTCTCAAGTAGAGCAAGTTGATCTTGATGAGCTAGATGATGAAGAGGCTCCGTGCGTCGCACTAAGGAACATGTCCATTGGGGATGTGTGTCCTAAAGAATCCGAAGAGCCTCCACAAGCACAAGATCAACCATCTTCCTCCATGCAAGCATCTCCACCAACTCAAGATGAGGATGAGGCTCAAAATGATGAAGGAGAAGATCAAGAAATTAAGCCACCTCAAGAGGAGAGCAATGATCAAGGGGGAGATGCCTATGATCAAGATGAGGAAGATGAACAAGTTCCAAGACCGCCACACCCAAGAGTCCACCAAGCAATTCAACGAGATCACCCCGTGAACACCATTCTCGGCGATATTCAAAAGGGGGTAACTACTCGATCTCATGTTGCTCATTTTTGTGAACATTACTCTTTTGTTTCCTCTATTGAGCCACACAGGGTAGAGGAAGCACTTCAAGATTCGGATTGGGTAGTGGCAATGCAAGAGGAGCTCAACAACTTCACAAGGAATGAGGTATGACATTTAGTTCCACGTCCTAACCAAAATGTTGTAGGAACCAAGTGGGTTTTCCGCAACAAGCAAGATAAGCATGGTGTGGTGACAAGGAACAAAGCCCGACTTGTGGCCAAGGGATATTCACAAGTCGAAGGTTTGGATTTCGGTGAAACTTATGCACCCGTAGCTAGGCTAGAATCAATTCGCATTTTACTTGCCTATGCTACTTACCATGGTTTTAAGCTTTATCAAATGGACGTGAAAAGTGCTTTCCTCAATGGACCAATCAAGGAAGAGGTCTATGTTGAGCAAACTCCCGGCTTTGAAGATAGTGAGTACCCTAACTATGTTTATAAACTCTCTAAGGCGCTTTATGGGTTCAAGCAAGCCCCAAGAGCATGGTATGAATGCCTAAGATATTTTCTTATCACTAATGGCTTCAAAGTTGGAAAAACCGATCCTACTTTATTTACTAAAACACTTGCAAATGATTTGTTTGTATGCCAAATTTATGTTGATGATATTATATTTGGGTCTACTAACGAATCTACATGTGAGGAATTTAGTAGGATCATGACTCAAAAGTTCGAGATGTCTATGATGGGGGAGTTGAAGTACTTCTTAGGATTTCAAGTGAAGCAACTCCAAGAGGGAACCTTCATTAGCCAAACGAAGTATATTCAAGACATTCTAAACAAGTTTGGGATGAGGGATGCCAAGCCCATCAAGCCACCCATGGGAACCAATGGGCATCTCGACCTCGACACGGGAGGTAAATCCGTAGATCAAAAGGTATACCGGTCGATGATAGGTTCTTTACTCTATTTATGTGCTTCACGACTGAACATTATGCTTTCCGTATGCATGTGTGCAAGATTCCAAGCCGATCCTAAGGAAGCTCACCTTAGGGCCGTAAAACGAATCTTGAGATATTTAGTTTATACTCCTAAGTTTGGCCTTTGGTACCCTAGAGGATCCACATTTGATTTAATTGGTTATTCGGATGCCGATTGGGCGGGGTGTAAAATTAATAGAAAGAGCATATCGGGGACTTGCCAGTTCTTGGGAAGGTCTCTGGTGTCTTGGGCTTCAAAGAAGCAAAATTCTGTAGATCTTTCTACCGCCGAAGCCGAGTATATTGCCGCAGGCTATTGTTGCGCGCAATTGCTTTGGATGAGGCAAACCCTTAGGGACTATGGTTACAAATTAACCAAAGTTCCTCTTCTATGTGATAATGAGAGTGCAATCCGCATGGCGGATAATCCCGTTGAGCATAGCCGCACTAAACACATAGCCATTCTGTATCATTTCTTAAGAGATCACCAACAAAAGGGGGATATCGAGATTGCATATATTAACACCAAAGAACAATTAGCCGATATCTTTACCAAGCCATTAGATGAACAAACATTTACCAAACTTAGGCATGAGCTAAATATTCTTGATTCTAGGAATTTCTTTTGATGTTTTGCACACATAGCTCATTAAAATACCTTTGATCATATCTCTTTCATGTGCTATGACTAATGAGTTTTCAAGTGTATTTCAAACTAAGTCATAGATTGAAAGGGAAAAGGAGTCTTCGGCAAAGACAAAGGCTTCCACTCCACTCCATTGCATTACTCATCCTTTGCCGTCGCTCCGCAACGCTCTCCAACTTTGGTATAATCTTCACTCATATGTTATTTACCATAGGGAGAGAAAGTAGTAAGGGCTTATATTTCACTCAAGTATCTGTTTTTGGCGATTCATGGCAAAGGGGGAGAAAGTATTAGCCCAAAGCAAAAGGACCGCACCACCACCAATTTTCAAAAAATTTGAGTTAAGAAAAGATTTTTCAATTGATGATTTTTCAATCGTATCTTATTTTTGATAAAATTTCAAATTGGTACAACCTCTTCAAAACTAATATCTAAAAAACCCTCTTGAACACTAAGAGGAGGATTTGATTGAGGGGGAGTTTTGTTTAGTCAAAGGAAAATCATTTGAAACAGGGGGAGAAAATTTCAAATCTTGAAAATGCTTCTCAAAATCTTATTCATTTACCTTTGACTATTTGCAAAAAGGACTTTGAAAAGAATTTGCAAAAGAATTTGCAAAAACAAAACATGTGGTGCAAGCATGGTCCAAAATGTTAAAAATAAAGAAATCAATCCATGCGCATCTTATGAGAATTTATTGGTTCAATTCTTAGTATCCTTTACACTTACATTATACAAACTAGTTCAATTATGCACTTCTATACTTGCTTTGGTTTGTGTTGGCATCAATCACCAAAAAGGGGGAGATTGAAAGGGAAATAGGCTTACACCTTTTCCTAAATTGATTTTGGTGGTTGAATTGCCCAACACAAATAATTGGACTAACTAGTTTGCTCTAGATTATATGTTCTACAGATGCCAAAGGTTCATCTACAAACTATACTAAATCGACTGTCCGGAATACCGTAGATTATTCCGGACAGGAGAAGCTTTTCGGAAAATCAGGCCAAGCGTGAACCGTCCGGGCCTTTGCGGCGGACCGTCCGCGACACCTAAATGACCCTCAGACAGAACCAATGCAAAAACACATGTCTCTACTGTGGACCGTCCGATGGAAGAGCAAGCACCGTCCGAGACCACGCGCGGATCGTCCGGCCTCAGGTGCAGACCGTCCGGTAGGTGAGGAACCGAAAAACCCGAAGGTGACGAGTTCGGTAAAATGAATTATAGCATCCTCGCGAACCGTCCGAGGTGCACGACTGGACCGTCCGCGACTGCCTTTATCTGACATCTGACGTCGCATTAAATGCAATATAGCCGTTACTGCTGACCGTTACATTTTCAGCTGTTGATCTGCAAAGGCGGACCGTCCGAACCAAGGGCGCGGACCGTCCGCGGTCGGCAGAAAGGAGCAACGGCTAGGAAGTGGTTGGTGGCTATAAATACAACCCCAACCACCTCCATTCACTTCACCCAAGCATTCCAACCTTCAACATTCAATACAAGAGCTAGCAATCCATTCCAAGACACAATCAAAGCCTCCAATCTCTCCAAGTTCCACAATTGAGACAAGTGATCATTAGTGATTAGTGACTTGAGAGATAGAGTGATCCGTGTGTTATTTGTCGCTCTTGTCGCTTGGCTTTGGCAATCGTGCTTTCTTCCTTCCCATTCTTATTCTAAGGCACTTGTAATCAAAGCAAGAGACACTAAGTTTGTAGTGGTCCTTGTGGGGTCTAAGTGACCCGTTTGATTAAGGAGAAAGCTCACTCGGTCTAAGTGACCGTCTGAGAGAGGGAAAGTGTTGAAAGAGACCCGGTCTTTGTGACCACCTCAACGGAGAGTAGGTTTGCAAGAACCGAACCTCGGTAAAACAAATCATCGTGTCACTCTCGCTATTTGCTTGTGATTTGTTTTTCACCATCTCTTTCGGACTCGATTATATTTCTAACGCTAACCCCGGCTTGTAGTTGTGCTTAAAGTTTGTAAATTTCAGATTCGCCCTATTCACCCCCCTCTAGGCGACTTTTATGGTCTTCTCATCCATCAAATGGATGTTAAGACAACATTCCTAAATGGAAAACTAGGTGAGGAAATTTACATGGAGCAGCTAGTGGGTTTGTAGCAAATGGTCAAGAAGGCATGGTGTGTAAATTATTGAAATCTTTATATGGCCTAAAACAAGCACCTAAGAAATGACATGAAAAGTTTGATAGAACTTTGACATCTGCCAACTTTGTTGTGAACGAAGTAGACAAATGTGTATACTATCGGTATGGTGGGGGCGAGGGAGTAATTTTATGCCTATATGTTGATGACATTCTAATCTTGGGGACAAGTCTTGATGTGATTAAAGAGGCAAAAGACGTTTTGTCTAATAATTCTGAAATGAAAGATTTGGGAGAAGCTGATGTTATCCTTAACATTAAGTTACTGAGAAAAGGCAATGGTGGGATCACACTTGTGCAATCCCATTATGTGGAAAAAGGTTATGAGTCGCTTTGGTTTTAATGAATGTGAACCTACTCCAACGCCTTATGATCCTAGTAAGCTATTGAAGAAAAATCGAAGGATAGCTAGGGATCAATTGAGATATTTTCAAATAATAGGTTCATTCATGTATTTAGCTAGCGCTACGAGGCCTGACATCTCGTTTGCTGTGAGCAAACTTAGCTGATTTGTTTCAAATCCAGGAGATGATTACTGGCATGCTCTTGAGAGAGTTTTGCGCTATCTAAAAGGTACTATGAGTTTAGGCATTGTCACAACCGGTTTTGTAAGGTAAATCGAATGCGAACCATGTACGTGCCAGGATCAGAACTCACGTACACAGCGATTACATAATTGGACATCATCACACAATGCTTGAATTAAATAGCGAAAAGGTACTTAGTTACATCAAGATGTCTGAGACATCCACAGAGTCTATTACATAAACATAGTGTTCAAAATTAATATCAAAGTGCGGAGTAACGAAACGTAGAATGTAAGCCTACACAGGCAGCTGACTGGGGGTTTGCCACTAAGATAAACTAGAACTCATCGTACTCCTGGAACTCCTCGAAGTCATCCATGTTGCCAGCATCACCTCCTGAGCACTGAGAGTAATGGGGACAACCTGGGGTGGGGTGGTTTGTAAAGCAAGGGTGAGTACACATCAACGTACTCAGCCAATGTCCTGTTTGGCTAAAGTGGACTAGCTGTATATGGAGTTGAGGTTAAGCAGTTGCTTTTAGTTGGTCAAATATTTATTATTATTAGTAGAGCCAAGTTTTAGTAATAAACCCAGTTATTACCCAAAAGTACCTCCTCAAAAGAGGAAATACCAGAGATCAGATTTTATATTATCATTATTAACCATCATCATAAAAGTAACCATTGTTCTTCTAATCGAAGAGGATCCCAAGGCTGCTCTTAATCGTGATCTCGACTGATATACCAGTTTTTAACACTCTGCAGAGGTTGTACACTTTACCCACAAGTCGTGATCCCTGTATGCCTCGGGTCGATCAAACCCTCAAACGCTACCAAGGTGAGTCGGCAAGGTTTCACTACGTAGCCTTTACAAAGACTCCCCTGGTGCATAGCTGCTCGTTAGGTTTCACCAGTCGTACAAACGCAGTACACCTCCCCAAGGTGGGTGACTAACAAAAACCAAATCGAACGAACCTTTGCACCCCAACCTTGGCAGAACAAGCACTACGCCCCGACTTCCATTGACGGCCCTCCGGCAAAGCCAACTACACCCCCAGGTTCATCTAATTAATCAGCTAAGGGCGTCCCATTCCACCCTCATGGTTGTACTATTATCCCGGGTGGTCACTCCACGAACAGGTCCTTACAGAGAGGTACTAAGGAAAAAGGCCTGAGCCCCCTAAGGTATCACAAGATCATCCACATAATCAGGATAACAGTATCGTATCATAATGTTCACATCATGTTCATTGATTAAGTTAAGGCAATAGCAACATGCTAACCATGATAACCCAAAAGGTAAACAAGGGTAAGGTAAATACAGACTAGTCAATCCTTAGGTTTCATAAAGTAATGCGGGACAATGAATTATAAAGTATGTAGGACATAATGGGTCAGAGGACACTTGCCTTCACCAGGTTGTTGCTCAGGGAGGTCTCCAACAACACACTCAGGAATCTCGGACTGCTCGTTGTCTAAATAAAGCGAGCATACATTCAATACGTTTGGAAAGTACAAATGAACATCACACCAAACATGTACAAACATTGGAACACATCTTAGAAAGACATAATACTACATAAGGGATAATGAATTCAAAGTGGGACATGAACTATAACATGAATTAACCTCATTTGAAAATAGATTACTATTTCCCTAAGTGTTATTTACAAGTACATAATCATAGATCAATTTACTTTATTGTGACCCAATATTTAGAACAGAGACGAACTCATGTAATACGTATTACTAATCTCACAAGCTTAAACCAGTTTAAATCCCTAAGGTTCTCCTTTTATTTAATTTATTAAATAAATTAAACTACATCTACATAAAAAATAGAGTGTGTAGACAATAAGTGAAACCATTTTATTTAAACAGAGAATAATTCTATGAGCATTTTGCAATTTGAATCACTCAATTTAGAGTTCATATGCAAAAGTTATGAAATAAACAAGTTTGGGAATTTAAAATATGAATTTAGGGCTAATTCTGTGAATATTTAAAAGTCCATGGCTAAATCTGAAAGGTTACAGGTGTCTGCGCGCGAAAACCAGAGACAACAAGTTGATTTCCAGTAAACCGAGGGTCTCTTTAAGAAAACTACCGCGCGAAGGGGTATCGGGTGAATCTAACCGCTAGATCAGAAACCGACGGACCAGATTAGATCTGCGGCCGAGGGCGCGCGCGGGTGGGTGAGCACTGACAAGAAGGCTAGGGGCGTCAGCAGTACAGGGGAGAGCGCACTGACCGAGCGGGTCCAGCGCCAGATGGGAAACAGACGACTACAGGGGTCCGAGGGGGTCCGAGCCGTTCGATCAAGATCGGACGGAGGGAGGGGTCCGAGGGGGTCTAAGCCGTTCGATCAAGATCAGATGGAGGGAAATCAGACCGGGGAAATAGACGTGCGTGAAGTGGTACCCACGGTCTAAGCCGTTCGATCTGGATCAGACGGAGGGGATCAGACCGAGGGGGTTGAATGGCTACGGGCGGCGCTGCTCCTCTCCGCGGCAGTGAGGTCGCCGAAGTTGAGGCAGGCGTGGGCTATGGTGGCTCCGGGGTCACCGGAGTTGGGCAGAGAGGAGGGTGCCATGGCGAACTCGATGGCGGGGAAAGGGCCATGAATCCACGGGCAGAGAGGGGAGAGCGGCGATGAGAAGGTCTCGGGTGGGCCGGGGTAACTCCGGTGAGCCATTTCGGCCACGGGGAGGGGACTTAAGGTGCGCTAAGGCCTTGGCTAACTTCAGTAGAGACAGGGGTGATATAGGGAACTACTCCGGTGAACTAGACCGGGCTAAATCAGTCGGCCACCGCGCGAGCACGGCGGACCACCGCGGTCGAGCACCGGCGAAGGCGAAATTGGACGAACACAGGGCGCAATAAGGGAAATTGGGCACGGGGATGGGTGTCTCACCTCGGGGCGGAGCTCAGGGAGGCTTGGAGCGGTCTCCAGCGAGCTGGATGGCCTGGGACACGGGCATGGGTCTCCAGCGGCGGCTGGCGGCGTGGGCAGAGCGTGAGAGAGGGCGAGGGTGTGTGAAATGAGGCGAGGGGTGTGCGCGGGGCACTGGCGGGGCTCTAAAAAGGGAGCTAGGCGCGTGGGCGGGCATCGTGGCCGAGAAATCCGGCGACGTGCGCGAGTGCGCACGCGCCGGTCCATGGTGAGCGCGAAGAAGGCAGAACTGACAAGGCAGGTCCACGGCGCAGAGAGAGAAAAGGGAACACGCGGGGCAATGGCTCGGTACTGGCGAACCGGGCCCGCAAGACAGAGAGAGAGAGAGAGAGAGAGAGAGAGCGAACGGGCGAAGGAAACTGGCGCCGACAGGTTGGCCCCACTGGACAGCGAGCGAGAGAGGGAGGGCGCGCGTGAGAGCAAACTGCCATTGACAGGCGGGGTCCGCCTGTTAGGTGGCGCGGGCGTGCGGCCTGGCTGGGCCGACTGGGCTGGTTTGGGCTGCTTTCTCCTTTTCCTTTTTCTCTGGATTTTCTAATTCCTTTTCTATTTCTTTTTCTATAAGGTTTTCAAATCCAAATTCAAACTATGTTTCAAATTCAAATAAATTCAAACTTGTGCAACACTTCAAAGAATATTTTAAGCTCAGCATGATGCAACATGTCATGACTCATAAGGTTTTAGCAAAAATAAATAATTAACCTCCACTAGTTTAGGCTATCTCTAATCAAAAAGGAAGAAGAGAGAATGAATCTAGAGAGAGAGGAAACTTAGAGTGAGAAAAAGAAGAGTAACACATGATTTTGGGTGATAATTAGAAAGAAATTTTATACCCCCAAAATCAGGGTATTACAGACCTATCCCCCTTAAAAGAATCTCGCCCTCGAGATTCAGGGCTGGCTAGAAAAGAGCTCAGGGTACTTGGCTTTCAAATCATCCTCTCTTTCCCAGGTTGCTTCTTCTTCTGAGTGGTGACCCCATTTGAGTTTGCACATTCTGATGGTACTTCTCCGGGTGACCCGATCTGCTGTCTGCAGAACTTGAGTTGGCTTCTCAATATAAGTCAGATCTTCTTGAACTTCAAGATCCTCTGCTGGCAACTGCTCTTCTGGCACTCTTAAGCATTTCTTCAACTGAGACACATGGAACACATCGTGCACAACTGATAGATTCTCTGGTAAGCTGAGTTGATAAGCCACTTCTCCACGTCTTGCTTGAATCTGATACGGGCCGATATATCGGGGTGCTAGCTTGCTTGTGACTCCAAACCTTTTGATTCCTCTGATGGGTGACACCTTCAAGTAGACATAGTCTCCCACTTCAAAACTGAGTTCTCTTCTTCGGGTGTCAGCATAACTTCGCTGTCTGGACTGTGCTGCCTTTAAATTCTCTCGGACCATTCTGATGTTCTCTTCGGTTTCAAGCAGAATATCTGGATCGAACACCTGTCTTTCACCAAGTTGATCCCAATGCAACGGAGTTATGCAATTCCTCCCATAGAGCGCTTCAAATGGTGACATCTTCAAACTGGCTTGATAGCTGTTGTTGTAAGAGAATTCTGCATATGGTAATCTCTTGTCCCAACCTATCTTGTCTTGCAAAGCACAAGCCCTCAACATATCCTCAAGAATCTGGTTTGTTCTCTCTGTTTGGCCATCTGTCTGCGGGTGATAAGCTCAGCTGAACTTCAAATGCGTGCCCAAAGCTTCATGTAACTGCCGCAAAAAATGAGAGGTGAACTGGGTGCCTCTATCTGATATTATCTTCTTTGGAATACCTTGGAAGCACACAATCCGAGACATGTATAACTCTGCCAACACTGCACTGTTGTAGGTGGTCTTTACTGGTATGAAATGAGCCACCCTTGTCAAACGGTCCACTACTACCCAGATGGAGTCATAACCAGTACGAGTGCGGGGCAAACCGACTATAAAGTCCATTCCGATCTCATCCCATTTTCACTAAGGAATCTGCAACAGTTGCAACAAACCTGCAGGTCTCTGATGTTCTGCTTTAATCCTCTGACAACTGTCACACACAACCACATACTCTGCTATCTCCCTTTTCATTCCATACCACCATAATCTTTTCTTCAGGTCTTGGTACATCTTCTCACTGCCAGGGTGTATAGAGTATGCTGCCTCATGAGCTTCCTTGAGAATCAGTTCCCGGATCGATTTGATGTCGGGAACACACAATCTGTCCTTGAACCATACCACTCCTTCTGCATCTTCACGGAAATCCTTGCCTTTCCCATCTATGATCAGCTGTCGGATCTCGTTGATCTTCTTATCATCCTTTTAACCTTTTCTGATGTCTTGCTCTAGAGTGGGTTCCAACTCAATTGCCACTCCTTGAGTGTTGTTCAGAAATCTGAGACTCAATCTGTCGAACTCCTTCGCTAGCTCATATGGCATCGGGTGAGCGGCCAACATATTGACTTGACTCTTTCTGCTAAGAGCATCTGCAACCACATTTGCTTTGCCTAGGTTATAATGAATCTCCAGCTCATAGTCTTTGATCAACTCTAGCCATCTTCGCTGCCTCATGTTTAACTCTGACTGAGTGAATATGTACTTGAGGCTCTTGTGGTCCGTGTAGATATCACACTTCTGCCCATAAAGATACTGTCTCCAGGTTTTCAGTGCATGAACCACTGCTGCTAGTTCCAGGTCATGAGTGGGGTAATTCTTCTCATTAACTTTCAATTGTTGGGACGAGTATGCCACTACTTTCCCTTCCTACATTAACACACATCCCAGTCCGGTGTACGAAGCATTGGAATATACTGAGAATGGCTTGTGAACATCTGGCAGAACTAACACTAGTGCTGTTGTCAACTTCTGCTTCAACATTTCAAATGATTCTTGGCACGCTGGGGTCCACTTGAACTCAACCTTCTTTGCTAGCAGGGCTATCATTGGTCTGGCAATCTTGGAGAAACCTTCAATGAAACGTCGATAATAACTGGCCATTCCAATGAAACTCTTGATTCCTCGGACATCTTTTGGTGCTTTCTAGTCCAGAATCGCCGCTACCTTCTTTGGATCTATAGCTAGTCCATCTCGGTTTATAATATGACCCAAGAATAGAACTTCGCTGATCCAAAACTCACACTTGCTAAGCTTGGCATGCAACTGGCACTCTCGTAACCTCTGAAGTACATTCCTCAAATGCTCCTCATGCTCTCACTCATTCTGGGAATATATAATAATGTCATCAATGAACACCACTACGAACTTGTCGAGGTAGTCCATGAACACACTGTTCATCAGGTACATGAAGTATGCTGACACATTCATCAATCCGAATGACATAACCATGAACTCATATAGTCCATACTTGGTGATCAATGTTGTCTTCGGTATATCTGAGGGTCGGATTCTGAGCTGATGGTAATCTGACCTCAGATCTATCTTTGAGAACACACTGGCTCCTCTCAACTGATCGAATAAGTCTTCAATTCAAGGCAGGGGGTACTTGTTCTTGACAGTGACTTCATTCAAAGCTCTGTAATCGACGCACATCCTCTTCGTGCCATCCTTCTTCTCCACAAATAACACTGGGGCTGCCCAAGGCGAGGTACTTGGTTTGATGTAGCCTTTCTCTGACAACTCATCAATCTGCTTCTTGAGTTCCACCAACTCTGGTCTGGACACTCGATAGGCTCTCTTGGAAATAGGGGCGGTGCCTGGTACAAGCTCTATGGCAAATTCAACCTTCCTTTCAGGTGGCATACCTGGTAACTCCTCGGGAAACACATCTGGGAAATCTGACACTACACTGATAGCCTCTGATGGTTTAATCTCCTCAATATGAGCAGTGATTTGGTGACAACTCCCTTTCCTTGGTCCTGACAAGACCAACTCTACTAACACCTCTTCTCCTGATAGGGACACTAGCTTCACGGTTCTCTTGTCGCAACTAAGACTGGCTTGGTACTTGGTTAGCCAATTCATCCCTATGATGACATCTATAGTTGTATCTTGGTTACTCATAACTATTAAATCAGCGGGGAACTCTATCCCCCTTATTTGAACCTTTGCACTAGGAAAAAATCTATCAGTTTGGGTCATTTCACCAACTGAACTAACTCTCATAGGTGGATACATGGGTGCTACTGGTATATTATGCGATTCTACCCATGATGCAGTCACAAAAGAATGCGTTGCTCCAGTATCAAATAAGACATTTGCAGAATGGTACTCGACTGAAAACGTACCTAGTGCCACTCCTGGAGTCTCCTAGACTGTGTCGGCCTCCAAGTGGTTCACCTTTCCATACTGGGCACGAGGTTGCCCATGGTTGTTGCCTCCTTGCTGCATTGCATTCTGTCTGACTGGGGCATTGGGAGCTGGCTGCTGCTGAGCTGCTTGCTTTGGGCAATGATTCGCCCAATGGCCTTGTTCCCCACAGTGGAAACATGCACGACTTCCTCCTTGAGCTAGCGCTGCTTGATTGTTCTGGTTAGTTGTTGGGGCACTGGTTGTTCTGATGCTGGTATTTATTTCCTCCTTGCTGGTTATTCTGATGGTACTGCTGCTGCTGAGGAAATTGCCTCTGATACTGCTGCTGCTAGTTCTAACGCTGATGGTGGTGCTGGTGCTGGTGACCTTGCTTGAATTGCTGAGGTGGGTTGCCTGAGTAGCGAGGACGGCTGCTACTCCCAACCTGAGGTCCACCAATCTTGCGTTTCCTGTCCTCCATCTCCCGACGCTTCCTTTCAGTCATGATTGCTCTGTCTATCAAATGCTGGAAGGTGGGGAAAGTGTGGTTCATCAGCTGATAGTGGAGGGGATCGACCAATCCTCTCAAGAAGCGATACTGCCTCTTGGCATCCGTGTTGACATCCTCTGGGGCGTAACGTGACAGCTGCAGAAACTTGTCCCTGTACTCGCTGACGGATAGGGGACCTTGCTTCATGGCGAGAAACTCCTCCATCCTCACTATCATCAGTCCCTCGGGCACATGGTAGCGACGGAAGTTGTCCCTGAACTCCTCCCAAGTAATGGCTTTAGAGTTGGCATGGGTGGCGAGGTAAGACTCCCACCAAGACTGTGCTACTCCCCTCAGCTGTCGGGGACCATACAACACCTTCTCACGGTCGTTGCACTAGGAAGTGTGCAACTCACGCTCCACGGTACGCAGCCAATCTTCTACGTCCATGGGATCAGCAGAGTGGGCAAAGACAGGGGGATGGCCCCTCATGAATTTGGCCCGCTTGTCCCTGGGCACTTGAGGCATCTAAACTTGCACTGGAGGCTGAGGTGGTGGTGGTTGCTGCTGAGCCTGCTGCATCGTTGCTAATGTCTAACCAATTGCCTGAACTGCCTGGGTCTGCATCAAGAACATCTGCTCAATGGTCATCGGGGGTGGCGGTGGCAAATGATGCTGCGGAGCTGCCTCCTCTTGGGGTTTCTGCTGCTCTGGCTGAGCACGCCTCGCACCTCTGCGCCTATTCTCAGACATTTGTAGAAACCACACACATATCAGATCTGACTCTACAGTTTTTATGCATAAGAAAAGATATACGGAAATCTTCACAGCACTGAACAATTGATTATCTTCACTGACAACATCTCAGATAAAGAGGAAAGTGGAAATAAATGGATTACCCAACTAAATAACTAACTTTATTAATAACTACTCCAAGTTGCGGGGGATACCCACACCTTGGTGTCAATCATTACAAAGATCCAACTTCATTACATTTTCATCATGACAAGCATCCAACAAGAGATAACCAAACTAACTCTAACTAAGACTGACTAGACTAAGACACTGAATTAAGCATTATTACAGACTCCAACTCCATCGATCTATGGATCTAAATCTATGCGGGTCCTGCAGTCTGGGGTACCATAGTCGAAGCGACCACGGGGCGGTGAACGGTAAGGGTGCTGAATCCCAATAGGGGCGGGAGAACCACCATCAAGATAGTGGCGTGCCGCGCATTCAGCACGCAATTCCGCAACCTCCGCTCGAACCTTGCCCAACTCATCAAGGGCGTGGTCCAACTCTGTGTTGAGCACAACGACCAAGTTGACCATGCTGCTCAGCCTGGGATTGCCCTCACCAACTAGCGAGACAATCACACCTCTAGCACTGCCGATCGAATGGCGAGGGTAGTACTTCAGGTCAAGGCCATCAGCTACCCCGCTGAACAACGAGCAATACTGAGAAAGCGCTCGTCGTGCTGCATCTTGCATGGCTGCCTCGGCAGTATCCCTCTCAGTAATAGAATAGTGCTCTGAGAAGGCCTCTGCATCCCAGAGATCATCATCCGGACGGCGCACCAAGCAAGTAGCCTCTCACTGGTCCGGGTATAGCCCGCAACGATGCTGGTAGACTACACAACGGTACTCGATAGACCAAGTGTGTCGGTCGAAGGCCCGACGCAACAGGGTATCGAGAGCGTCGTGGAAGTGACACCCGCGAGCGGCATCATGAGTGATGGGTCTGGCGATCCATCCATCCGGCTCTGGCTCCTCCGAGAGCTCCGTGCCGTGGCTCAAACTGCCACCGGCGTCGTCGTCGTCTCCGTCAGGGTCTCCTCCAGCAACCGGGATGCCCTGAGGCGGTGCAGGGGGAATCTCTGGCTGAGGTGCAGGGGAAGGAGGCCTCTCAGACTCCACCTCCTGCTGAGGCAAGGGGGAAGAGTCCTGCTGCTCCTGCTCCTGCTCCTGCTCCTGGCGTCGACGCTCCTGCTCCTCGTGCAAGCGATGATGCAGTCTCTCCAGCTGGCTAGACTGACCTGACACCGTGCGACGCAGGGGACGCTCCGCTAGGCGAGAAGGCAAAAAGGGGATCATAGACTTACGTGCAGTGCACCTGATATGGGCCATCTACAAAAGACAACATAAGCGCAAGAGTAAGGGTAGAACTTTGAGACTAGGAAGTAAACAGAAAGATAAGTGAGGCAAAACTTTTTGAGATGAGTAAATAACATAGAGTTTGTCAAGATGACCAACTTTTGAAAGAACTCCAAGGTCAAGGTAAGAGTAAGGGTCTATAGTCCTTAGGGCGACCATTCTAGTCTAGGGTAGTGGTCCTATAGTCAGCAAGGCTTTGATACCACTTATGTCACACCCGGTTTTTGAAGGTAAACCGAATGCGAACCATGTACGTGCCAAGATCAGAACTCATGTACATAGTGATTACATAATTGGACATCATCACACAATGCTTGAATTAAATAGCGGAAAGGTACTTAGTTACATCAAGATGTCTGAGACATCCACATAGTCTATTACATAAACATAGTGTTCAACATTAATATCAAAGTGCGGAGTAACGAAACGTAGAATGTAAGCCTACACAGACAGCTGACTGAGGGTTTGTGTGACGGAACCTCCCAAGTAATCAGGCCCACCTACAGTTGTCCTTGTCTAACAGACATCAGACACACTGTAGATGTTCCTAAGTTACTTGACAAGCTCGGTATCTTTCCTTACCTCACCAGGAACGTTTCACCCGTCTTGCAGACATTACAGATCATTGGAGATACAGATATGCGGAAGCGAATTACATAAACTTACATTTATTTCCAAAAGTAAGCTCAAGTTAAGTTATTACAGACCAGTTCTAAAGCGAGTGCATAAAAGTAATAATTATACAACCCAGGGAGACACAACTTCTCCCGAAAGACTATAAACAAAAGTTTCTAGATGGAGGACCGAGTCCTCCCGCACTTCAGTCTTGGTTTTCTCCCTTGGGAACCACCTTAGTACAGAAGCAGCAAAAGTCTGCTACTTCCCCACCTAAAAACAACAAAGGGATAAACCCTGAGTATGGAATTACTCAGCAAGTCTTACCCGACTAAAGAAAAGACTCTCAAGGGTATGCTGGTTATATGGGAGTCAAGGAAAGGCTTATCAAGAATCAAGGACTCTGTTTTGCAGAAAAGCTTACTATGAGTGGATCCTTAAAAATCCAGTTTTATTTGTCAAGTTAAGTAAAATTACCTGCACTAGAGTTCTTTCTACCCTAGTTCAATCACTTGACCTGCACTAGCCAATTTCTTAACAAACCCATCATCTTTAGTGGAATGCTACGTGTAAGTCAGTGGCCAAGTCTCCATAACCGCGGAGGTACGGCGATCCGAATCGATTATACTCAGCTGAGGATCTCCAATCACACGACATATGTAGCACTTAACCCTTGCATATGTCAACCCGCCACCGGGGTTCTTAAGACCGGATCAGGTTCACGCAAACCGAGAGCACAGATACACCACCGTCCAGCCTCTTGCCACGGAGGGTACACGCTACTCTCGCCACCGCTCCACTCCCATTTCGTGTTATCTTATTCCGGCCTTAGTCTACCCGAGGCAAGGCTTACCCATGACGAGGCATGTGACCAGTTAAAGGGTCCTCGGTCAGCAGGCCTACATCGAGGCGGTCCTTAATCGACTCAGACGGAGACACTACACCGAGACTCTCTTCTCGTGCAAGTCACCCGCCCGGTCTCAGCTTACTCATTTCAAACCCAAAGTTTGGTACCTGACAGAGGTACATCTTTTCCGATGTTGAATCCATCACGGCCGTGATGGATCCACCATCAAGTTTTATTTTCCAAAAACATCCCTCCCACTTTGCCAAACATCTTTTGTAAAACAAATCCTTTTGTTTTTCTAAAGCAATACTAAGCAAAGTAAAACCTTTTTGTAAAACAGGATTTCAAGGAGGGTAATCAAAATCAAGGAAAGTAATGCAGGAATTGTTTAATCAATCAACTCCTATCACCTAATGCATCAAGCAAGTGAGAAAGATTTTAAAAACATCAAGGGAGGTGGCAAATGCACCGGGGCTTGCCTTTGTTATCAGAGGTGTCTTGCTCGGATCCACAGATATCAAAATAAAAGCAGTTGTCGGCCTGAGGATCAGAGGTGGGTGGTATCCCTTCTTCAACAACTTCTTCTTCTTGCTCTAATATAACCATATACATACATAAGGATGGATGTCATGGAATGCTCATGAGGATGCAAAGATAGCATAAACTTGTTATTGATATCTTGAGTACAACTTTCCTTCACGGTACTCCGAGAACCTAGGGTTTCCGGAGTCGGTAAAGGAGTTCATAGGGCAGGGGGGGGGTGGTTTTGGGTTTAGTGATCAAACAAGGTCCAAATCAAACCAAACTCTACCCATGGCTTCTAAACAATGTGAAAAGCTCACATAAAAAGTTTGGGAAATTTTGGACTTATTATTTATTCTCTAAAAATCCAGAATCAATAGTTTAGGCTATTTTAAATACCCTAAAATTCCCTGTTCAAACTAAAAATCATAAAACTATTTTTAATAAATTCTATGGAAAATAACAAACCTAGGAAAATTGGTCTCATAATTTTAGGATTTTTCTATCATTTTCTACAATTTTCCAAAGCTCTGCTGAAAAAGAAAAAGGGAAAACGATAAACAGTACTGGGCCGCTTCTGGTCCAGCCGGCCCCAAGCCCGCGCGAAATCGCGCGCGCGCCGCGCCCGCGAGGCGACTTTGCGCAAAGGCCCTCGGCTTAACGGTTAAACCGACATAGGTCTGTTTACTATTGTTTTATGTCGCTGACAGATCACGAAAAGATCCCTGAGTTCTTGTAAATTCGCAACACGAGGTCCTCGACGTCGATCACGCATGGCCGCGCTCCGGCGAGCAGCAGACCGGCCGATTTAGGCAGCGGCTGAGCTCTCCGAGCGGCATACACGAAATTCAACCCCTAAGGAGCATTTCCCCTAACCTAATTGCACTGTTGGTGGCTCATGGAGCTCTGGCCACGGTGGCCGTAAGCACAACGGCGACATAAGCTTGTTCCCGGCGATAGGCGCCGGTCTAGTTCAATCCAATGCTTCGGTAAGCATCACGGAGACATGAGCATGCTCAAACGAGGAAGCAACGGGCGGGTACTAACCGGAGTTGGGCTGGCGACGGTGAACTCGATTCTACGGCGGCGGAGAATGGATTTGGGGGCAGCGAGTAATTCCGGCGAGTGGGTGGACAATCGAGCGTGGGAGCGGGTTCTAGAGCTTCACAAGTTCATGGCGCAACTATCCCTGCCCTCAATTTATAGTGTTCGCGGGCGGTGGTGCTCAATTTGGGTGAAGATGAGCGGCGGCCGGAGATAGGGAAGAACGCAGGTGCGGTGAATTCGTGGCTACTGCCGTGGCAAGCTCTCCGGCGGTGATGGGACGGGTAGAGGGAGTCTTGGCGACACGGTGGAAAGGCTTGGACACGCAGCATAAGGCCGGGAAGCGGCGGTCACCGGCGTTCCTATCGTTTTCCACTGCGACGGCGCATGTACGGTGGTCGGGATTGTTTAACCAGCCGGACTTATCCTCGCCGACGTGGCATGAACGTTAACGGATCAGCACGGTCTCACCTCACCGCGACCACGGCACGAATCGCGGCGGAGGGAGTCGTCGACGGCGAGGGAGGTCCTGCTGGCGATCTTATCTGCTTGTTCACTGTACCATGGCCATGTGTTCATCAGAGCCTGACAGTCGATGTTTGGGGTGGATTTTCCCCAATTTTTCTATGGTACCAAGTCCAAATATCTGCAGCAAACTTGTAGAGCATTATACCAACTACAACTTTGCTACATGGTGTTGTCACAAAAAGTCATTGAATCATATCTGAAATTGGGCTTGAAGTTGATGTCAGACCTCTGTTAGTCTGAAAATTCAGACAATAACAGCCTGACAGCCAGACTTTGAACATGATTATCTCCAGATTTCTCTTAACAACATTGCTCACTCTCTTAAGCAAAAGTGTTCACCTTTGATGGGTCTACAACTTTGATGTGATGCCCTAGGGCAAAAATCCTATACTTTGAAAGTTATAAAGGCTCAAAGTTGTGCTCATGACACTGCAATTCAGACTTAGAGTGGATTATCAACTTGGAGTCCTTTTTGCAAATTGGTCCAAAACTTAGGGTTTAGCTTGCAAATCACCCTAAATGTGAACCATGGGACTTTATATGTCTTAACATTGTAGTTTTTACACTTTAGTCCAAATGTGCACCATTTTTGCACATAGGCCCCTTGGGTTTGGTTTTAGGGTTTTCCAGGGTTCTGATTAGGGTTTTTAATATCCCAGGGGTATAATTGTGATTCCACTTAGTGTTTGAGGTTGTTTTATGACTTTTCTCACAAGCCCTAAGGTTTTTCTCAACTTTAGTTAAGTTTTACCCCTTTAACCACTATTTAAGGTTAAGTCCTTAAACCAGGGTCCTATTTATAAAACAGTAAAACAATACCACTTGTTTGAAATTTTTGCCTAGTGAATGCACTCTAGGTGTGTCAAACATATGCAATGCCCATGCTTATGATGCCATGCTCAAGTTTTAGTTATAGTAACACCAGGGGTGTTACATCCTTCCCCCCATAAAAGAATCTCGTCCCGAGATTTAAAACTCTAGGGTAAGTAATGGAAAAGGAAATGTGTCATGCTTTTATTTCCTTATTTTTGGTACAAGGCAGGGGTGGTGTGGGGGTTCATTTCTTTATTACACAGCTATACAAACTTTACAACTTACAAGAGGCTAGAAAGCCTGGGAAATTCTTATCTAAGAAATCTTGGGTTTCCCATGTAGCCTCATCTTCCGAATGCTGGTTCCACTGTATCTTATAAAACTTAAGAGTCTTTCTCCGGGTAACCCTGTCCTTTTGATCCAGAACTCGAATGGGATGTTCCGAGTATGTCAAATCTGGTTCCAGGACAACATCAGTCACTTCAACGGTTCGATCGGGAACCCGAAGACACTTCTTCAATTGTGACACGTGGAACACATTATGTACAGCAGACAATGTTTCGGGAAGTTGAAGTTGATACGCCACTGGCCCATATCTTTGAAGAATAGGAAATGGACCAATGTACCTGGGTGCAAGTTTTCCCTTTACCCCGAAACGCGATACGCCTTTCATTGGTGAAACCTTTAAATAGACATAGTCTCCTTCTAAAAAGAATAAGGGCATTCGCCGTTTGTCTGCATAACTTTTCTGACGAGCTTGTGCTTTCTTCATGTTATGAACTATTTTCTGAACCTTTTCTTCGGTTTCTTTTACCATATCAGGCCTAAAGAAATACCTTTCACCAGGTTCAGACCAATTTAGCGGAGTTCCAGTTGGAGCCTGCTTACTTCTGCTTCTAGATCCCCTATAGGATCATTGCTCCCGCTACTACTATCTACATCTCGCGGAGCAAGCTGATGTCGAGGCACTCCAAGAGGTCCAGTCGACTTACGCGCGGTCTTTCTTGTGCGCGGCGGCATTTTCTAAAGGGGAAATTTATTAGTATAATTCTTAGCATGATGCATGAGTAAGTACAGAATCAACCTTGGTTGATTCAACCTTCTATACATTGCACTCTTCCTAACTGGTCTTTAATATAAACTCTTCAGACTACTTAGGTAAGAAGAGAAAAGAATCTTTAGATAAGACTTTTGAAAATCTTTTGAAGATGCCCTGGAATATCTGCAAAGAAGGGCTACGCTCCGATACCAGCTGTGACGGAACCTCCCAAGTAATCAGGCCCACCTACAGTTGTCCTTGTCTAACAGACATCAGACACACTGTAGATGTTCCTAAGTTACTTGACAAGCTCGGTATCTTTCCTTACCTCACCAGGAACGTTTCACCCGTCTTGCAGACATTACAGATCATCGGAGATACAGATATGCGGAAGCGAATTACATAAACTTACATTTATTTCCAAAAGTAAGCTCAAGTTAAGTTATTACAGACCAGTTCTAAAGCGAGTGCATAAAAGTAATAATTATACAACCCAGGGAGACACAACTTCTCCCGAAAGACTATAAACAAAAGTTTCTAGATGGAGGACCGAGTCCTCCCGCACTTCAGTCTTGGTTTTCTCCCTTGGGAACCACCTTAGTACAGAAGCAGCAAAAGTCTGCTACTTCCCCACCTAAAAACAACAAAGGGATAAACCCTGAGTATGGAATTACTCAGCAAGTCTTACCCGACTAAAGAAAAGACTCTCAAGGGTATGCTGGTTATATGGGAGTCAAGGAAAGGCTTATCAAGAATCAAGGACTCTGTTTTGCAGAAAAGCTTACTATGAGTGGATCCTTAAAAATCCAGTTTTATTTGTCAAGTTAAGTAAAATTACCTGCACTAGAGTTCTTTCTACCCTAGTTCAATCACTTGACCTGCACTAGCCAATTTCTTAACAAACCCATCATCTTTAGTGGAATGCTACGTGTAAGTCAGTGGCCAAGTCTCCATAACCGCGGAGGTACGGCGATCCGAATCGATTATACTCAGCTGAGGATCTCCAATCACACGACATAAGTAGCACTTAACCCTTGCATATGTCAACCCGCCACCGGGGTTCTTAAGACCGGATCAGGTTCACGCAAACCGAGAGCACAGATACACCACCGTCCAGCCTCTTGCCACGGAGGGTACACGCTACTCTCGCCACCGCTCCACTCCCATTTCGTGTTATCTTATTCCGGCCTTAGTCTACCCGAGGCAAGGCTTACCCATGACGAGGCATGTGACCAGTTAAAGGGTCCTCGGTCAGCAGGCCTACATCGAGGCGGTCCTTAATCGACTCAGACGGAGACACTACACCGAGACTCTCTTCTCGTGCAAGTCACCCGCCCGGTCTCAGCTTACTCATTTCAAACCCAAAGTTTGGTACCTGACAGAGGTACATCTTTTCCGATGTTGAATCCATCACGGCCGTGATGGATCCACCATCAAGTTTTATTTTCCAAAAACATCCCTCCCACTTTGCCAAACATCTTTTGTAAAACAAATCCTTTTGTTTTTCTAAAGCAATACTAAGCAAAGTAAAACCTTTTTGTAAAACAGGATTTCAAGGAGGGTAATCAAAATCAAGGAAAGTAATGCAGGAATTGTTTAATCAATCAACTCCTATCACCTAATGCATCAAGCAAGTGAGAAAGATTTTAAAAACATCAAGGGAGGTGGCAAATGCACCGGGGCTTGCCTTTGTTATCAGAGGTGTCTTGCTCGGATCCACAGATATCAAAATAAAAGCAGTTGTCGGCCTGAGGATCAGAGGTGGGTGGTATCCCTTCTTCAACAACTTCTTCTTCTTCTTCTTGCTCTAATATAACCATATACATACATAAGGATGGATGTCATGGAATGCTCATGAGGATGCAAAGATAGCATAAACTTGTTATTGATATCTTGAGTACAACTTTCCTTCACGGTACTCCGAGAACCTAGGGTTTCCGGAGTCGGTAAAGGAGTTCATAGGGCAGGGGGGGGTGGTTTTGGGTTTAGTGATCAAACAAGGTCCAAATCAAACCAAACTCTACCCATGGCTTCTAAACAATGTGAAAAGCTCACATAAAAAGTTTGGGAAATTTTGGACTTATTATTTATTCTCTAAAAATCCAGAATCAATAGTTTAGGCTATTTTAAATACCCTAAAATTCCCTGTTCAAACTAAAAATCATAAAACTATTTTTAATAAATTCTATGGAAAATAACAAACCTAGGAAAATTGGTCTCATAATTTTAGGATTTTTCTATCATTTTCTACAATTTTCCAAAGCTCTGCTGAAAAAGAAAAAGGGAAAACGATAAACAGTACTGGGCCGCTTCTGGTCCAGCCGGCCCCAAGCCCGCGCGAAATCGCGCGCGCGCCGCGCCCGCGAGGCGACTTTGCGCAAAGGCCCTCGGCTTAACGGTTAAACCGACATAGGTCTGTTTACTATTGTTTTATGTCGCTGACAGATCACGAAAAGATCCCTGAGTTCTTGTAAATTCGCAACACGAGGTCCTCGACGTCGATCACGCACGGCCGCGCTCCGGCGAGCAGCAGACCGGCCGATTTAGGCAGCGGCTGAGCTCTCCGAGCGGCATACACGAAATTCAACCCCTAAGGAGCATTTCCCCTAACCTAATTGCACTGTTGGTGGCTCATGGAGCTCCGGCCACGGTGGCCGTAAGCACAACGGCGACATAAGCTTGTTCCCGGCGATAGGCGCCGGTCTAGTTCAATCCAATGCTTCGGTAAGCATCACGGAGACATGAGCATGCTCAAACGAGGAAGCAACGGGCGGGTACTGACCGGAGTTGGGCTGGCGACGGTGAACTCGATTCTACGGCGGCGGAGAATGGATTTGGGGGGCAGCGAGTAATTCCGGCGAGTGGGTGGACAATCGAGCGTGGGAGCGGGTTCTAGAGCTTCACAAGTTCATGGCGCAACTATCCTTGCCCTCAATTTATAGTGTTCGCGGGCGGTGGTGCTCAATTTGGGTGAAGATGAGCGGCGGCCGGAGATAGGGAAGAACGCAGGTGCGGTGAATTCGTGGCTACTGCCGTGGCAAGCTCTCCGGCGGTGATGGGACGGGTAGAGGGAGTCTTGGCGACGCGGTGGAAAGGCTTGGACACGCGGCATAAGGCCGGGAAGCGGCGGTCACCGGCGTTCCTATCGTTTTCCATTGCGACGGCACATGTACGGTGGTCGGGATTGTTTAACCAGCCGGACTTATCCTCGCCGACGTGGCATGAACGTTAACGGATCAGCACGGTCTCACCTCACCGCGACCACGGCACGAATCGCGGCGGAGGGAGTCGTCGACGGTGAGGGAGGTCCTGCTGGCGATCTTATCTGCTTATTCACTGTACCATGGCCATGTGTTCATCAGAGCCTGACAGTCGATGTTTGGGGTGGATTTTCCCCAATTTTTCTATGGTACCAAGTCCAAATATCTGCAACAAACTTGTAGAGCATTATACCAACTACAACTTTGCTACATGGTGTTGTCACAAAAAGTCATTGAATCATATCTGAAATTGGGCTTGAAGTTGATGTCAGACCTCTGTTAGTCTGAAAATTCAGACAATAACAGCCTGACAGCCAGACTTTGAACATGATTATCTCCAGATTTCTCTTAACAACATTGCTCACTCTCTTAAGCAAAAGTGTTCACCTTTGATGGGTCTACAACTTTGATGTGATGCCCTAGGGCAAAAATCCTATACTTTGAAAGTTATAAAGGCTCAAAGTTGTGCTCATGACACTGCAATTCAGACTTAGAGTGGATTATCAACTTGGAGTCCTTTTTGCAAATTGGTCCAAAACTTAGGGTTTAGCTTGCAAATCACCCTAAATGTGAACCATGGGACTTTATATGTCTTAACATTGTAGTTTTTACACTTTAGTCCAAATGTGCACCATTTTTGCACATAGGCCCCTTGGGTTTGGTTTTAGGGTTTTCCAGGGTTCTGATTAGGGTTTTTAATATCCCAGGGGTATAATTGTGATTCCACTTAGTGTTTGAGGTTGTTTTATGACTTTTCTCACAAGCCCTAAGGTTTTTCTCAACTTTAGTTAAGTTTTACCCCTTTAACTACTATTTAAGGTTAAGTCCTTAAACCAGGGTCCTATTTATAAAACAGTAAAACAATACCACTTGTTTGAAATTTTTGCCTAGTGAATGCACTCTAGGTGTGTCAAACATATGCAATGCCCATGCTTATGATGCCATGCTCAAGTTTTAGTTATAGTAACACCAGGGGTGTTACAGTTTGCCACTAAGATAAACTAGAACTCATCGTACTCCTGGAACTCCTCGAAGTCATCCATGTTGCCAGCATCACCTCCTGAGCACTGAGAGCAATGGGGACAACCTGGGCTGGGGTGGTTTGTAAAGCAAGGGTGAGTACACATCAACGTACTCAGCCAATATCTCGTTTGGCTAAAGTAGACTAGCTGTATATGGAGTTGAGGTTAAGCAGTTGCATTTAGTTGGTCAAATATTTATTATCATTAGTAGAGCCAAGTTTTAGTAATAAACCCAGTTATTACCCGAAAGTACTTCCTCAAAAGAGGAAATACCAGAGATCAGATTTTATATCATCATTATTAACCATCATCATAAAAGTAACCATTGTTCTTCTAATCGAAGAGGATCCCAAGGCTACTCTTAATCGTGAGCTCGGCTGATATACTGTTGGGGACTTGTTCTCAAATGCTTCGAATTAAGAACAAGGCAACACAGAAAATGTTAAGTGTCAAAGTCCTTCGTCCTCCACAACATTATATCCCTTCGGGATATAAAGCATTTCGGACGAAGGTTACGAAGGACGTACCTTCGTAAGCATAATAACGAGGGACGAAGTATTCATATAAATCATGAGATATGAAGTAAACATTTAAATGTTATCATAGAATTATCTCCATTTTTATTATCATGAACAAATATAAATGACTTCAAATTATAAATGTACCTTCGGTCCTGAAGAAGGCAAAAACACAAGTGTGATGCGAATGCAAATGACAGGTTCGCGTGAACAGTACAGGGGTACTGTTCATCTATTTATAGACACAGGACGCAGCCTGTGACGAATTACAATTATGCCCCTTACAAAAGTTTACAACATTAACTTAGACCTCTATGGATAAAAAGGTCATTCTATCTCTATGTCGGTTTGTAACGCCGAAGCTCCATAAAAAGGAACCTTCGGCCATCTCCTGGGGACAATTTCAGCCGAAGCTGCTTCTTCGTGTAAGACCTTCGGCGCAACGAAGCATGGCCCCAACAGTAGCCCCTTTCGCGGCGCTAGATCGTTTTTCGTAACGAGCTTGATCCGTGAAAAAATCCTCTCAAGCTTCGGGAAGCCGAAGGTCCAAAAAACACCTTCCCTGAGCTCGTTGCCGAGAAACGATTCAATTCCCGAGCTCGTGTCGGTCCCACCTTGCAGAGTTACTGTTTGATCTTTGCGGTCCACTGCGCAGCGAGTACAAGTTACTGCCCGCCTGGTGTAAAAATCCTGCCGCTTCACCTTCTTACCTGCAGCACTATATAAACTGACGAGTAGGTGTGAAGTTACCACAGCATTCATTGCTATTTGCACTGTTTTGCTGCCAAAATTTTTAACCATAGCCGAAGCTTGATCCTCAGAATCTAACGAAGGTCCATCTCGAAGTCTGCTTCGTCAGAAAGGAAAGCTTCGGAAAAAAGGAAAAAGAAAAAAGTGTTTTAACTTCCCCAAACTCAGAATCAAATGGCCAGGGTGCGATCTACTGCCAGAGTTGAACGTGAAGGAGACGAAGCCGAAGGTTCGAATACTGTGCCCATCTCCGAAGCGATGCAGCGTTCCGGGCTGGTGATTGCGGAAGAAATGCCCGCTGCCGAAGCAAACCCGACAACTGCCGAAGGAGAAGAGAACATTGAAGAAACCGACTCCGAAGATGACTATCCCATTGCCATGCCCAGCAAACCCAGCCACCTAGACTTCGGAAAGTCGAGTGTTTCAAAGGCTGATCTCGCCAAGATGGTGAAAGCAGGTTATTTCAGCGAAAATCAGAAGAAGCTACTTCGCTTCGGGGGAGAAGACACTACCCCGAAACCAGAGAAGGACGAGATTGTTATTTTCAAGAGTTTCTTAAAGGCTGGGCTGAGATTCCCTCTTCATGGAATTGTTGCAGATATATTAAAGAAATTTGGTATTTACTTCCATCAATTGACTCCTAACGCTATCGTTAGGCTTAATGTTTATATCTGGGCCCTCCGAAGCCAAGCAGTGGAGCCATTTGCTGACAGTTTCTGTCGAGTTCATGAATTACATTATCAAACAAAGGCCAGAAAAGATGGGTTACATGACAACTTCGGCTGCTACAATTTCGCCTACCGGAAAACAACAAAGTGCCCTGTTATCAGCTACCGGAGCAAATGGCCAGCAGGCTGGAAATCTGAATGGTTTTATGTGAAGGTTGACGAAGATGAAGAGAAATTGGTACAAAGTCCACTTGATTTAATCTTCGGAGAAACAAGGCCACGGTGCCAAATGGCATTGGAGGGTCCCACCTGGGCTGCGCTGGGTGAGTTTGAAATTATTTCAGAGCATATTGGTACCAGGGATCTGGTTCAAGAATTCTTGGCGTTCAGAGTCTTCCCTACTCTGAAGGAATGGGAAATGCCCAAGCTGGAAGGGGAGAAGAAGAAGGGGGAACTCGTCCGGCTGCCTTATCACTTCAAATTCAAGAAATACTTTAAAAAACCATGCCAAGAGTGGCTGGACACAGTTGAGGTGATGTGCAACGAAATTCTTGGGAACTATTCAAAAAAAGAAGATCAACTGATGACCGCGGCCTTCGGCACCCGTCCGAAGCGAAGGCTGAACCGAGTGCTTGATGCCCTGGGCTTCGAGTATCCTGACTATGAACGGCTGAACAAGGGTGCTGAGGGCCAGAAAAGAAAAAGAGTGGCCGAAGCTTTAAACAAGGATGAAGAAAAACCACCAAAAGAGAAGAAAATTCCCAAGAAGAGAAAAATATCAACTCCAAAGCGAAAACTATCCGATGAAGAAGGGACCCCCACACCACCTTCTACCAGCGACGTGGAGGAAATTCTAAAGGTAATGACTGAACCCATGCCCACGAAGCTAAGTCCATTAGGGCCTCGACTGACGAAGCTTTTTCAAAAGGTGGAGGAGCCGGAAAAAACGAAGATAACCAAAGCAAAAAGGCAAAGAATTATTGCCGTAACAGAAGTTATTGACAAGACGCCACCGAGAGCATCAATTCAGAAAACGCCAGCTGTTGAGGGCACAGAAAATGTCGAAGTTGCACCTTCGGAGGTCGCGGCTACCGAAGCCGCTACAGCCGAAGATGTGAACTTAGAAACTACTATTGAAGATATTGACAAAATTTTGACAGACATGGCTGCAGAAGAAGCTGCCACCGCTGCTGAAGAAACCATGGCCACAGTGCCAGGGAAAGGGAAAGAAATAGCCGAAGACACTTCGGACGACGAAGTCTACTCATTTCAACATTTAATTGGGCAAAAACTGTCGAAGGCCGAAATAGAAGAGCTTAAGGAATACGCCAAATCTTGCGGATACAAGCCAGGAGCTCTTCTATTTGGAGGCATTGATGATGAAAAACTGGGCTGCATCCGGGATCCAGCTGGGGCTAAGGTTATCGGTACTCTATCAAAGAGTATCGGTTTTCCGAAGCTAGAAACAGACATCAGCCGCTACCGACGACAACATATCGTCGGTAGCTTATTTTATTCCAATTTCAAGGTAAACAACTTTTCTCTGTCTTCTATTGTTTTTTAATAATGGCAATATGCTTTAACGAAGGTTGTCTATTTGCAGAGCATGCTTCTAAGCAAAGCTTTAAGGATGCAGCAAGATCTAGAAGATAAGAAGCACGAAGCTATAATTGAAAATTTAGAGAGCAAGATAAAAGAACAATCAGCTATTATTGAAAAGAAAGACTTCGAACTTCAATCAACTGAAGGCTTGCTGGCAGAGACTGAAGCCAAAGTAGCAGAATTGAACTCGAAACTTCTCCACCAATCGAAACAATTTGAACAAGAGAAGCTAGAACTTGATTCGAAACTTGAAGCCGAAGTCCAAACCAACTCAGACTTGAAGAAATCATTAGCAAGCCTTCAAGACAAATGCTTGAAATTTAGCAACAATTGTATCCAACAATTAAAGAAGATCTTTTACTCAGTTGGAGCCAGCAGTGGGAAGTTTACCCCTTCGGATGAAAATTTACCAAAAGCCTTCGATCATATTGAGGCTGAAATTGAAGAACTTGACGAAGTTATAGCCGGGCACGGTGACTTCTGTGCCTGGGTAGCTTCTCGGGGTACCGCTGCAGCGTTCCTGAAGGCCGGCTGCGAGCATGGAAAAGTGGTCAACAGGCCCAACTTCGCCCTGTCTCCATCAATTCTCGACGACATTCCTGACCTCGCCCGGAGCATCTCAAATAGATTCATAAAAATGATATGGACAAAAGGTGGGCGAGAGAAGGCTGGGGACGAAGCTCGAAGCCATCTTGAACCAGTAAGAAATCATACTTTGTACTTACCTTCTCCTTCACACTTGATTTTTACTCGGGATACCTTGATTCACGTAGGATGACGAAGCTGAAGGTGATTAAAGAATATGCCGCCGAAGCGGAAGCCTGGCGAAGATTAGTAGGAGTAGGCTAGGAAAAACTCAGGAGAATTTGTAACAACTTTTTGTAAATACAATTAAACTGTTCTCAAGGAACTTTGTACATACCTTGTAATACATTCTTACCCTTTTATTGAGGTGCTTTGATGTGGACGAAATCTGTATTTTGAGCCGAAGGCGAAAAAAACACCTTCCCTTCTTTTCGTACACAACGAAGCATAAAAGACCACTTCTTCCTTTTGCCGAAGCTTTTCTTTTTTGTGCATAACGAAACATAAAAGACCACTTTTTCCTTTTGCCGAAGCTTTTCTTTTTTGTACATAACGAAACATAAAAGACCACTTCTTCCTTTTGCCGAAGCAACCACTTAGGAACACAAATGCTATGAATGAATGCTTATGAATGCAAATGCTATGATGTAATGTGCGAATGAATGTCCGAAGCATATGTCCGAAGCCACACTCTCAGCCATTATTTCCTTAGAAACAACCACACATCAGCTCTGCATTCCCTTAGGAACGACTTTGGAGCTTCTTCGCCTTTTACTTAGGCGGTATAAGCTCTGCATTCCCTTAGGAACGTCTTTGGAGCTTCTTCGCCTTTTACTTAGGCGGTATAAGCTCTGCATTCCCTTAGGAACGTCTTTGGAGCTTCTTCGCCTTTTACTTTCGGCGGAATTAGCGTTGACTTTTCGCTGTGAGCTCTGCATCCCCTTAGGGACGTCTTTGGAGCTTCTTCACCTTTTCAGTTTCGGCACTCGATGGTGCGTTCTCAGTTTTTACATTTACATTTTTTGGGGGATTTTGCTCTTATAAAACTAAAAAGGAAATTACAGATGATGGCCCCATTAAAAACCTTTCTCCCCCTTTGGAAAGGAAAAGGGTGCCATGAAAAAGAAAAGAAAAAACATAAAAAGTTACATCAAGCTATACATAATATCGCCGAAGCTCATCCGCATTCCAAGATCTTGGAATTTCGTTGCCATCCATGTCCTTCAATCTGTACGATCCAGGCCTTGACGAAGATACTACTAAGAAAGGTCCTTCCCATTTCAACTGTAGCTTGCCCACTGTGTCTGGGTTGGCCACTCTCCGAAGCACCAAGTGTCCCGGCTCAATATTTTTTAGCCGGACCTTTCTATCTCGCCATTTGACTGTTTCAGCCTGGTATTTATTGATATTCTCCACAGCTTGAAGCCTGATCCCTTCTAAAGCATCTTTTTCCACAAGACAGGCACCTTCGGGACCTGGTTCTGCCGAAGCTACTACTCTTATTGATCCAGCTTTAGCTTCTTCCGGAGTTATTGCTTCGTCACCGAATAATAATTTGAATGGGGTAAAGCCTGTGGATCTTGATGTTGTTGTATTGTGGCTCCACACCACTTTGGTTAACTGATCTGGCCACTTTCCCCTGGGTTGATTGAAGATTAACTTCATTATTCCTGTCATTATAATGCCGTTGGCCCTTTCAACGAGCCCATTTGACTCCGGATGCCTCACTGATGCAAAATGGATCTTCGTTCCAATTTGATCACAGAAATTTCTGAAAGCTTCGGAGTCGAACTGCGTTCCATTATCTACAGTGATTGCCTTTGGTACCCCGAAGCGACAGACAATATTCTGCCAGAAAAACTTTTGGACAGTAGCCGAAGTTATTGTGGCTAATGGCTTTGCCTCAATCCATTTAGAAAAATACTCCACAGCTACTATAACATATTTTAGATTCCCTTGGGCCGGTGGTAACGGACCCAACAAGTCAAGGCCCCACCTTTGCAATGGCCAGATGGGTTGTATCAGCTGTGTCAAAGACGAAGGTTGCTTTTGATCTCTTGTACATTTCTGACAACCTTCGCACTTTTGAACTAACTCCGCTGCATCCGAAGCTGCCTTCGGCCAATAAAACCCTTGGCGGAAGACTTTTCCAAGTAACGGCCTAGATCCAATGTGGGACCCACACAGGCCTGCATGTATTTCTTTCATCAACTCTATACCTTCGGTTCTAGATAAGCATTTGAGCAGCGGAGCACAAACTCCATGTTTGTATAACTCCCCTTCTATCATGACATACGGACGAGCTCTTGCCTCTATCCTTTTATTATAAGCTTCGTCATCTGATAAGAAGTTACCCTGAAGGTAAGAGATGATTTTAGTTCTCCAATCTTCGCTGTAAACAGGAGATATGTTAAGGACTGCTCTCTCAAGGAGCTCCACTGAAGGTGCCTTTATTGTTTCGAAGAACACATCCGAAGGTAACGGCAGCCCCTGTGCTGCAGACTTGGCTAGCAAATCAGCATGCTCATTTTGTCCTCGGGGGATATTCTTGACAGAAAAACCTTCGAAGGAGGCTTCGATCCTTCGGACTGTGTCTAGATATTTTTCAAGCTTCGGATCCTTAGCCTTGCAACTTTTGTCAACATGACCCGAAACAACCTGGGAATCAGTTTTAAGAATCGCCCTTCTGATTCCCATTGCCTTTAATTTCCGAAGGCCCAGAAGCAGGGCTTCGTACTCAGTAATATTATTTGTACAGCTGAAATCAAGTCTTGCTGCGTAACAAGTTCTAACCTTGGATGGTGAAACCAACACAGCGGCTGCACCTGCTCCGAAGGTTCCCCAAGAGCCATCACAAAACACTGTCCACACTTCGGCATCTTTATTCGCTTCTTCATCCTGAGCCCCTGGCGTCCAGTCGGCAATGAAATCTGCCAATGCTTGAGACTGGATCGAGGATCTATGCACATAATCAATGTAAAATTCATTGAGCTCTGCAGCCCATTTTCCAATCCGTCCAGTAGCTTCTCTGTTTCTCATTATGTCCTTCAACGGCTGCGAAGAAGGAACAATAATATTGTATGCCTGGAAATAATGCCGAAGCTTCCTGGATGCCATTAAAACGACATATAATACCTTCTCCAGCTCTGTATAATTTTTCTTTGATATACTAAGGACTTCAGATACAAAATATACCGGGACTTGCTTTTTGACTTGGCCATCAAACTTCTCCTGGACAAGCGCCGCACTTACTGCTGAGTGCGAAGCTGCCACATATAACAACAAAGGAGCCCCTGGCGTTGGTGGAGTTAATGTTGTTAAATCTATCAAGTACTGCTTCAGCTCTTCGAAGGCTTTTTGCTGACTTGGGCCCCATTGAAAGACTTCAGCTGACTTCAGCACCTCGAAGAAGGGTAAATTTCTTTCTGCTGATCTGGATATAAATCTGTTGAGAGATGCCAGCCTTCCTGTCAATCTTTGGGCCCCCTTTCTTGTGGTTGGTGGCTCCATTCGAAGTATAGCTTCGATTTTATTTGGGTTAGCTTCGATTCCCTTTGTTGAAACCAAGCATCCAAGAAATTTCCCCTTCTTTACCCCGAAGACACATTTTTCTGGATTCAGCTTCAGACCAGCTTGCCTGAAACTGGCGAAGGTCTCCTGCAAATCAACAATATGATTTTCCTGCTTTGTGCTTTTTACAATAATGTCATCGACATAGGTCAACACATTTCTGCCAATCTGGGACTGGAGGACCTTCGCAGTCATTCTGCTGAAACTTCCTCCAGCATTTTTGAGCCCCTCAGGCATCCGAAGATAGCAATATGTGCCACTTGGAGTTATGAAGCTAGTCTTCGGCTCATCTTCCTTCTTCATCCAGATTTGATGATAGCCTGAGTAGCAGTCTAGGAGACTCATGAGTTCTGAAGAAGCTGCTGCATCGACTAAAGAGTCTATCCTTGGCAGCGGGAATTCATCCTTCGGACAAGCCTTGTTGAGATCTGTGAAATCGATACACATTCTCCACTTGCCATTGGCCTTCTTCACCATAACAGTGTTAGCTAGCCACTCTGGATACTTTACTTCTCTGATAACTCCTGCACTGAGGAGTCTTTTTACTTCATTACGAGCCCCTTCGGCCTTATCATCCGACATCTTCCGAAGCCTCTGCTTTCGGGGTTTGAAGGATGGGTCAACATTGAGCGAATGTTCAATAACATCTCGATTTACTCCACAGAGATCATTAGCTGACCATGCAAAAACATCTTTGTTGTTGAATAAAAACCTTATCAAGGTTTTTTCCTGGTCTTCAGATAATTGCGAGCCCAACAGCACCTTCTGTTCTGCTATGTCCTCACACAATAACATGGGCTTCGGCTGATCTGCTGAAGCTGCCTTCTCCCTCCTGAATTTGTACTGTTCACAAGCTTCAGCTCCATCTATGTTATGGATTGCCTTGGAGTCAGTCCAGCTTCCTTCAGCCCTTCTAGCAGCTTCCTGGCTTCCATGAATAGCAATAGGCCCTTGGTCCGAAGGTATCTTCATGCAGAGATAAGCTGGGTGGAGAATTGCTTCGAAGGCATTAAGAGTACCGCGACCAATGATAGCATTGTAAGGATACTCCATGTCAACAATATCAAACACAATTTGCTCAGTTCTTGTGTTGTTAACAAATCCGAAGGTTACCGGCATGGTAATCTTCCCAAGTGCTACGATCTGCCGCCCTCCGAAGCCACAAAGAGGGTGCGTGGCATCATGAATCTTGTCTTCGGGCTCTTGCATTTGTCTGAAGGCCTTGGCAAATATAATGTCAGCTGCACTACCTGTATCAACTAGGACGTTGTGGACCAGAAATCCTTTGATCACGCAGGAGATGACCATGGCATCATTGTGAGGATAATCCTTAAGCTGAAGGTCTTCCTGAGAGAAAGTAATTGGAATGTGGGACCATTTTGACTTGATGAAGGGTCCCTGCACTCCAACATGCTGCACCCTTCTCTGAGCCTCCTTCTTCTGCTTCTTGTTAGCCGGCTCTGAGCAAGAACCGCCTGTTATCGGGAGCACCAGCTTCGAAGCCGAAGCAGCTCCAGCTTGATTGAACGAAGCCATCAGCTCAGAAAAGTGGAAGTGAGTTCACCGGAGGTGGGCGCCAATGTTGGGGACTTGTTCTCAAATGCTTCGAATTAAGAACAAGGCAACACAGAAAATGTTAAGTGTCAAAGTCCTTCGTCCTCCACAACATTATATCCCTTCGGGATATAAAGCATTTCGGACGAAGGTTACGAAGGACGTACCTTCGTAAGCATAATAACGAGGGACGAAGTATTCATATAAATCATGAGATATGAAGTAAACATTTAAATGTTATCATAGAATCATCTCCATTTTTATTATCATGAACAAATATAAATGACTTCAAATTATAAATGTACCTTCGGTCCTGAAGAAGGCAAAAACACAAGTGTGATGCGAATGCAAATGACAAGTTCGCGTGAACAGTACAGGGGTACTGTTCATCTATTTATAGACACAGGACGCAGCCTGTGACGAATTACAATTATGCCCCTTACAAAAGTTTACAACATTAACTTAGACCTCTATGGATAAAAAGGTCATTCTATCTCTATGTCGGTTTGTAACGCCGAAGCTCCATAAAAAGGAACCTTCGGCCATCTCCTGGGGACAATTTCAGCCGAAGCTGCTTCTTCGTGTAAGACCTTCGGCGCAACGAAGCATGGCCCCAACATATACCAGTTTTTAACACTCTACAGAGGTTGTACACTTTACCCACAAGTCATGATCCCTGTATGCCTCGGGTCGATCAAACCCTCCAACACTACCAAGGTGAGTCGGCAAGGTTTCACTATGTAGCCTTTATAAAGACTCCCGTGGTGTATAGCTGCTCGTTAGGTTTTGCCAGTCGTACAAACGCAGTACACCCCCCAAGGTGGGTGACTAACAAAAACTAAATCGAACGAACCTCTGCACCCCAACCTTGGCAGAGCGAGCACTACGCCCCGGCCCCCATTGACGGCCCTCCGGCAAAGCCAACTACACCCCAGGTTCATCTAATTAATCAGCTAAGGGCGTCCCATTCCACCCTCACGATTGTATTGTTATCCCGGGTGGTCACTCCACGAACAGGTCCTTACGGAGAGGTACTCAGGAAAAAGGCCTGAGCCCCCTAAGGTATCACAAGATCATCCACATAATCAGGATAACAGTATCGTATCATAATGTTCACATCATGTTCATTGATTAAGATAAGGCAATAGCAACATGCTAACCATGATAACCCAAAAGGTAAACAAGGGTAAGGTAAATACAGACTAGTCAACCCTTAGGTTTCATAAAGTAATGCGGGACAGTGAATTATAAAGTCTGTAGGACATAATGGGTCAGAGGACACTTGCCTTCACCAGGTTGTTGCTCAGGGAGGTCTCCAACAACACACTCAGGAATCTCGGACTGCTCGTTGTCTAAATAAAGCGAGCATGCATTCAATACATTTGGAAAGTACAAATGAACATCACACCAAACATGTACAAACATTGGAACACATCTTAGAAAGACATAATACTACATAAGGGATAATGAATTCAAATTGGGACATGAACTATAACATGAATTAACTTCATTTGAAAATAGATTACTATTTCCCTAAGTGTTATTTACAAGTACATAATCATAGATCAATTTACTTTATTGTGACCCAAAATTTAGAACAGAGACGAACTCATGTAATACGTATTACTAATCTCACAAGCTTAAACCAGTTTAAATTTCTAAGGTTCTCCTTTTATTTATTTTATTAAATAAATAAAACTACATCTACATAAAAAATTAGAGTGTGCAGACAGTAAGTGAAACCATTTTATTTAAACAGAGAATAATTCTACGAGCATTTTGCAATTTGAATCACTCAATTTGGAGTTCATATGCAAAAGTTATGAAATAAACAAGTTTGGGAATTTAAAATATTAATTTAGGGCTAATTCTCTGAATATTTAAAAGTCCAGGGCTAAACCTGAAAGGTTACAGGGGTCTGCGCGCGAAAACCAGAGACGACATGTTGATTTCCAATAAACGGAGGGTCTCTTTAAGAAAACTACCGTGCGAAGGGGTATCGGGTGAATCTAACCGCTAGACCAGAAATCGATGACCCAGATTAGATCTATGGCCGAGGGCACGCGCGCGGGGGGGCGAGCACTGACAAGCGGTCCAGGGGCATCAGTGGCAGAGGGAGAGCGCACTGACCGAGCGGGTCCAGCGCCGGAGGGGAAACGGACGGCTATAGGGGTCCGAGGGGGTCCGATCCGTCCGATCAAGATCGGACAGAGGGATGGGTCTGAGGGGGTCCGAGCCGTTCGATCAAGATCAGACGGAGGGAAATCAGACCAGGAAAACAGACGTGCGTGAAGCGGTACCCGCGGTCCGAGCCGTTCGATCTGGATCGGACGGAGGGGATCAGATCGAGGGGGTTGAATGGCTGCGGGCGGCGCTGCTCCTCTCTACGGCGGTGAGGTCGCCGGAGTTGAGGTAGGCGCGGGATACAGTGGCTCCGGGGTCGCTGGAGTTGGGCAGAGAGGAAGAGGGCACCACGGCGAACTTGATGGCGGGGAAAGGGCCATGAATCCACAGGCAGAGAGGGGAGAGCGGTGGTGAGAAGGTCTCGGGCGGGCCGGGGTAACTCCGGTGAGCCATTCCGGCCATGGGGAGGGGACTTAAGATGCGCTAAGGCCTTGGCTAACTTCAGTAGAGACAGGGGCGACACAGGGAACTACTCCGATGAACTAGACCGGGCTAAATCGACCGGCCACCGCACGAGCACGGCGGACCACCGCTGTCGAGCACCGGCGAAGGCGAAATTGGACGAACACAGGGCCCAATAAGGGAAATTGGGCACAGGGACGGGTGTCTCACCTCGGGGCGGAGCTCAGGGAGGCTTGGAGCAGTCTCCGGCGGTGGCTGGCGGTGTGGGTAGAGCGCGAGAGAGGGCGAGGGTGTGTGAAATGAGTCGAGGGGTGTGCGCGGGGCACTAGCGGGGCTCTAAAAAGGGAGCTGAGCGCGTGGGCGGGCATCGTGGCCTAGAAATCCGGCGACGTGCGCGAGTGCGCACACGCCAGTCCACGACGAGCGCGAAGAAGGCAGAACTGACAAGGCAGGTCCACGGCGCAGAGAGAGAAAAGGGGACACGCGGGGCAACAGCTCGGCACTGGCAAACCGAGCCCAAGAGAGAAAGAGAGAGAGAGAGAGTAAACGGACGAAGGAAACTGGCGCCGACAGGTTGGCCCCACTGGACAGCGAGCGAGAGAGGGAGGGCACGCGCGAGAGAAAACTGCCGCTGACAGGCGGGGTCCAGCTGTCAGGCAGCGCGGGCGCACGGCCTGGCTGGGCCGACTGGGCTGGTTTGGGCTGCTTTCTCCTTTTCCTTTTTCTCTGGATTTTCTAATTCCTTTTCTATTTCTTTTTCTATAGGGTTTTCAAATCCAAATTCAAACTAGGTTTCAAATTCAAATAAATTCAAACTTGTGCAACACTTCAAAGAATATTTTAAGCTCAGCATGATGCAACATGTCATGACTCATAAGGTTTTGGCAAAAATAAATAATTAACCTCCACTAGTTTAGGCTATCTCTAATCAAAAAGGAAGAAGAGAGAATGAATCTAGAGAGAGGAAACTTAGAGTGAGAAAAAGAAGAGTAACACATGATTTTGGGTGATAATTAGAAAGAAATTTTATACCCCCAAAATCAGAGTGTTACAGGCATCCATTTTATACCAGGTACCCAACAATACTGGAGGGTTATTATGATGCAAACTAGATATCTGATGCTGATGAGATATATGCCACAAGTGGTTATGTGTTTTCACTTGGAGGTGACACAGTTTCATGGAAGTCTTGCAAGCAGACCATCTTAACGTGGTCGATTAGCTATGGAAGCAGAACTCACAGCATTAGATACCGCTTCAGTTGAGGCTGAGTGGCTTCATGAACTCCTTATGGATTTACCGATGGTTGAAAAACCTATGCCGGTTATTTCCATGAACCGTGATAATCAGACTGTGATAATTAAGATAAACAGTTCTAAGGATAATATGAAGTCGACAAGGCACAAAAAGAGGCATTTGAAATCTGTCAGAAAATTGAGAAACTCTGGAGTAATAGCGTTGGATTATGTCCATACGTCTAAAAATCTAGCAGATCAATTTACTATGGGGCTATCACGTAGTGTGATAGATAGTGCATCATGTGAGATGGGCCTGAGACCCAACTAAAGTTTATCATAGTGGTAACCTGTTTTATGTGATCAGAGATCTCGTGAATTAGAATGGTGAAACAAGCTAGTGGTAGACTGAGAGGAAGGGTCACTTTATGTGCATGATTTCAAAGTGTGCAATTCTCTTTTGTCTTTAGAATAGAAGAGATGACAATAATCAGAGTGAAGCAGCAAAAGATGAGAAAAGTCAAAGGAAGTTTAGAAAGAATCAGAGTAGCAGATGAAAGTAGGTAATGGTTTGTCCAATTCTATCTTGGTTCCGGCATACGGAAAACATTGCTCTGATACCATCTCTTCACACCTAGATTTAAGTACAAATACAGATGCATCTCACATGTGTGCCAGGATCAATTCTCACACATATGACGACTCAGTGTATAGAAAACAATGTCACATATTTATTATTTGATACAATTTCTGTACAAAATAACTAAATAAATTACACCATATGAAGGCGATGATCCTCCATAACTATAGTTGACTGGGAGACGACGACATAGACCTCTCCGAACTCATCTCTATGGTGATCCTCCTTTTGGTGGTACCTATTCTTGACCTATTGTGATTATAGCAAGGGTGAGGTCCCATACATTCATCGCTCAGCAAGTGTGGGAAAAAGTGTAGTGTAAGGTTTACCAAAGAAAACAGTTGAGGCTAAGCATTGCTTTTAACTTTGTGGTAGCACTGTTGTCTCACGTGGTCGCTCCAGGTTCCAATTAACAAAATGATTTTATAATGAATAATAACAAAGCCAACAATAGTAATAAGGCATGATCATAATTCATATAAAATATTGATCTCTCAACTAGGTAGATCAATAGCAAGACTACCCAATAGTTCATTTATATGCAAGGTGTAGGGTAAACAAAACTAGTTAACCTATTAGGTCCCACTAGTTTAACCTAACAGTGCAAATAGTGTGAGAACATAAAAGTTGACATTATTAAGTCAAATAATGTGATCAAGTACACAACTTGCCTTTTACTTGTAAATTCATCGGCTTAGGTGCTTCCCAAACTTGGGCTTTAAATTCCTCGTAACCTTGCTTCTACTCATAGCAATACATCCAAATAAGCAATGAATACAATAACATTACACCAAACATGGAAATAAACAGCGTATGCATATTCTACTCGTTGAACGAGATCGTAGGTTTGAAAACCACCAAATTTGGAGTTAAAACAAAGAACTTATGGATAAACGATATTTTAGATGCAATAAATCTAATAGATGGGATCTAATAGATATCACGTTTAAACTAAGCAAGTATTAAATCAAAACATTTGGGTTGGTATTAATCACTTTAACAACTATTTATAAAAAAGCGTAGATTAAAAATTAAAAGTTAGTTTTAATTAAAAAGACATTTTAATAATCATTGGTTAAACAATTAATTAACTAATTAATTAAAACATGCATCATAATTAAAATAATTTTATTACTGCGTAAGCAAAATTAATACGAACCAAACACAATTTGAATGGAATATATCAGACGTCTAACATAAAATATATCATTTGTTTAATAAATTAGTAGGGCTGCACAGAAATAGGTGACATGACGCGATCTATTTGGTTAGATTAAAGTCACATAAAGAATTACATGGTAAATAGATGTAATATATGAGATCCAGGTGTGACCATCTTCTATCTTCTTTCCTCCTTTCCTTGAAACAAGACAAGAAGCACGGAAATGGAAGGAAAGGGGCCACCGACCATAGTTTAGCCAACAAAGAGGCATTTGCGCGCTGGGGCCTGGTGTGGTGGGGGCGCTGGCCATCTACAAAGTAGAGGTCAACTGCACTACGACCCTTACAATAGTACGGTGGGGGAAGAGGTCGTGGCAACAGAGGGGAGTGGGAGAAAGGGAAAAGGAGAGAGAGGAGAAGGGAGATAGATGGGTTCTATGGTTAATGGCTTGAGGGGTCAGAGTGGCACATATTTATATAAGCAGGAAGGTGGATGATTATTTGATAGATCTAATGTGTTAACCTAATCATGTGATAATCCAACTCTACTTATCCATCATAATCCTATCCTATTTGTTTGGAAGGAGGGATTTCTTAAATATCTTATTGTGATATCCTAAATTAAATTGGTACATACAAGTTACTAACAAAGGTACAACACAAGCAACATAAGAAATATATGTTTTAGAAGTTTTAGGACAGTTCTAGTTTGGGTCAAAGATTTACCCTCACAATCTCATGGGAAGGTTTTAATTTACTCCTTGTGTCAATATTCATATTGTCACACGTGGATTTAAGGCCAAACCCGAGTGCGTCTCATCTGTGTGTCAAATCGATATCCACACATAAAATGACTCAGTGTATAGAGATGAATGTCAAAAACTTTATTAAATAACGAGAATGTTTTACAAAATAGCTGGTAATCAATAAATCAAACTAATATAACTATCTCCACGACGCCAACAGTTGACTGGGAGACGACACCTAGATCTCATCGAACTCGTCGACGTAGTCCTCCTCCGGCGGTACCTGCTCTTCACCTATGGGTGGGGTTATAGCAAGGGTGAGCTCACATACGTTCATCGCTCATCAAGTGTGGGGAATTATATACCTAAGCTCTCTTATGGTGGGGGCTCATGTGTAGTGTAAGGCTTATTAGCAAATAAGGGTTAAGGCTGAGCATTGCTTTTAATAAGTTGGTCAAAATTTTATTAGCAGTTACTAAGTATAAGTGTATACCAACCAAATTAAATAAGAGATCACAATTATAATAAATCTCACAATGCAATGCATATGACAGATTAAGTTTTAATTTCATAGTTACTCATGTGAGTGTGCGAGCCGCTCATGACCCTGAGCTCGGCTCATATACTAGTTTTACACTCTGCAGATGTTGCACATCTTTATCCTCAAGCCGTGTTATCCATCTGCCGAGGGGTCTAGAAATCCCATTCATCTCTACCTAGGAGACGAGATAGGGTAGCACTATGAGGCCTTTACAAAGTTCCACTAGCTTTAGAATACCCGCTATGGTTCTACGAGAATAGGGCAACACTAGGATCCCTCGTCCGAAAAGCCATCGCAGCATGATCAACCCAAGAACCTCCCTATACCGGCAGCTCCTTACACCGCGGTTGCCCCTTTTGGGTAAGGTAGTCATCGACTAGCTTTCCTAATTAGTCAGCCAAGGGCGTCCCATTCCACCCTTGTGGTAGCACTGTTTTTCTGGGTGGTTCTCCATGCCCCGATTAATAAAATGATCTTATTATGAACAATAAATAATCTAACAATAATGATAAGCTTGATCATAATTCAAATGTAACATTAATCCCAAAATCAGATAGAGCAATATAGCTAGACTACCCAATAGTTCATTTATTTGCAAGGTTAGGGCGAACAAAACTAGGTAACCTATTAGGTCCCATCAAATTAGCCTGACCATGTCACAATGATTATAGAGAATATTATTAGGTAAATAAGAGTGATCAAGGGCACAACTTGCCTTAAACGAGCTCATACTCAGAATCTTCAACCTGCGAGCTTCGTGTTCCTCGTTCACTTGCTCACCTACTCGCAACAATACAAACAAACAATATATGGAAAAAAATTAACATTATACCAAACATAGAAACAATCCATGTAATAACATTCTACACGTCGCAACGAATCCGTAGGTTTGAGAACCACTAAAATTGGAGTTAAAATAGAGGAGTTATGAATTTTTCTATGGTCTCTAGATTTATTTTTACACTAAAATCATTTTTAGAATTAATTTACAGTAATTTAGAGATTCCTAGATTGTGGCTCCTGTTTTTGGATAGTTCAGGGTCAAAAACGTTAAATCTAGGACCTACTTGCATTGATCTATACACTAGGTTGGACTGCGAGTTACTTTGTTAATAAGCCAGGGCCTCTTTAGCAATTGTCACATAGCCGGCCTAACATGGACAAATCGGAGCCCTCCGATTCCAATTATACGGCTCATATTACATCGCGAAGGGGTACACAATCAGAGCTAGTTATCAGAAGATCTGCGGCTAAAATTTTCAATTCCTTTGATCTATCCGCGACCGTCCATCGACCGATCAACATTTAGGCACCACTAGCTGAACGATTACCCCATGTTTTATTTGTGACAATTCGATCGTGATCAGACGACGTGCGATTCCCATCTTCCTCTTCTCGAGAAGACGACGTCGGTGCGATGAGGCCACGACGGTGACTCACCAGAGTTTTCCCTATCCCGCGTTTCTGTGCTCTACATCACATGTTTCATGATGATACACGAGGAGTAGGTAATCGTGAACCGTATGGGCGCAGCTTATCGGTGTGCATAAGGGCCTTCGGGCCTGACTATTTCTTGGTGCGGATCCACGACGCCGAGTTAGCTCCGGTGAGCAATTCTGGCTACATAGGATCACGATTTCTAGTGTTCATCAGTGTTACACAAGGCAGGGTCCATGACAATCGATCATGGCAAGGCTTGGTTATGGTGGAACAGAGTCTCTCACCCACGGTGAGGTGCGAGTCGCGACCATAACCCCGCACCGCAAAGTACCTTGGCCAACCCCCTCTGTTGTTTTCTTTGGAGCGGTGATGACCATGCAACAAGAGCTAAGCTCTCGGGCTTGTCCGTGCGCTCTAGGCGACTATGTAGGCAAGCGGCTACGATGTTGGCTCTTCTCTCGCGGCGATGGTGGTGTCTGGCTTTGTATGGCGTGATTGGGATCTATAAAGAGGGGAAGAGATGAGGGACGCCAGGTGCACAAATTTATAACTCCGGCAAAGGTCGGTTGCGGCTGGCCAGCTAGAATCACGCGGGCAACAAAGAGCTCGACCATAGGCGCTTGCGTGGGGGGGGGGGTGAGGTCCCACCTGGCTGTGACGAGGTGAGTGTGTAGAAGTGCCATATGTGTTGACCGTTGTTGGAACTTGCTCTCCCGAGCAAGTTGATCCTACGGGGGAGTAAAAACAATGCAGACAAAGTTTAGCTTAGGAAGGCAATTGCTCTGTTAATCTAGCCTCTCAAGGGCACTGTGCGGGGGTATTTATAGGTGCCTGAGTGCCCAGCATCTTGAGTTAAGGACGCATGTGCCCTTAGGCGCCCAGGTTATCCCTAGAATATTCCCATAAAGCAGGGTTACAGACTGTAATTATAGAGAAGCCTTTACAAATTAGGCCCGTAATGCGTAGCGGCCACGCAGGGCCTGTTACAGTGGGCCGGATCACGCGTGGGCCTCCGTGTTGGACGAGACCACGGGATGGGACGACCTCGTCATAGGCCTTCGTCCTGCGACGCGTGTATAAAAGGGGGTGGGGGGTGGCGCAGATTGAAATTTACCTTTCTGCGCGCCGCGAAAACCCTAACCTCCCTTTCAAACTGCTCGCTTGCTCGTCTGCCCTCCTTGGTCCTGTTCATCGGAGAACTGGCCTGCGTGAAGCAGACCGCGCGCCGCTGTCGACAGTACGTAGCCATGCCGTCTTCCTCCTCGTCTGCTGCGACCACGCCGATGACCGAGGCGTCTTCCGAAGATACCTCGGGCACTGTGGTGGCAACGGAATTACGACCGGATGATACGGTGGAATTCGGTGTTTCGCGGATGTCGTTGGTCCGCGTGCAAGATATGCAACAGTTGGGGTATTTTGGCGGCGGGGTTGGGCGTGTCCCGGGGGCAGAGGAAGTTCCCGAGCCCGAGGGCGAATTGGTTGTTTTTGAGTCATTTTTCATCTCCAGCCTTCGTCTGCCTGCGCATCGTTTTGTGTCGGAGGTTCTGCAGAAGTTCGAAGTCCAGGTTCATCAGCTGACACCGAACGCCGTGGTGGCGTTGGCGAAGTATGTATGGGCAACGACGTCATATGGCGGTCAGCCTTCGGTGGAAGTCTTCGCCAAGCAATACTGTCTGCACTGGCAGAAGAGAAAAATTGGACATAAGATTGCGCAATTCGAATCGTGCACTTTCACGCCGAAGTCCGGGAAGACTTCGATGGAAGTTGTGGAGCTGGTCCCCTGTGCCCGAAATAAGTGGGGCAACTGGTGGGACTACTGGTTCTATGTTTCAGAGGCTGAAGTCGAAGATCACCCAGGGCTCCCCGCTACCATTATGTGCTCTCATTATTATGTGGCGTACCCAGCATTTGAAGTGGCGGAGGATGATGAGAATGAAAGGGCCCTTCGGATCGCTGCCCGTACGAGTAGTGGGCGTGATCTAGTTGAGGAATTCATAGGGTATGGGGTGTGGCCCTTGGCGCATGGATGGGCGCTGGGCGAAGTATGCCCTCGCGAGATGCCCTCCCTGGGTGGGCGGAAAGTGCGAAGTCCGCTCTTTGCTTTGGATGTGCGAGGGCGGGATCCTGCCGCGGTTGTGCGTGAGGCGGAGGATGGGGCGGTGCGGATTGTTGGGCGCTACGTGCCGAAGATGGAGGCCCAGCGGAGCTAGGATATACATGGATCCAACGACCGCCTGAATAGGGTCTTCGAGTTGAATTGTTTGCCGTATGGCGGTTATCCCAGGGAAGACATTGTCGACCGCCGCGGGAAAAAACCAGCGGCCGTGACTGAAGACGACCATGCGCCGGAGGCCGCCCGAGCCACTAAGAAAAGGAAGCTAGGTACTGCGGTGGGAGAACTGGGGGTCTCCGATAGTTTTGCTATGGAGTTGATGGGGACATGCGCGGCCCCCGGGGGAAGGATGTCTTCGCCCGAGCTCCGAGAGTCTTCGGCGCGGATGCTGGAGGTTACCGAGGGTCGATGGCCCAAGAACGTTCCTATCCCCCGCGCGGCTGGCGAAGACTTCTTTACGTCTCGCATGGCTCGTGACTTGAGAGTGTTTCCTTACGGGCGGAATATTGTTCGCTGTTGTGTCGGCAGTGACGAACAAGGATCGCCAGGATGCTGCGCAGAAGCGCTGGGCGGTCATCAGGCTCCCCGATGCTAGGCGTGAAGCGAAGCGAGCGCGGGGGAGTGCGAAGGCTGCCGTCCCCGGCGGTAGCCAGCTGACGCTGGCTGCGAAGCCGGCCGCGCCTGGATCCAGCAAGGTGCCGGAGAGCACGAAGCCGGTCGGTGCCGGCGGAACCAAGTCTGCCCCGGACGGAGCTGCGAAGGTCCGAGAGCTGCCTTCGCCGGGGAAGCGCGTTGCCGACTTCGGCACGAATATTAGCGTGGACGACTATCTCGTTGGTGAGCATTTTTTTGACCGGTGGTGCGTTGCAGGGTCGGGCGAGGGGCAAATGGTTGTTGTCCCGCCTGCGGTGGCAACCACGGCGTCAACCGCGGTGGTTAGGGTGAAGGGTGACGCTTTCTGCGCGAGCGGCGAGATTTCGTCGGCCGCCGCCATTAAGGACGAGGCGGGCACCGTGTCCCGCCGGCTGAGGGAGGCGTCGCAGCAGTTGTCGCAGCAGCTAAGCCAAGTAAGTTGAGCTGGACTTCGGTATTTGCTGCTTCCATGGGGATTGTGGTCTTATGTGTTTCTGGTAGGCGGCCGACTTCGCCGACCGGGTGGCGTCGGGTGCCCTTACTGCAAATGTGTCTGCCAAAGTCGAGAGACTTCGGGCGCAGCACGCGGATGCCGTTCGAGAGAAGTCGGCTGTGGAGAGTAAAAGCCGCAGGCTGGCGGAGAAGGTGGCCACCCTGGAGGCCGAGAAGATGGACCTCCGCCGCCAGCTGGTGGAGGAAAGGAGGGAGGCCAACCAGGCCATCGCCGAGGCGCAGGCTGCGTAGGCGGAGGCCAAACTGGCGCGGGCGGAGGGAAGTCTCGCCAGCCAACGCGTCGAGGAATGGGAAGTGAGGTACAACGCTCTGCGCAGTCGCGTGGACAAGGCCGAGGCCTCCACGCGCTCGGTGGTTGAGCGGACGCGCGCACAGCTCGTGGACTCGTACCGCGAGCTGGGTGCGCGGACTGCTGACTTTGAGGTGCCCGACCGAGAGGCGGGCCTTCACTTCCTCGAGTGGTTGCAGGAGGAACTGCTGGTACTCCCGACCCTCGTTGAGGGCTTCATGTCCTTTGCCTCCCTCGTCACCTGCGAAGGGGCTATGAATGCGCTGTCCCGCGAAGGGTGCAAACACTATGAGGTCTTCGACCGGTCCGATGAAAACTTTGGGCGCGAAATTTTTAAGGTCGAAGACCCTGTGGTGAAGGATTTCGCGGGGGCCCTCTTCGATCGGATGTGGGGTCCTCATGGCCGGGAGGCGGTTAGGGAGCGGTCTGATCGGGCGAGAGAGAGTAGGTAAGGCTTGTCTGTTGTTTCGTGTGATTGAACATGGGTACATGTGGGTTTGTTGAATGAGTGTGCTGTTGCTACAGATGGCACGTGCCGAGGATGTCGAAGACCTTGGGGATCTGAACGGCGCGCGGCCCGAGGCCGAGGTCAACCCGATGCAGCCCAAGGCTGAGGTCAACCCTGAAGCTGTTGAGGGCTCCTTCGCCGGACCTGTGCCCACTGTGTCTGGCGAAGGCTCCTTGCCAGCCCCTGCGCCAAAGGCGGAGGGCCCCCCGAAGGCGGTGGCGGAGCTGGCGGCGGAGGATCCCAAGGCGGCGGCAGGGCCTTCGCATGTAGCTTAGTAGGTGTGGGGGAGTTAGTAAATTTTGTCTGTGTTACTGAACCTTGGTCGCTGTGCAGGTTCAAGATTTTGGGCCTCCGCATGCAACCGCTACTGATACTGCTAATTTTGTGGCGGCTTCGACCGTGGTTGCGGAAAATGATTCGGGTGATTCTGTGTCTAAGTTTTTTGAGTCTGATGATTCTCGGAGTTTGGTGGTGTGGACAGAAGAGTCTTTGGATGATGATTTGGATTATTTTGCGGCATTGGATGTGGCTGCGGCGGAGGCTTCTCCGCGTGTGGTGGGTGCTGAAGTTCCCGGTCCAAGTGTTGGGTGTAGGCATCGAAGGGCGGTGGCGAAGCATAGAGTGAGTGAGGTGGAGGGTGGTCGTCTTCGTGTGGACAGGACTGGCAAGCGGGAATTGTTGTCCTCGCTAGCTGGGGCGAGTGTAGGTGAGGGGGAATTGCGAAGTCTTTTTGAGGGTGAGGAGCTGATGATAATGCTGTTTAACTATAGGGAGATGGATATTATCCCGAAGGTTGAACCAATGTAAGGTGTGATGCCCTCGCTGTACGTATGTAACTATAATTTGTATGAAGAGGTTGTGTGCCTTCGCTGATCTGGCCTTGTCCGTAGGGGACTTGTGCACTAAGTCTTAGCGCGTTTATTATGTCGGTCCGGCTGCACCTGTAGTCGGTCGTTGCACGTGTAGTCTTTGAGAGAGACTTCGATTTTGCGCGCTTGTTGTGCTAGTCCGGCTGCACCTTTAGGCGACTTTTGCACGGATAGTCTTTGGAGGAAGACTTCGGTTTTGCGCACTTGTCGTGCTAGTACGGCTGCACCCTTAGGTGACTTTTGCACGGATAGTCTTTGGAGGAAGACTTCATTTTTGCGCACTTGTTGTGCTAGTCCGGTTGCACCCTTAGGCGACTTTTGCACGGATAGTCTTTGGAGGAAGACTTCGTTTTTGCGCACTTGTTGTGCTAGTCCGGCTGCACCTTTAGGCGACTTTTGCACGGATAGTCTTTGGAGGAAGACTTCGTTTTTGCGCACTTGTTGTGCTAGTCCGGCTGCACCATTAGGCGACTTTTGCGCGGACTGTCGCACGCGAGGGTAGCCAGCGCTGCCCCTCGCGGTGACTTCGTGTTTGTCAAATGCCGAAGACCGTCGATGCGGTCTTTTTTCGACGTTGTAATTTTTTGCGGGGGATTTTTTGCGTGTATATTACATGGCTCGGCCTCATTAAAAACCTCACCCCCCGGGAGGAAAAGAGTGCGGGCCGGAATAAAGCTGTTTTGGGAATTACAAGGGCGAGCTGGCCCTAAGGAGTCAAACAAAAATTTTGCGAAGGTTGTCAATGTTCCAAGAATGCTCTAAGTCTTCGCCGGATGGCGTTGTGAGCCTGTACGCGCTGGGGGACGCCTTCATCTTGACGATGAAAAGGCCCTCCCACTTTGGTTCTAGCTTGCCCCGGGACACTGTCCGAGCTGTCCGGATGAGTACGAGGTCTCCTTCGCTGAATTCCCTCGAGATGACTGTGTGGTCGCACCATGCTTTTGTTTGAGCTTGGTATTTGTTTAGAGCCTGTAGGGCGAAGACGCAGTCACCGTCGATGAGGTCCTTCGAAGTAGGCTCGTCTACGTCGGGGACGGCTGACGCGACTGTCCGTGGTGACCCATGTTTTATTTCTTGTGGGGTCATGGCCTCCGATCCATATAGAAGGCGGAAAGGGGTGAACCCAGTCGCCCTGCACTCAGTCGTGTTCAGCGCCCAGACCGCTTCAGGTAACAGGTCTGCCCACTTGCCTTTTTTTTGTCGTCGAGGAGCATTTTCTTGACGGCTGTGAAAATTTTACCATTGGCGCGTTCCACAACTCCGTTGGATTGCGGGTGGTACACTGAGGCGAAGGCAAGCTTGGTGCCGATGGAGAAGCAGAAATCCTTGAAGTCTTGGCTGTCAAATTGCTTGCCGTTGTCAACTGTGAGTTCGGACGGGACTCCGAAGCGGCAAACAATGTTTTGCCAGAAGAATTTCTGGGCAGTCTTCGATGTGATCGTGGATACAGCCCTCACCTCGATCCATTTGGTAAAATACTCAACGGCGACGAAGGTGAACTTGAGGTTCCCCTGGGCCATGGGTAGGGGCCCGACAATGTCCAGGCCCCAGCGCTGAAGAGGCCACATGTGGGCAATTAGCTTCGTGAATTACGAAGGGCTTCCCGAGCGTGGAGAAAATTTCTGGCAGGCTTCGCAGGACCTTGTGACCCGATTTGCAGCGCAGATCATGGCGGGCCAGTAGAAACCTTGACAGATCACCTTTGCGGCTAGGGCTCTGGGCCCTGCGTGAGAGCCGCAAGTCCCGCTGTGGACTTCGCGCAGAATTTGGACGCCTTCGGTCTCGATGACACATTTAAGCATGTGTTGACTGACCCCCTTCTTGTAAAGCTGGCCTTCGATTAGTGCGAAGTCCCGGCTTCGATGTTTGAGGCGCTTGACCTCATTGATATCGGTTGGATGATAGTACCCCTGCAGGAACAGGGTTATTGGTGCCCGCTAGTCTTCGGTCATGATGAGGTTGACTATGCTGTGGCCCTCGCTGTCATTGGTTATTTGGAGCCCCTCTGGGCTGCGGACGGCTGGCATGCCGATGACATGGTAGAATACGTCGGAGGGCAGGGCCTCGCCTCTGGCGGCTGCCTTGGCCAATGCGTCGGCCTCCTCATTCTTGGCTCGGTCCACATGCTGCAAGGTGAAACCTTTGAATTGCCTCTCGAGACTATGGATAGCCGCGAGGTACTGCATAAGTGCGGGGTCCTTCGCTGCGTAGTCTTTCTCAACTTGGCTGGCGACTACCTTGGAGTCTATTCTGATGATGCAGGTGGTGACGTCAAGTGCCCTTAGCTTGCGAAGACCGAGGATGACAACTTCGTATTCTGCTATGTTGTTAGTGCATCTGTCAGACTCCAAAGCAAAGCTGAGGCGTGCTGCGTATCTGTGCTTGACCCCTGTGGGTGAAGTAATGACTGCAGCGGCGCCTGCCCCCACATGGCACCATGCACCGTCACAATGGATTGTCCACACCTTCTCTGCGGACGGGTCCGGCTGTGTTATTGGCCCGGTCCAGTCGACGACGAAGTCTGCCAGGACTTGTGACTTGATGGCTGTCCTGGGCTCGAATGTGATGTGGTAGCCGGAGAGTTCGGCTGCCCATTTGGCGATCCGGACTGATGCCTCCGGGTTTCTAAACAATTCGCCGAGTCCCCTATCTGAGGTGACCTGGACCTTGAATGCTTAAAAATAGTGGCGCAATTTGCGCGAGGCCATAACAACTGCATAGGCGATTTTTTTCAGTTCCGTCATATTGCATTTTGATGTCGTGAGTACTTCGGAGACGTAATAAACTAAACATTGCCTGATCGTGCCCCCTCTGTTCTGCTCCTGAACCAGTGCTGCGCTGACCGCATGCGGCGAAGCTACGACGTAGAGCAACAGGGGTAGCGAGGGGTCGGGGCTTGTAAGAACCGCTAACTCTGACAGGTACTGCTTCAATGAAGCGAAGGCCGCCGCCTGCTCTGGTCCCCATGCGAAGTCTTTTGCGCCGCGGAGTGTTTTGAGGAAAGGGAGGCTTCGCTCTGCGGATTTGGAGATGAATTTGTTGAGGGCGGCCAATCTGCCTGTCAGTCGTTGGGCATCTCTGGCTGACTGCGGGGGCATCATGTTGATGATGGCCTGGATTTTGGTTGGATTGGCTTCAATCCCGCGGTGCGACACCAGGTAGCCCAATATTTTCCCCTGGCGAACGCTGAAGACACACTTTTCGGGGTTCAGGCGAAGTCGTGCGTCCCGCATGTTCGCAAACATTTCGGCGAGGTCAGCCAGATGGTCTTCCTTACTTCTGCTGGCGACGACGATGTCGTCCACATACGTGAATATGTTTCTGCCGACCTGGCTCTCGAGCACCGTTTTGGTGAGCCGAGAGAAAGTGGACCCGGCGTTCTTAAGTCCCTCCGGCATTCTGATGAAGCAATACGTGCCGAAGGGTGTTATGAAACTGGTGCTTGCCTTGTCTTCCTCCTTCATATATATTTGATGGTAGCCGGAGAAGCAATCAAGGAGTGACATGACTTCGCACCCGGCCGCGCTATCGACGATTTTGTCGATCCGAGGCAGCGGGAAGTTGTCCTTGTTAAGACTGGTGAAATCAATGCACATCCGCCATTTGCCGCTCTTCTTCTGCACCATCACTATGTTGGCGAGCCATGTAGGGTAGGCAATTGGCTCGATAAATTTGGCTTCAAGCAGGCGATGTACCTCGGCCTTGGCAGCTTCTGTCTTCTCATCAGACATCTTGCGCAGCCGCTGTTTCTTCGGCCTTACCGAAGGGTCGATTCCCAAGCTGTGCTCGATGATGGAGCGACTAACTCCGACCAGGTCGAGGGCGGACCAGGTGAAGACGTCTTTATTCTTGGATAGACAGCAGAGGAGTCTCTCCTCGTCATGCGAAGTGAGGTCTTCGTTGATGGTGACCGTCTGCTTGGGTGTTGCCTGGTCGAGGGGAACAGTCTTGGTCCCATCGTTGCTCTGCAGTTGTGCTTTGTCATGTTCTTTGGCGGTTGGGCTGGCGGATTCGGGGACCTCGCGCTGAGCCGTGAGACAGTGTATGTTCCTTTGGTCGGGAACGAAGTCTCTTTCTATGTTACGCGCAGCCTGCTAGTTGCCGTAGACTGTGATAGCGCCTTGCGGACCTAGGATCTTCATGCACAGGTAAAGTTCGTGAATGGCTGCCTCAAACTTGTTGATGGAGCCCTGACCCATTATGGCGTTGTACGGGTACACCATGTCGACGTTGTTGAACGTGACTTGCTCACTTCGTGCATTGGGTGCTACACCGAAGGAGAGAGGTAACTCTATTTTGCCGACAGGAAAGGTGCCCTTGCCGCCGAAGCCATACAGTGGGTTGTCCGAAGGCTTGAGCAGGCTGTGGCTTATGCCCATGCAGTCGAAGGCATGGAGGAAAATGATATCAGCCTGGCTGCCATTGTCGACTAAGACTTTGTGCAGGTCCCAGCCTGCCACACTACAGTTGATAACCATGGCGTCGATGTGGGGTGCGCTGCACAGATCGATGTCTCGGGCATCAAAGGTCAATGGCACATGGGACCACTTCGTCTGCACGACGGGACCGGTGATGGCGACATGGTTGATGCTGCGGTAATGGTCCCTCTTCTGTCGCTTCGTGTCGAAGTCGACGCTGGACCCCCTAGTAATCATGTTAATGACTCCGCGATACGGCTGATCGGCGAAGTCTTCTTGCTTTGGGGCTTGGGGGTGGTTGTGGTGGTGGATATTTTGCTGTTGCGGGTGTGGAGGTGGGGGTGGGGGAGGTACGATTTGTACCTCCTGGAGGTGTTGGTATGCGTGGTGCGATGGATGCGGAGCGGGGTCGTGGTTGTATGGTTGAGGGGGTTGTTGATATGTGTGCGCGACAACTCTAGGGTTGTCGGCTGGTTGCGCCCGTGCCATCCTATCTCTGGTGGTCTTCGTCTCTGGGCAGTCTCTTGTGGGGTGCACGCAGTCTTCGTCGTGGAACAAGCAGTAAAATCTGCGTGGCTGCTACGCACGTCCCCGGCCCCAACCGCGAGCTCCGTTTCCGCGGCCCTGGGGGGATATTCCTGGTGGCGAGGGGCCTCGCCGGCGGGGTGCTGGTTGGCGATGTTGTGTACCTGCTGCTGATTGCGGCCGTCTCGAATGGAGTCTGCCTGCGAAGGCCTCGTCCACGTACGGCTGGATTGCGGAGGGTCTTTAGGTTTCCTCTGAGACTCGACTTTGCGCTGGTGGAGCTCTTCGGATCTGGCGTATTTTTCGAATAGCTGATACAACTCCTAGAGGTTCCTGGGCGGATCTCTGATGTAGTGGCTGTAAAGGACGTCGGCCCGAAGGCCACTGATGGCGTAGTGGATGGCGATTTGGTCATCAACCGAAGGCAGTTGTGACTTGAGGGTCAGAAACTTGTGGTAGTACTCCCGCAGAGTCTCTCTTTCTAGCTGCTTGCAGAGTGAAAGTTCAGCCAAGGCATCGGTGTCTGGGTGGTACCCTTGGAAGTTGAGCAGGAATTTGTCCCGGAGACTTCTCCAGGAGTCGATGGACAGCGGGGACAACCTGGTGTACCAGGTGAGGGCCGGGCCTTCGAGGGCGATGATAAATGACTTGGCCATCGTGGCGTCGTCCCCTCCAGATGATGCAACGACGACCTGATAGCTCATGATGTACTGTGCTGGGTCAGTGCTGCCGTTGTACTTGGGATAGGTCCCTGCCCTGAAGTTGGCGGGCCATGGTGATACTTGTAGGTGGGGCGCCAGGGGACTCCGCTCGTCAAGGTAGTTGACACCTTGGAATGCCGCGGCGTGCGGAATGGCTTGTCCGCGCTGAGGGATGAACAGGTCTTCGATTTGTGCATGCTGTTGGAGGGGTGGGCCGTGTTGCAGACCGAGTTGGCCTTCGCGCTGCATGAGTGTGATTTCTTGCTCAAGCTCCTGAGCCTTTTGCTCTTCGTCGCGTATCATCTGGCGCACCTTGGCTTGCGCAGACACGCGTTGGCGTTTGGCCTCGAGGATCTCCTTTTGCTTCTGGAGGTTGCGGTTCTTGATACGCAAGGCACGCAACTGTAGTTGTTCCTCTGCGGAAACGCCGATGACTTCGCCGTCCTCGGTGGCGTCCGCACCCTCTGGCACAGCGAAGCTTGGGGGAGGTTGCGGTTGGCCTCCGGAGCTGCAGGTGCAAAGGCTGCCTTCGGGTGTGAGTTGTTCATTGCGCTGCCTCTTGCTGAGTGCGTCGTCTTCACAGCCTTCTTGGTGGGTGATGTCGACAAGGGCCTTGCCCTTTTTCTCAGCCAGCAGCGCTGCCTTCGCAGCTTCGTCAACGGATGGGGCTGCCTTCGAGCTAGCTCTCTTGGGTGCCATCGCGGGTGGTTTTTCGTAGCACGAACGGTGGGCGCCAAATGTTAGAACTTGCTCTCCCGAGCAAGTTGATCCAACGGGGGAGTAAAAACAATACAGACAAAGTTTAGCTTAGGAAGGCAATTGCTCTGTTAATCTAGCCTCTCAAGGGCACTGTGCGGGGGTATTTATAGGTGCCTGAGTGCCCAGCATCTTGAGTTAAGGACGCATGTGCCCTTAGGCGCCCAGGTTATCCCTGAAATATTCCCATAAAGCAGGGTTACAGACTGTAATTATAGAGAAACCTTTACAAATTAGGCCCGTAATGCGTAGCGGCCACGCAGGGCCTGTTACAGTGGGCCGGATCATGCGTGGGCCTCCGTGTTGGACGAGACCGCGGGATGGGACGACCTCGTCATAGGCCTTCGTCCTGCGACGCGTGGGACGAAGGGTAACGTCTGCCAGTCGTCCTGTCTCCGTTGGTGCAGTGAAACTGGCGAAGGCATCGAGCGAAGGGTGGCGTCTTCGCCTTCGCCCCAACAACCGTCCAATCCCATCAGCCAGCGAGGGCAGGGGCGCATGAGCACAGGTTGCCTGGGTTGATCTGCGGGCCCGACCCATCAGCCACTATGTTAGGTGATGGGACGCGTGCACACACTGGGTTGGTGGGGTGGATTAGCGCTTTTGGGCCGCAAAGGAGATTTTTGGCCCAACAAGAGTGTTTACTTTTTCCTTTTTATTTTTATTTTCTTTTTCTTTTTCTTCTCATTTTTGTTTACAAGAATTCAAATTCAACCTTTTAAGCAAAGTTCCAAACCCTATTTTAGATTCACAAGTCAAAATCTAGCATGTATCCATAAACTTATTTTGTTTACTATTTGTTTAATTAAGTAGATGACTTGAGCATGAGGAATTATAGGGTGACTAAATAAGAGAGCAAACACATTCCTTATCTTTATTAACTCTTTTTTTATCTAGAATTTTGGGTATTACACATATCATGGATAACTAGATAAGAGTTTATTTCAGAATCTATCTCTTATGCTAAATGTTGGACTTGGTTACTTACTTCGTATATATTTAGGTATATGTAGCATTAGTCGATGCTGTTATCTATTTGATTTGGGCTAAGCAGTTTGAAAAGCTACATACTTTCTCAATTATTGAGTTCAACCCTTGTCGGTGTTTTGGGTCCGACCGCACACCCGGGGTTGCCCCTCAAGGTGTTTTAGGAGTAGGACGATGTCGACAACTGTAGCAAAATGGTTCGTGCCGATCGCACGAGGGACAGTGGACAAGGTTTACAGGTTCGGGCCGCTTTGAGATGCGTAACACCCTACGTCCTGATGAGTATGCTTGGTGGATGTGATTACAAGAGAGCTCTCTGGATCAAGAATACAGAGAATTGATGTGGGTGGCTAAGTGATGGGTCGATCGTTCTGAAGGGGTGCCCCCTAGGCCTTATATACTCGACCGTGGGGCAGTACACATGATGAGATAACAACGAGTGGCTAAAAGATAGTGAACCTCTCGAGATTATCCTCTACGTAACTCTCGCCGACTTATCCTCACGTGGCTTCGTTGCATGGAGGCCCCGACGCGGGAAAGTCGGATCTCTGTTGCGGCCAATGGCTCGGCGCTATGGGCCGTCCGGGTTTGCACCAATCCGGCCCCATGTCGCTCTGCGTTGCTGGTCGTCTTTCCCCAGGCCCACGAAAGAATAGCCTTACGATTTATTGGGCCCTTGGGCCTTTCGTGAGGTCCTTTACTCTTTTGGTGGACCCAGGGGATATCTATCCCCCACAAGCCCCCGATCTTTGGGTTAATTTAGAGGTAATCAACCCGAAGATCCCAGGTCCAGCTTGTAGGTGATTTGAAAAAAGATGACTCCTTGCTGTTCTCTCCTGCTTTGATCACTTGTTGACCAGAACCTAGCTTTGTGCCTGTGCCTTAGAGATCGGCATTCCTGTTTGTTGGACTCTGAACCTTATTGGGTGCACCGGAGGTGCACCCAATGGGTGTAGCCCCCGAGCTTCGAGTAGATTTTAGAAAATAATCTACTCGAAGGTCTTCATTAGAAATTACTCCCATTTGTGTTTCCTTATTCCAGTTGAGGATTGGCTTCTTAATCTTGTTTCATGCCCTTAGAAATTGGTGCTATCCTGGCTTAGAGTGACAATCCATGGGGTGCACCGAAGGTGCACCCAATGGGTGTAGCCCCCGACCTTCAAGTGGATTTTTTGAGGATAATTCGCTTGAAGGTCTTCTTTTTGTGTCCTTTTGCTGAAGAATACTCTTTCTGCTTATAAAAAAGTTGGCATGATGTCATCCGTGCTATGTCATCAATATTATGCTTCGGAGGTCAGCATGTGTTTTGTCTTTTGCAACTGAATTTGCAATCCTTCCATATCTTGCTGAGTAGCATAGTGTATTTGCTCTGCGACTGATTGGACGTTCGATGGACGTTCTCTGTCTAGTCTTCAAGTCATGTCTGTCGACCATATTTTGCACTCTGCTGACTATATTTGGCTTCCCTTTAACTCTTGTTGATATCTCATTTTTGTCTTGAGGCATTCACTGCATGCTCTGCACAGATGTGACCATTTTGAAAAAATATACTGACAATTCCTAGGCGTCCCCCCCCCCAATGGGTGTGGGCAAGGAACGGCTTGGTACGCTGAGTGTTTTAACCGGCTGCTTCTGAGTTGTAATGTGATGGGACGGCGAGTGTAATCATATCCTTTGCGCTGTTGACTGGAGTCTCAATGGGTGTAGTGCTGCATGAAACGGCGTCCGCCGCCTGACGTGTCTTTGGACGGGTGGAGGTGTATATTGAATGCTTAGCGACTGTTCAGTGACCGCGGTTGGAGGTGAGCGGTTGCCTTTCTCTTCTATAAATAACGCTGTTGTTCCTCTGGTTTCTTCACATCCCTTCGCTATTTCTTACTGCCTCCTTCTCTTCTTTTTCTGCTTGCCTCCATGGGAAAGAAACGCAAGCGCGAGCCGACTCCTCCATCGGAGGACTTCGGCGACTCGGAGTACTCGGAGGAGGAGTTCTCCTCCGAGTCCGAGAGGTCCCCGGCCCCCGTCTCTCCCCCGGCGTCGTCCGATGACTCGGACGACTCCCAGGGGTTAGCCGCGGAGGTCTGGTCGTACATCCGGGCCGTCGAGCGCTCCGGGCTCGAGGGCTCGGATGAGTCCGAGTACTCCTCGGAGGAGGAGGACTCGGACGACGGCGGCGAGGGCGGGGACGACGACGACGACAACGACGGTGACGACGACGACGACGACGACGATGACGACGACGACGACGACGACGACGACGACGACGGCAGTGGCGGGGGCTGCACCAGGGGCGGCGGCGACAGGGGCGGCACCAAGAGCGGCGGCGGCAGGGGCAGGGCCAGTGGCTAGATGCCGCTGGTCCTTTTAAATATTAGTATAGATTAGAAGTAGTATAGTTAGATAATGTAGTAGTATTAGTAATGTAGAGTAGTATAGTGTAGTGTAGTAGTAGTAGTAGCAGTAGTGTGTAGTTTAGTAGTAGAAATAGGGAAGTATCAACTCATAATGAGTTGATTTGTAAATGTTGTCACTTCCCTTGAATGAAGAACGAGTTTGGTTTCCCTTTGATGAATCATTTCGTTTGACTATGAATCTGAGTTTTTTGAGGCCGTAGACGAACAGCTTGATCGTTATACTGATGCTTCCAAGCAATATTGCAGTCTGTATCAATGTTTTCAGAAGTAATGCCGAGTGATCGGAAGTCGCCGTCGACATTTTAGAAGTAATGCCGAGTAGTTGAACCCCAGATCGTCGTTTTAGAGGCAACGCCGCGTGTCTAAGTAGTGACTTCGGCATTTTAGAGGCAATGCCGAGCAATTAGACTTGAGGTAAGCGTTTTAGAGGCAACGCCGGGTGATTAAGTAGTGACTTCGGCATTTTAGAGGCAATGCCGAACAATTTAACTCAAGGTCAGCGTTTTAGAGGCAACGCCGAGTTATTGAACTCGAGATCATCGTTTTAGAAGCAACGCTGAGTGAGTGAAGGTCAACGTCGGCATTTTAGAAGTAATGCCGAGTGACTAAACTCGAGATCAGCGTTTTAGAGGCAACGTCGAGTGAGTGAAGGTCAACGTCGGCATTTTAGAAGTAATGCCGAGTGACTAAACTCGAGATCAGCGTTTTAGAGGCAACGCCGAGTGACTGAATAGTGACGTCGGCATTTTAGAGGCAACGCCGAGTTATTGAGCTCGAGGTCAGCGTTTTAGAGGCAACGCTGAGTGATTGAAGGTCAACGTCGGCATTTTTAGAAGTAATGCCGAGTGATTAAACTCGAGATCAGCGTTTTAGAGGCAACGCCGAGTTATTTTGAGGATTAACACCCGAGTAAGGAGAGGTCCCACCAGTTTTTTGGGAAATAACTGCCGAGTGACCACGTGGCGTGCTGGGATTTCGGAAATGACTGCCGAGTGATGACTGGGCACTTTTTGAAACGGTATCTGGTCCGAGAATATCCCATAAGAGTTGCACTTTTAGCCGCCTTTGCTTTCCGCGCCCTAGTTCTTGCGTTCCTGCTTCCAAATCCTCTCTGCGCTTGCCTTCAATTTGCTCGCTGGTGAAATCGAGATGGCTCCCAAGAGGAAAGTCGCGAGTTCTTCCGTTGTGGTGATTCCCCCAATTGATCCCAACAGCCAGTTGCCTTTCGCAGGTAACCACATGTCCAACATCTCTGAAGCTGAACTCCTCCATCTCGTGTCCATCGGGGTTCTTCCTCCACGGGAACTCTGTTCTTGGCGGATTTGCCACGGAACTACGGTCCCGACGGAGGATACCCACGAGTCCGTGGTTTACGCTCCCTTTCTTCTCCGTGGCCTTGGTCTTCCTATTTCTCCCTTTTTCCGCGGTCTTCTTGATTTCTATCACATCAATCTCACCCATCTGAACCCTAATTCAATTCTGCAAATTTCTATCTTCGTCCACTTATGTGAAGCTTTTCTCGGCGTGCTGCCGCATTTTGGTTTGTGGAAACATCTGTATCACTGTCGCCCTGGGATGGCCAGGGGACAGCATCAGTTGGTTGGAGGTGCCAGCTTGGAGATGCGCCGGGGACGGAAAACTGAGTATCTTGAGATCCCCCTTAAAGACAGCATTAAGGGATGGCGCCTGGAATGGTTTATAGTTGATAACTATGGAAATTCTCTCCCCCCCCCGGTCAGGAAGACAGCCAGATGTTCGTACCCCGAGCTGGACCGAGTCTCCCACAGACGAGGAGGTGGCTGAAGCCAGTATGCTGCTAGCTGAAGTTGGGCTATTGAAAGAGAGGGGTTTAACTGCTGAAGCTATAGTCGCTGACTTTGTTTTCAAAAACATTCAGCCGCTGAAAGACAGGGTCCACCCGGCTTATCTGTATCAAGGGCTAGCCGACCCAACTCGAGTTACCAATAGAAGAATTCCTTCTGCAGATTTGGTGAGCCGACTGGAGATGATTCTCAGAGGCAAAGTATCCAATGTTGGTGCTCCGGTGGCGTATTCAGCCTGGAATCTGCCTCCTGCCAAAGCCTTCACTCGTTTCGTGTCAAACCCACCTTCAACTGATGGTAATTTGGGCCTTAGAACGCGGCCCTCTGATGAGGAGGTTAGTGCTTTGGTTGCTTCGCTTGGGAAAATCCCTGATGATGAAAGACAAACCCATTTCGAGGTACCTTTGGATCCTACTGATGCTGAAATAAATGCCGTGCTTGACATGTTGGCTGAGGATTCTTCTGACGCTATTCCTACTGAGACATTGGCAGTGGCACCTCTCCCAGAGGTCGGTATAATCTTGGGTGTCCAGAGACCTGTCCGTGCTCGCTCGAAGCGTCCCCGCCGAACCAATCAGACTGATCTTTCTGTTGATGAGCAGAAAAAGAAGAAGAGACGTATTCGGCGAGTATCTGGTTTAAATCAGGGTGCTGGTCCCTCGGCTCCTGCTGATGAGGAGGTTCCTGCATCTGAATTTGCTGATGCTGATCCCAATGGGTGTGGTCCATCTGCTGCTGATCCCAATGGGTGTGGTCCATCTGTTGCTGATCCCAATGGGGGTGTTGCCAGTGTTGCTGATGAAGATGACGAAGAGGAAGAGGATGAGGTTCCTTTGATTCGGAAGAACAGTCGGCAATTCCTCGCCAGTGGGGAAAGTAGTGGGGTTCCCTCTCCGGCTTTATCTGCTCTTGTTGGTCTGCAAAACATATCCCTGGCCGACTTTGATCAAACTCTCGAGGATATGGTCCCAGAGGACTTGTTATCAGGGCCAGTGGATGATGATGTGACGGAAACTTGTGGTGCTGTGCCGGACGCTGGGTTGAGGTCATCCCGTGCCTCATCAACCTTAGAGCACGATCTTGAGGGACGGGATGTTAACTTGGATTGTCCTGATTCCATGGAAATAACCGAGGGCCCATCAACCTTGGAGATGGTTACTGCTGAAAGTTTGGACCCCAAGGATGGTGTCGACACATGTCCAGCCCCCGAGGGTGTCGTCGGGGACGACTTAGCCCGGGCGAAGAGTGCAAGCTACTGCCCAGCCCCCGAGGGTGTTGCCGGGGATAAACCGGCTCAAGTGGGCAGTGCCGACTATGGCCCAGTCCCCGAGGGTGCCCAAACAGGATCTCCCTCCGGCACTTCCATGAACGTTCACGCTGGGTCACCTCCACACTCTGGCTGCATGGTGGTGGCCCAAACTTCAGACCGGGGCGTCGCTTTGGAGGGCAGCGTCCCCGTTGATCGAGTATCCGGCTCTGCTGGAGGAGATGAACTGATTCCCACTGTTCCATTGCATGCTGCTTCGGGTGATGACCTTGCGCCTGGCTATCATCTGATTTCTCCTGACTTGGGGATCCCTTCGTTCTTCTCCAACCTCCAGGTACTGTGCTGTTTCTTAGCTTGACTTTTACATGAACTCTTGCCATTATGCTCATCTGCTCTTCTCATCAGGTTTTGGTGGATGGGATGACCAGCCAGCTGAAATTGCATGGTGCTCCTATCCCGGAAGTAGCTTCATCTTTTTCGTGTTGGAATCCGGTGTCTCTTCATCGCCGTGTATCCGAGTTGGAGGCGACTAACGCTGGTTAGTGCCCTTTTTTCTTTTCTTCGTGCTTGTTGTGGACTGTTTTACCTTCTGACCTCGCTTTGTTTGATTACCTCTTACTAGGAATGACTCGGCAGACTGCACTTCTTGAGGAGAAACATTCTCAGGATCGAGCTGAATTGACTCAGCGATGCACTGATCTTGAGGAAAAGTATTCTCAAAGTCAGATCGAACTGAGTCAGGTCTCTGCTGCCTTGGATGATGCCAATGCGTTGAGTTCTTCTCTGCATGCTCAGCTAGACTCTGAAAAGGTGAAATACGAAACTGTGCTTTTGACTTGCTATACTCCTATTGCTTGCCTGGTTTTCTGAAGGAACTGATTTGTGCTTGCAGGAAGAAAAACGCATCCTTGCCGCTTCTCGTGACAATCTTGATAGGTTGTATCGAGATTCTAGCAACTCGTTGACTATTCTGGAGAGGAGTCATCGCTTTTCCATGGAGGAGTTGAACAATCTTCGCTATAAGCTACAGGAGTCCTTGGATGATGTGATTCGCCTTCGGGAGTTGATATCAGCTAAAGACGTTGTCATCAAGAACCTGCGTGCTTCCAAAAAATCTGTTACCCAAGAGCTAGAGGCTGCCCAGTTGGCTGTCAAGGTTGCTGAAGAGACTTCCAATACTCTGAGAGCCCAACGCGACAGGGCCATGGATAAGGCCATTCGAGCGGGACGAATTCTGATGAGGAGGCCTGGCGTAGTCGTTCCTGAAGATATAAGGGCTGACGTGAATGCTGCCCCTGACTCCTCGAGTCGTCCTTCTTCGTCGACTGCTCCTGGAAAAGATATTGCAAAATAGAGAAAACATTTCGCGTGCTCCGAGCGCGCAGCTTGCATGATTGAACATTTGTTAGAAGACACCAGTTTATTTGAATGACATAGTTATTCATTTATTGTATCAGAATTTTTTAGTTAATGAGTTTGGTAGTTATGATGCATGATAACTATGAATTTTGTCTGTGGGATATGGAAATCATCCCCTGAATTAAATAGGCGAGAGCATGTTGCATTGGTCTTAAGTAGACGCCAACTGGAGTTGATTGCTTCGTTAGCTGGGCATAGTGATCGCCCTGAGTTAAGTAAAGCGTGAGCATGTCGCACCGCCTTAAGTCATTGCCGACTTAAGCCGATTGCTCCGTTAGCTGGGCATAGTGGTCACCCCGAGTTAAGTAAGCGTGAGCATGTCGCACCGCCTTAAGTCATTGCCGACTTAAGCCGATTGCTCCGTTAGCAGGGCATAGTGGTCACCCCGAGTTAAGTAAGCGTGAGCATGTCGCACCGCCTTAAGTCATTGCCGACTTAAGCCGATTGCTCCGTTAGCAGGGCATAGTGGTCACCCCGAGTTAAGTAAGTGTGAGCATGTCGCACCGCCTTAAGTCATTGCCGACTTAAGCCGATTGCTCCGTTAGCTGGGCATAGTGGTCACCCCGAGTTAAGTAAGAATGCAAGTCAATCGTAAATAAATTGAGTATCCTTGAAACCTTTTCTTTATTGATGACATATTCCCACTTTACAGAGTACATCATTGTTATCCAGCAGTTTTGAGGTACGGCTAAGGATAAAACTTTCTCAAGTGTTCTATGTTCCAAGAGTTCCCGACTTCCGTGCCATCCATCTGAGTGAGGCGATATGATCCGGGCCGAGTGACTTCTGCTACTATGAAGGGTCCTTCCCATAAGGGTGATAACTTGTGTCGTCCTTCTCCCGTTAGAATTCGGCGAAGGACGAGCTCCCCTACTGAAAAGGATCGTTGCCGCACAGCCTTGTCGTGATAGCGCCTTAGAGTCTGCTGGTATCTTGCTGACTGGATTACTGCGCTTAGCCGTTCTTCCTCGAGTACGTCTATGTCCTCCAGCCTGGTGGTCTCAGCTTCTGTTATGCTTTCAAAAATCAGCCTTGGCGCCCCAAACTTGAGATCAGCAGGCAGCACTGCCTCCGACCCATAGACCATGAAGAAAGGAGTGTTTCCATGCAAAGCTCGGCTGGGTTGGGTTCTTAGGCTCCAAACAACATAGGGTAATTCTCTTATCCACTTTCCTGCGAATTTTTCGTTCTTATCGAAGATCTTTTTCCTGAGTGCATCCAATATCATCCCGTTGGCTCGCTCAACTTGCCCGTTGGCTCTTGGATGGGCTACAGATGCATACTTGATCTGAATACTTTTTTGCTCGCAGAAGTCAAAGAATTCTGAACTCGTGAAATTGGACCCTAAATCAGTTATGATGCTGTTTGGTATCCCGAATCTGAATATTATGTCTTGTATGAATTCCACGGCCTTAGCAGAAGTTAAGGAGGCAATGGGCTTGAATTCTATCCATTTAGTGAACTTGTCAATTGCTACCAACACATGAGTATATCCCCCTTGAGCTTTCTTGAAAGGTCCAATCATATCCAGCCCCCAGCATGCAAAAGGCCAGGTCACTGGTATGGTCTGCAGCTGCTGTGCTGGCAGGTGTTGTTGCTTCGACAAGTATTGGCAGGCTTCGCACCTCTGAACTAACTCGGCTGCATCATTCTTTGCTGTTGGCCAATAGAATCCTGACCTGAAGACCTTCCCAACTAGTGTTCTGGAGGCTGCATGTATCCCACACTGTCCAGCGTGGACCTCTTCTAGGAGTTGCTTTCCAGTGGATGGGAGAATGCACTTCATAAAGACGCCAGATGCACCCCTTCTGTACAATGTTTCCCCAATAAGTGTATAGTGAGCTGACTGTCTTGCAATGCGCTCTGCCGAGTTCTTATCATCTGGTTCTTCTTCATTCCTTATGTACTTAATGATTGGCTTTCTCCAGTCATCTGGATCTGACTCGGGTTGATCTATGATGTTGCATTCTTCCATTTGACCCAATGAGATACTTGGCTGTAGAATTTCTTGCACAAAAACCCCGGGTGGGACCTGAGCTCGACTGGACCCTAGCTTGGACAGTACATCGGCTGCCGCGTTCCGATCTCTCTCCACATGATGAAATTCTAGACCCTCGAATTTATCCTCCAGTTTTCGGACGGCAGTGCAGTATCTTCCCATTGAATCGTTTGAACAATCCCACTCCTTATTTATCTGGCTGATGACTACCAGAGAATCCCCATATACCATTAATCTTTTGACGCCCAATGATATGGCAATGTTCAGTCCATGGATCAAGGCTTCATACTCGGCTGCATTGTTGGAGGCCGGGAATAACAGCTGGAGGGCGTACTTGAGGTGTTCGCCCCCTGGTGCAGTGAAAAGAATACCCGCTCCCGCTCCCTGCAGCTTGAGTGAGCCATCAAAATACATTCGCCATACTTCTGCAGTCTCCGGGTTGTCTGGTGCTTGTTGTTCAGTCCACTCTGATACAAAATCAACCAGTGCTTGGGTTTTGATGGCAGTGCGAGGCCGAAACTCGATGTCATGAGATCCCAGCTCACAGGCCCACTTGGCTATTCGACCGATGGCTTCCTTGTTGTGAAGAATATCCCCTATTGGAAAACTTGTGACTACTATGACTTTGTGGTCGTCAAAGTAGTGACGCAGCTTGCGGGCGGTTAGAAGTACTGCATACAATAGCTTCTGAACTTGAGGATACTTTTTCTTTGAGGGGCCGAGGACTTCACTGATGAAGTATACAGGATGTTGCACTGGATAGGCGTGCCCTTCTTCTACTCGCTCGACTACCAACGCGGTGCTCACCACGTGAGTCGTGCAAGAGATGTACAATAGCAAATCTTCGGCTGGTTGAGTTGGTGTGGCTCGCCGAGGTGGTTTCAGTACTGGCGGTGTTGTCAAGAATTTTTTCAGAGCATCTAGAGCTTCTTGTGCTTCTGAAGTCCACTGAAATTTATCCACTTTCTTGAGTAACTTGTAAAACGGCAAACCTTTTTCCCCCAGCCTAGATATAAATCTGCTTAAAGCTGCCATGCATCCAGTAAGTCGCTGAACCTTCTTCTGTGATCGAGGTGCTTCCATCTTCATGATAGCTTCAATCTTATCTGGATTAGCCTCAATTCCTCGGTGGCTGACGATAAATCCAAGCAACTTTCCGGCTGGAACCCCAAAACACATTTCTCGGGATTAAGCTTCCATCTATACCGCCTCAGGCTGCTGAAAACCAGTTGCAAATCTTCGATGAAGTCTTTTGAGTCCTGTGTTTTAATCACCACGTCATCCACATAAGCCTCCACACGCTTGCCCCAGTGATCGGCTAAGCATGTTTGAATAGCTCTCTGGTAAGTTGCTCCAGCGTTTTTGAGGCCAAACGGCATGGAGGTATAACAGAAAGCGCCGAATGGAGTAATGAATGCCGTTTTTTCTTCATCTTCCTTTGCCAGACTGATCTGATGGTACCCGGAATAGCAATCCAAGAAAGACAGCATAGAACATCCAGCGGTGGAGTCCACCACCTGATCTATCCTCGGGAGCCCGAAAGGATCCTTCGGACAGTGTTTGTTGAGATCAGTATAATCAACACACATGCGCCAGTCCACTTTATTCTTTTTGAGTACAAGAACAGGATTAGCTAACCACTCAGGATGTAATACTTCTCTAATGAATCCAGCCGCGACCAAGCGAGCTAACTCGGCGCGAATGGCTTCCCTCTTATCAGGCGTGAAGCGACGTAATTTCTGTCGAATCGGCCTCGCTTGGGGAAAGACCTTCAGTTTGTGCTCGGCCAGTTCTCTCGGGACTCCCGGCATATCCGCAGGTTGCCATGCGAATACGTCTCGGTTATCTTGCAGAAACCGGACGAGCGCGCTTTCCTATTTGTCACTCAAACTGGAGCTGATGATGGCCGTCTTGCGCTCATCAGCGAACCCTAGATTGATTCTCTTGGTCTCTTCAGTCGGCCGCATAGAGGTCGCGGTCTGAGCTTCATTTGCTGGTATTGCGAGGTCCTCCTCAGGCTTAGAGTTCGCCATTGCGGAGGGAGCTGTCGACGGCTTGGCGGTGAGGGCTGCTTGAATAGCCACTCGGAAACATTCTGCGGCGCCTTGGAGGTCGGCGCGCACAGTTATGATCCCTTGTGGCTCTGGCATCTTCAGTATCATGTACGTGTAATGCGGAATGGCCATGAACTTGGCCAGTCCTGGCCTCCCGATGATGGCGTTGTACCCGCAGTCGAAGTTTGCCACTTCGAACCTTAGGAACTCGGTTCTGTAGTTCTCCGGAGTTCCAAAGGTGACCGGCATGTAGATGTGGCCCAGCGGGTATTCCCCTTCCGTCGGCACGATGCCGAAGAAAGGAGTGTCCGACTCGTGGAGCTCTTTGAGATGAACTCCCAAGCTTTGGAGTGTCCGGGGGAAGGTGATGTTGATGCTGCTCCCCCCGTCCACTAACACCTTTTTCACCCGGCTCTCTCGGATCACCGGATCGACGAGAAGCGGGTACTTGCCAGGGTGGTCGAAGTTGAGCCATTGATCCGCCCGAGTGAAGGTGATTGGGTGCTCCGACCATCGGTATGGGGCGGGAGGGCCGATGGTCGCCACCAGTATCTGGCGATCATTGAGCTTTTGCTGTCTTCTGTTCTCCTGTGATCCGTGTCCGCCGAAGATGACGTTGACCTCCCTGTCAACGCGCGGGAAAGCTCCTCCTCCTCCTCCCTCCTCCTGCCGATGGGGTTGTCGTGGTTCATCTGGTCCTCCCCTCGGCGGAGGAGGAGGTAGAGGTTGGAAGGGTCGGCCGTGTCCGACGGAGTGCTTGAAGTCCCGGCAGTTACGAAGAGTGTGGCGCATGTCCTTGTGGTACGGGCACTGGGCGTCGAGGATGTCGTCCAGTGTGCGTTCGCCTCCACGAGGTCCTCCTCGAGCGCGAGAAGTAGGTGGTCCGGCGGCGTGTACTTCTTCGCGTGGCCTCTTCTCCCACCGCTTGTCAGGTTGCTGGTTCGTGTCGTGCCGTGGTGCTGCCGGCGCGGGCTTCGTTCCTCCGATGAGGTCCTGGGCTCGCTCGTCAGCGGTGATGTAGAGGTCGGCTTCCCGGAACAGTTCCTCGGAAGTAGTCGGCGCCTTCTGTAGTATGGCTCGGACAAAAGCCGAGTCATTAGATCCTCGGTAGAAGTCCTCGATCACGGCCGCCTCCGTGACATCGGGGATACGATTCCTCATGGTTTGAAACCTCTTGAGGTATGATCGGAGAGTTTCGTCCCCCCGGCGCTTGATAGATTTGAGGTCCCAAGGTTGCGCCGGCTTGTCGGAGAGGGATTGGAAGTTGGCGGTGAAACGCCGACTGAAATCGCCCCAGACGTCGATGCAGTGTCGGGGTAGATGTCGTAGCCATTGCAGCGCGTCTTGCCCAAGGACAATGGGTAAGTACGCGGTCATCACGTCTTCGGACGCTCCGGCAGCTCGAGCAGCGGTGGTGTAGACGGCTAGCCAACCCCATGGATCCTGCTTAGGTTCATACTTGTCAACATTGGATACCTTGAAGTTGGGAGGCCATTGGATGGCCCTAAGGCGCGGAGTAAGGGCGGACACTCTGCACGTGTCCTCCTGTCGTCGGGGTCGATGCCTGTCCCGGGGAGGGGAGTTGTGGTTGTGATTCCTCGACCGTCCCCGGGAGGTTCCGCCAGTTGAAGCCGTCGCCGACTCAGTCCTGGTAGCTTGGCTCTGAGTCGGGGCACCATGATCCCTGTCGTACTCCTCTCGACGACGAATTTCGTTCTCATGCCGCCGTTCCCGCGAAGCGTTGATGGAGCTCCGCGCGTCTCGGCGACTGTTGATGGCGTGTCGTAGATCGTTCGGCGGGTGAGCAAGCGGTAGAAGATGGTTGGCCGCCTGGGTGAACAGTCGTCGGTAGCCGTCGGCGTCAGGAGTCCGAGGAAGTCCTTCCGCTATCCGAGCCAGCACCCCTCCGACCTCGCTCGGCGTGTTCATGGCTCGGGCGAAGTCGGGGTTCAGATTGCGCCCGAAGAGTGGATTCTCCCGACGTTGCCTTGCATCTTGCTCAGCCTGCTCCTGAGCTCGTCGGCGATCACGTCGCCGGGAGTTCCTTCGCTCTCTGAAGACGCGTTCCTCCGGGGTTTCCCCTACCTCCGAGACCTCGTCTCGCGAGACAGGTTGTTCCGGATTCCGCTCTCCGGCCGCGTGATGTCGTCGAACATTCCTGCGCCGGTTCCTTCGTCGACGGGACTCTCGCTGAGGCGGTTCCTCCCCGGGTACAGTCGGCTCGTCGTCGGAGATGGCCGGCGATTCTGCCCTTCCGATGAAGAGGACGTCGGGGTAGAACGACGCTGCCGTCGTGGTGATCTTCTTCCGGGGAGCTGGAGGTTGCGCTTCTCCGGTATTTTCGGAGTTTGTTGAGGAAGACTCCTTTTTCGGCGGATCCGCAATACGGTGCAGAATTCCTTCTTCGTCCGCTACGAACGAGATTGTTCCGAAGCAGAACATAGATCCGGGGCGCAGGGTGACCTTGCTGTAGAAGGAGATGGCCATTGAGCTAGCTTGGATTGTCGACACACCCCCTACCTGGCGCGCCAGCTGTCGGTGTTTTGGGTCCGACCGCACACCCGGGGTTGCCCCTCAAGGTGTTTTAGGAGTAGGACGGTGTCGACAACTGTAGCAAAATGGTTCGTGCCGATCGCACGAGGGACAGTGGACAAGGTTTACAGGTTCGGGCCGCTTTGAGATGCGTAACACCCTACGTCCTGATGAGTATGCTTGGTGGATGTGATTACAAGAGAGCTCTCTGGATCAAGAATACAGAGAATTGATGTGGGTGGCTAAGTGATGGGTCGATCGTTCTGAAGGGGTGCCCCCTAGGCCTTATATACTCGACCGTGGGGCAGTACACATGATGAGATAACAACGAGTGGCTAAAAGATAGTGAACCTCTCGAGATTATCCTCTACGTAACTCTCGCCGACTTATCCTCACGTGGCTTCGTTGCATGGAGGCCTCGACGCGGGAAAGTCGGATCTCTGTTGCGGCCAATGGCTCGGCGCTATGGGCCGTCCGGGTTTGCACCAATCCGGCCCCATGTCGCTCTGCGTTGCTGGTCGTCTTTCCCCAGGCCCACGAAAGAATAGCCTTACGATTTATTGGGCCCTTGGGCCTTTCGTGAGGTCCTTTACTCTTTTGGTGGACCCGGGGGATATCTATCCCCCACAACCCTAAATATAGAAGCATTTACCAAATAAAGGAAATGGTTTGCCAATTACATTTTGTGAAGATGTTTTGCCAAAATTTTATTTTTTAAAATTTCAAGTCAAAGTCAAACAAAGTTCAATTTCTAATTTAAACGCAATAATAAAAATATCCAGCATGCAATGCAAGGTTTTTTACTTATTGTTTTATTCATTTAGATATATATATATATATAATATAATAGGAATAATAATTTCATCATATATTTGTCTAAGAAAGTAGTTTAAATACATAGCCAAAATTTAATATTTACCATTTATTTATCTTAAAGAAAATAGTTCAAAATATATAAACTTCATTAAAACATATTTTTTAATATTTAGAGAATTTTCCTAAATCCCAAAACAGGATTTTGAGGTGTTACAACTTTTGTACATAACGAAACTGAGTGCTCAAAGTTCCCTATAACTTGTCTCCAACAGTCTCCCCCTAAATCAAGTTTTTTTGCGAAAAACACAAAAGCTTGTCTACAACATTCCCCTAAAATATCTCCAACTTTTTCATAGCCCTTAAAACACCCTCATTTATAGCTAGAAAAAAGGATTTTTTTGGGCTCCCCAGAAACACAAATGCGCGCGAAATCGAGCTGATTTTCTTTCCTTTTTACCGCTTCGCGTATTCATTTGATGCTTGTCTACTCGCGCAACGCTCCTATTCTTCCTCGTTGTCGTTTACAACATCTATCGGGTTGTCCGACGCTGCGCGCACAACGTCGTCATCCGCCACTGTTCACTGCATCCTTGTGTGCGCAACTTCATCGTTCGTCGCCGGCAGCGCGCTGTCGCGCTATCCAACATATATCGTCACACGATCCGCCATTGGACCTCTGTCATCGGTTAGGCCTCTGCTGCACTAAAGCATGTTTGCCGTTGGTTCTCACACGTCAGCCATGCCCGCCTATGTACCGCCAACGACCTTTGATGGCTCCACATGTTTAATTGCTTGGAGACATCAAAGCCACAAAAAAAGAGAATACACACGTGTAACATATCAACATGAGTCGAAGGCTGACTTGGCCTAGTTTAAAATATTTTTGATCCATTTTAAGGCTAGTGTTGGAGAAAGAGTTAATTCTATCCCTAATAATTTTTTTGAGGTGCTCCTCAAAACTGATTCTTAGGAGTTATTTTTAGGGAGCTCTTGGAGATGACCTAAGCTTTCATGCGATGCTCACCGACCGAAGAAAGTTGACATTTTATACGTCTGCCGCAGGAAATGCGAATTTTTCATCATTTTTTTAATCTCTCGATCTGGTCATGCCATTTCCAAACAATTAAACTCGGCACGAAGGTTCCAAAGAAAGAAAAAGTTCGAAATGGTTGTCTCGACAATCCAAATGTTGATGTTATGGCACAAACCGTCAGGTACTGTGGTGAAATTGTTCTACCCACAGGCCGGTCACCGTCTTGCCCCAACCAACCCCCCAAGAAAATCAACGGAGGAGGAGCAGCCAGCCTCCAAAGCCGGGAAGACGAATCGCAATACTTCCCGCCTTAGCTCACCTAACTTAGCTCGGTGCCCCTCCACGTACTCCACGTCTCCACCTCGAAACGACGTGCGTGTGCGCACCCACTTCACCACCTCCGCTCTCTCCACTCCACAGCACACCACAGCCATATAGCCGCACCGCCAGCGCCAGGATCGAGCAAAGGCGCAACACGCGCGCGGGCGGTGAACGATATGCATCCGCTGGCGCTGGTGGAGGCGCTCGTCGGGGAACGGCAGCACTGGGCGCCGGCGGTGCGGCACGCGGCGGCGTGGGCGGGGGCGCTCGCGCTCGCGGTGTCCGTCGCGTCGTTCGCGCCGGAGGCGGCCTTCGTGTGGGCGCTGGCGGGAGGCGGCCCCGTGGCGGCGTGCGCGGCCGGGACGGTGCGCGTGCCGCTGGACGGCGGAGGGGACCACGTCTGCGTGCCGGCGCGGATGGCCGGGCGGTCCGGCATCGACCTGCTCGTGCCGCCGGCGTTCGCGGGGCTCGCGGTGGGCGCGTCCGCCTGCTTCGTCAGGGCTCTCGCCATCGGCCGCCGCCACGACGAGTACTAGCTAGACGCGTTTCTTGCATTGGAGCTGAGGCATGCATTACTGAGTTCTTCCTGTTTACCAAGCGTACAAAAATACACAGTGTGCTACCATGAAACTTGTACATAACACGCCGGTTAATTAATTGTAACCTTACCATGGAAATGTGCTTTTATACGTATCCCCGTATGCAATATGAATTATCACGGATCAATACAATACAAATTCTTTGCACTGTCATTATATATAGTATGTATATAGTCATATATGCAGTTCCAGTATGCATGTAGACGTCAAACCTGTATTAATTCCTAGCACTGAGTAGCTCATCAGCCACCTCACTTTTTTTAGTGCAAAATTTGGTGACCTACAGAACTACCATTAGTAGCTAGGACTATACGTACGTCCTATCCAGCTCCACGCTCTACCAAACAGCCTGTCACCTGTGGTCACTAACAAAAACAGCAATTTCACCAAAAATCACGGCCGTGTACCGGCAAAAAACTTGGCCTTGTACGACACTACTGAATAAAGACCATTCTCATCAAATCACTAGAAAAATAAAACTACAACAACAATATAAATGTTGTAATGTATTACATAGAAATGAATTTATAAAAAGCATACCTATATTTTAACTCTTGGTCATATAAATTTTACTTGAACAACTTCATTCTGTGTTCCTTGAAATAAATTCTTCAAATGCTATTATCATACTCCAAAGTTCTTAGCTTTTCCACATGTGTTGATGTTGCCACCCGAAACCCACCGACGAGATACGGCAGGAAACATGAGGAGCCGGGAGGCTCCCGAGACGGCTGACTGGCCTCGGTCCCTCGATCAACGGTCTAGATCCTGACGTACGGCCAGGCTTCAAGGTTTGTCTGGCGTGCCACCTGATCTATACCCGATCAGGAAGGTGTTGACGTGCTCCGAATAGGTTCCCTGCATACACAAACATGTGCAAACGTTAGTCCAAGCCGTGTTCGGCTCCCCAGGTCATATCGGCTTTAAGGAGCCGATAACTCTCCTCGGGCTCGCACCGGGTACATGCCTTAGTGGTGCACGGAGCCGATGGCCCTTGAAATCCCCATTTTGTCCACACCAGACAGGTCCGACCAACTAAGGTTAAAGCTTCACCACACAACCGGAACATCCTACGCATAGTTAGGCCTAGCGATTGTGACGGGTACCTGAGTGCCGGTAAGATTAGAGGCCTAAGAACCGATACGAGCCAATTCCCGGAACAATCCCCGCCCAAACTGATTCAAAGTATCCGGCAAGTCACCGGAACATCTAACTCTCATGCAAGGCCTAGTTGTATGGATATTAAACAGATCTTTGATAAACCAAAGACTAACCGTGACAGATCGGATCTGCCAAGCAGAGACAAAACAAGATGTCGCCCTCGCGCTCAGGAACTCGCGCGAAGGAGACAGAACGCTTATGACTGGCAGATAACATATGTACATAACGATTCTACTGATACACTATTACAGATATTATGATAACTAGTGCATCTCGCCATAAAAAATGCTCCAATATAAGAAAACACATAGATTTAACGATAAAGAACAACACCACCCTGATCGCAAGACACGATCAAGGTGGCATGGCACTTACACATGGAGAACCCTGAGAACAGGGCGGCGATGCGCCAAAGCTCGAGGTCTCAAAACGTGTGAATATTTACGATCACCCTACCGAATGACTTTAGGTACATATTTATAGTCCAGGGGACTCTCTAACCCTAGTGTAAAATACAAATTTTATCCTCCTACTTTCAAGCTAGTTTAACTTATTTTCACTAAATTCATGGCTGCTTGGCCCGAAAGGTTCTCGCGTGGGGTGTTCTTCTACTCCTCTAGGTCGCTCTTCGTGGCCCATTCTGCGTTGCAGTCCATCTCTGGCCCGACTAAAATCCGGCAATAACACATGCCCCCTAGTTTCAACAATGGTAATTTCAAAACCATCGATTTCTCCCATTTTCTTTTTCCATCGTCCCGTTTTTGTTCGATCGTGCCTCTTTAATGGGACATGACATGTCTGTTCATACCCTTGGAAATAGACGTAGTGCTCCCTCTTGCTCTACCCTAGCCCCTCATTGGGGAATCAAAATCCTCTGCAGTCTACCTCGGAGGTCGACATGTGGGTCTGATGCGCATCTTGGTCCACATGCAGTGGTGATACATTGCGTAGCCAATCCCAATAGAATCGGTATTCTTTACTTAGTCTTGTTTTAGGCAACTTGAGTTCTCCGTCTGCCTCTCCCTCCTAGTCGTGTTCCGCAACGCGCTGCCCTGCCCTTGCAAGTAATGCCCCCACCTCTTCTTCTTCCTCGTCGTCCTCCTCCCCCTACTTCGAGCACAACTCCGATCGAGAGCTGACCCTAGAGTGGAACCCCGTCACCGCCTATGAGAAGGAGGCTCCTTCACATTGGGATGTGGAGGAGTGTGACTTCGCAGTGGAGTCCGTAGATGATGCCTCCCTCACCGATGGTGAGGACCTCAAGCTCCTCCTTGGTAAGGACTGGGAGGAGAGCGACGAAAACCTCTTCCCCTAGGATGGAGTCGACGAGTCTTTGGAGGGTGAGGAGGACGATGTGTCCTCTGAGGAGGAGCCGACAGAGGAGCCCCCTCTTCATCCGGTTCTCCGATGACAATGATGATGACGACGACAATGACGATGACATTGCTAGCAAGGGGACCAGCGACGCCAGTGGCTCTAGTGGCGGCGGCATGGAGGATGTTAACGATGAGGAGGGTGATGACACCGATAGCAGTGGCGACGACAGTGAGGCCGACGCGTCTCCTCCGTCCAAGCGCAACAAGGTCGAGTAGTTAGTAGGACCCCTAGTAGCAGTAATAGTACTTCTGGCAATGCTCTCTCCTTCGGCCAATGGATCGGTCTATAAAGGCAATCATACTCATTTGCTTGATTACCGTTTGCCTAGTTAAGAGTTTTGTCTATTTCTGATCCACTGAGAGCTGATGGCAGGCATCGGCTTCTCCCTTCTTTGTTGCCATTAGGATTAAATGCGATAGTTCTTTAGGGTATCCGGAGTGGAATTGGGTTCGGACCCCACTATCGCCATTCAAAAATTGTTTTTGCAGTGCTTTCCTGAATATGAGCGATGGTTTGGTATTTAGTCTTGATTTCGTCCCAAACCTTCCTCTAGGGTGTGATCTAAACCTTGCGGAGAGGCAAACCCTCAGCCCGCTCTGATATTAGATTTGCAGTTTCTCAGTGTTCAATGGTGAAGCCTTTCATTGCTGATGCAACTGTATTTAGTTTGAATGTAAAAAGATTCAACTCCTCCATTTCGTTGTTACTGTTCATTTTATTCGCTTTTTCAGGCATCAGATATACTCTTGCCCCATCCCTCTCTTCCAAATTCACTCTGTCTTGGCCCCTGTATGAAAAACCAGTAGATATGATTGCCTGTGAGGCAAAATTCATCCCATTTGTATGAAAAAGCGTTGATTTGAATTCTTGGTCCTACTGCTTGTGAGCCTGGCCTAATTCACCTAAGGGCTATGTGATCTGGTATAGAAGAGTGGCCAAAACTTATGAGTCCCAATGGCAAGCCAATGACATAGCCGATGCACTTTCTCTGTCGTTATCCTCCCTTGAAAAGGATGAGAACCTCCTCAAAACCATTGGTTATTTTGGTCTGATGCTCTAAATTGCTTCCTTTTTGGCCATGGACCCACATGACCCCTACCCATATGGATGTAGTGATGATAACTAGTCTATATATTGAGTCTGTTAGCCCTTCTACCTTCAATATGTCTGAAGTCCCTTTTCAACTTTCGTCCAAAACAGATAGCACCAGTTGGGGAGCTTACATGTCCCAGCATGCCAAAACAAAAGGTTTAGTATTTGAAAAAGAACATACGCCTTTTCTTAACGTCTGGCTTGAGCACTTCATGTTTTGTGGCCCTTCCCTTGCTTCAACAAAGAATTATATCTCCCTGGCTCATCGTTTAACCAGAGGCAACCCCGTTAGTCGTGGAAAGCTTTTCTTAGGAGAGGTTTACCGATTCCTCCATCTGACCACCTCCAGCCTACTTAGTGGTAAAAAACTTAGGACTGATGGCCCATGGCCGTTTATCCAGCTGTGGGCTCACTTGCACTTTCAACAATGTATTCCCAACTTACTAGTTTTGGTCAACAATTCTTTCCCTGACGAGTCTGGCAGACAAATCAGGTGCACTAGTTATGGCCAAGCCTTATACAGTCTCCATGGCTGCAGATTGAATCCCAGGGATGCCACTAGCTGGTTCAAAACCTTTTTTAGGGTCTAGACAACCTTCTCTTGTTTCCTTAATCTGATCGTGTCGAATTTGAGAACCCAGATTCTTTCAGGTTAGACAGCTTTGCCGATGACGACACCTGTACTTGCTCCTGATTTGCCTCAGCTCCCTTCCAGTTTGAATGAGTACTTCTAAAAGCATTATCAAGGCTGGTTATAAATCTTACCAACCCATCGTGTGTCCCGATAATTTGGCCTTGGACAGTTTGCTCCCCACTTTCACCTCCAGTAGCTGATAGAATGCAGAACCAACCTTCCCAATTCTAACACTACTCATTAGTGCTATTCACTACTCGATGATATGAAGATCCTTATTCCTGTCGACTTATCATTCACTTCTACAACTGACGGCTGCAGTTCATGGTGGGGAATGTGGAAGTCTCACGCTTTTCGGAGGGCTTTGGGGCCACTGTTGCAGTAGATCGATGCCAACTACGAGGCCCATGGTGGGGAGGTATTGTTCTTGACCGTCCTCTCGTGATCCCTTATTCCCCCTCATTGCCAATTTTGTTTTTCCTCTTTTGTAGCAACAAGAACGACCAGAACCTCTGAACGATGATGGTTCGCACTCTTGGCTCCTTGAGACCATTTTTCGTGGCCTTTTTCCGTAGGAATGCTCCCCCATGAAGAAGCTTATACTGCAATGACAGCCTGACTCCCTAAAAGCGATTCCTAAGAGAAGTCGGTCTTTAGAAATCGTTAACCCTAGGCCCAGACAAAAGTGAGGAGAGTGGTTTCCAAGAGGGCATGTAAAGAGGCATGATCATCGTCCTCAGTCCACGAAGCCTTGACCACTCCTCAAGTACATATTTTCCCGCATCCCTTTCTCGATGTTTGTACACCATTGTTGACTGCATTTCATGCATTCCTCAGGTCGTTGCAATTGAAGCATCTAGTGGAGAAGAACAGGCATCCCGAGGAAGTTCGTCCCTGGAAAATGTCGATGTTTTGACCAAGACCTTTGGTACTCTGGTTGTTCTTTAGGATCTGTGTGGGGCGGTCATTTCTATGCTAGCCATCGACCCTGTGCTAGGATGGGTAAGTTGTGCTTCTTGATTTACCCACATCTCTTCCCTATCTTGATCTTCACTTATGCCTTTGTCCTTAGGGCTTCAACTTTTCGGAATTGCTATCGTTTGACCCTTCCCTGGTGGGTTCACCCATCTTCGACGCTGCTCACCAACAAACAGGGCCGACTGCTATCTTTAGCTAGCTCTAGCGTTTAGGGCCTCGCTATCAGCTCCCATTGACATACTAGTCTAGGATTTTGAAGAAATAAAGTGTATCCTTGAGGAAATCAAACCTTAGCTCCCAAAGACACTCCAAGTCAATCTCTGGCCGGCTGGACATCTCACTTTCTTCTGTGGGAAGGTGAAAGCAGCTTGCTAGAGGATTGAGGCTCGACGTTCTTAGGCTCGTCTGAAAGCTGACATTGCTCGACGATGCAGGATGATTAATGAACAGAAGGCAGCCTGAGATGCCAAGGCTGATACCTCTGCCAATGTTGCCAAGATCGAGCTCCTGGAAAAAGAATGGGAGGACCATGAGGAATGAATGCGAGTAACTTGATAGCTTATCTAGGATGAGAAAGCCTCTATAGCCAACTCTAAGCACGAGACTGAAGCCTGGACCACTCAACTGAGGCTAAAGCTTGATGACTTTAGCACTTTGAGTCGTCAGGTAGTGGCAGGTGAGGACAGGGACGACGAAGCTGTCATTGTTGAGGCCGACCATGTGCATGTCGAAGCCATTTGTGCTGTTGAAGACTTCCTTCGTTGAACCATTGTGGCAGCTCGCCATGCTGTTGTTAGTAGCCTATTTTATTAACTCTGTGTTTCTAGAGTCGATGGTTGTGCATCGACTATTCCAACCAATTTGGCGTGCTGGCCACACACACATCAATTTCGGCCTCTTTTTTACACACATCGTTGGCCCCTCACTGTTCATCATCCCACATACTCGAGAAGTACTTCTTTAGGTGTTGGCTATTGATAGCCACCGGGAATTTAGCCCCGTTCAATTCCTTGAGCATATCCGCGTTCCCAGGTAGGGCCTTAACGACTCTATAGGGTGCTTGCCAGTTTAGAGGCCATTTGTCGTATGCCACATCTTTGGTTCCGAGTGGTAACACCGCTTCTCATACTAGATCTCCAGCCTGAAACTCTTTCGGCCCGACTTTTTTGTTGTATGCACGGGCCACCCTAGCTGTGTTTTCTCTGATTCTCTCCAATGACCAAGGCCTTAGCTCCATGAGATCTTCGATGTTATCGTTCATCAGAGCAGCATATTCTTCAGTCCTCAGGTCATTCTGGAATTCCACGTGCCTTGAGTCGACCACAATTTCCCACGATAGCATGGTTCTTGTCTATATACCAGGTGATATGGTATATGGACAAGAAATCTGATAGGCCCACAAAGCTTCCGACAGCACTTTGTGCCAACGCTTGGGATGCTCATCAACTTTTCTCTTGATCAACTTAAAAATACTTTGATTGGATGCCTCAGCTTGCCCATTTGCTTGAGCATAGTACAAGGATGATCTTATCAGCTTGATTCCCATGTCAGCTGTGAATTTTCTGAATTCTTCTTAAACAAAAATCGATCATCCATCAGTCATTATAGTCTGAGGAATCCCAAACTTGTGAATGACGTGCTCCCTGATGAAGCTGATCACATCCTTTGTTGCTACTAATTTCATGGGGATGGCCTCCACTCACTTCATGAAATAGTTTGTGGTAGCTAAAATCCATTGATGGAATTTGCTGGACGAGGGGTTGATTTTTCCAATCATGCCTATCCCCAACCTCGGAATGGCCATGGTTTCACAATAGGGTTCATTACTGACGACGATGCCATCTGTATTTTCTCAAATCTTTGACATGCCTGACACCCTTTATAATTGTTGAAAGCAATCCACAAGCATGGTGGACCAATAATACCCCGACCGTCTGATCAACCATTTCATCTTGTGGGCTGATTGATGAGTTCCACAAGCTCCCTCATGAACATCATGTAGGAGCCGATTTTCTTTGGTCGGCCCTAGGCACTTGAGCAAAAACCCTTCCATGGTCCTCTAGAACATGTCGTCTCCTATTAGGACATACTTCATGGCTTTGTAACAAGTCCCATTAGGTTCCCCTCGAGCTACATCCTTCAAATAATTAAAGATATCGGCTCTCCAATCACCTGACTCGAGCGAGCATACTTGGAAGTCTTTGTTTACCGAACACTCTTTGTACCCCGAGGCCGTTTGTGCAAGATCATTGGTTTCATCATTCTGAGTTCTGCAGATCTAGTGAAAATTTATATACCTGACTTGTGTCATCAACTCACGACATTCCATCCATATTGGGAACAACGACTCGCTCTCACACTTATAATGTTCTATGGGCTGAGATATTACTAACTTTGAACCCCAAAATCTCACTACCTTTGCACTAGCTTCAAGTAGTAACTCCATCTCGTTGCGTACAACTTGGTATTTTGCTAGATTGTTGGTGCAGTAATCGGGCAACCAAATGGAGAAAGAATATGTTGCCCCTGAGGCGATACGAGGAGGATTCCCATGCCACATCTGTCATCACAAGATGATCCATCGAAGAACATGGCCCATGCACGTATAGAGAGTGTAGCCACGTTGGTGCCAACTCTCTCTATGATAAGATCGGCCAATGCCTATCCCTTAATTGCCTTAGCAGGCCTGTACCAGATGTCGAATTCTGATAGTGCGAACATCCATTTCCCTAGCCAGCCTTTTAACGTAGGAGACGACATCATATGTTTAATGTAACACCCGGATTTTAGGGGTCCAAAACCCGGGCGCTAACATAATCACCAGGTGTGCTGGGACCAAGTCTCACACATATGATGAATCATGGCACAGGATCGAATGTCACATCTTTATATATAACAGGAGTTCTATATAAAATAAATAATTACATTATAAGGAGACAACGGTCCAGCAACCCAAAGTTGACTGGGAGACGACGACCTAGACCTCTCGCGAACTCGCCACAGCATCCTCCATGCGCCTCATCCTGCGGTACCTGTTCTTGACCTGTGGGGTGTGTGAGACAGCAAGAGTGAGCTCACATACGTTCATCGCTCAACAAGTTGTGGGGAATAATGTGCATGAACTCGCCAAAGGTGGGAGCTCACGTGAAGTGTAAGGATTACCAAAGAAGATGGTTAGAGCTGAGCATTGCTTTTAAAGTTGGTCAAAATTTTATTAGCAGTTACTAAGTATAAGTAAATACCAACCCAAATAAATAGTTGAACAAAAGTATCAACATCACCTGCGATGCAATGCATATGACAAATTGAGTTTAAGTTCCATAATTTAATCATGTGAGGGTCCGAGCCGCTCTTGACCGTGAGCACGGCTAGTATACTAGTTTTACACTCTGCAGAGGTTGCGCATCTTTACCCACAAGTCGTGTATCCCATGTCGCCAGCGTTTGCAAGGCCCTTAGACACTTCCGAGGTGAATGGCTAGGGATCCACTACGAGGCCTTTACAAAGTTCCACTAGCTTCCGAAAACCCGCTACAGTTTATAGGAAGTTCCAATGCAGGAATCCCTTGCAGGACCGCCATCGCAGCAAAATCCTCCCGAGGGCCTCCCTACACTGACCACTCCCCTACTGCCCTTGCCCCTTTCGGGTAAGGTAGTCTTCCACTAGCTTTCCTAATTAATCAGCCAAGGGGTCCCATTCCTCCCTTGTGGTAGCACTGTTTTCCTGGGTGGTCGCTCCATGTTCCAATTAACATAATGATCTTATCATGAACAATAAATAACAACTGATAACAAAAGTGTAATCATGAATAGTGTATCTCCATACCCAAAACCACATATAGCATTAGCAAGTACTACCCAGAAAGTTCAGTGGTAATCAAGGTATAAAGATAGACAAACTAGGGTAACCTATTGGGTCCCATCAAAATTAACCTATGCAGATCATTATGATTAATTAGAACATGAGTGGGTAAAAAGAAGTGATCAAGGGCACAACTTGCCTGGGACTTGAGATACCAAGTACCAACTTGCTCTTCGGATGACACGTGTCCTCACTGCTAAACGTAGCAATACACACAAACATTGTATAGGCAAAATTAACATTACACCAAACATAAATATATATATATTAATAATCTACATATTAAAATAAGATCACAGGAACAAGAATTATTAATTTTGGAGTTATAGATTTTAAGTTATGGATTTTCAAAGGTTTTATGTGTTTAAAATAGATTAAGTGAGGAATTAAATTTCTTTCTGTTTTCATGACAAAACAGAGGCTCTAAGTGATAGATAATTAAATTACAAAAAATTAGAAAGTGGAATGGAGTAATTTGGAGCTCATATGAATTTTCTATGAATTTCACAAGTTATAGGGTTTATTTTCATATTAAAATCAAATTCCCAATTCATTTAATCAAATTAAAACAGCTCTGGACTAGGCCTCAATTCCTGTGAAGCGCAGGGGGCAATGCGTAAGTATTCTCAAGACTCAGAGCGCCCCTGGTAAGGACGGCGGGTTGAATCCGAGAAAACCCAGGGTTTCTTTTATAAAACATACCCGCGAAGGGGTATCGTGAGATCTGAGCCCTCCGATCAAAATCGGACGCCCCAGATTAGATCGTGTTTTAAATGAAACGGTATGCAATATGAGCCCTTGGATCCGAGATCAGCGGTTGTGGTTTAATGAAACGAGATCGAATCTGGGTCACTGGATCCTGATCGAACGGCGCAAATCCATCCCACCGAACCGGTATCGCCCTTTTAATCCTAGCCGCAAGATCATCGATCCACGGTCGAAAGCCCCCCACACATCCTTCTAATCTTACCCGTACATGGCCCGATCAACGGCCCAAGGCTCATCTTCTACACCCGACCGAGCCAGCCGGCGGCGCGCCCAATCTACGGCGGCGCCATGGCCGCGGATTCGCTAAACCGCCAAACCGAGCCCGAAACTCCCTCCCATTGCCCTCTACACGATGCGCGTACAAACACAAAGCCCCCGGGGAGGTACTCACCGGATATAGAGGCGAGGAAGAGGCTGCCCACGGGACGGCGCGATTTCCGTCGTCGGTGACACGCCGATGAGCAATCCCACATGCACCAACCCCCTGATTTGCCCCGCCGAGACCACGGACGGTTTCACCACGTATCCGCGATACTCCACGGCCCGACAACGCGCCCAGATCGGCAGTGAGGGCGAGTTCCCAGGGCGGCGACAATCCTCCCCCCGATTTGCGATGGTGGATGATTTCTGCTTGATGGATGAGCTGGTTCAGCACGATCCAAGACGAGAGGATGCGGCCGGGTTTTATAGTCACAGGAGAAGTCCGAGAGGGGGTGCGCTCCGGCGATCTCGGCCGGTTTGTTTGCAACAGACCCGTGCGGCGCGCGTGGAGTTCAGGAGGAAGAGAACCGGCCACGCGAGGAAGATGGAGACGGCCCGACAGATGGGCCCCACGCGGCAGTCAACGTAGCAGGGTGTGCATGCGCGCGCAGTGAGACACCGGCCAGTGGGGCCCACACGCCAGTGGGTGCGCGCGCCACGGAAGATGGGTCGCGCGGGGTAGGGAAAATGGCTGGGCCGCAATGGAGTTGGGCCGAATCGTGTGGTTGCGGCCCAACAGCAGGTTTTATTCTTTTTCTTTTATCTTTTCTATTCTCTTTTCAAATACCATTCAATTTCAAACTCATGTTTCAAACCTCTAAATTTTCAGGTGACAAAAATAATCTTAATATGAACATAATATCTATTGTTTATAATATTAATATTTATTATTTTCCCTATTATTTATTTATGGAAGAAATAAATGACCTCATTAAAATTCCCATCCCCCTTATCTCATGTTATGTCTTTATTTAAAATTGGAAGTTTAATTTTTTTGTTATGGTGTTAATAAGGTGCCTCACACAAAATTATAAATAAGAGATTCATCCATCTTTGTTTTACTGATTGCTCCACTATTTCAATATTATTGATAGATCACAATAAGGAAGGATCCTAATTAAATTTTTCAAAGGTTTCAATAATTCCCAAATTACCATGATAAATATATTAGCTTATTTATTCTACTATTATTATTATTTCCAATTTTAGGCTTTACAAATCCTACCCCCCTTAAAAATAATCTCGTCCTCGAGATTAGTGATAAAAGGGATGTATGCTCATATTGTTCTCGGAACATATGCACAAACAAAGAAATCTCAGCATGAGGTATAATTCTTTAACAAAACATAGGGTCAATAGACCTTATTGTTCCTTCTAAAATAATATCATATCATCTACTAACTAAAGTAACATCTAGATCTTACAAATCATCATAATTTATATCTATGTAGCTTGGTGAAGCTGGTGGTGGTGGTGGAGGTTGTTGTTGTTGTTGTCTCTCCAACCGCGCTTGCCTTATTTCTTGACGGACCTGACGTATTTCCTCGCGTTCTTGTCTTATCTGATTTTGCATCTCGGTTACCAGGTCTGTTAATTGTTGTATTACCAGTCTTTGGGCAGCAACCACTTGATCGATTTCAACAGGTGGAGGATTTGGAGGATTCATTTCTGTTTGCTGTTACGTGATAATCTTTCCTTTCCTGGTATTGACCATGAAAGTTAGAGGCATATATTAATAGTTTTGCAAAGGAAATTATTCAATAAGCGGAATGAATAAGCTAGTAGCTAGTTATAATCTGAAGATTCTTTAGTAGGGCTTAATCTTTGTTTTATGTTCAGATTGAGGTAACCAGTCGTATAAGGTGGGTATCCAAAGGTAGGATAGAATTTTGTCACGATTAGATATATATGGGTAAGATAGATTACATGATGTAGGTCAAAATCTGGTTTGATGTCAGGTGGTGGTTGATAGATTATGCAATCCATTAAGACTCTATTGATTGGGTAAGTTATGTAACTTGTTATATAGGTCGAGTTGTTGTGTATGGCCAAGTTGATATAAGTCTCCAAATTAGGCTTAAGTGATTTAGGAGTATGGCCTTATCCTTTCCACCAGCATTAAGTAACTCACACTAGATTAGACCATATTAAATTAGATATGATCTAGATTAGACTAGTTTAAGTTAGATAGATTTATCAGGGTAAGATATATCTTGTTAGGATATGTTAGAATCTTTTGAGATAGGATGGGGTATACGGTGTAGGTAGGTCAGAAGCGCTATTAGAAGGATTATGCAACTATCGGATGGGTAAGGTAGTTGCATATGTATATGATCAAGTTAATTTAGGGCATCAATTTAGCTTAAATCATTTTTATAGGAGTGAGGTCTAATCCATTTCACTAGTACTAACTAATTTATTAAATAACTCACTTTAGATTGGATCATATTAGATTAGATGGGATCTAGATTGGTATCACCGGATTAGTCTAGACAATATCTAATTACTTTGAATTAGATCATGGTTGATATTTTAGACTAGGATAAATATGCTAATTAGGGTAGGATGAATTCATAAGGATAAGGTATAATCTTTTGAGGTAAATTAGATCTATTAGGATAACAAAATCTTTTCAAGATAAGATGAATTTATTAAGGCAAGAGAGTATCTTGTAAGATAAGATGGATCTATTAAGATAAGAGAGTGTCTTTTAAGATAAGAAGAACTTCTACGAAATAGATACCTTTTAGTGGAGGATAATCTAAGTTGTTTAGTTATCTTATGAATTCTATTTATGCCTATACGTATATGCAGATGTAATTGTGGACATTACTCCACAACTCATCACACTCAAACAAAGATCCAAATCAGACAAGTATCATAAGAACAAACATTCAAGTACATAGATATCTATAAAAATAGTTTTATATTTTTTTTGTTCCTAGGATTAGGTCTCCTATTCCTAAAGGTCATTTTAAGCACAGGATTTCAAAGTGTGAAATCCAAGTTTGTCTTTGGAAGGAAAAAGGTAAGAGTAATCAGAGTAAAGCGGAAATAGATAAGAAAAGATTAAGAAGAGTTTAGAAAAGAATCAGAGTAGCAAAGGTAAGTAGATAGTGGTTGTCCAGTTCTATCTAGGTTTCGTCCTACAGTCAACATTCCTCTGATACCACTTCTGTAACACCCGGATTTTAGGGGTCCAAAACCCGGGCGCTAACATAATCACCAGGTGTGCTGGGACCAAGTCTCACACATATGATGAATCATGGCACAGGATCGAATGTCACATCTTTATATATAACAGGAGTTCTATATAAAATAAATAATTACATTATAAGGAGACAACGGTCCAGCAACCCAAAGTTGACTGGGAGACGACGACCTAGACCTCTCGCGAACTCGCCATATCATCCTCCATGCGCCTCATCCTGCGGTACCTGTTCTTGACCTGTGGGGTGTGTGAGACAGCAAGAGTGAGCTCACATACGTTCATCGCTCAACAAGTTGTGGGGAATAATGTGCATGAACTCGCCAAAGGTGGGAGCTCACGTGAAGTGTAAGGCTTACCAAAGAAGATGGTTAGAGCTGAGCATTGCTTTTAAAGTTGGTCAAAATTTTATTAGCAGTTACTAAGTATAAGTAAATACCAACCCAAATAAATAGTTGAACAAAAGTATCAACATCACCTGCGATGCAATGCATATGACAAATTGAGTTTAAGTTCCATAATTTAATCATGTGAGGGTCCGAGCCGCTCTTGACCGTGAGCACGGCTAGTATACTAGTTTTACACTCTGCAGAGGTTGCGCATCTTTACCCACAAGTCGTGTATCCCATGTCGCCAGGGTTTGCAAGGCCCTTAGACACTTCCGAGGTGAATGGCTAGGGATCCACTACGAGGCCTTTACAAAGTTCCACTAGCTTCCGAAAACCCGCTACAGTTTATAGGAAGTTCCAATGCAGGAATCCCTTGCAGGACCGCCATCGCAGCAAAATCCTCCCGAGGGCCTCCCTACACTGACCACTCCCCTACTGCCCTTGCCCCTTTCGGGTAAGGTAGTCTTCCACTAGCTTTCCTAATTAATCAGCCAAGGGGTCCCATTCCTCCCTTGTGGTAGCACTGTTTTCCCGGGTGGTCGCTCCATGTTCCAATTAACATAATGATCTTATCATGAACAATAAATAACAACTGATAACAAAAGTGTAATCATGAATAGTGTATCTCCATACCCAAAACCACATATAGCATTAGCAAGTACTACCCAGAAAGTTCAGTGGTAATCAAGGTATAAAGATAGACAAACTAGGGTAACCTATTGGGTCCCATCAAAATTAACCTATGCAGATCATTATGATTAATTAGAACATGAGTGGGTAAAAAGAAGTGATCAAGGACACAACTTGCCTGGGACTTGAGATACCAAGTACCAACTTGCTCTTCGGATGACACGTGTCCTCACTGCTAAACGTAGCAATACACACAAACATTGTATATGCAAAATTAACATTACACCAAACATAAATATATATATATTAATAATCTACATATTAAAATAAGATCACAGGAACGAGAATTATTAATTTTGGAGTTATAGATTTTAAGTTATGGATTTTCAAAGGTTTTATGTGTTTAAAATAGATTAAGTGAGGAATTAAATTTCTTTCTGTTTTCATGACAAAACAGAGGCTCTAAGTGATAGATAATTAAATTACAAAAAATTAGAAAGTGGAATGGAGTAATTTGGAGCTCATATGAATTTTCTATGAATTTCACAAGTTATAGGGTTTATTTTCATATTAAAATCAAATTCCCAATTCATTTAATCAAATTAAAACAGCTCTGGACTAGGCCTCAATTCCTGTGAAGCGCAGGGGGCAATGCGTAAGTATTCTCAAGACTCAGAGCGCCCCTGGTAAGGACGGCGGGTTGAATCCGAGAAAACCCAGGGTTTCTTTTATAAAACATACCCGCGAAGGGGTATCGTGAGATCTGAGCCCTCCGATCAAAATCGGACGCCCCAGATTAGATCGTGTTTTAAATGAAACGGTATGCAATATGAGCCCTTGGATCCGAGATCAGCGGTTGTGGTTTAATGAAACGAGATCGAATCTGGGTCACTGGATCCTGATCGAACGGCGCAAATCCACCCCACCGAACCGGTATCGCCCTTTTAATCCTAGCCGCAAGATCATCGATCCACGGTTGAAAGCCCCCCACACATCCTTCTAATCTTACCCGTACATGGCCCGATCAACGGCCCAAGGCTCATCTTCTACACCCGACCGAGCCAGCCGGCGGCGCGCCCAATCTACGGCGGCGCCATGGCCGCGGATTCGCTAAACCGCCAAACCGAGCCCGAAACTCCCTCCCATTGCCCTCTACACGATGCGTGTACAAACACAAAGCCCCCGGGGAGGTACTCACCGGATATAGAGGCGAGGAAGAGGCTGCCCACGGGACGGCGCGATTTCCGTCGTCGGTGACACGCCGATGAGCAATCCCACATGCACCAACCCCCTGATTTGCCCCGCCGAGACCACGGACGGTTTCACCACGTATCCGCGATACTCCACGGCCCGACAACGCGCCCAGATCGACAGTGAGGGCGAGTTCCCAGGGCGGCGGCAATCCTCCCCCCGATTTGCGACGGTGGATGATTTCTGCTTGATGGATGAGCTGGTTCAGCACGATCCAAGACGAGAGGATGCGGCCGGGTTTTATAGTCACAGGAGAAGTCCGAGAGGGGGTGCGCTCCGGCGATCTCGGCCGGTTTGTTTGCAACAGACCCGTGCGGCGCGCGTGGAGTTCAGGAGGAAGAGAACCGGCCACGCGAGGAAGATGGAGACGGCCCGACAGATGGGCCCCACGCGGCAGTCAACGTAGCAGGGTGTGCATGCGCGCGCAGTGAGACACTGGCCAGTGGGGCCCACACGCCAGTGGGTGCGCGCGCCACGGAAGATGGGTCGCGCGGGGTAGGGAAAATGGATGGGCCGCAGTGGAGTTGGGCCGAATCGTGTGGTTGCGGCCCAACAGCAGGTTTTATTCTTTTTCTTTTATCTTTTCTATTCTCTTTTCAAATACCATTCAATTTCAAACTCATGTTTCAAACCTCTAAATTTTCAGGTGACAAAAATAATCTTAATATGAACATAATATCTATTGTTTATAATATTAATATTTATTATTTTCCCTATTATTTATTTATGGAGGAAATAAATGACCTCATTAAAATTCCCATCCCCCTTATCTCATGTTATGTCTTTATTTAAAATTGGAAGTTTAATTTTTTTGTTATGGTGTTAATAAGGTGCCTCACACAAAATTATAAATAAGAGATTCATCCATCTTTGTTTTACTGATTGCTCCACTATTTCAATATTATTGATAGATCACAATAAGGAAGGATCCTAATTAAATTTTTCAAAGGTTTCAATAATTCCCAAATTACCATGATAAATATATTAGCTTATTTATTCTACTATTATTATTATTTCCAATTTTAGGCTTTACATTTAATGACACCCAACTTGCAAATGATGACCATCTCTGCCAATAGCAAGATGTGACAGAGTTTGGTGTAGGTGAAGAATAGGCAGAGACACAGCTTCTCCAATCTCGAGGTACCTAGTTTCTGCATCTAGCATTCTTTTTTTAGGTAGAAAATAACCTTCTCCTGGCCATCATGTACTTGTACCAATACTGAGGCAAGGGATGTGTCGCCCACCGATAGGTACACGTAGAACGATTTGTCTGGCCATGGAGGAAACAACACTAGAGGTTTTGATAAATATTCCTTAATTTCTTCAAATGCCTTCTGCTGGTTTGGTCCCCAACGGAACTCGCTGTCACTTCTAATTTTTACAAAACCCATGAACGGCTCTATCTGCCCAGATAGGTTGGAAATAAACTTTCTAACGAAATTAATCTTGCCAATTAGCTATTGGAGCTCCCTCTTCATGGTTGGTGGTGTCATTGATTTGATGACCTCTTGACTTCTCAGACCGATCTCTATCCCTCGCTCATGAACCAAGAATCCGAGGAACTGACCGGCCGTCACCCCGAAGGTATATTTCTTTTGGTTCATCTTTAGCCCAAACTTCATGGTTCGTTCCAGGACCTAACGCAAATCTATGTGTCCTAGTGGATGCAGATTTAACCACGACATCATCAATGTATATCTCCACCAATTATCTGATTAGGTCATGGAAGATGTAGTTCATGGCGCATTGGTATGTAGCTCTAACATTTTTTAACCCAAAGGTCATGACCAAATACTCAAACAATCGTACCTGAGAGCACCTAGAGGGGGGTAAATAGGTGATCCTGCAAAAATAGCTCAACAAAACAAACTTGGACTAATATCAGATTAGTGAAATCAAAAGCCAAGTCCGAATAAAGCGAACGAGAGGAGAGAACTTCCTCACTTAATTGCTCTCACAAGGTGAGTATTAAACTTAGAGCCATTATGAAGTGAAGTGAACTACTAGAAAGAGTAGAATCACTATAAGGTAAAAAGAAAAGTGACACGACGATTTTATCTCGTGGTTCAGTCAAGCGTAAAATGCTTGCCTAATCCACGTTGTGGTGTTCCAATAAACTAGGGTTGCACTCAAACCCTCTCAAGTGATCCACTAATCAACTTGAGTACCACGGTTCTCTTTCTTATCTTAACTTTTTCCCGTTGTGAGGAATCTCCACAATGTGGAGTCTCTCAACCTTACACAATTGATCTCAAGTAAACCATAAGAGGAAGGAGGATTAGAAACACACACAAGAGACAAAATCAAAGCAAGACATGCACACAAGTCGAGAGAGAAGCACAAGAGAAAATACAGCGAAATTACAGCTCAAACACTTACTCGAATCTCAATCTATTAAATCAAAAGTGTGGTCGTAATGTCTCAGCGTTGTAGAGTGTTCAATGGATGCTTGCTGTTGTGCTCCATGCACCTAGGGGTCCCTTTTATAGCCCTAAGGGACTAAGGAGCAATTGGAGCTCCATTTGGTAGGCTTTGGTTGCCTTCTATCCGCGGGTGCACCGGACTGTCCGGTGCACACCGGGCAGTGAACAGTGCATCGATAGAGAATCACGTAATTGGCTAGTTTCCTATTTGGGGGGGGGGGGGTGGCACCGGACCATCCGGTGGGTGGCACCGGACTGTCCGGTGGTCCAAGTGACTGTTGTCTTCCAGCCGACGTGGCCAATAGCCGTTGGCTAGATGTTACACCGAACTGTCCGATGCTCCACGCGGACAGTTCGATGAATTATAGCCGCTGTAGGCTAAAATTCCCTAGAGCAGGAAGTTGGTCTGACTGTGCAACGGACTGTACGGTGCACAGCGGACTGTCCGGTGGGTGGCACCGGACCGGTCGATGGAACTCAGTGTAGTCCAACTTTCTCTTCTCTATTTAGAATCCCTTTTGCTTCTTTTGGCTTGAGTTCATAAAGTCCCTAGCACTTAGACAAATATGGTTAGTACCAAAAATAGTTGACTAATTGTCTAGACCTTACCTTTTTCACTTGGTCCCATATAGATTTGTATTATATCCTCTTCTAAGCTCAATTTGCTTCATGTACCTTTTCTCATTGCTTATGTTAGTCTAAACATAATGTGTTGTGCACTTAATCACCAAAACAATATAGAAATGGCCCAAGGGAACATTTCCATTTTAGTACCGAACCGAGTAACCTAAATGCGATCTTGTGCATGTCTTCTAGGGCTATGAAAATTTGGTTGTACCCAACATTTCTGTTCATGAAGCTCAAGATCTTGTGGTCGGCGGCCACGTTGACTAACACTTCCGTGATGGGCATGGGGTATTCATCCTTTGGTGTGGCCCTGTCGAGGTCTTTGACATCCATGCAAACCTACCACCGGCCATCTTTCTTTTGAACAGGCACTAGCATACCAGCATGGCTTGATGAATCTTGCCTCCATCATCTTCTCTACCTCTTTCTTGACCTCTTGCAGTACTTCATCTTTCATCAATCGTGCTCGTTGCTAAAATGGTCGAAACCCTTTCTTCAGTGGGAGCCGATGTTAAACAATACTCCTATCAAGCCCTAGTATTTTTGTGTAATCCCAAGCAAAGGAATCTGAATATTCTTTTAACAGTCTTGTCATTAGCTCTCGTAACTCTAGTCCAACCTCTTGCTGATGAATGTGGGCTACAACTTATCCTCGGTACCAATGTCGACTTCTTCTAGTTTGTCAGCTGAGGTGAACCCATATCCTAGCTTCCTATCACCCTACAAAACGACATTATACACAGGCGAGGAGTAGGACTGAAAGAATTTGGGCTGATCATAGGGACCGAACAACTCATCATTGTTATTAATACCTGAATATTTACAATAAGTTCGTGACTGGCTGGTATGCCAGGTCCCATCATCATTTACTATCAAAGTTTTACATTTTATTTTTTCTAGTTGATCACTAGAATCGGCCTTTATACGTGCGTCTAAAATCTTTTCTACTATGCAAGGTCAGTGGATAAGACCAGCCTCAACCCATTTTTTGATGCTTCTACATGGTCTCAGCCTTCCAAGCCAATCCTTGATATTGGCTCCTATCCATCCACGTCCCACGCGTTCATATCGGCGAGTGAAATTCCGCACGAGTCATATGCGGGGACTACTTCCACTTTGTCTCCATCCCACTAAATCAAGCATTGGTGCATTGTTGATGGGATGCAGCAATTGACATGGATCCAGTCCCTTCCGAGCAAGACGGTGTACACTGTGTGGCTGCTAGTAACGAAGAAAGATGTGAGGATGGTCTTGTGTCCAACTGTCAATTCCACATTGAGCACCCCTTTTGCTACTATTGGCTGGCCATTGAAGTCGTTTAGTGTCATGTTAGCCTTGATCAGATCTTTAGTAGATCGCCCCAAACGACGCAGCACGATGTACGACATGATGTTAACTATTGCTTCGGTGTCCACCATCATTCTGTTGATGGGTTTACCATTGATGTACCTGAAAGCATCTAGGCCCCTGGTTGGTTTTAGTGATTAATGACAATGTAAGATTATATGTGACTAACGTGTGTTTTGCAGAGCAAATGGTAAGTTAGGTCACATTGCAGGGAGTTGCGCTACAACGGTGAAAACAATCCCTCAGATGAGAACTTGTAGCGACGGCTGAAAAAGGGGAATCAAAAGATGAAAGACTTCATATCCTGAGTGTCGAACGAGTTGTGGACACTTGGTATAGAGTTAGGACTTCTATTTTTGTTTAAGCTATACTATAAAGAGGGGTTGTGGATGAGTAGTTTGACCAATAGAAATCTAGTGTAGTGTTGGTGCATGTTCACACTCACAACTATTGCTAGGTGTCACTCTATATCTCACTCACAAGTTAGAATCAAAAAATGTTTAGAAAAACCTAACGAAAGTACTTGGGGTTGCTGACCTAGGGGCACCGGACTGTCCGGTGTGCATCGAACTGTCCGGTGCTCCCTCTGACAGTGGGCCCAAGAGCGCCCGAGAGCAGGCCTCTGCACGCCCCAGAACCCGAGAGCACACAGTTCCCAGACTTGAATTTTAGCCAGGCACCGGACTGCCCTGTTCACTGCCCGGTGCAACTTCAGAGCAATGACTAGCTGTCAGAACTAGCAGTTGGAAGCGCACAGTTGGTGCTCCGCACTGTCTAGTGCGCCCATGCGCAGTAGCCCACAGTAATGGCTAGTTTTGGTTGGTGGGGTATTTATACCCCCTCCACCAGCCAAAATAAGTGTCTTGCTGCCCCAACACACTTGTATTCATTGTTAGAGCATTGCAAGTCCATAAAGCATAGTGAGGTGATTAACAAAATCATAATCCATGTTAGGACCTCATTAGTGCGCATGAGAGCCACCTAGAGCACACACCACATGCATTAGGCTTCTCTTGGTCAAGTGAAAGTCTATGGCTTGTTACTCTTGGTGATTGGCATCACCTAGACAGCTTGGTGGCGATTGGAGTTCGGTGATCACCCAAAGGATTTGTTGGTGACACGACTCAGAGATTGTACGCGGTCGTGAGGGGTCCACCGCGCCGGAGAGGCAAAGGATCATCTCATAGTGAGCACTTTGCGAGGACCAAGTGGGAGCGATACCCTTGCATGGGTGCTCGAGGACTAGGGGAGAGTGCCAACTCTTCGATACCTCGGGAAAATTGGAGGAGTCTTCTTGTCCCTACTTTACTTTCCGCATTTACTTTGAGGATTTTACTTTGTTTATTTGTTTAGTTATTATTTGCAATAATGACTTAGGGTTGTTCTCTATTTCATAGCTTTTATTTGTTGCTAGTAGTTTGGGTGAAGTTGGTGTTGGGGACTTGTTCTCAAATGCTATGAGTTAAGAACAAGGCAACACAAAAAATGTTAAACATTAAAGTCCTTCATCCTTCGAAGTATTATTTCCCTTGGGATATAATGATTTTCGGACGAAGGTTATGAAGGACATACCTTCATCAATACAACATATAATAATGAAGAAGGAATCATATGAAGTATAAGAGATAACACAAACAATTATGTATTTATATCAACTCATTTCTGTTTCATTATTATGGGAAAATAGAAATGATATTGAATTACAAATGTACCTTCGGCTTGAAAGAAGGTAAAGGTACAAGTGTGACGCAAAAGCAAATGCCAAGTCAGCGTGAACAGTACGGGAGCACTGTTCATCTATTTATAGGCACAGGACGCAGCCCATGTAAAATTACACCCATGCCCTTTACATTTGCTAATGACTCTATAGTAACCCATCGAGGTCTGAATAGCCTTTTCCTTTTTAAGTCGGTTTCCTTTTCTGCTATCGTGCCGAAGCTCTCCTTCACATAGCTTTGGCTCTGCGCCAACCTTCGTATTCTTTGTGCTTCTTCACACTGTAGTTCTGATCCGAGTCCGAAGGTACCTGTTCATGTATTATACTCCAGAAACATTGTGAAATCATGTTTTTGAGGACCTTCGGAAGCCGAAGGCCCCCAACAGTAGCCCCTCGCAATATTAATTTGTTAGAATGATAAATTCAGATTGCGATATGGACGAAGGCCCTAAGCCGAAGGTCCGAAAAAACACCTTCCCTTTGCTAGAATAGCAATAGTCAATGACAAGCGGGACCCTCCAGCCTGCAACGCACTAGGCGTATAAATAAGAGCACACCACGAGCTCATTTGGCACGCTTTTTGCCATCTGCTCTGCTTGCTCAATTTTTAGCTCTTTCCTGCCAACGCTTGCTTGGTTTTTTAGATTTTCTAAGCTTCGGCTTTAAGAGCACATTTTCACCATTTCCGAAGAGAAGATGTCTCAAGATAAGAAAGTCGTTGCTAAAACGAAGCTGAGCGAGGAGGAGAAGCTTCTTAAGGAAAAAAACCGCTGGATTCATCGAGTCAATTGCAAAGACCAACACAAAAAAGATTACAAAAGAAATTCTAGAAGGCTTATCTAAAGATACCGATGACAGCGATAGTTATGATGTGGAAAGTGGGGGCGAAGACTCTGAAGATCGGCCGTGGCGACCAAGTCAGGCAGTCTTCGGAAAATCGACTATCAGGCAAAGTCATCTTGATAACATGAGAGGAAGGTATTTTCGAGACATATCCATCATGAGGGCTGACAACGGAGACAGGACTGTTCCTGTTCCTGAAGAGAATGAAGTCGTAATCTACCGAAGCTTCTTCAAGGCTGGGCTTCGGTTCCCCCTAAGCAGTTTTGTGGTTGAAGTTCTAAAGATATACTAGATTTTTCTTCACCAGATTACTCCCGAAGCCATCATAAGAATGGGAATCTTCGTATGGGCTGTGAGGAGTCAAGGTTTGGAACCAAGTGCAAAAAGTTTCTGCAGTATGCATGAACTTTTATATGAGACGAAGCCCTAGGGTAAGGAGCAGTATCACAACAATTTTGGTTGCTACAGCTTCGTTGCTCGTTCAGGCTTAAGCTGCCTAGTGCCAACCTTTCGGAAGAGGTGGCCTAGAGACTGGATGAAAGAATGGTTCTATGTGAAAAATGATTTAAAGGCGAGAGAAGATATTAAAGAGATCATAATGCGCCCCATCTGGTCTCGCTTCGGCCTTCGGAAACCAAAGGTAGGGATTGATGAAGCAGCCGAAGAATGCCGAAGGGCCTTTGGCATAGTTTGTTCTTTCATCGGGACAAGGGACTTAGTCCAAGAGCACGTGGCCTACAGGATATGGCCATTGGTAGTCAACTGGGAGATGCCAAAAGAAACCATCAGCAACCCCAATGAAGGTGGTTTGGTTCGACTGAAATATACCTTCAGGTTTGGAGACCAATTTATCGAACCAGACGATGACTGGCTATAGTGCATCGAAGCTACAAGTGATGAACTGCTTGGGCCATACTCCAAAGCGGAAGATAATGCGTTATCTGCGGCCTTCGGAAGCCGGAAAAAGAAAAGGTTAAATAGAGTTTTCGATGCTATTGGGTTCATGTACCCTGACTACCGCTACCCGTCACGAGGGCAGAAAAGGAAAAGTGCAACTTCTGGGAAGGATGATGCTTCAGCTGCTCCAAGCGAGCCCACGCCGAAGAGGAAAAAGGTGAAGGTTCTTACTCACCGACCGCGCTATATTGAACCGGCCACAGTGCCTGAATTTGGTGGTGAGACCTCTTCAGCTACTGAAGCCAAAGAACCTGCGCTTACGCAGAGGATTGAAGAGCCGACTGCAAAGCCGAAGGCATCCTCAGTCAAATTAGCTGAGCTGAAGGCCGATAATATTGAAGAGATAGTGGTCAAAGGAACAAGGATATTAGAAGTTACAACCTTTCGGCAGAAGAGATAGTGCTGAAGGCACAAAAAAGTCTTACAGCGACCCCTAAGAGGAAAAGAATGGTCAACGTACTAGATGCGCTGGGGACAATAAAGACAAGCTCTACTCCAAGGAAAACTGCCGAAGCTCCAAAGACGCAGTCTGGGACAAGACTAACCGAAACCGAAGCTGCAAAGAGCCAGGCCGAGACCAAAGCTAGGCCTTCAGAGCCCACAAAGGAGAAATCCTTGGAAATCAGAGAAAAAGAAATGGAAAAAGAAGCTACAGAACAAATTTTGCCTGAGAAAACTGCCACTCCTATTCCTGAAGCATCTTCCGAAGTACTTGATTATATTGTACGACATGCTTCAGGGAAAAAGCTATCTGAAGAAGAAAAACGAGAAGCTCAATACTATGCCCGGAAACTGAAATATTCAAAGGGAGCATTGATATTCAACGGCAGCGGAGAAGAAGATTTCTTGTATTGTCTCCCAGACAGCAAGGAGATTTCTGTCTACCGGGAGATGAGCAGAAGCTTCGGATTCCCGACACTAGAAGACGGGCTTTCAGTGCTATCAAAAGATGAACTGGCCGATAGCTTAGCATATAACAGTTTAAAGGTACGAGAATGAGCTTTTTGTACTTAAAAACAAAAGATTTTTTATTTGCTTATACTTAATACCGCACTCCTTTCGCAGGGCCTCATTCTTAGCAATGCCCTCAGGGCGCAGAAAAGTGCCGAAGATGAAGGATGCACTATAGCTTTGAACAACCTTCATTCTGAAGTAATTGAACTAAGGAACGAAGGTCTTGAAAAAGATAAAATATTAAACTCATTGGTGAACAAAATAATAGAAGACGAAGCTACTTCCAAAGCTCAAGCTGAAGCCCAGAAATGCGAAATTGAGGAACTTCGGAAACAGCTGGCTGAAGCAAAATTAAAATGTGCTATTGCCGAAGCTGACCGAGATGCCAGTGATTATTGGAAAAATTATTGGGAGAAAACAGTTGTAGAACTTCGCTCTTCAAAAGAAAGATGTTACGAAAAATCCATAAAATGTGTGGGAAAAATAAAAACTAGCTTCGCCAATGTTGGCGCATATTCAAGCGAGGACAACTTCATAAGAGGCGACCCTGAGGGCCCAATTGAATGGATCAGCAGCGAAGCCGAAGCTTTTGAAGAAATTTTGAGTGGCCATGGGGACGTCTGCGCCTTCTCAGGTGCAAGGGGAATTGCGGCTATCTTGGAAAAATCAGGTTGCGATCATGTGAAAGCTTTGGCCCAAGCCGAAGCTATTTTATCTATTGATGGTACGAAGGACCCCTCGGCCGAAGCAAGCTTAGTTGGTGGAAAACTCTTTACTGACATATGGGAAAACGGTGGCCGAGGGATGGCTCACAAAATAATAAAGAAGAGCGAAAAAGATACTCACGATGCTAGGGAAGCGACGAAGGCAGCTGAAAAAGCTGCAGAACTCGAAAGACGGATAGGTATTGCTTAATAGCTTTTAACTTTATTTTTTATTTTTGTGACTTCGAACTTATTTATGTTTTCTACCACAGCCGAACTATCTCCTCCCTGGAGCCCATCGAGCCACTGGCCGAAGCAGAGGCAAAAGAATCATCAGAAATTATTAGCATGGCTGAAACCATTATGGACGAAGTCGTTACTCAACTGCTGAACGAAGCTGCAGACAAAGTTTTGAGAGAAGAAGAATAGATATTGTAAAAATATTGCCAAAATATTAATGTAACATTTACTAGACTATGCTTGTAATATTTGGTACTCATGAGTTCTTAATGTAATGTGTAAATGACTTTGTAATCTATTTCTTTGCGATGCATGAAATTTTTATTGTACATACCGTTTTTGAGCCTTCTGCGAAAAAACATCTTCCCTTTTTTTCATGCTTCGTAAAGAAGAGTTTTTATACTTCGTGAGAAATCCTCCAATCGTCGCAGAAACATTAATGCTTCGTCAATAATAGACTTTCTTCCTTTTTATCAGAGTGCTTTATAAAAATGCTCCAAGCGTCGCCATAACACTGATACTTCATCAATAAAAGACTTTCTCCTCCACTTCAGAGCTGATAAAACCGTATCTCTTCAAAACTTATTTTGTGCCTTAGCACAATTTCACTTTTTCGAAGCGTTCTCCGAAGGTCAACATTATGTCCCCTTCTTGTGCCATTGATGCAATATGATGTATGATGCTATGTCATGCAAAATGATGTGATGATGTTATGCTATGCGAAAATGATACTTTGTGCCGAAGACACACACTCACATCCCCATATTGGAATACACAATCTCTTTGTCGTTTATTTTTCGGCTTCACCGCTTATTTTTCGGTGTATCAGCGCTGACTTTTCACTGTAAGTTCTGCATTCCCTTAGGAACGTCTTTTGAACTTCTTCGCCTTCTATTTCAGCGGTATTCGCGTTGACTTTTCGCGTTTCGTCTTATATTTCGCCAGTATTTGGCTATGCATTCCCTTTGGAACGACTTTTGAGCAGAAAACTTACACTGCGCTCCCTTAGGAACGACTTTTGTAGCTTCGGAAAACTTACGCTGCATTCCGTAGAACGACTTTTTGTAGCTTCAGAAGTACTTGTGACTTAAGAACGACTTTTGTGCTTCGGCGAACTTTTTGTACTCCGTAAGTTTGTGAAGAAGATATATTTTCACTATGGCAAAAACGAAGTTATTACAAGGAATTAAAAACGACAAGAAAACTAGGCTTTCAATAATTGTTCCTTAGTACGAAAGAAAACGACAATGAATGTAAAAACTGATTCAGGGGTAGGATATCTCTTAGTAGATATGCTTCGACTCTGGCACAGTACTGTTGACTGTGCGAGCTTCGGACTCTTCCCTGAAGTCTCTCTGCTGATGGGTCTGTTGACTCCCTTCTGGCTGTTGGCCACGTGAATATGCAGGTTGTAGTGGTGGCGGAGGTGGAGGTTGTGGCCAGGATGCCTATGGCTGACTAGCCGAAGCAACAGACGCTGCAGGATGGTTACCCACATACTCTGGTATGTAGGGTGAATGATATGAAGCAGTATGCATGACCTGCTTCGGCTGGTTCTGCTGAGCTGTAGCTTCTGCTATTTCCTTCTGTTTCTGAATGGTGACATGGCACATCCTTGTAGTATGGCCCTTGTCCTCACCACAGAATAAGCAATAAATTTTCCTGGGCTGATCCCCAAACCTTCCTCCGAAGCCCCTGGCGCCTCTGCCCCTTGGAGCTGGCGGCCGAAGATAACTTTGTTGCTGCCCCGAAGCTTGCGAGGAATATTGTGGCCTCTATTGTTGGCTTCCTTTGTCGTCATTCTGGGTGGAGTGGATTGATCTGACGTGCCTTGGGTGGATTCTCCCTTCGAAGCCCCTGGTCATCTCAGAGAACCTATAGGCTTCCTCCCTTCTTTGACGAAAGTCATTATCAGCGCGGATGTATTCATCCATCTTTTGAAGCAATTTCTCCAGGGTCTGAGGGGGTTTCCTGGCGAAGTATTGGGCCATAGGTCCTGGCCGAAGCCCCTTGATCATGGCCTCAATGACAATTTTATTGGGCACTGTTGGCGCTTGTGCCCTCAGACGCAAGAACCTTCGGACATACGCCTAGAGGTATTCCTTGTGATCTTGTGTGCACTGGAACAAAGCTTGAGCAATAATCGGCTTCGTCTGAAACCCTTGGAAACTAGTGATCAACATGTCCTTTAGCTTCTGCCATGATGTGATTGTTCCTAGCCGAAGAGAGGAGTACCAGGTTTGTGCAACATTCTTGACTGCCATGACGAAAGATTTTGCCATGACTGCGGTATTGCCTCCATACGAAGATATGGTTGCTTCGTAGCTCATCAGAAACTGCTTCGGATCTGAGTTCCCATCATACATGGGGAGCTGGGGTGGCTTGTAAGATGGGGGCCAAGGTGTAGCCTACAGTTCTGCTGACAAAGGAGAAGCATCATCAAAAGCAAAATTTCCATGATGGAAATCCTCATACCATTCGCCCTCGTTGAAGAAGCCTTCTTGATGAAGCTCCCTGTGCTGGGGCCTTCGTTCTTGCTCATCTTGAGCTAGATGGCGTACTTCTTTAGTGGCTTCATCACTCTGCCTCTGAAGGTCGGCTAGTCGGGCCATCTTCTCCTTCTTCCTTTGTACCTGTTGATGAAGCATCTCCATGTTCCTGATTTCGTGGTCCAACTTGTCCTCCTGGGGTGTTGGACTAGTGGCCTTCCTCTTCTGGCTTCGGGCTTCTCGAAGAGAAAGGGTCTCCTGGTTCGGGTCCAGCGGCTGCAGAGCGGTAGCCCCTGTCGCTGAAGCTTTCTTCGGTGGCATGACGAAGGTCAATGCTTGCCGAAGGTGGTCGAAAAGAGTTCACCGGAGGTGGGCGCCAATGTTGGGGACTTGTTCTCAAATGCTATGAGTTAAGAACAAGGCAACACAAAAAATGTTAAACGTTAAAGTCCTTCGTCCTACGAAGTATTATTTCCCTTGGGATATAATGATTTTCGGACGAAGGTTATGAAGGACATACCTTCATCAACACAACATATAATAATGGAGAAGGAATCATATGAAGTATAAGAGATAACACAAACAATTATGTATTTATATCAACTCATTTCTGTTTCATTATTATGGAAAAATAGAAATGATATTGAATTACAAATGTACCTTCGGCTTGAAAGAAGGTAAAAGTACAAGTGTGACGCAAAAGCAAATGCCAAGTCAGCGTGAACAATACGGGAGCACTGTTCATCTATTTATAGGCACAGGACACAGCCCATGTAAAATTACACCCATGCCCTTTACATTTGCTAATGACTCTATTGTAACCCATCGAGGTCTGAATAGCCTTTTCCTTTTTAAGTCGGTTTCCTTTTCTGCTATCGTGCCGAAGCTCTCCTTCACATAGCTTCAGCTCTGCGCCAACCTTCGTATTCTTTGTGCTTCTTCAGACTGTGGTTCTGATCCAAGTCCGAAGGTACCTGTTCATGTATTATACTCCAGAAACATTGTTAAATCATGTTTTTGAGGACCTTCGGAAGCCGAAGGCCCGAACAGTTGGGCTCATGATTGGGGTTTATTCTTTTGTTAGAATTTTAGAAAAGCCCAATCACCACCCTCTTGGGCATAGTGATCCTTTCAATTGGAATCAAAGCCCAATTCACCCCCTCTCAGGGGGTGTCGGCCTCACCAGCCCCCTCCCATGAGTTGGGTGACGTCAGCTTTGTTGGCTCTCCCACCTACGGGTTGGGAGGCGCCAGCTTTATCGACCCCCCTCCTACGGTCCAGGAGGGGCTGGCTCCATTGTTTTCCTAGGGGGACCATCGGTGTTCAATCCCATCCCCTTTTGGATGAGCTTCGACTTTCTAGGTTACCCCTATACCACAAGCACCTACACCAGCATGTATGCTGATCTTCTGGAGCCCTCAGGTACCTAGACTCCGAGGAAGAAGACGGTCTAGGCCCTGGCCTGGACTTCTCCGGGCTCCATGATCCTAAGGCCAAGCGGCATTTCCTATCTGTGTGCGACAACCTCCTCTCTGACAGCTCTGACAACCTCCTCGATAGACCAATGCCTCGGCTCCAGCTCCACATGCTGGAGAGCTAAGGGAGCAGGGTGCATCTCAGACCCCCACGGGGAATCACATCGCACACCTCGAACAGCTCCACGAGATACATGCCAAGCTCAAGGAAGAGAAGCAACGACTACAACAACTTCGACAAGTTCTCGAGCAAGAGGTAGCAGGCAGAGCCCCGACGGGGGAGCACGCACCAAGGCACGCAACATTCACCGTCGCATCATGTGTAATGTTTGGGCTGAACCCCCACCGGCCTTTCATAGGGCTAGCAAGAACCTCGCCGTGGCAGCAATCTTTCTTCGAACGATGCCGGAACCATCCACCGCTAAGGGACGCCGAATCCATGGCGAAATCAGGGGTCTCCTGGAGTGTGCTGCAGTCCAGCAGGCCGAGAGCTTTGCCTCTCGGCTTCAGGAGCCCACCTCGGAACAACGAGCGGAGCCCTCTTGCCAAAAGAGGGAGGTCTCGGTCCATCCCGAGCCCATGAAGGACAAAGCCCCCGTGGTCCGAGACCGCCTCCTCGACAACCGCCAGAACCATGGTGTTAATGATCCCCTCGGCGAGCAGCTGCACCACGATGACCGACGACATGCCATGCATGGCTACTAGCCCCAGCGAGGTGGTCCCTATGACAGTGGGGAAGATTGAAGCCCCTCGCCCGAGCCACCAGGTCCTTAGGTCTTTAGCCGAGCTATCCGTAGGGCTTCGTTCCTAGCCCAGTTTCGAGCCCCAACTACCATCACTGTAACACCCTGAATTTGGGAGTATAAAATTTGTTCTCCAATGCCTATCAAATTCAGGTGTTACCTCTTGTTTCTCTCTCTATAGTTTTCTTCTCTCTTCCTTTTTATTAGAATTATGTCTATTAGGTGGGAGATTAATTATTTCTTTACTATATCAAAACCTATGGGAGTCATGAAATGTTGCATCATCCTGAGCCTAAATTATTCTTTTGATTGATGCACATGTTTGAATTATTTGAATTTGAATTGTGGTTGAATTTGATATGAAATCCATAGAGAAAATAAAAAGAAAAAGCATTTAGAAATTCAGGAAAATAGAAAATCCGTTTTTAGCCCGGTCGGCCCAGTATAGCCTAGCTAGGTCGCGCGTGCGCCCGCTCTCCCTGACAGGTGGGTCCCACCTGTCAGCACCGGCCGCGCCCACGTGCTCTCACCCTCTCTCTCCCTCTTCCCGGTGGGGCCAGCCTATCGGCACCAACTTCCCCTCGCTTGCACGCCGATTCCCTCTCGCTGTCCGGTGGGTCCACCCTGTCAGCGCTGACTGCCCATTCGTGTGTACTCTCTCGCTGGCTTGTGGACCCCACTCATCAGCCCCCCTCCGCTTCCCTAACCTCACGCCCGCACACCCCACTGTGGACGCGCCCACGTCACGCTTCTCCCGGCCACCTCCCCACGTGCCCGACCCCTCTTTTTGAGCCCGCACCCCACTCACTCACTCCCCTCGCCCAGTAGCGCTTTTCTATATACCTCTCGCACCTCTCCCTTGCACAGTGCACGCCCGAGAGCACCATCATCGTCTGCCGTGATCTCGGGTCCGTTCTGCGGCCGCCGTCGAGCCTGTGTCTTGTTCATTACTCCGGTGAGCTCCGCCTCCTCGCCAGCAACTTAAGACACCCCTTGGTTTGCCCCTACCCCCTCTATTCCCCTTTGCTCGCGCTCACCAGACTTCTCATCGTGCAGCCGTGTCACCGCCACGGTTGACCCGGGGCCCCGCTGTGTTCTCACCGTCGCTCAAGCGCTCCAGAACTGTCTCTCGAGGTAACTCACCTCCCCATGCCCCTGATTTCCCATTCCTGGCCTTGTTGCTCGCGCAATTGCTCGCCGGAGTAGGCTAGCACCGCCGCTGGGCCACTCTACCGCGGACCGGTACCCTCCAGTGCCTCTGCGCCAATGTCGTGCCCTAGGGCCCCGGCGTGCCCGCCTCCTCGCCTCCGACGAAGCTCCACCACGGAGTTCGGCGGCGTCGCCGCTGGTAGCCAGGGAGACCCTGTCTAGGCTTGCTGCGGGATCTCATCGTCCATTTGAGATCAAGCCGCCCAGATTTAAATAGAGCAGACCTAATCCTACCCGTCCGCTCAGGATCTGGCCGCTCAGATCTGCTTCCTCACCCGTGCCCCTGCAGTTGGGCCCGGCCGGTCAGCCAGCCCTGCCTAGTGTCGATTACTTCCTTGGCCCGCCTGTCAGCCCGCGCTCGCGCCTGCGCGCGTGCTTGTGCTCGGGATTGATCTCTGCCGTAGATCTGCGATCGGATGGCTGAGAACACCCTGTACCCCTTCGTGCGGTCTTTTTGTTAAAGAGACCCTCGACTTTTTGAAAATCAACCCGTCGTCCCTGGTTTTTGCGCGCAGACCCCTGGTTTCTTGTAGAGAAGCCCCTGGACTCTGATTTTATCACATAAATAGGCCTAATTTTGTGTTTTGAATTCCAAAACTTGTTTATTTCATATCTTTTGCATATGAACTCCAAAATTATTCTCTATCTGTTAAAATTAGTATAATTCACTATCTGCATGTGTTAATTTTATGTCTAGGCTATAGGTGCATTTAAAGTAATGGTTTATTATTCAAAAGGAAATAAAAAGGGGAGACACTAATGATAATCAAGTGACTTACTTTGTGAGGTTAATATCATGTAATGTATGAACCCATCCCTAGTATAACTTTAATAATCCATTAAGTTGACTATAGTAAATTATGTAATCCAATGAGATAAGCAGTACCTAGAGAACCATAAACCCCTAAGTATATTTGTTTACCCTAGAATCTAAATTTCACTCTGGTGTATGTACTTTTCTATCGGACTTGTGTTCACTTGATTGCACAAGTTTGGTGTACTGTTCGTTTATCATTTCCCAAATGTGTTGAATGCATGATTGCTTTGCATAGACAACGAGCAGTCCGTGGTTCTTGAGTGTGTTGCCGAAGACTTCCCTGAGCAGCAACCTATTGAAGGCAAGTGTCCTTCGACCCATTATGTCCTACTTACTTTATAATTCACTGTCCCACATTACTTAATTGAAACCTAAGGATTGACTAGTTTGTATTTACCTTGTCCTTGATTACCTTTTGGGTTATTATGGTTAGCTTCATGCTATTCCTTAACTTTATATCAACGAACATGATGAGAATATTTATGATATGATGATGTTATCTTGATTATGATGATGAACTGTGATACTTTAGGGGACTCAGGCTGTTTCTTGAGTACCTCTCCGTAAGGACCTGTTCATTGAGAAACCACCCAGGATAACAATACAACGATGAGGGTGGAATGAGACGCCCTGAGCTGATTAATTAGAGGAACTTGAGGTGTAGTTAGCTTTGCCGTAGGGCCGTCACTGGGGTCTGGGCATAGTAGTTGCTCTGCCGAGGCTGGTTGCCGAGGTTCTTTCTGTTGGTCACTTGTTTTTTATTGCTGTGAACCAAAAAACAAGGCAACACGATTGTTAAACATTAAGGACCTTGGCCCTTCGAAGCATTATTTCCCTTCGGGTATAATGAATCTTGGACGAAGGTCATAAAGAACACATCTTCATCATTCGCAAAAATGAAAATATAGTTACAGATGTAACTATATTTTATTTATTCATTTCATATCAATTACTCAAAACAATATTAATATCCATATCATATGTTAACAAACTGATGTATAATGTACATTACATTGATACCTTCGGCTTGCTCGAAGGAGAAAATGAGGATGCAATTTCAATTCTAGCGTGAACATTATGTGGGTACTGTTCACCTATTTATAGGCACGGGACGTAGCCCGGATAAAAATACATTTATGGCCTTAACATATACACATAATCCTAATACAAAACATTAGGGATTAACTAGTCTTTTCCTCTTCGGCTCAACATCATGTTTGACCTTCGTAACCACCTTAAGCCGAAGCTGTCATCCTTCGGTGCTTTATGCATGCTTGTTGTAGCTTCAGCATTCAATCTTGTTGCTTATAGACAATTTCTCCATCTTGAGGACCATCGGTAGAGAAGGAGACCCCCAACACTTTCGATTTACTTTTTTAGTCAACCTTCCTATGGGGAGAAGTACTGTGTTTATCAAACTGGAGAAACCTAACGGGCGACTATGACATCTGAGGAAACTTTGTAAAGGCTACGTAGTGAATCCCTGGCCACTCACCTTGGTAGTGAAGATTGGGTCTGGACAACCCAGGCTGGAAAGGGATCACGACTCGTGGGTAAAGTGTGTGCAACCTCTGCAGAGTGTTAGAAACTGGTATATCAGCCATGCTCACGGTTAAGAGCAGCCTTGGGATCCTCTTTGATTAGAATAACTTTGGATACTTTATGATGATGATTAATGGTGATGATTATAACTATGGTTTCTGGTATTTCCTCTTGGAGGGAGTACTTTTGGGTTATAACTTGGGTTTATTGCTAAAACATGGCTTTCTACTAGTAATAAATACCTGACCAACTAAAAGCAACTGCTTTATCCTCAACCCCACATACAAGTAGTCCACTTTAGCCAAACAGGACATTTGCTGAGTACGTTGATGTGTACTCGCCCTTGCTTTAAAAACCCCCCAACCCCATGTTGTCCCCATTGCAATTAGTGCTTAGGAGCAGATGAAGGCAACATGGAGGACTTTCAGGAGTTTCAGGACTACGATGAGTTCTATTCATGTTTAGTGGCAAACCCCCAGCTAACTGCATGTGAAGGCCTTATCTTCTACGTTTCGTATCCGTGCTTTGATTATGTTAATGACTATGTTAAGTTAATGACTTTGTGGATGTCTTGGACATCTTGATGTAATAAAGTACATATTTCCGTTTTTATTTTGTGCAATGTGTGATGATGTCTAACTATGTAATCGTTGGGTACGTGAGTTTCTGATCCTGGCACGTACATGGTTCGCATTCGGTTTGCTTTCCAAAACCGGGTGTGACATAAGTGGTATCAAAGCCTTGCTGATTGTAGGAGCGCTAACCTAGACTAGAATGGTCGCCGTAAGGACTATAGACCCTTATTCTCACTTTGACCTTTGGTGTCACTTCAAAAGTTGGTCATCTCGACCAATTCTATGTTGTATTTCTATTTATATACTCATCTTACAAAATTTTTATCTCACTTTTCTTTTGGTTTACTTGCTGGTCATATAGTTCTATTCTCACTCTTGTGCTTACGATGTCTTTTGTAGATGGCATGTCTTAGATGCACTCCATGTAAGTCTATGATCCCTTTCTTGCCCTCTCGCCTTGCGGAGCGTCCACTGCACCACAGGGTGACAGGATAGTCGAGCCACATCGAGAGATTGCACCGCTGCCTGCACGAGGAGCAGGAGCAGCAGGACTCTTCCCCCTCACCTCAGCAGGAGGTGGAGTCTGCGAGGCAGCCCTCCCCTATGCATCTCCTAACCCATCACTCGTGACACCGCTCGTGGTTGTCATTTCCACGACGCTCTTGACATCTTGTTGCATCGGGCCTTTGATCGACACACTTGGTCCATCGAGTACTGCTGTGTAGTCTACCAGCACCATTGCGGGTTATACCCAGAGCAATGGGAAGCTACCTACCTAGTGCGCCGTCTGGACGGTGATCTCCGGGGTGTAGAGGCCTACTCAGAGCATTATTCTATCATTGAGCGGGACACTGCCGAGACAGCCATGCAGGATGCTGCACGACGTGTGCTTTCACAGTACTGTTAGTTGTTCAGCAGGGTAGCTGATGGCCTCGACCTGAAGTACTGCCCCCGTAGCTCGACTGGCAGTACCGGAGGTCTGATTGTCTCACCATCTAGTGAGGGCAATCCTATATTGAGCAGCATGGTCAACCTGGTCGTCGTGCTCAACACCGAGCTGGACCACACCTTTGACGAGTTGGGCAAGGCTCGGGTGGAGATTGCGGAACTGCATGCTGAGCACACGGAGTGCCGCCATCAGGAGGATGGTTCCTCACTCCTATTGGGACTCAGCACCCTTACTGCTCACCGCCCCATGGTCATCATGCTTATGGCACCCCTGACTGCAGGACCAAGAGAGACTTGGAGCCCTAGATTGATAGAGTCAGAGTTTGTAATAATGTTTAAGTCAGTATCTTAGTCTTAGTCAGTCTTAATTAGTGTTAGTTTGCTTATCATGTGTTTCGATGTTTGTCATGATGAACCTATGATGGATTTGTCTTTTGTAATGATTGTCACCAAAGTGTTGGCATCCTGTGCAACTTGGTGTAGTTATTAATAAAGTTAATAATTTAGTTGGGCAACCTTTTATTTCCACTTTCCTCTTTATCTGATAAGCTGTGTTGAGAGTCAGTTAAGATGCTCATTTGTTCAGTATATGAAGACTTCTATATATCTTTTCTTATGTTGGAAGACTATAGGGTCAGGTCTGATGTGTGTATGCTTTCTACAGATGTCCGACAATAAGCGCCGAGGTGGAAGGCGTGCCCAGCAAGAGCAGCAATCACCCCAGGATGAGGCACCTCAACAGCAGTTGCTACCACCACCCCCAATGACAATCGAGCAGATGTTTCTGATGCAGACTCAGGCAGTTCAAGCAATAGGTCAGACCTTGACAGCCATGCAACTTGTGTAGCAACAACAACCTCCACCTCAACCTCAACGACAAGTGCAAATGTCGTAGATGCTGAGGGACAAATGGGCGAAGTTCATGAGAGGTCATTCCCCTGTCTTCGCCCATTCTACAGACCCCATGGACGCCAAAGACTGGTTTCACATAGTGGAGCAGGAGCTGCATACCGCTCAGTGCAATGACCGTGAGAAGGTTCTATATGGCCCTCGTCTGCTAAGGGGAGCCGCATGGTCTTAGTGGGAGTCATACCTCGCCACCCATGCCAAACCTGAAGCCATTACTTTGGAGGAGTTCAGAAATGATTTCCTCCAGTACCACATTCCTGAAGGTTTGATGATAGTGAGGAAGGAAGAATTTCTGGCACTGAAGCACAGGGACAAGTTTCTGCAACTATCTCGCTACGCACCTGAGGATGTCAACACTAATGCCAAGACGCAGTACATGTTCTTGAGAGGTTTGGTTGATGTAACACCTAGAATCCTATTTTGAGATTTACAAAAGATTCTTCAAAAGATTTATCATTAAAATGTTTCTCGATATGGATTCCTCTCTTTTAAAGATTATTCTCTCCTAAAATAAATAGATGGCAACACTAAAATATTGTTGGTCAAACATAGAACCTAATTTTTTAAAACTGTAATTTAAATTGAAATCTAGAAAGAAAAAACATAATAATAAAAGGGGCTTTCATTCTACTTGCTAAAGTGGTATTTCTCTCATGAACCATATAATTAGAACTACTTCAACAAAAATATTTGAAGATATGCGTTAAGTTCCTCCAAAGTAAATAATTCATGGTAATGAAAATATACTAACTCTTCCAAAATAAGGATATAAAATTTATATGTTCAAAATGGATATACTTTCAAATAAATATTAAACATAAAGATTTCCAATTTATTTGGTGAATGCGCTAACTTTATAAAAGAAGTTATTTCAACAAGTAAAATAACTGATATAAAATTTTAATATCTTGCATGACATGCTCTTTTGATTGTTGCATTTGAATTGTGTGAATCAACACTAGAACTTTGTTTGAAAACAAATCTAAAATTGAATGGGAAACTAAAACATAAATTAAAAAAAGAAAAAAAGGAAAGAGTTACCTGGGCCGATTTCCTCACCACTGACCCAAATTACCACTACACCCGCGGAGCCCAAACACACACGCCTAGCCGATTCCTTCACTAACGGTGGGCCCGCCCCGTCTGGGGGTCTTCTTCCCCATGCAGCTCGGACATGTCGAGGTTGTTGGGATCTCTCCGAGCTGGCTGCTACCCTGGCGCTATATATATCTATGCCGCTCCACTTCTTGTCCAAAAAAGGAAGACCTGTGCCCTATGCATACGAGAGGGATGCCGCATGCTGTGAGACCCAACCCAGATACAATCACGAGAGGGAGAGAAGGAGCTTTGTCGTGTGTTCACTCTCGGTGCACTACCATCGCGTCGTTCTGGTCTATCCTCGGGGCTCTGGGTGAGTCGCCCGGATCCGTGGGACATGGTCGTGGACTTGTGGCCTGAGTGAGAACGGGGGGTTGAGCAATTGCTCACAGTTAGCACACATCTGCCCCATGGCTGCACTGATAGGTCAGCAAACCTAGCCACGTCTTCACCGACTGTGAGTACATTCTCTGGTGGGTTGTTAATGCCTCTGCTTCGCAAAGTGATCGGAACCAGGAGCTCCGGCATGCGCCGCCGCGACCTCACCACGTGGACAGAGAATGTCGTGGTGGCTCATGGCGGGTTGGAGAAGACGACTGTGGGCCATTGGATCTTGATGGACGACACGGATTAGGAGCAGCCATACCCCTTCGTCGCGCTTGGGCAGTGTCGTCCGATCTAGATCGGAGGGGTGTGATGAGATCTCGCTTATTTTAAATCTGGTCCATGGATATCAGGATCAACGGTTGTGTGCGTACCCCTTCATCGAGCTAATGTGATCCCTTAGTTTTTTATCCGACGGTACAGATCAGACGATACCTCTTCGGCTTGGGCAAATTGCTTATAAGCCCCCGGGGTATTAACAATTGAACCGCCATCCATGCTCGGGTAAAGATCATTGCAACCAGGCCCTGTTATTTATGGAAACAACCCTGACTTTTCCTGGTTTGATGGCCGCAGACAAGCAGGAGCTAAGGAATTTTAAAATGAATAGGCAAATTGAATTATAGTGCAAAAATAAATATAGAAACCTCATAAAATCCCTATCTTCTTTGTTTTAACTCCGATTTCACTCGTTCAAATTGCCTTAACATCATATTAGTATTGTTTACAGAATTAAACAATGTTGTTTAATCATGTTTTCAAAAATAATTAAAAGATAGTTTAACTTGTGCTCATTAGATTTACTCTTTTGAATAAGAGATAATATTTTTCATCCATAACCATATTAAAATGGTACTTCTAAACAAGTTATAATGTTGATTAGGGGTTGAATTAGTTAATTATTTGTCACATCTTTTCTAACTTATATTACTCAATATAGAATATATTTTACTTCTTAATCATCTAAACTTTAGAAAATCATATCTTCTTAATCGTAACACCAAATTTAGTGGTTCTCGAACCTAGAATCTAGTTATGACGCGTAGATCATTATTATGCAATATGTTATCATGATTGGTGTGATGTTAATTTTGCCTATACTATGTTTGTTTGTATTGCTACGAGTAGCAGCGAGGTTACGAGTCACTTGAAGACCAAGTTGGTACCTGGGAATCTCAAGTCCAAGGCAAGTTGTGCCCTTGATCACTTTTCTTTACCCAATAATGTTCCTGTTAATCACTGTGACATGCTCAAGTTAATCTGATGGAACCTAATAGGTTTCCCTAGACTTGTTTATCCCACACCTTGTTTACCACTGAATTTTTGGGTAGTTTTGCTATAGCTCTACCTGGTTTTAGGATTGATATTACATTATGATCATGTTCCAGTTATACTGTTGTTTTAATTATTGTTCATGGCAAGATCATTGTGTTAATTGGAACATGGAGCTTAACTTGAGATATTCGTGCTACCACAAGGGTGGAATGGTACGCCCTTGGCTGACTAATTAGGAAAGCTAGTGGAGGACTACCTTACCCGAAAGGAGCAAGGGCGGTAGAGGAGCTGCGTATAGGGAGGTTCTCAGGTCGATCATGCTACGATGGCTTTTTGGACGAGAGATTCATATATTGCCCTTCTCAGAGACCGTAGCGGGTTTTCTGAAGCTAGTGAAACTTTGTAAAGGCCTCATAGTGGATCCCTAGCCATACACCTCGGAAGTGTCTAAGGGTCTATCTAACCTTGGCTAGACAGGATACACGACTTGTGGGTAAAGGGCGCAACCTTTGCAGAGTGTAAAACTGGTATATCAGCCGTGCTCGCGGTCATGAGCAGCTCAGGACTCTCTTATGATTGATCTATGGAACTAAACTTAATTTGTCATATGCATTGCACTGTGGGTGTTGTTATTAATTTGATCTCTTACTTATTTGGGTTGGTATCTGTCGGCGTTTCGACCCCGGGGGGTCCCTGGACCGACAAGTAAATTTGTCGCTGCGTGTCCCAACCCAGATGGGTTGGCACGAGACGGAACACAAGGGGGAAAATGCGGCTCGTGTTGCCCCGCGCTAGGGGGGTGTGCTTGCAGTAGGGGTTACAAGCGTTCGCGAGAGAGAGAGAGAGTGAGCCTATTCGTCAGCCCGTTCTCCCGCGCGACCCTCTCACATGAAGGCCCTGGACCTTCCTTTTATAGATGCAAGGAGAGGGTCCAGGTGTACAATGGGGGGCGTAGCTAGGTGCTAACGTGTCTGGCAGAGAGGTGCCTGAGCCCTGTGTACATGCCAACGTGGCTGTCGGAGAGGTGCTAGAGCCCTGTGTACGCGGTAACGTGGTCGTCAGAGGAGCGCCTGAGCCCTGTAGAAGCATAGCTGTCGGTGCTGCTAGGAGCTTGCTGACGTCTCCTTGCTTCCATAGGGGGCTGAGAACCACCGTCGTCATGGACGCACGCGGGGAGCCATCATTACTTGTTTACCGGGGCGAGCCAGATGGGATGCCGGTCTTGTTCCCCCATAGCCTGAGCTAGCTAGGGGTAGGGTAATGATGTATCCCTCATGGCACGGTCGGTCCGAGCCCAAGGTCGGGCGAGGCGGAGACTCCTCCTAAGGCCGAGGCCGGGGTCGGGCGAGGACGCGATTCCTCTCGAGGTCGAGATTGAGGACGAGCCCTAGGGTCGGGCGAGGCGGAGACCACCTTCCGAGACCGAGGTTGAGGCCGAGCCCTGGGGTCGGGCGAGGCGGAGACCACCTTCCGAGGCCGAGGTGGGGGCCGAGCCCTGGGGTCGGGCAAGGCGTAGACCTCCTCCTGAGGCTAAGGCCCAAGGTCGGCGAGGCGGAGCTTCCTGTTGCGCATGAGGCTGAACTTGGCTATTGTTTGCCTCACCCTGGTGGGTGGCACAGCAGTCGGAGCGGGGTGAGCGGCGCTGTTTTCCTGTTAGGTCGGTCAGTGGAAGGGCGAAGTGACTGCGGTCACTTCGACCTTGCCGACTGAGGCACGTGTGTCAGGATAAGGTGTCAGGCGATCCTCGCATTGAATGCGCCTGTGATACGGTCGGTTGGTGAGGCGATTCGGCCAAGGTTGCTTCACAACGAAGCCTGCCTGAGCTGGGCTTCGGGCGAGTTGAGGGTGCGCCCGTTGCTTGAGGAGGCCCTCGGGCGAGGCGTGAATTCGTCTGGGACTACTGTTCCCGCCCGAGGCTGGGCTCGGGCGAGGCGAGATCGCGTCCCTTGAGTAGACAAAGCCTTGACCTGAATCATGCCCATAAGTCTCTGCAGCTTGTGCTGATGGTGGTTACCAGTCATGTTTAGGAGTGTTGGGGGTACCCCTAATTACGGTACCCGACAGTAGCCCCCGAGCCTCAAAGGGAGTGTTGGTACTCGCTTGGAGGCTTTGCCACACTTTTTTGCGAGGGGATCGACCTTTCTCGGTTACACTTTGTTCCGGTGGGTGCGCGCGAGCGCACCCGCCGGGTGTAGCCCCCGAGGCCTCGGAGGAGTGGTTTGACTCCTCTGAGGTCTTAATGCCTTTCGTGATGCCTTGGCCGGCCTAGTTGTTCCCTCATGCAACCTGATTGTAGCCCGTGTGCATGGTCAGGTTCCGAGTTTTTAGACTGGTTTGTTGATGCTATCAACGGTTTGGCCGTAGCCGGGTTTGCGAGAGCAGCCCCCGAGCCTCTGCACGGAGCAAGAGGACGATCAAGGACTGTCTCGACTTTATTATACGCCCCTTCGTCGCCTTTCCGCAAGGAGGAAGGGGGGGGGGGGAAAGCGCCATGTTGCCCTCGGAGGGCGCCGAACATGGTGTCTCCAGTGAGTTGCTAACGGGTGATCCGAGTGGACGCACGTGCCCCATTTGATAAGGGTCGGCTAGTGGCCCAGAGGCGCGCTCCAAAAGTACCTGCAGGTGATTTGCCGGACCCGGACCCGTTCGATAGGGTCCGAGGGCTCGATGCCTCCCTCTGGTGGGATTCCGTTACAAAATCGCTCCTGCTTGTCTCGGAAATGTCCTAGGGTACCTCGGGAGTGTAGCCCGAGCCTCGGCCATATAACGGACGTACCCAGAGTCATCCCTCGCTCTGTGTGCTCTGGGGCGGCTGTTGAACCCTTCCGAGGGGCCAGCCTTCGAACCCCTGATCAGTAGTGGGCGCGGAGCCCGAGTGCTCTGGGGCGGCTGTCGAACCCTTCCGAGGGGCCAGCCTTCGAACCCCTGATCAGTAATGAGCTTGAAGCCCGAGTGCTCTAGGGTGGCTGTCGAACCCTTCCAAGGGGCTAGCCTTCGAACCCCTGATCAGTAGGAGGGCTCGGGGCCCACTTCCTTCGCGGAGAAGGATCCCTTTTGGAATATCCCCTTTCCTGGTCCCTGTAGCAAGAGAGAGAAAGGGGAGGAGAAAAAGGATATGGATTTAAATGGTGTGGCGCACCTTTTTTGACATGGTCATCATGGCGGAGGTGAAACGACGCCCGCTTCGCCTGCCAAAGGCGTCGCCTGCCCTACCGAGGAGTTAATGCGACAAGACGGGCGATTCGCGAAACGGCCGCGTGCATGAGTCGTTCGAGGAACGGAACACGGGCGCGCCATCTTCACGTCGTGGGAGAGGGCTCCCCTGTCACTTTAGGAGGGGACGTGAGCCTGCAGGTGATTTGACCGCTGCTTCCGCTCGTCTGCTGCCGCCATTACTGCCGGTCCACTTTTGGCCATATCGACCATCGCGCCTCCTCCCGTGGCTGACTGACACGTGATCGTTGTGCTTGATTGGCACAGTTGGGCCATGCGCAGGGTTGCCTCGAGTCGCGGCACCAGTTCCGCAGTCGAGAAGGCGTGGCATTGGCGCAAGTGGCGGTGCGGTTTCTTGCACATAGTAACCGGCGCGCCGATTACATGACGTGTGGGCCTGAGCCTCCATGCTGGATCCGACGAAGCCGAAGGGGTGCGCCCCCGCGGTGTGGTTGCACGCCACCTGCATGGCGGTCCGCCCTTTCGACCGCTGGTTTCAGCGAGGATGGAGAAGTGCTTGTAACTGCGGGGCGGTTACATGCTCCGCGTGTAGCGGTTTGGCTTCTTCCGTTTCGGGTTAGCTTGCACGACGTGCGGGACCTAGCCCCCGTGTCGTAGGGGGAGGACCCTGGAGCATGTCGGTGAAGACTTTATCCGTGACGCCTGAGGATGCGAGTGGGGAGAGCCGCCTTTAAAAAGGGATCGATCCCCCGGGCAGTAGCCATGCCTTCACACTCCCCTCATACATCACGGCCTTCCACCTTCCGAGCCCCCGGATGGGGAGCACCCGCGTTGCCTTCGTCTTGCTGCCGTTGGAGGAGCACGACCTCACGGGGGTAGGCACCCTTCAGCCATCGCTCGGCTTCAAGGATTTTCATCACGCAGCCCGGCTGCATTCCCTCACCAATGGTCATCCGTAGGGATGATCATCAGCCTTGCGGTGGGTAGAAGCAAGCCGGGCTGCGGCCTCTGCCCCGCCCTCAGCTTCAAGGATCTTCATCATCCAGGTTGGAGAGGAGGGCGGGGCGAGTTGGGGCCTACCTCCGTGTGGGCCGACGACCCGCTTCTTCCTCCAGCATTCGAGGGAGAGGGGCATCCTCCAGTTGTGTGGAGGAGGCGTCCTCCAGCCATGCGGGGGAAGGCGAACTGCTGCTGCTTGGACAGGGTGCAACTGTCCGTCCTTGTCACACCCGGTTCTAGGGGGTAGAACCGAGCGCATACCATATGTGTGTCAGGATCCATTTCCACACATATGTTGACGTCACAAGTGTAATATATCAAAAGACAATGCAATAAAGGCGTAAAGAGAGTATAATACTTTATTACATCATCTGAAATACTGTATCTTGAACAAGTATCACATCAAAGTAAAGCGGAAATAAACAACTGGGCAATCTTCCACAGGAAGTTGACCGGCGCATCGTTAGACTTAGAATTCCTCGTCGATAAATTCTCCATCAAAGTCTCCAACATCACCCTCTGATCAAAATATTAGCAAGGGTGAGCTCACTTATGGTCGGGGCTCAGCAAGTGGGGGAAAAATTAATGCAGGTATAACAAGGTGGGGCTAAGGTTGAGCAGTAAGCATTTTAGTTGGTCAACATTTTATTATCAACACCTGTCTTACTAATAAGAGTGAATCCCAAATATCCAAATTAAACAAAGGAATATGAATATAACAAAAACACTTAAGTGAAACCACTTAAGTAAATTATTGGCAGATCATCGGATCTCAAATTAATTCCATTTTCAAGTTCAATTATCATGTGAGGAGTCCAGGTCGCTCATAACCGGGAGCACGGCTGATATATCAGTTTTACACTCTGTAGAGGTGGTACAACTTTACCCACAAGCCATGTATCCCATCTAGCCCGGGTTGATCAGACCCTTAGACACTGCCGAGGTGAATGGCTAGGGATCCATTATGAGGTTTTCACAAAATACACTTAATACGAAGCAACCCGCTAAGGTTTCTAAGACGATGGTGGTGGCCCCCTGGGTGAAGTACCTTAGCCAAGAATACGACCCCATGTTAACGTGGGCTGCCAGCACCTACCGCTCCCCCTCTTGCCCGTCTTTCAGGTAAGGTTGCTAGGCACTAAGCATATAAAGCTAATTACCAAAGCCAGAGCCATGATAGCACTCGTGGTTGCACTGTTATCCTGGGTGGTCACTCCATGTTCCAATTAAGTTTATAATAAAGTTATCTTAACCATCGGGTTAATGCCATAATTGCCAATTAAATCTTTGGAACATTAAAACCAATTAATGAGCAACATTAAGAAAACATTAAGTTGAGCGGTGGCTTAAATTCTTGCACAGCTTAATAATTTTCCCCAGGTTAAACAAGGATTACAGGTAGTAAATCTAGGAAATCCTTAATTAGGTAAATCCCATCAAATTATGCAATATATCAAAAAGGTAAACATTATTATATGCAATGAATAGGTACAAACAGAATATGCAGAGGGAGAATCCACTTGCCTTGCTCAAAAGCGTCTTGCGGGTCGTCCTCGAACGAGTTTGGATTCTCTACCACACAGTCCGCTTCTATTATAGTCGCACATCGCACATACAAAAATAAAGTATACACCCATAAATAAACATGCACCATTACATAATCATACACCATTACATGCATATTAACACGTCGCACTAATCACATTTTAATTACGTACTAATCGCGTAAATACTTATTAATTTAATTATAGCTATTAATGTGAATCCTAATGGTGAATTTAGGAGTGGGTGCAATAAATATAATTTTAACTAATATTAATCTATTTTAACACCATCAATGAAATTAAATAGTACTTATTATCTTTTAATACTAATAAATAAATTAATACCTTTTATTACTTTTAACACAAATTAGTTAGTATGACCAAAAATGAATCTAATAATATTAATATTCTAAAAGTCTACACAAATTGGTAATTGGACTTTTTATAAAACAAGTGAGGATATTTTTACATGAACTAATATTTTGTTTAGTGTAAAAAAAATCTAAATGCTCAATTTGCGAACAAGATTATTTAACTAGCACAAATCTATTTTCCATCTACTAATGATATTTTCTCTTTTCTTTCCAAAAGAAGATATTAATTAAATAATCGGATAAATCATCTAACAATCCTATTTTATTCATATGACATGAGTTCTATACCATTTTTCTAATCCATAAAAAATGCACCTATAATTCTCCAATTAGTTTCAAAAATTTATCGCGACCAATTTTAACTATAAATTCTTATCTAGTATTTTTATCACCGACGTGTGACTATTAAATCTACGTCATATTTCTCTAAACCAAAATTCAACGCATCGATTAACATGAAATAACAAGGTGTACGAATAATCGCTTGAAACTACCAAACGATTCCATAACGCTCATACACATATAATGTCGCGACTCACATGTGTTCATACAACAAACAAAATATGCAACTCATGGATCGAATCAAAAATATACAAAATAAATTTGGGTCGTCATCAACCTTAGGTTCGCGCGTGTGACGGGGATGGATCGATGGGTTTCGGCCGGACGGAGAGCGGGGCTCAACTACAGACGGCGAGTGTGTCGCTCCGGCGAACTCCGGCGACGAACGGCACACTCCGGCGACGAACGACAACGCACTAGCGGTGAGCGAGGAGTGCTAGAGGCAAATTCGAGTAGGCAGGAATGGGGAGGCTCTGCTGTTCCCTTTTATAGAGAGAGGGAGGGGAGAAGAAGGGTCTGCCAGAGGCATAACGTGGTCTTCAATGGCCACCACTGCGTCAGTTTCCAGGAGAATAATGGAGAGGAGGGAGAAACGGAAGCAGTGATGCTCCATTAACGCAGAGAAGAACAACGGGCGCGGGTTGGCGCGGTGATCGGGCACGGGCGATCCTGGCGCGCGGCGCTTGGACTTGCTCGGGCTCGGCGCGGACGTCGGGGCGGTTCGAGCTGGAGTGGCTCGGCCGGTCGGCTTGGGCGGCGCGGCTGCTCGCGCGTCGCGCTCGGTCGCTCGCGCGTCGCGCTCGGTCGCTCGCGCGCAAGCGTCGCGGCAGGGAGCTCAGTGGCTTGGCCGGCTCGAGTGGCAGGCGCTTGGGCGGCTGTGCGCGCGCGGCTGGGAGGAGGCAGAGGGCGCGACGCGCTTGGGAGAGAGAGAGAAGTGAGGGAGAGAGAGAGAGAGGTGAGGGAGAGAGAGGAGTGAGCGGCGGCGGCTGGGGAAGCCAGCCAGGGGCGCGTGCGCTGGGATCTAGGGTTAGGGGGTTTTGGGCCCCTAAGTGGGCCGGCTGGGTAGTTTTAGGTTTTTTTTTTCAATTCCGGAATTCATTTTTAAAGAACTCTAAAAATCATAAAAAAATTACCAAAAATATTTATAAATGGAGTACTTGTTTTTAGACTAATAGTTATTATAATACTTAATTATTATTTAATTACTAGTACCTCTTTTTAAAATGGATTGATATTTAAACATCCGATAAGAAATCACTCGCATGCAAAGAAAACGATGCAAATAAATAGTTAAACACTAAGAAAAATTTATTACCCTAATTAATATAATGTCTAAATTTATTATTTTAATTGATGGCTTTTATGGTGTTACAAACCTACCCCTCTTAAAAAGAATCTCGTTCTCGAGATTAAGAAACTTCCGAGAATAACTCGGGGAATTCTGCTCTGAGTTCATCTTCTCTTTCCCAAGTGGCCTCATCTTCCGAATGATGATTCCACTGAACTTTGCACATGTTAATGTCTTTACTTCGCGTAATTCTGCAAGATGTTTCCAAAATTCTGATCAGGTACTCCGAATAAGTCAAATCCTCATTAACATTCAGTTCTTCCATGGGTAGCTGTTCCTCTGGTACTCTCAAGCACTTCTTGAGTTGTGATACGTGAAATACGTCATGCACATCTGATAATCTATCAGGTAGCTCTAACTGATAGGCTACTTCGCCTTTTCTTTCCAAAATCTTGAATGGGCCAATATAGCGAGGTGATAATTTTCCTTTAACCTTAAACCTTTTCATTCCTCTCATCGGTGAAACTTTAAGGTATACGAAGTCTCCTACTTCAAACCTCAATTCTCTTCTTCTATTATCAGCATAGCTTTTCTGTCATGACTGTGCTGTCTTCAAATTTTCTCTGATAATCTGCACTTGCTTCTCGGCCTCTTGGAGTATTTCTGGTCCAAATACTTGACTTTCTCCAGTCTGATTCCAATAAAGCGGTGTTCTACACTTTCGTCCATATAGTGCTTCAAACGGTGCCATTTTGAGACTTGCTTGATAACTGTTGTTATACGAAAATTCTGCATAAGGCAAACTTTTATCCCAGCTTCTACCATGCTTTAGAGCGCAAGCTCTTAGCATATCTTCCAACACTTGGTTTGTTCTTTCCGTTTGCCCATCCGTTTGAGGATGATAAGCTGAACTAAAGTTTAGCTTGGTATCCATGGACTCATGAAGTCTTTTCCAAAAGCGCGAGGTAAACTGGGTTCCTCGGTCTGATACGATCTTCTTCGGCACTCCATGCAGACAAACAATCCTCGACATGTACAACTCTGCTAGCTGGGCTCCTGAGTAGGTTGTCTTCACAGGTATAAAGTGTGCTACTTTAGTTAACCTGTCTATTATGACCCATATTGAATCATAGCCATCTCGAGTACGGGGTAGTCCAACTATGAAATCCATACTGATTTCTTCCCATTTCCATTCCGGTACCTTGAGAGGTTGTAGCAATCCTGCTGGTCTTTGGTGTTCAGCTTTAACTCGTTGACACACGTCACACAATGCAACATGAGTAGCAACATCTCTTTTCAGACCATACCACCAATACTTTTCCTTAAGATCCTGGTACATCTTTGTGCTTCCAGGGTGAATAGAGTAAGCTGAATCATGAGCTTCTCTCAAAATAAGTTGGCGTAAGTGCTCGATTTCCAGTACGCAGATTCTCTTCTTAAACCATAGTGTGCCTTGTTCATCTTCCGTGAAATCTGGGGCTTTACCCAAACTAATCAAAGTTTTAATGTCCTTAATCTTCTCATCGGACTCTTGTCCTTTACGAATCTCTTCTTTCAAAGTAGATTCGACTTCCATCACCGTTGCTTCTACATTATTGAGCAATCCAAGGTTGAGTCGTTCCATTTCCCAGCACAATTCTTGTGACATCAAATGAGTAGTGATGTTGTTCACTTGACCCTTACGGCTCAAAGCATCAGCTACTACATTTGCTTTTCCGGGGTGATATTGTATCTCCAAATCATAGTCCTTAATCAACTCAAGCCATCTTCTCTGTCTGAGGTTGAGTTCCTTCTGAGTGAATATATATTTCAGGCTTTTGTGATCCGTGAAGATTTTGCACTTGTTTCCAATCATATAGTGCCTCCAGATCTTCAAAGCATGCACTACGGTAGCTAGTTCCAAATCATGCGTAGGATAATTCTTGTCATGTTTCCTTAACTGTCTTGAAGCATAAGCAATCACCTTTCCTTCTTGCATTAGCACACATCCAAGTCCAAGGTGTGATGCATCACAATACACATCAAATCCCTTGTGGATGTCTGGCATTACCAGTATTGGTGCAGTGGTTAACCTCTTCTTGAGTTCTTCAAAACAATTCTGGCAAGCTTCATCCCATTTGAACTCTTTGCCTTTCTCCAGTAGAGAGGTAAGTGGCTTCACTAACTTGGAAAAACCTTCAATAAATCTTCTATAGTATCCTGCCAATCCAAGAAAACTTCTGATCTTGGACGCATCCTTTGGTTGCTTCCAATCCAGTATCTCACTTATCTTTCCTGGGTCCACTTTAATTCCACCATCGGTAACAATATGCCCTAAGAAAGCAACTTCTTTCAACCAAAAATCACACTTCGAGAATTTTGCGTACAGTTGGTTGTCACGAAGCTTCTGTAGGACTAGCCTTAGATGATCTTCGTGTGCTTCTTCATTCGGAGAATATATCAGTATGTCGTCAATGAATACGACCACAAACTGATCCAGATATTCCATGAATACTTTATCCATCAAGTTCATAAAGTATGCTGGTGCATTAGTCAGTCCAAACGACATGACCAAAAACTCATATAATCCATATCTCGTCGTGAAGGCTGTCTTTGGTACATCTTCTGCTCGAATCTTTAACTGATGATATCCCGATCTCAGATCTATCTTCGAGAATATCTTAGCTCCCTTCATTTGATCGAATAAATCTTCAATCCGAGGTAATGGATATTTATTCTTGATGGTTACTTCATTCAAACTTCTATAATCAACACACATTCTTCTCGAACCATCCTTCTTATTCACAAATAGAACTGGGGCTCCCCAAGGGGATGAACTTGGGCGAATAAAACCTTTTTCTAGTAATTCTTCTATTTGTTTCTTCAGTTCTACTAAATCTTTCACATCCATTCTATAAGGTCTTTTCGAGATAGGTGCGGTTCCGGGTACTAATTCAATAGAAAACTCTATATCACGGTCAGGTGGCATACCTGGCAATTCCTCCGGAAATACGTCTGGGTATTCGCACATTACTTTGATATTTTCCAAGGGCTTTTCTTCCAAGTGATTGATCACTGTCTTCCCTTTTTCATCTGTTGACTTGTCTATGTTAACTTGGATTCTTTCACCTTGAGGACTTGTCAACATAATTGTTCCGCTGGCACACTGTATCACTCCATCACAACTTTTCAACCAGTTGTATCCAAGAATCACATCAACACCGTTGGATCCTAGGACCACTGGGTTGACTGTAAAATCTATTCCTTGAATCTTGATATTAACATGAGGGCATGAGTGTGTGGCCTTCATGTCACCTCCCGGTGAACTAATGTGTAATATCCTCTTCAGAGGGTACTTAGGTATGTTATGTTTTTCCACGAATGACTCAGTTATAAATGAATGCGATGCTCCAGAGTCAAATAAAACTGATGCAGGTATGGAGTTAACAAGGAACATACCATACACTATATCGGCATCCTCAGGCACTGAATCCGCAGTGACGTGATTGACCCTTCCTCTGCTCTGGTTCTGTGGTGTCTTGTTTTGAGCCGATCCACGAGCGGGGGTGTTCTGGTCATTTCTCTGAGTATTGCTCCTTTGGGGTGTTTGCTGGTTGCGCCTTGGGCAATTGTTGGCATAGTGGCCTAGCTCACCGCACTTGAAACATCCGTTGGGTTGGACAGGTGCGTTGTTTCTGGCCTGCGTGTTGTTGGTGCCACCTTGATGGTTCTGTGAATTTCCACCAGACCTCTGGTTGGTCTGGGGGTTGCTCCTTTGTTGATTCTGATTCTGAGTATTTCTCTGGCTTTGCTGTCCAGAGCGTTGCACTTGATAATTATTTCCACCCTGATTTCCAGAGCGGAACTGTGAACCTTGAGCAGTATTCGGACGAGTGTTCCTGCTTGACTGACCTTGAAATTTTCTCTTGTGGTCAGATAGCTCCTTCCTTTTGCTCTCAAGACCAATTGCCTTGTTCAGGAGTGTCTGGAAGTTGGGGAATGTGTGACTCTGAAGTTGATAGTTCAGAGGTCCAATCAACCCTTCCAGGAAACGCTCTTGGCGCTTCTCATCAGTGTCCACTTCCTCAGGGGCATAACGTGAAAGCTGAGTGAAGCGATCACGATACTCGCTGACAGTCATATTCCCTTGAGTAAGGGAAAGGAACTCCTTCTTTTTCAACTTCATAATTCCCGAAGGAATGTGGTGAGCGCGGAAGTTCTCCTGAAACTCCTGCCAGGTTATGGTATCTGCGTTGGGATGTGCCGCTGTGAAGGCATCCCACCAATCGGACGCAGCTCCCTCGAGTCTTCCCGAGGCGTACAAGACCTTCTCCCGGTCGTTGCACTGAGTTATGTCCAGCTTCTTTCCAATGACTTTGAGCCAGTCATCGGCATCCAGGGGATCAACCGCATGAGAGAATGTCGGCGGGTGATGACTCATGAAGTCCCGGTGTTTATCTCTGGCCAGGGGTGCATACTGCTGCTGCTGGGGTTGCTGATTCTGTTGGTTCTGTTGTAATTGCTGAACCGCAGCAGTAAGTCCTTGCAGAATCTGCATTTGGGCGGCGATGAACTGCTCCATGTTGGGATTAGGTGGTGGTGGTGGTGGTGGTGCTTGTTGTCCACGCTGGTTCCGGTTGTTAGGTCCTTGACGTTGGTTCACCATCTGATTTGTTAGGCAGTGAAGTCTTTAGAAAAATGAGGAGTAGAAAAGATTCTAGAGGGAAAATAGCTTAAGTTTTACAAATTTTATATGTTCTTATGGCCATCATTCCATAAGACCATAGCACTCAAACAAAGATTCAAATCAAGCATTTCAACCAATCACCATCACATGGTTGTTATTTATTAATATAAAAACTTAAAGATAGTTTCATCGTCTAACGCGAAGCGTAACTTATTACATCATGATCAACACTCCTAAAGCAGCCTAGTGACGGATCCGGGCTCTCCATAGCGCAGCCTCTTGCGGGGAGGAGACAACGCCACGGCGGGGACCTGAGCTTCTGGCGGATTCAGTCCTTGCTGTTGGGCTTCCAGGGCTGCAATCCTGGCGTGGGCATTCTCCAGCTCCAAGTGCACACTGTAGAGGTCCAGAGTGGCACTGTCCAGGTCGGTGTTGAGACCGGGCACTACACCAGCTAGGGTGTTGAGGCGATCCTCACCAGGCTCACCTGGGACAATGTTGGTCTGGTTCTCTCCACGCAGGCGCTGAGGAAGATGCCGGAACCTTGTGTTCTGCAGCTGCTGCCGGTAGGTGTGGCTAAGCGACCACAGGGTCCGACGGGCAGCGTCGCTGACAGAGGCAGCGTAGGTGGACAGCGGTATCAGGGACTCGTGAGCAGACAGAGTCCTGAATCCCCTGTCACCTGCATCCATCACCCTGACATGGATGCGAGTGATGTAATAGTAAGCCCGGGGAGGCTCGCTCACTCGCCTCGTCTCATACATGGGGCGGACATAGGCTCCTAGCTCGTGCAGCACCTCCTGCAGCAGGTTGGGGAAGTGCCCTGTCTCAAACATTGATGTGTAATGTTCGACAACTGGACCAATCCCCATGAAGTGGTCCTGCTGGGCGTAGTCAGCTTCCTGGTTGACGTGCTCATCCTCTCCATCGTCGTCGTCGTCATCATCCTCGTCATCGCCGTCTCCGGAGTCATCGGGATCGTCGCCTCTAGGTGCAGGTGCTTGGAAGGCTGGTGCCGACGATGCTGACGTCGATGACCCAGTTGCGAAGGCCAGGGACTCGGCCAACGGGGTGGGGGTCGGCAGCTGCTCCTCCGAGCTGTCCTCCAGGTTGATCACGTTCTCCACTCGGACGGGAGGGAGATTCGCTGGAGCATCCTCGACTATCACTGGGTAGACCGGGATCTGCCGGGGCTGAGGGGCGTAGTTGGTGTTGACGCGAGTGGTTTGGAGAGTGCGAACCATCTACAAGAGAAGAGTTAACTTAGTTGAATTTCAAAGAGGTAAGACTGATAAAGGAATTTATAGGAATGAAATTAGCAAGTTTTGAACAACTAGGCTTTCCATTTCTAACTAATCTAACGATCTAGGGTCAGCATTGCTTTGATACCACTTCTGTCACACCCGGTTCCAGGGGGTAGAACCGAGCGCATACCATATGTGTGCCAGGATCCATTTCCACACATATGTTGACGTCACAAGTGTAATATATCAAAAGACAATGCAATAAAGGCGTAAAGAGAGTATAATACTTTATTACATCATCTGAAATACTGTATCTTGAACAAGTATCACATCAAAGTAAAGCGGAAATAAACAACTGGGCAATCTTCCACAGGAAGTTGACCGGCGCATCGTTAGACTTAGAATTCCTCGTCGATAAATTCTCCATCAAAGTCTCCAGCATCACCCTCTGATCAAAATATTAGCAAGGGTGAGCTCACTTATGGTCGGGGCTCAGCAAGTGGGGGAAAAATTAATGCAGGTATAACAAGGTGGGGCTAAGGTTGAGCAGTAAGCATTTTAGTTGGTCAACATTTTATTATCAACACCTGTCTTACTAATAAGAGTGAATCCCAAATAACCAAATTAAACAAAGGAATATGAATATAACAAAAACACTTAAGTGAAACCACTTAAGTAAATTATTGGCAGATCATCGGATCTCAAATTAATTCCATCTTCAAGTTCAATTATCATGTGAGGAGTCCAGGTCGCTCATAACCGGGAGCACGGCTGATATATCAGTTTTACACTCTGTAGAGGTGGTACAACTTTACCCACAAGCCATGTATCCCATCTAGCCCGGGTTGATCGGACCCTTAGACACTGCCGAGGTGAATGGCTAGGGATCCATTATGAGGTTTTCACAAAATACACTTAATACGAAGCAACCTGCTAAGGTTTCTAAGACGATGGTGGTGGCCCCCTGGGTGAAGTACCTTAGCCAAGAATACGACCCCATGTTAACGTGGGCTGCCAGCACCTACCGCTCCCCCTCTTGCCCGTCTTTCAGGTAAGGTTGCTAGGCACTAAGCATATAAAGCTAATTACCAAAGCCAGAGCCATGATAGCACTCGTGGTTGTACTGTTATCCTGGGTGGTCACTCCATGTTCCAATTAAGTTTATAATAAAGTTATCTTAACCATCGGGTTAATGCCATAATTGCCAATTAAATCTTTGGAACATTAAATAATGAGCGACATTAAGAAAACATTAAGTTGAGCGGTGGCTTAAATTCTTGCACAGCTTAATAATTTTCCCCAGGTTAAACAAGGATTACAGGTAGTAAATCTAGGAAATCCTTAATTAGGTAAATCCCATCAAATTATGCAATATATCAAAAAGGTAAACATTATTATATGCAATGAATAGGTACAAACAGAATATACAGAGGGAGAATCCACTTGCCTTGCTCAAAAGCGTCTTGCGGGTCGTCCTCGAACGAGTTCGGATTCTCTACCACACAGTCCGCTTCTATTATAGTCGCACATCGCACATACAAAAATAAAGTATACACCCATAAATAAACATGCACCATTACATAATCATACACCATTACATGCATATTAACACGTCGCACTAATCACATTTTAATTACGTACTAATCGCGTAAATACTTATTAATTTAATTATAGCTATTAATGTGAATCCTAATGGTGAATTTAGGAGTGGGTGCAATAAATATAATTTTAACTAATATTAATCTATTTTAACACCATCAATGAAATTAAATAGTACTTATTATCTTTTAATACTAATAAATAAATTAATACCTTTTATTACTTTTAACACAAATTAGTTAGTATGACCAAAAATGAATCTAATAATATTAATATTCTAAAAGTCTACACAAATTGGTAATTGGACTTTTTATAAAACAAGTGAGGATATTTTTACATGAACTAATATTTTGTTTAGTCTAAAAAAAATCTAAATACTCAATTTGCGAACAAGATTATTTAACTAGCACAAATCTATTTTCCATCTACTAATGATATTTTCTCTTTTCTTTCCAAAAGAAGATATTAATTAAATAATCGGATAAATCATCTAACAATCCTATTTTATTCATATGACATGAGTTCTATACCATTTTTCTAATCCATCAAAAATGCACCTATAATTCTCCAATTAGTTTCAAAAATTTATCGCGACCAATTTTAACTATAAATTCTTATCTAGTATTTTTATCACCGACGTGTGACTATTAAATCTACGTCATATTTCTCTAAACCAAAATTTAATGCATCGATTAACATGAAATAACAAGGTGTACGAATAATCGCTTGAAACTACCAAACGATTCCATAACGCTCATACACATATAATGTCGCGACTCACATGTGTTCATACAACAAACAAAATATGCAACTCATGGATCGAATCAAAAATATACAAAATAAATTTGGGTCGTCATCAACCTTAGGTTCGCGCGTGTGACGGAGATGGATCGATGGGTTTCGGCCGGACGGAGAGCGGGGCTCAACCACGGATGGTGAGTGTGTCGCTCCGGCAAACTCCGGCGACGAACGGCAACGCACTAGCGATGAGCGAGGAGTGCTAGAGGCAAATTCGAGTAGGCAGGAATGGAGAGGCTCTGCTGTTCCCTTTTATAGAGAGAGGGAGGGGAGAAGAAGGGTCTGCCAGAGGCATAACGTGGTCTTCAATGGCCACCACTGCGTCAGTTTCCAGGAGAATAATGGAGAGGAGGGAGAAACGGAAGCAGTGATGCTCCATTAAGGCAGAGAAGAACAACGAGCGCGGGTTGGCGCGGTGATCGGGCACGGGCGATCCTGGCGCGCGGCGCTTGGACTTGCTCGGGCTCGGCGCGGACGTCGGGGCGGTTCGAGCTGGAGTGGCTCGGCCGGTCGGCTTGGGCGGCGTGGCTGCTCGCGCGTCGCGCTCTGTCGCTCGCGCGCAAGCGTCGCGGCAGGGAGCTCAGCGGCTTGGCCGGCTCGAGTGGCAGGCGCCTGGGCGGCTGTGCGCGCGCGGCTGGGAGGAGGCAGAGGGTGCGGCGTGCTTGGGAGAGAGAGAGAAGTGAGGGAGAGAGAGAGAGGTGAGGGAGAGAGAGAGGAGTGAGCGGCGGCGGCTGGGGAAGCCAGCCAGGGGCGCGCGCGCTGGGATTCTAGGGTTAGGGGGTTTTGGGCCCCTAAGTGGGCCGGCTGGGTAGTTTTAGGTTTTTTTTTCAATTCCGAAATTCATTTTTAAAGAACTCTAAAAATCATAAAAAAATTACCAAAAATATTTATAAATGGAGTACTTGTTTTTAGACTAATACTTATTATAATACTTAATTATTATTTAATTACCAGTACCTCTTTTTAAAATGGATTGATATTTAAACATCCGATAAGAAATCACGCGCATGCAAAGAAAACGATGCAAATAAATAGTTAAACACTAAGAAAAATTTATTACCCTAATTAATATAATGTCTAAATTTATTATTTTAATTGATGGCTTTTATGGTGTTACAGTCCTCCACCCCGGGCAGCGGTCGTACCGTGCGCAGGTGGCTGCTGTCACCGGCCTCGCGGAGGTGGTGGTCGCTATAGGTGGCTTCTCCGCCGACGAGACCATCGGCGCCACCCGCGGACAGACCTCCGGCTCTTTGGCTTTGATAGCTTGTCCTCACCCCTTGAGCGGGGACGTGGGCGAGGGCCTTCTTACAACAGCGTTTACCCTGAGGTCATCGTTGCTGCTGTTTAGCCACCCGAGGCGGAGGTCGTTGTCGCTGCTGGTGCAGTGGTTGCCGGCGAGCCACCTGGAGTTTGTTGTCCCGCAGGCCCTCTGGTGTGGAGGTAGTTCATACCCACGGGAGTGGAACCGGAGTTCCGTTTGTAATGGCACCTTGAGTACCGGTGTTTGTTCATTGTGGCTATCGAGGCCTGAACATCTAGGTATTTGGGCGTGAAGCCGTGTTTCTGCCTCATTTCGAGCACTAGGACTCGCCTATCGGCTAGCTGAACTGCTTAACCGAGTGTGAGTTGCCCTGTGCGGAAGGTGACGAGTGAGGTATCCGTATCCCGGAGGCGTAGGAGTTCCTCGGCTCGGTCGGCCTTGCCACTCAAGGCCTCTCTTGCTCAGTTTTAGAACCCTCGGCTGCTCTGTGATGAGCTGGAGCCGGAGGCAGCGGTGTCGGCGTGGACAGGGGCGGAGTCGGCTCAAAAAGAGGCTTCGTCCACCCAGGAGCAGGTGGCTTCCTAGGCCGAGGAGGTGCAGCAGCGGCGGCTGGGGCTTGGCCAGGTCATCCGCGAGCGGGACCAACCTCAGAGTCACACTGCCGAGGCCGTGAGCCGGGCTGAGGTCCTCGGGGGACAGCTGGCTGTGGCTACGGAGCGACCAGCTGAGGTGTCTGCTCGGGTCGAGACCCTGGAGGAGACCCTGGCTGCGATGGCCCAAGCGCGGTGCTGGCATGCTCCTTCGAGGTGGAGATCCTTCCGCCCGTGTCGCCGTCCGAGGCCGGGCCAGATTCCGCCGAAGGTGGAAACGACGCCGAGGGTGCTGCTGCTCCCTCTGTCGATGTCTAAGCCTGTAGGAACAGTTTGTCTGTAGTATGCGTATGTTTTTTGCGGCCACCGAGGCCCAAACATCTTATTGTCATGTTATAAAGCTGCGTTTCCTTTCCTCTTGTTTCGAGTATCGGGACTTGTTCGTCGGTAGCAGAATCGCTTATCCGAGCAAGAGTTACTTTTCGCGGAAGGTGATGAGTGAGGTATCCGTATCCCAGAGGTGTAGGAGTCCCTCGACTCAGTCGGCCTTGCCACTTACGTGCACTCTTACTCGTTCGCAGGATTCTGTTATTGATATAGCCGAGAAGGCATGAAAATCGTTCTGGCAGAAAAGTTTTCGAGCGTTGGGACTTGTTCGGTAGCAGAATCGCTTATCCGAGCGTGAGTTACTTATCGCGGAAGGTGATGAGTGAGGTATCCGTATCCCGGAGGTGTAGGAGTCCCTTGGCTCGGTTGGCCTTGCCGCTTACGTGTACTCTCATTATTTTCAGGATCCCGCTATCGAAGCAGTCGAAAAGCGTGAAAGACGTTCTGGCAGAAAGACTTTTTCCGAGGAAAATTTTGACGTAGAGGGGGTTCCCCCTTCTAGCCCCCGAGGGAGGGTCGAGCTTTGCCGAGGCAAGGCTGACCCTTCCTTGACGGTTAGACTCTATTTGTGTATGTAAAGAGAACGAGGTATATGAACGACTTGAAACATCTTAAGGGTAAAAGCGATGTAGCTGTTGGATGTTCCAAGCATTGCTGTAGACCTCGCCTTGATTGTTGGCCAGCTTGTATGTTCCGGGCTTCAAAATCTTGGCGATGATGAACGGCCCTTCCCAAGGAGGAGTAAGCTTGTGGCGCCCTCGGGCGTCCTGCCGCAGCCAAAGTACCAAGTCTCCCACCTGGAAGCCTCGGGGCCGAACCCCTTGGGCGTGGTAGCGTCGCAGAGACTGCTGATATCACGCCGAGTGTAGTAAGGCCACGTCCCGAGCCTCTTCGAGCTGGTCCAGTGAGTCTTCTCGGCTGGCCTGGTTGCTTCGGTCGTCGTACGCCTTTGTCCTCGGGGAACTGTATTCTAAGTCTGTGGGCAAGATAGCCTCGGCCCCATAGACTAGAAAGAATGGCGAGAAACCCGTGGCTCGGCTCGGCGTCGTCCTCAAACTCCAGACCACCGAGGGTAGCTCTTTCATCCACTGCTTGCCGAATTTATTGAGGTCATTGTAGGTCCTCGGTTTAAGTCCCTGCAAAATCATACCGTTGGCTCGCTCCACCTGCCCATTCGTCATGGGGTGAGCCACGACGGCCCAGTCCACACGGATGTGGTGGTCCTCGCAGAAGTCCAGGAACTTCTTCCCAGTGAACTGCGTGCCATTGTCGGTGATGATGGAGTTTGGGACCCCAAAGCGATGGATGATGTTCGTGAAGAACGCCACCGCCTGCTCGGACCTGATGCTGGTTAGGGGTCGGACCTCGATCCACTTGGAGAATTTGTTGATGGCGACCAGCAGGTGCGAGAAGCCCCCGGGTGCCTTCTACAAGGGACCGACGAGGTCCAGACCCCACACAGCAAACGGCCAGGTGATAGGTATTGTCTGCAGGGCCTGAGCGGGCAGGTGCGTCTGTCTCGCGTAGAATTTACACCCTTGGCAAGAACGTACAATCCTAGTGGCATCGGCCACCGCGGTCGGCCAGTAGAAGCCTTGTCGGAAGGCGTTCCCAACGAGGGCTCGAGGTGCTGCGTGGTGACCGCAAGCCCCCGAGTGTATTTCTTGCAACAGCTCCTGTCCTTCGGCGACGGATATGCATCGTTGGAGAATGCCTGAGGGGCTGCGGTGGTAGAGCTCCTTTTTATCACCCAGTAAGACGAACGACTTGGCGCGCCGCGCCAGTCGCCGAGCTTCGGCCTTGTCGAGGGGTAGCTCTCCTCGGAGGAGATATTCTAGGTACGGGGCCTGCCAGTTTGGTTTAGGCGTGACCCCATTCCGCTCTCCCTCGACGCGCAGTGCCTCACCCTCGGCGGCCGAGGATACCTCGGGCTAGACCGAGGCCTCCTCGGACTCGGGCGTGTCGTCGGTCCTGACGGAGGGTTGATGTATGTCTCTAGAGAAGATGTCCGGTGGAACCGTTGTCTGCCCCGAGGCTATTTTAGCCAGCTCTTCCGCAGTCTCGTTGTACCGTCGAGCGATGTGGTTGAGCTCAAGCCCGTAGAACTTGTCTTCTAGGCGCCGAACTTCGTCGCAGTAGGCCTCCATCTTCCGGTCGCTGCAGTGGGAGTTCTTCATGACTTGGTCAATGACAAGCTGCGAGTCACCACGAGCGTCGAGGCGTCGAACCCCTAGCTCGATTGCGATACGCAACCCATTAACCAGAGCCTCGTACTCGGCCATGTTGTTTGACGCCGGGAAATGGAGGCACAACACGTAGCGGAGATGTTTCCTGAGGGGTGAGATGAAGAGCAGGCCAGCACCTACTCCTATTTTCATCAGCGACCCATCGAAGTACATGGTCCAGAGTTCCGGTTGGATCGGAGCTGTTGGCAATTGGGTGTCGACCCACTCCGCCGTGAAGTCTGCCAAGACTTGGGACTTGATGGCCTTCCGAGGAGCGAACGAAATTGTCTCGCCCATGATCTCCACTGCCCACTTCGCTATCGTACCCAAGGCCTCTCGGCACTGGATGATCTCCCCCAGGGGGAAGGATGACACCACAGTTACCGGATGAGACTCGAAGTAGTGTCGCAACTTTCGCCGTGTCAGAATTACTGCGTACAGTAGCTTCTAAACTTGCGGGTCGCGGATCTTGGTCTCGGATAGCACTTCACTGATGAAGTAGACTGGCCTCTAGACGAGCCGTGCATGCCCTTCTTCTCGTCTCTCGACTACGATTGCGGCGCTGACCACCTGAGTGGTTGCGGCTACGTAGATCAAGAGGGCTTCTCCCGCAGCGGGGGGCACCAAGATGGGCGCGTTTGTAAGGAGCGCCTTTAAGTTTCCGAGGGCTTCCTCGGCCTCGAGGGTCCAAGTGAAGCGCTCGGTCTTCCTTAAGAGGCGGTAGAAGGGTAGGCCTTTTTCACCGAGGCGCGAGATGAAGCGGCTCAGAGCCGCAAGGCATCCCATGACCCTTTGTACTCCTTTCAAACCTTTGATAGGCCCCATGTTGGTGATGGCCGTGATTTTCTCCGGGTTGGCCTCGATGCCCCGCTCGAAGACGATGAACCCCAGGAGCATGCCTCGGGGGACTCCGAAGACACACTTCTCGGGATTGAGCTTCACGCCCTTCGCTCTCAGACACTTGAATGTTGTTTCAAGGTCAGAGAGGAGGTCGGAGGCTTTCCTCGTCTTGACAACGATGTCATCGATGTAAGCCTCGACCGTTCGACCGATGTGCTCTCCGAACACATGGTTCATGCACCTTTGGTATGTCGCACCTGCATTCCTCAAGCCAAATGGCATAGTAGTATAGTAGTACATGCCAAAAGATGTGATGAAAGAAGTCGCGAGCTGGTCGGACTCTTTCATCTTGATTTGGTGATAACCTGAATAGGCGTCGAGGAATGACAGGGTTTCGCACCCAGCAGTGGAATTCACAATTTGGTCGATGCGAGGCAGAGGGTAGGGAACCTTTGGACATGCCTTGTTTAGACCAGTGTAGTCTATGCATATCCTCCACTTCCCACCTTTCTTTTTCACAAGCACAGGGTTAGCTAACCATTCAGGATGGAATACCTCTTTGATGAACCCTGCGGCCATCAGCTTGTGGATCTCCTCGCCTATGGCCCTGCGCTTCTCTTTGTCAAAGCGGCGTAGGTGCTGCTTCACGGGTCGGGCTCCCGCTCGGATATCCAGCGAGTGCTCAGCGACATCCCTCGGTATGCCCAGCATGTCCGAGGGACTCCACGCAAAAACTTCGGCGTTTGCGCGGAGAAAGTCGACGAGCACTGCTTCCTATTTGGGGTCGAGCTCGGAGCCGATCTGGACTTGCTTGCAGGCGTCGTTGCTAGGGTCGAGAGGGACAGACTTAACCGCCTCAGCTGGTTCGAAGTTGCCGGCGTGGCGCTTCGCATCGGGCACCTCCTTGGAGAGGCGCTCCAGGTCGGCGATGAGGGCCTCGGACTCGGCGAGGGCCTCAGCATACTCCACGCACTCCACGTCGCATTCGTAAGCGTGTCGGTACGTGGATCCGACGGTGATGACCCCGTTGGGGCCCAACATCTTGAGCTTGAGGTAGGTGTAGTTGGGGACGGCCATGAACTTGGCGTAGCACGGTCTCCCCAGCACCGTGTGGTAGGTTCCTCGGAACCCGACCACCTCGAACGTGAGGGTTTCCTTTCAGAAGTTGGAGGGAGTTCCGAAACATACGGGCAGATCGAGTTGTCCAAGGGGCAGGACGCGCTTCCCGGGGATGATCCCGTGAAAGGGTGCCGCACCGGCCCGGATCGTGGACAGATCGATCTCTAAGAGCCCGAAGGTCTCGGCATAGATGATGTTGAGGCTGTTGCCTCCGTCCATGAGGACCTTGGTGAGCCTTGTGTTGCCGATGACGGGGTCGATGACGAGCAGGTACTTTCCTAGGCTCGACACGCAGTCAGGGTGGTCGCCTTGGTCGAAGGTGATGGGCTTGTCGGACCAGTCTAGGTAGACTGGCGCCGCCACCTTTACCGAGCAGACCTCCCAGCGCTCCTGCTTGCGGTGTCGAGCCAAGGCGTTCGCCACTCGCCCACCATAGATCATGAAATAGCCGTGGACCTCGGGGAACTCCTCTGCCTTGTCGCCCTCCTTCTTGTTGTTGTCTTGGCCTTTGCCACCTTCCGCCGGGGGCCCGGCCTTATGGAAGTAGCGCCGAAGCATGACGCATTCCTCAAGGGTGTGCTTGATGGGACCCTGGTGATAGGGGCACGACTCCTTGAGCATCTTGTCGAATAGGTTGGCCCCTCTAGGAGGCTTCTGAGGGTTCCTGTGCTTGGCGGCAGCGACAAGATCCACGTCGGCGGCGTCGCGCTTCGCTTGCGACTTCTTTTTTGCCTTCTTCTTCGCGCCACGCTGGGCAGACGCCTCAAGGACGTCTTCCTGCTGGCGTCCCTGAGGCTGCTTGTCCTTCCGGAAGATGGCTTCGACCGCCTCCTGACCAGAGGCGAACTTGGTGGCGATGTCCATCAACTCGCTCGCCTTGGTAGGAGTCTTGTGGCCCAGTTTGCTCACTAGGTCGCAGCAAGTGGTGCCGGCGAGGAACGCCCCGATGACATCCGAGTCGGTGATGTTGGGCAGCTCGGTGCGCTGCTTCGAAAACCACCGGATGTACTCTCGCAGGGATTCCCCTGGTTGCTGGCGGCGGCTTCGGAGATCCCAGGAGTTCCCAGGGCGCACATACGTGCCCTGGAAGTTTCCAGCGAAGGCCTTGACCAGGTCGTCCCAGTTGGAGATCTGCGCAGGAGGCAGATGCTCCAGCCAGGCCCGGGCGGCGTCGGAGAGGAACAGGGGGAGGTTGCGGATGATGAGGTTGTCCTCGTTTGTTCCACCCAGCTGGCAGGCCAGCCGGTAGTCCGCAAGCCACAACTCTGGCCTTGTTTCCCTCGAGTACTTGGTGATGGTAGTCGGGGCTCAGAACCGGGTCGGGAACGGCGCCCATCATATGGCCCGGCTGAAGGCTTGCGGACCTGGTGGTTCGGGTGAGGGGCTCTGATCCTCCTCACTGTCGTAGCGTCCCCCACGCCTGGGGTGGTAGCCTCGGCGCACCTTCTCGTCGAGGCGGGCTCGACGGTCGCGACGGTGGTGCTCGTTACCGAGGCGACCCGGGGCTGCAGACGTCGTGTCCCGCGTGCGCTCGGTGTGGACCGAGGCCTCCTGCATGAGTCGGGAAGTTGTTGCGCGGTGCTCCGGGGGGCACCCTTGCCTTCGGGAGGCAGAGCTCTCGGCCCGTCGGACCGCGGCATCCTCTAGGAGATTCTTGAGTTCTCCCTGGATATGCCGCCCCTCGGTGGTGGATGGCTCTGGCATCGCTCGGAGTAGCATTGCTGCTGTAGCCAGGTTCTGGCCGACCCCGCTGGAGGCCGGGGGCAGCCTTGCCCTGGCATCGTCAACGATACGGCGCTGGACGTCCCGGGCCTGATGACGTACTTCTTCGGCGAGTGCTCGGCTTGCCCACTCCTGCTCGATGTTTTGCCGGAGCTGCACAAGTTGCCCTGCTTCCTCGTTGAGCTTGGCCTACATCTCACGGATTTGCTCGAGCTGTGTGTCCTGACCCCCCGCAGGGACTGGGACCACAGCTAGCTCCCGCAGGATGTCAACGCGAGAAGCAGGCCCAGGGGGATCGTCATCCTCCGGCATACCAAGGTGGTTGCCTTCGTCGCGACCCCCCAGATCGACGTGGAAACATTCGCGACTTGGGTCACAACCTCCGTCGTCAAGGCTGTGGCCATCATTAGAGCAATCGGAGAGGCAGTAGTCACATGCGGTCATGAAGTTTCGCATGGCACTGAGATTACCGAGCCTGGAGAAATCCCAACCGGAGTCGGGACCGTCCTCTTCCTTAGAACCCGGGGCCCATAGGTCGAGACAGCCGTCAGTCGGTCCCAAGATGACCACATATGGTACCCCGGAAGGTTGGGGTATGCCTTTACAAAAGCGCTCACCGAAGCAGGGTCGCTTGGTGGATCGAAGCTGAATCTAAAAGGCACAGGGTGGAAAACAGACAGTACCTCTCGATCGATGGATGGTGACGAGGTCGCATCGGGGACGGACTGCACCGTTATCTCAGGTACAAGGTTGACGCTCAGCAAGTCCTTCGCGAGAGTGCTGGCGTCATCTGTCCGCTTAGGGTTGGCACGTTGCAGGGAAATGACACTCGTCGTTGTCTCAGGCGCGAGGACAACGCCCGACATGTCCCCCGTTGGGGTGCCGGCGTCGTCGACTCGCTCGACAGCCAACGAGATGCTGCCTCCTGCCTGGCCACGGTTGCCCTGCCTCCTCCTCCTGCGGCGAGGAAGGCGGCGGGACAAACCCAGATGCTGCTCTTCCGCCACGGGGGGAAGACGTCATCAAGTTCGCCGCCGCCGGGCGAGCTGACGGTCGTCGTTGTTGCTGTCGCGCTGCGGGGGGAGGAGTACCATGTCGTAGCTGCCGCCGAGGGACATGAACTCGAGACTCCCGAAACGGAGCAGCGTCCCAGGCTGAAGAGGATGCTAGAGACTACCAATCTGGAACTCAACGGGAAGTTGTTTGTCAACACGCAGCAGGCCCCTACCTGCGCGCCAACTGTCGGCGTTTCGACCCCGGGGGGGTCCCTGGACCGACGAGTAAATTTGTCGCTGCACGTCCCAGCCCAGATGGGTTGGCGCGAGACAGAACACAAGGGGGGAAAACGCGGCTCGTGTTGCCCCGCGCCAGGGGGTGTGCTTGTAGTAGGGGTTACAAGCGTCCGCGAGAGAGAGAGAGAGTGAGCCTGTTCGTCAGCCCGTTCTCCCGTGTGACCCTCTCGCATGAAGGCCCTGGACCTTCCTTTTATAGATGCAAGGAGAGGGTCCAGGTGTACAATGGGGGGCGTAGCTAGGTGCTAACGTGTCTGGCAGAGAGGTGCCTGAGCCCTGTGTACATGCCAACGTGGCTGTCGGAGAGGTGCAAGAGCCCTGTGTACGCGGTAACGTGGCCATCGGAGGAGCGTCTAAGCCCTGTAGAAGCACAGCTGTCGATGCTGCTGGGAGCTTGCTAACGTCTCCTTGCTTCCGTAGGGGGCTGAGAACCACCGTCGTCATGGACGCACGCGGGGAGCCATCATTACTTGTTTACCGGGGCGAGCCAGATGGGACGCCGGTCTTGTTCCCCCATAGCCTGAGCTAGCTAGGGGTAGGGTAATGATGTATCCCTCGTGGCACGGTCGGTCCGAGCCCAAGGTTGGGCGAGGCGGAGACTCCTCCTGAGGCCGAGGCCAGGGTCGGGCGAGGACGCGATTCCTCCCGAGGTCGAGGTTGAGGCCGAGCCCTAGGGTCGGGCGAGGCGGAGACCACCTTCCGAGGCCGAGGTTAAGGCTGAGTCCTGGGGTCGGGCGAGCCAGAGACCACCTTCCGAGGCCGAGGTGGGGGCCGAGCCCTGGGGTCGGGCGAGGCGTAGACCTCCTCCTGAGGCCGAGGCCCAAGGTCGGGCGAGGCGAAGCTTCTTGTTGCGCATGAGGCTGAACTTGGCTGTTGTTAGCCTCACCCTGGTGGGTGGCACAGCAGTCGGAGCGGGGCGAGCGGCGCTGTTTTCCTGTCAGGTCGGTCAGTGGAAGGGCGAAGTGACTGCGGTCACTTCGACCTTGCCGACTGAGGCACGTGTGTCACGATAAGGTGTCAGGCGATCCTCGCATTGAATGCGCCTGCGATACGGTCGGTTGGTGAGGCGATTCGGCCAAGGTTGCTTCACAATGAAGCCTGCCCGAGCTGGGCTTCGGGCGAGTCGAGGGTGCGCTCGTTGCTTGAGGAGGCCCTCGGGTGAGGCGTGAATTCGTCTGGGACTACTGTTCCCGCCCGAGGCTGGGCTCGGGCGAGGCGAGATCGCGTCACTTGAGTAGATGAAGCCTTGACCTGAATTGTGCCCATCAGTCTCTGCAGCTTGTGCTGATGGTGGTTACCAGCCGTGTTTAGGAGTGTTGGGGGTACCCCTAATTACGGTACCCGACAGTATCTACTTATAGTTAGAAACTTCCAATAAAATTTTGACCAACTCTAAAAGCAATGCTTAGCTTTAACCATCTCCTTTGATGTCACACACTGATTTAAGGGGCACCAAAACTCGGGCGCGAAGTGTGCTAGGAACAAGTCTTACACATCTGATGACTCATGGTACAGAAACAAATGTCATAACATTAATATATAACAAAGTTCTGTACAAAATAGTTATATAATTACATCATATGAAGACAACGATCCAACAACCCAAAGTTGACTGGAGACGACGACCTAGACCTCTCACGAACACATCACGCCAACCTTCATGTTCCTCATCCTGGGGTACCTGTTCTTGACCTGGGGGGATGTGAGTACAGTAAGGGTGAGCTCACATACTTTCATCTCTTAACAAGTTGTGGGGAATAACCTTTATGAACTCACCAAAGGTGGGCGCCCATGTGAAGTGTAAGGCTTACCAAAGAGGATGGTTAAAGCTGAGCATTGCTTTTAAAGTTGGTCAAAATTTTATTAGCGGTTACTAGGTATAATTAGATACCAACCCAATTAAATAAGAGATCAAGATTAATAACAACACCCACAATACAATGCATATGACAGATTAAGTTTAATTCCATAAGTTAATCATGTGAGTGTCCGAGCCGCTCATGACCGTGAGCACGGCTGATATACCAGTTTTACACTCTGCAGAGGTTGCGCATCTTTACCCACAAGTCATGTTACCCATCTGCCACGGGGTTGATCGGACCCCATACACCTCTACCAAGGAAGCGAGGCAGGTTAGAACTATGAGGCATTTCCAAAGTTCCACTAGTTCGAGAAAACCCGCTATGGATTCAGGAAGAAAGAAGCATAGGAATCCTTCGTCCGAAAATCTTTATAGACAGTTCGATCCGAGGACCTCCCTATACTCTAACAGCGACGCCTCCCCGCTTGCCCCTTCCGGATAAGGTAATCTCCCCATAGCTTTCCTAATTACTTGGCCAAGGGTGTCCCATTCCACCCTTGTGGTAGCACTATTTTCCTAGGTGGTTCTCCATGTTCCACTTAACAATATGATCTTATCATGAACAATAATTAAACAACATAATTGGAACATGATCTTAAAAAAACATTAGTTTCCCAAAACCCGGTAGAGCAATAGCAAATCTACCTAATAATTCATTTGTTTGCCAGGTGGGGGATAAACAATGCTAGGGAAACCTATTAGGTCCCATCAAATTAACCTGAGCATGTCAAAATGATTAATAGAAACATTTTAGGTAGAGAAAAAGTTATCAAAGGCATAACTTGCCTGGGACTCGAGATTCCAGGTACCAAGATGATCTTCAGACCTCGTGACCTCACTGCTATTCATAGCAATACAAACAAACATGGTATAGGAAAAAATAACATCACACCAAACATAAGCACAAATTACATAATAATATTCTACGCGGTGCTACAAGATCGTGGGTTCGAGAATCACTAAATTCGGAGTTACGGTTGAAATGATATGGTTTTCTAAAGATTTAGGAGTCGAGTACAAAAGAAATTAAGTACATAATTTTAATTTAGGTTTCATAACAAAATAAAGTTACTAGGGGATAAATAATATTATTATGGATTTACTGCAACTGGAATGGATCAATTTGGAGTTAAAATGAATTAAATATGAATTAAACAAGCTTCTGGATATGTTTTTATACTAAAAATCATTTTTCCTTATTAATTTTACCCACTTTATTAACCATGGGCCGCGACAACAATTTTCCAGAAGCTTAGGGGTCACATGCAAATTTCAGAACCCAGTTGCTATGTTCTTTGAATATGGTGGACGACGGGTTGGTTTATTAAAATCCTGAGGGCTTATTTGCAAAATTAAACGGCTGAAGGTATATGAAGCATCTGGTGCCGTTAGATTGGAAACACACGGCCCGGATTATATCCGCCTATAAACAAACCGGGACGCTTTTTCGACCGTGTGATCAAAGATCCACGACCAGGAGTTCTCCTTGACGCGAGTTAGCCCTTGCCCTCGGATCACCGATCGGCGACCGAAATCGAATCTAACGAAACGATTTTCCTATTTTTAATCTACTCCACACATTCTGGAATCGACGACCTAGATCGACGTCTCCAACCGGTAAGCACCCAATTGACCTACACCGCACGATATAGCATCGAAGGTCATCCATTATCTCCCCTTACGACGGCCACCCAGGCGGCGACGACACTTGGCCCCACAGTGGAGGCCATCACCGGAGTTCCAGATCCGGTGCTCCAGACCACCCATCATGGTCTCGGCACGAGCAACACGATGCGAACGACAAAGCGAAGATTCGGGGAGGGTTCGTACCGCGCGTAATGAAGGGAGAGGGAGCCAGCCACGGTGAATGGCGGTCCCACAGCGAGCACCCCACTCCGACAAGGAATTCCAACGACCACCACCCAAACCACAACTTGACGATAAGCCAGACAGGTTCGCAAGACCCCGACGATCACATCCACGTCCCCTACGAGGTCTATGCTTCTCTTCTCCTTGACTTCAATCGCGTCCGATCTATGGTGGCGGTGGCACTCTCCCTCGACCTCCTGTCTCTCACCCTCTGCGCATGAATAAACCCTAACTGTTGGATCTTTTATGGGCTTGGCTCATTTATTGAATAAACTCTATGGTGTGTAATGGTGGAGAATACCAACAGTACCACATTGGAAGTCCAAGGGTCTGTTGGCTTGACTTATATGGTGGGATTTATTCCACTTAACTTGAGAAGTCAAGAAATGGCCAAGGGCGTGACACACGCGCGCGCGCGCGCCGCCGCCGGCCGGGCCGGGCCGGGCCTGGCGTGGCGTGGCGTGGCGAGGCGAGGCGAGGCGAGGCAGGCGAGCGGGCGTGGTGTGGTTGTGTTAATTTTTAGCACTCACTAACCGCGTTAACCTTTCAGTTGCCTGTCTCTTCGTCAGCCGAGTGACCCTGTCTCTTCGTCAGCCAGCCGAGTGACCCTTCTCCTTCAGCTGACCGACTCTTGGCGTGACTCGGCGACCTTTCTCCTTCAGCTTCCCTCTGCGAGAGGATAAATAGAGGAGCACCCCTGTCACTCGGTACACGCGAAAAACCCACTTTCAGAACCACAGTCCAGCCACCGAGTGAGGGTATTTCCATCTCGTGACTCTGCGCGCACAGAGAAGCGAGAGGGCAGGTGCCTCCGAAGCCTGTGCTGTTCGAGACCTTGCACAGGGGATCGGCAATTAGGTTTTTGGGGAGCCTCTACGCGACTGCCCAAAACATCTGTGACATGACAAAGGAAGTTCGACAAGGATCTGGATCAGAGCGCATGGGAGGGTATGATCAGTTTATTTCATTACTGTTTTGCGATCTACAGATTATATATGTTTTATATATTCATCTGTGATGTTTCATGTATAGCAAAGAGTTTATCTCATCTGTTCTATTACCTTATAATATGTTATATCTGTTTGTTTTAATTTTACAATCATACTGTTTATGTTTCTATTTGTTTATTTTCAATTCTTCAGTCAGTTTATATGTTTATCGTATTTATATGATCTATATGATTCATATGCTTTGTGTTCTCATGATCCATATTGTTATGGATATGTTTGAGATTACGATTTCTATGGTTAATTATCTTTTATATGTCATCATCATAATATTAATTTATGGAATTAAAATGATACGGAAAATGCCTATAATTCTAGCATTCCAAAAACCTAATGTTAGGCATTTTTCTGTCAGAGGTTTTGCTGCTGTGCTAAAGCCTGATCCTTTTGATGGTAAAAACTTCTTGATATGGAAAGCTAAGATGGAATTGTGGCTAACTGCAATGTCTTGTTTTCATGCCGCTGAGGGCAAGCCTGCCAACTTACCTCCTGAGGATGAGGCTAAGTTGAAGGCTGAAGACAACCTCTTTCGAGGAGCAGTAATTAGCGCACTGGATACAAAATTCCAGAAAAGCTATATCATCCTTCCCACAGGGAAAGAGCTGTGGGATGCACTTGTTGGAAAGTTTGGAGTAACTGACGCTGGTAGCGAGCTGTATCTCATGAAGCAGCTGTATGACTACAAGATGGTTGAGAACCGATCTGTAGTGGAACAGGCTCATGAGTTTCAGGCACTAGCTTAGGAACTCAAACTTTTTCCTTGTCCTTTACCTGACAAGTTTGTGGCTGGCGGTATAATCGCCAAGTTGCCACCTTCTTGGAAGGACTTTGCTACCTCTCTCAAACATAAGAGACAAGAGTTCAATGTGGAAGAGCTCATTGGTACTCTTGATGTTGAGGAAAGGGCTAGAACAAAGGACAGTGGAAAAGGTGTTGAGACCTCTACTGCTAATGTGGTGCAGAAGAGAAACTTCCGCAAGTTTAACAAGAAGAAAAACCAGAACAAACCAGAGAACGCAAATAAACCTGTTCATACAGCACAGTTTAAAAAGAAGAACAACAACAACAAGGGAAAGGGAGGTTGCTTTGTCTGTGGCAGTGATCAACATTGGGCTAGAGAGTGCCCTGATCGCAAGTTCACACAGGACAAGAAATCAGCTAATGTTGTAACCACTGAAACTGGAGATGGAACATCTGGGTATGGTAATTCTTTACCATTTGTTCTCTCAGTTTGTAATTCACCTGAGTGGTGGATGGACAGTGGTGCAAATATTCATGTGTGCGCTGATGCCTCTATGTTCTCCTCCTACCAGGTCGGGAGGTCTGGCGCCTTGTTAATGGGAAATGGGTCGCGTGCTCATGTTCTTGGTGTTGGTACGGTCATTCTGAAGTTTACTTCGGGAAAGACGGTGCCATTGAAGAGCGTGCAGCATGTGCCCTCTATCAAGAAGAATCTCGTTAGCGCCTCTATGCTATGTCGAGATGGATACAAAGTTGTTCTTGAGTCTAATAAATGTGTTGTGTCTAAACATGGTATTTTTGTTGGTAAAGGATATGACTGCGGAGGCTTGTTCCGCTTATCACTGCATGATGTGTGTAATAAACTCATGAATTCTGTTCATTTTTCTGATGAGTCGAATTTATGGCATTCACGTTTTTGTCATGCAAGCTTTGGCTGTCTTATGCGGTTAGCAAATATAAATTTAATTCCTAAATTTAACTTGGTCAAAAAGTCTAAGTGCCATGTGTGTGTTGAATCAAAACAACCCCACAAGCCTCACAAGGCTGCTAAGGCGAGGAGTTTGGCACCTCTAGAACTTGTTCATTCTGATCTATGCGAGATGAATGGAATTTTGACCAAAGGTGGTAAAAGATACTTTCTCACTTTTATAGATGACTCCACTAGATTTAGCCATGTGTATCTCTTAAAAACAAAAGATGAAGCGTTCAATTATTTTAAGGCCTATAAAGCTGAAGTTGAGAACCAACTTGAGAGGAAAATAAAACGTTTAAGGTCCGACCGAGGTGGAGAATATTTCTCTAATGTGTTCGATGAGTTCTACGTGGAACATGGTATTATTCATGAGAGGACACCTCCATTCTCACCACTATCCAATGGGATTGCTGAAAGGAAAAACCGCACTCTAACAGATTTGGTGAATGCCATGTTGAGTACAGCGGGATTATCCAAGGCATGGTGGGGTGAGGCGATTTTGACAGCATGTCATGTCCTGAATAGAGTTCCAACAAAGAACAAAGAAATCACACCGTTCGAGGAATGGGAAAAGAGAAGAGTAAATCTCTCGTATTTACGCACTTGGGGTTGCTTGGCTAAAGTGAATGTGCCAATCAACAAAAAGCGTAAACTTGGGCCTAAAACTGTTGACTGTATATTCCTTGGGTACTCTTTTCACAGCACTGGGTATAGGTTCTTAATTATAAAATCTGATGTGCCTGATATGTATGTTGATACTATCATGGAATCAAGAGACGCAACATTTTTTGAGAATGAGTTTCCCATGAAGAATACACCTAGTGATACAAGTCATGAGACTATAATTCCCCATGAGCACAAACTGTCGATTCCTATAGATCATGCTGAGGATTCTCACGTGCACATCCCTGAGGAGGATGACACTATAGTCACTCGAAAGAGCAAGAGACAGAGGGTTGCAAAATCCTTTGGTAATGACTTTATAGTGTACCTTGTGGAAGACACACCAACTACCATTAGTGAGGCATATTCCTCTCCTGATGCTGACTTATGGAAGGAAGCAGTAAGGAGTGAGATGGAATCTATTATGTCTAATGGAACTTGGGAGGTCGTTGACCGTCCTTATGGTTGTCAACCTATAGGTTGCAAATGGATCTTCAAGAAAAAGCTTAGGCCTGATGGTACAATTGTGAGGTACAAGGCAAGGCTTGTGGCCAAAGGATATACCCAAAAGGAGGGTGAAGATTTCTTTGATACCTACTCACCAGTGGCTCGATTGACTACGATTCGCACATTAATAGTCGTGGCAGCCTCTTATGGTCTTATCATTCATCAGATGGATGTTAAGACAGCTTTCCTTAAACGAGAGTTGGATGAGGAGATCTACATGGATCAGCCAGAAGGTTTCATTGCGGATGGTCAAGAGAACAAGGTGTGCAGGTTGATAAAATCATTGTATGGCCTAAAACAAGCACCTAAGCAATGGCATGAAAAGTTTGATAATACTCTTACAGCAGCTGGCTTTGTTGTAAATGAATCTGACACGTGTGTATACTATTGGTATGGTGGGGGTGAGTCTGTTATGCTGTGCCTTTATGTTGATGACATTTTGATCTTTGGATCAAATCTCAATGTGATTGAGGAAGTTAAAAGTCTTCTATCGAGCAATTTCGAGATGAAAGATTTGGGAGAGGCTGATGTCATTCTAAACATCAAGCTTGTTAGAGAAGCTGATGGTGGGGTAACTTTGTTACAATCCCATTATGTGGAAAAGGTATTGAGTCGCTTTGGTTTTAGTGACTGTGATCCTGCTCCAACACCTTATGATCCTAGTGTGCTATTAAGAAAGAATCGGAGAATAGCAAGGGATCAATTGACATACTCCCAGATCATTGGCTCGCTCATGTACCTTGCAAGTGCAACAAGGCCAGACATCTCTTATGCTGTGAGTAAGCTAAGTCGGTTTGTGTCGAAACCAGGAGATGATCACTGGCGTGCTCTTGAGAGAGTGTTGCGGTATTTAAAAGGTACTATGACATATGGTATTCATTATACCGGAAACCCAAAAGTGCTGGAAGGCTATTGTGATGCCAACTGGATTTCTGATGCTAATGAGCTTTATGCCACAAGCGGATATGTGTTTCTGTTTGGAGGTGGCGCTGTTTCTTGGAAGTCTTGCAAGCAGACTATCTTAACGAAGTCTACAATGGAAGCAGAACTCGCAGCATTAGACACTGCTGGGGCTGAGGCCGAGTGGCTACGTGATTTCCTATTGGATTTACCGGTAGTTGAAAAACCGATACTGGCTATTTCCATGAACTGTGACAACAAAACGGTGATTACAAAGGTTAACAGTTCTAGGAATAACATGAAGTCTACAAGGCATGTTAAGAGGAGATTGAAATCTGTCAGAAAGTTGAAAAACTCCGGAGTTATAACTGTGGATTATATCCACACATCGAATAATCTGGCAGATCAATTCACTAAGGGTCTGTCACGCAATGTGATAGAAAGTGCATCGAGGGAAATGGGTATGAGACCCATGTGAAATCTACTCTAGTGGTAACCTGCTCTATGTGATCGGAGATCCCGTGAAGTAGAGTGGAGAACCAAGCTAGGAGTAGATTGTGAGGAAAGATCCCTTCTTTAACTCATTTCTGATGCACATCTTTCCTATCTGTAAGGCAGGTTGGTTTTTACCTTAATGTATTCCAAGAGTCTTTTAAAGGTGAGATGTTGTCCTACAGAACATCTTTTGAGGAATACACCTATATGAGTCAGACTGCTGGTCACAGTCTATGGGACTTGGGTAATCCCTAAATACTCATGAAAGGCACTGAAGTGTGACTTATATGCTTCTAAACAGCGGGAATACCCTTTTGCAGCCTAGTATCAGCAAAGGATTTGAGTGAATCTTATTTCGCACAAAACTGTCAATTCAAGGCTTAGTCCATTGTTCAGTTGTGAATGAGTGAAACTCTTATTCTAGATGGATGTTCAACTTAACAGTCTCCATCGAAACACTGGTATATCAAAGGATTGTGATTCTGATACTTCATCATTACAAACCCTAGAGTTTGGTGGGGATTGTTGGATCTTTTATGGGCTTGGCTCATTTATTGAATAAACTCTATGGTGTGTAATGGTGGAGAATACCAATAGTACCACATTGGAAGTCCAAGGGTCTGTTGGCTTGACTTATATGGTGGGATTTATTCCACTTAACTTGAGAAGTCAAGAAATGGCCAAGGGCGTGCCACACGCGCGCGCGCGCGCCGCCGCCGCCACAGGCCGGGCCGAGCCGGGCGTGGCGTGGCGAGGCGAGGCGAGGTGAGGCAGGCAGGCAGGCGAGTGGGCGTGGTATGGTTGTGTTAATTTTTAGCACTCACTAACCGCGTTAACCTTTCAGTTGCCTGTCTCTTCGTCAGCCGAGTGACCCTGTCTCTTCGTCAGCCAGCCGAGTGACCCTTCTCCTTCAGCTGACCGACTCTTGGCGTGACTCGGCGACCTTTCTCCTTCAGCTTCCCTCTACGAGAGGATAAATAGAGGAGCACCCCTGTCACTCGGTACACGCGAAAAACCCACTTTCAGAACCACAGTCCAGCCGCCGAGTGAGGGTATTTCCATCTCGTGACTGCGCGCACAGAGAAGCGAGAGGGCAGGTGCCTCCGAAGCCTGTGCTGTTCGAGACCTTGCACGGGGGATCGGCAATTAGGTTTTTGGGGAGCATCTACGCGACTGCCCAAAACATCTGTGACATGACAAAGGAAGTTGGACAAGGATCTGGACTAGAGCGCATGGGAGGGTATGATCAGATTATTTCATTACTGTTTTGCGTTCTACAGATTATATATGTTTTATATATTCATCTGTGTTGTTTCATGTATAGCAAAGAGTTTATCTCATCTGTTCTGTTACCTTATAATATGTTATATCTGTTTGTTTTAATTTTACAATCATACTGTTTATGTTTCTATTTGTTTATTTTCAATTCTTCAGTCAGTTTATATGTTTATCGTATTTATATGATCTATATGATTCATATGCTTTGTGTTCTCATGATCCATATTGTTATGGATATGTTTGAGATTACGATTTCTATGGTTAATTATCTTTTATATGTCATCATCATAATATTAATTTATGGAATTAAAATGATACGGAAAATGCCTATAATTCTAACACTAACGCCCACGGATTTTGACGGAGGAAGCTCCCGACCCGAGCTGGTTATATACCCCGAGGAGGCGCGCGCCAGACAACCTCCAGTCTGACGCCCCTAGCGAGAACCGTGGAGTTTGTTACGGTCGGTAGGGAAGAAGATGACCAGCTGGACCCACGTGTAGGTGACGCGAAAGAGTGAGTGTGGCTGACCGGAGGGCCCCAGCAGCAGTGAAACCGAACATGCGCACAACGTTTCTGTCTGAGTGGCCCGCCTGTCAGGCACCGGATGCGTGGGTGGCCCGGGTCGCCAAGTTGGGCCGAGGCACGTGTGAGTTGGGTCGGGTGGGATGGGGAGTGGGGATGGGGCTGTCAAGGGGAAACGACCCAAACAGGCTTTTGCATTTTCTTTTCTTTCATAAATTTTTCTACTTTGTTTCCAAATTTCAAATTTCAAGTATTCCAACCAAATTCACATTTCTATTTTGAATTTCAGATTCCCAATATCAAACATAATCCTAATGTGAATTTAAACTCTACTATTTTCCAATATCCTTCCCATTATTTGATTCTAGCAATAATTGACTTTATTACAAATTTCTTTTCTCATTTTCTATTTTGGGTTTCGAATTTGAACTTCTTCCTAATTTTAAAAAAAATCCAGTATTCGAATTCAAATTCATGTTGGGGATTTCACACCTTAATCAAGTGCATCAACAAAGGTACCAACATGAAGAAATATATGTATATTTTTCCTTATAGTGTATGTTATTTTCCTTCTCCTCCCTTTTCTTTTCTCGTTCCCTAATTCCCAAAACACTAACATCCAAATATGTTTATTTATTTATTTTATTATTTTTCTTTTATACCAATTTTGGGTTTTACAAATCCTATCCCCTTAAAAGAAATCTCGTCCTCGAGATTAAAAGGATGTATCCCAGTTTTGCCTCAAAACATATGCACAAACAAAAATCTCAGCATGATGCATAACTTGTTATTCAAAATATAGGTTCAAATAGACCTTATTATTACTCCTAAAATAGTAAAATACTAGCTACTACCTAAGGTATTATTTAGGTCATACAAATGCTACTTCCTATATATATTTATGTATATATATGTATATACTCTAATCTTGTTGCTCGTTGACTTCCTCACCAGCTTCTTCACCTTCAACCGGCATTTCTTCTTGGTTTTCGAGTTCACTGGATTCAACTTCTACTTCCACATGGTTGACCTGCCCCCGGTTGACGGATAAGGGCTGACTCTTGCCTCCCGAGGCCTGACCTTGCTTCATCGGAGCTAGAGTGGTGTAAGCTGCTCTGTTGGGACAGTAGTTAGCATAATATCTAGCCTATCCACATTTGAAGCATGACCTATTTGTGGATGTATTAGGAGCAACAGGTCTAGCTGGAGTGCTTGCTTAAGGAGGAGTAGATTGGGTCTGTTGAGTTTGTTGCCTAGAACTGCCACGAGCAGGTGTATTTTGAGTAGTAGTATAATGGGGATGGGAACTACTTCCAGCTTGTCCATGGTTAGTAGCTTTCCTCTTTTCTCCAAACTCATCCCTCTTGTTTTCTAGAGCAATAGCTTTGTCCAGTAGTCTTTGGAAGCACGGGAATGTGTGTGATATCAGCTGATATTGTAGTGGTCCGATCAAACCTTCCAGAAATAGCTCCTGCTTTTTGTCATCATCATTGACCTCACTAGGAGCATATCGGGATAGCTAGATGAACTTATCCTTGTATTCGATTACTGTCATCCCTCCCTGTTTGAGGGATTGGAACTCCTTCTTTTTAATCTTCATAAGGCCAGCAGGAATATGGTAATTCCTGAATTGAGTGGAGAATTCTGCCTAAGTGATGGTGTTGGCAGCAACGTGAGCAGCGCAATATGCATCCCACCAATCCGCAGCTAGACCCGTGAGGCGACCTGATGCATATAGCACCTTTTCTCTGTCAGTACATTGGGCTATGTTGAGCATCTTGTCCACGAACTTTAGCCAATCATTAGCTTGTAGTGGATCCACGGAGTTAGAGAATGTAGGTGGCTTGTGAGTCATAAACTCCTGGTGCTTATCCCTGGGCGGAGCTGGTGGTGGTGAAGGTGGTAGTTGTTGTTGTTCCTGCCATACTTGGTGCATTTCTTGGAGTTCTTGTCTCATTTCCTATCGTATTTCCTGCCGTTCATGGCACATCTCCTGATGTTCTTGTCGCATTTGCGCTTGCATTTCTGTCATGGTGTTTGCCATTTGCTATAGCAGCTGCATCTGAGCAGCAGCAACGGGATCTGGTCCAGCCGGTGGAGGGTTCATCTCTGGTTGTGGTTGGCTAACAGTCCTCCTGCTTCGGTTGTTAGCAGGTAGATCGATACCGCCTCCCTTCCTGGTATTGACCATCTGGGTTAGAAATATATGGTAAAATAATTTTGCAAGGGAAATTATTTAGTAGGCAAATAGATAGGCTAGTAGCTGGTCATAAACTGAAGAATCATGAGCAGAGCTTGATCTGTTGTTTTGTGTCTATGTCGAGTTGACTAGGCTCATAAGATGAATCTCAAAAGGTAAGATAGACTCTGCCAAGATAAGATAGATATGTGATGCTAGATATATTTTAATGGGGATAATCTAGGTTGTCTAGTTATTTTATAAATATTTTCCTTTATGCCTAGATGTAGATGCAATTGTGGACTTTACTCCACAACTCATCACATTCAATCAAAGATCCAAATAGACAAGTATCATAAGAACAAACATTCAAGAACATATATACCTGTAAAAGTAGTTTTTTTTGTTCCTAAGATTAGGTCTCTTATTCCTAAAAGTCACTTTAAATACAGGATTTCAAAGTGTGAAATCCACTTTTGTCTTTAGAAGTGAAAAGGTAAGAGTAATCAGAGTAAAGCAGCAATAGATGAGAAAAGATTAAGGTAGGTTTAGAAAGAATCAGAGTAGCAGAGGTAAGTAGGTAAGGGTTGTCCAGTTCTATCTAGCTTTCGTTCTACAGTCAACATTCCTCTAAAACCACTTATGTCACACCCAGATTTTAGGGGCACCAAAACCCGGGCACGAAATAATCACCAAGTGTGCTAGGAACAAGTCTTACACATATGATGACTCATGGTATAGAAACGAATGTCACAACATTAATATATAATTGACTTCTGTACAAAATAGTTAAATAATTACATCATATGAAGACAACGATCCAGCAATCCAAAGTTGACTGGGAGACGACTGCCTAGACCTCTCACGAACACATCGCGCCAACCTTCATGTTTCTCATCCTGGGATACCTGTGCTTGACATGGGGGATGTGAGTACAGCAAGGGTGAGCTCACATACGTTCAACGCTTAACAAGTTGTGGGGAATAATGTGCATGAACTCACCAAAGGTGGGAGCCCATGTGAAGTGTAATGCTTACCAAAGAGGATGGTTAAAGCTGAGCATTGTTTTTAAAGTTGGTCAAAATTTTATTAGCGGTTACTAGGTATAAGTAGATACCAACCCAATTAAATAAGATATCAAGATTAATAACAACATCCACAATGCAATGCATATGACAAATTAAGTTTAATTCCATAAGTTAATCATGTGAGTGTCCGAGCCGCTCATGACCATGAGCATGACTGATATACCAGTTTTACACTCTGCAGAGGTTGCGCATCTTTACCCACAACTCGTGTTACCCATCTGCCATAGGTTTGATCGGACCCCATACACCTCTACCTTGGAAGCGAGGCAGGGTAGCACTACGAGGCCTTTCCAAAGTTCCACTAGTTCGAGAAAACCCTCTACAGATTCAGGAAGAAGGAAGCATAGGAATCCCTCGTCCGAAAAGCTTTACAGACAGTTTGACCCGAGGACCTCCCTGACGCCTCCCCGCTTACCCCTTTCTGGGTAAGGTAATCTCTCCCTAGCTTTCCTAATTACTTGGCCAAGGGTGTCCCATTCCACCCTTGTGGTAGTACTGTTTTCTCGGGTGGTTCTCCATGTTCCAATTAACAATATGATCTTATCATGAACAATAATTAAACAACATAATTGGAACATGATCATAATAAAGCATTAGTTTCCCAAAACCCGGTAGAGCAATAACAAATCTACCCAATAATTCATCTGTTTGCAAGGTGGGGGATAAACAATTCTAGGGAAACCTATTAGGTCCCATCAAATTAATGTGAGCATGTCACAGAGATTAATAGAAACATTATTAGGTAGAGAAAAGTGATCTAGGGCACAACTTGCTCGGGACTCGAGATTCCAGGTACCAAGATGATCTTTAGATTCTCGTGACCTCACTGCTATTCATAGCAATACAAACAAACATGGTATAGGCAAAATTAACATCACACCAAACATAAGCACAAACTGCATAATAATATTGTATGCAATGCTACGAGATCGTGGGTTTGAGAATCACTAAATTCGGAGTTATGGTTGAAATGATATGGTTTTCTAAAGATTTAGGAGTCCGGTACAAAAGAAATTAAGTACATAATTTTAATTTAGGTTTCACAACAAAATAAAGTTACCAGAGGATAAACAATATTATTATGGATTTACTGCAACTGGTATGGATCAATTTGGAGTTAAAATGAATTAAATATGAATTAAACAAGTTTCTGGAATTGTTTTTATACTAAAAATCATTTTCTCATTAAATTTACCCACTTTATTAACCCTAGACCGCGGCAACAATTTTCCAGAAGCTTAGGGGGTCACATGCAAATTTCAGGACCCACTTGCTATGTTCTTTGAATATGGTGGAATGGGACACCCTTGGCCAAGTAATTAGGAAATCTAGGGAGAGATTACCTTACCTGAAAGGGGCAAGCGGGGAGGCGTCACTGCAAAGTATTGGGAGGTTCTCGGGTCTTCTTAGCTTTGGGTGTTCCTTAGCCTAAACAGAAGCATAAGGAGATACAGATAAGTCTGCTCAAACAGACACTACTAAGTCCGCGTCTGCTCACTCCGCTCTGGTTCCACCCAGTATCTAACTTGATTTCTTTCTTAGTTGATCCTGATTCGACATTAATAGTATAGTATATTGATTCTTCCCCAATATTGGATGCAAATCGCTATAAGCAATAGCAACGAACCTGATTTGGATTCTGTAGTAGATGAATCCAGGCTGTATATAATATAGCTGGAGAGAAGGTGTCTAAAAATAAAAAATGAACCCGTTTAGAGTAGAGAACGCAACTCCAATAGGCAGGCTCTAGGTAAGCTAAATAGGGATGGAGTTAGTACTCGGCAAGAGCAGGCTGCGAAGATGCAAGACTGTCTGTTTAGCTTTCCAGACAGGGGATTCCTATGCTTCCTTCTTCTTGAATCCGTAGCGGGTTTTCTCGAACTAGTGAACTTTAGAAAGGCCTCGTAGTGCTACCCTGCCTCGTCTCCTCCATAGAGATGAATGGGACTTCTAGACCCCTTAGCAAATGTGTAGTATGGCTTGTGGGTAAAGATGTGTAACCTCTGCAGAGTGTAAAACTGGTATATCAGCCATGCTCACGGTCATGAGCGGCTTAGACACTCACATGATTAATTTATGGAAGTAAATTTAATTTGTCATTTGCATCGTATTGTGGATTTGTTATTAATTTTGATCTACTATTACTTTGGGTTCGCATATACTTACATTTAGTAACTGCTAATAAAATTTGACAAACTTATTAAAAGCAATGCTCAGCTTTAACCATTATTTGTTGATCAGCCTTACACTTCACATGAACTCCCACCTTTGGTGAGTTCATGTACATTATTCCCCACAACTTGTTAAGTTATGATCTTTTGTGAGCTCACCCTTGCGATATATAACCCCCCCACAGGTGAAGAGCAGGTATTCTAGGAGGAGGTCTACAACGAGGAGTACGAGCTTATCTAGGTGGCATCTCCCAGTCAGCTTGATGGCGCCAAGGAATAATTATTAGTTTGCTTTATTGTTATCCTTTATTTTTGTAAGACACTCCCGCTATGTAATAATATTTGTGACATTTATCTCTATACACTTGGTAATTATATGTGTTGTTCTTCTTTGGCGCACATATGAGACGCACCTGACTTTATCCCTTAAATCCGGGTGTGACATCGGCCGTCCAGCCTGCCAGAAGCTGCGCCAAGCCATCCCGAGCTCTGTCCCGAGGTGAGGAACTCGTTCCCGTGCTTGGTTTTCTTTATTCCCGCCTGATCTTAGCCAATTTTGCCTTGTCGGAGTTCATCCGCGCCGGTTCACCATGCCCCGCACGGTGACTGGCCAATTCAGCCTCACACCGTGCCCCTGCGTTGGTCCATAGCATCCCCCTACCCTTGTCGAAGCTAGTCCGAGCCTTAGCACGCCCAATTCCCCCTCCCTGTGGCCGGGATTCCTCACTGGAGTTACCATGACCCGCCCGGAGCTTTCCCTCCACCGTTCTCTCGCCCCGGGCCTCGGTCTCGTGGCCAAAACCCCACCAGTGAGTTCGCTGGATCCTTCTCACCGGTCTTGGCCAACTCTGGTGACCTCGGAGCCCCTATAGCCTACACCCGTCCTAGCTCCGGCGACCTCACTGTCGTGGGCAGGAGCGGCGCCACCCGCAACTGTTAACCCCCCGGTGTTTGATCTCGACTGTCTCATACCTATCCAACGGCTCAGATCACCGGGTACCGCTTCGCGCAAGCATGCCCTGCCCCTGGGCCCCATCTGTCGGTCGCCTGTGCCCCCTGCGCTAGGCCCAACCAGTCAGCCCACCTCCCATCCCCAGTCACTGCCCGCCCTGACCCACTTGTCAGCTGCGCGTGCGCCCGCGGTATCTGCTCTCGGCCATTGATTTAAGATCTGATGGCTGAGAGAGCCTGATACCCCTTCGTGCGGTAAAATTGCTAAAGAAACCCTCGACTTTGTAAGAATCAACCCGCCGTCCCTGGTTTTCATGCGCATGCCCTGTATTATTGCAGATAGAACCCTAGACTTTTATTTAATCACAAAATTAGACCTAATTTAGGGTTTTAAATTCCAAAACTTGTTTATTTCATATCTTTTGCATATAAACTCCAAATTGAGTGATTCAAATTGCAAAATGTTCATGGGATTATTTTGTATCTGTTAAAATTAGGATCATTCACTATCTGCACATTCTAATTTTATGTCTAGACTATAGATTAGTTTAGGTAATGGTGTATTAATTAAATAAGAAAATAAAAAGGAAAACCCCAAGGGTAATTAGATGTTTAACTTTGTAAAATTAATAATATGTAAAGTATGAATCTATCCCTAGTGTAATTTTTGTGTCTTATTAAAATAAGTGAAATCTAATTATGTAGTCTACGAAGATAGACAAAATTTAGAGAATAACATACTTCTAAATGTGTTAGTTCATCCTATAACCCAAGTTACCTCTTGTGTTTATACCGTTCTTTTGAGATGAGTTCACTTGTTTGTACATGTTTGGTGTATTGTTCATTTGTCTTTATCCAAATGTATTGAATGCATGATCGCTTTATCTAAACAACGAGCAACCCGTAGTTCCTGAGTGTGTTGCCGAAGACCTTGCTGAGCAACAACCTGGTGAAGGCAAGTGTCCTCTGACCTATTATGTCCTATTTACTTTATAATTCACTTTCCCGCATTACTTTATTTGAAACCTAAGGATTGACTAGTCTGTATTTAGCTTATCTTTGTTTACCTTTTGGGTTATTATGGTTAGCTTAATGGTACTGCTTTACCTTAATCAACGAACATGATGTGAATCTTTATGATACGATGTTATCCTGTCTATGATGATGTTCTTATGGCACTTTAGGGGACTTAGGCTATTTCCTGAGTACCTCTCCGTAAGGACCTGTTCATTGAGTGACCACCTAGGATAACAGTGCAACCATGAGGGTGGAAAGGGATGCCTTTAGCTAAATAATTAGATAAACCTAAGGGTGTAGTTGGCTTTGCCGGTGAGCCGTCAATGGGGGCCGGGGCATAGTGCTCGCTCTGCTAAGGGTGGGTGTCGAGGTTCATTCGATTTGGTTTTGTTAGTCATCCACCTTAGGGAGGTGTACTGTGTTTGTATGACTGGCAAAACCTAACGAGCAGCTATGCACCAAGGGAGTCTTTGTAAAGGCTACATAGTGTATACCTGTCCATTCACCTTGGTAGTGAAGATCGGGTCTGTACAACCCAGGCTGGAAAGGGATTATGACTCGTGGGTAAAGTGTGCAACCTCTGCAGAGTGTTAGAAACTTGTATATCAGCCATGCTCACGGTCAAGAGTAGCTTTGGGATCCTCTTTGATTAAAAGAACTTTGGATACTTCTATGATTATGATTAATGATGATGAATATAATTCTGGTCTCTGGTATTTCCTCTTGGATGGAGTACTTTTGGGTAATAATTGGTTTTATTACTAAAACTTGGCTATACTATTAGTAATAAATACCTGACCAACTAAAAGCAATTGCTTAACCTTAACTTCACATACAACAAGTCCACTTTAGCCAAATGGGACATTTGATGAGTACGTTGATGTGTACTCATCCTTGCTTTAAAAACCACCCCACCCTAGGTTGTCCCCACTGTATTCAGTGCTCAGGAGGAGATGCAGGCAACATGGAGGACTTTGAGGAGTTCTAGGACTATGACGAGTTCTAGTTATGTTAGTGGCAAATCCTCAGCCAGTTGCCTGTGAAGGCTTTATCCGCTACGTTTCGTATTTCCGCACTTCGATAATACTAATGACAATGTTAAGTAATGACTCTGTGGATGTCTTGGACATCTTGATGTAATAAAGTATCTTTCCGCTATTTACTGTGAGCAATGTGTGATGATGTCCAATTATGTAATCGATGTGTACGTGAGTTTCTGATCTTGGCACGTACATGGTTCGCATTCGGGTTGCCTTCCAAAACCAGGTGTGACAACGTGTTAGTGATGAAAACATTAGTTGAATAATTTCACAATTACCCTTGTTTATAATGAATTTTAGAATTAGTCGAGTAGATTATACTCATAGGTTCATATACTTAATTTAGATCCACTAAATAGATAATAGGGTTTCTATTAACACTGAGATAATATAAGTAGTACATGTGTTCATAATAATTAAAATATTGTAGTCCAGTCAGTGGTTTAATTTATTATTGAAATTATTTGACCTCTTCTTATTATGATGACATTTTCTTTTAGAAAGAAAAGATAAAACTAAAAGTAGACATATGTTTATGGTAGAGATAATTAATTAATAATTAATTTATTGTTATGAAATTAGTTAAATCATTACATCTAAGCTATGTTATGTAAAATACCTTCGTAGTCAAATTTCTATATAACTTTCACTAGTGACAATCCAAAGTAGAGTTTATATTTTATGTCGTAGCAATGGATGTCAATACATCTAGACCAATAATATAATTATGAATTATGTTTTTTCTAGAAAATTTTATAAGTATGGTTTGTTCGATATATGTCTATTCATGTAATGGTATATGCTTATTCATGTAATGGTGTATGTTATCCATGTAATGGTTTATGTTTATTTATTTGGTGTATGTTTCCTTTGTATGTACGATATGCAAATCTATATTAGAAGCTGATTTCATGGTAGAAGACCAAAATACATTTGAAGACAATCTGCATGACACCTTTGAGCAAGGCAAGTGGATTCTCCCTCTGCATTTCTGTTTGTACCCAAATAATGTTTACTTTTGGATATTGGCATAAATTTGATGGGATTTGCCTAAATAGGATTACCTAGAAATACCAAACCTATTCCTTGATTACCCTGGGATAAATATGGTGCTTAGTAAATGTGCTACTCCTCAACTTAATCATTATGATGTCACTCTTTAATGATATTGTTGTTCCGGAAATAAAATTTTTATTATGATGATAACCCGATGGTTAAACAAGATCATGTAGTATTAAATGGAACATGGAGTGACCACCCAAGAAAACAGTGCAATCATGAGTGCTATCATGGCTCTGGCTTTGGTAAATAGCTTTATAGATTTAGTGCTTAGCAGCCCTACCTAAAAGATGGGAAAGGGGGGGTGGCAGCTCATGTTAACATGGGGTGGTAGTCTTGCCTAAGTTACCTCGCCTAGAGGGTCACCAATAATGACGTGGAAACCTTAGCGAGTGGCTTTGTACTAAGGATATTTTGTGAAAGCCTCATAATGGATCCCTAGCCATTCACATCGACAGTGTTTAAGGGTCCATACAACCCAGACTAGATGGGATACATGTTTTGTGGGTAAAGTTGTACCACCTCTGTAGAGTCTAAAACTGATAGGTCAACCGTGTTCATGGTTAAGAGCAACCTGGACCCTCACATGATAACTGAACTTAAAGATGGAGAATAAATCGTGATCCGATGATTTCTAAATGGTTTGCTTAAGTGGTTTCACTTAAGTGCTTTTTAGATATAATCATATGCTTATGATTAATTGAGATATTTTGGGATACACTTATAATTAGTAAGATAGGTGTTGTTAATAAAATATTGATCAAACTAAAATGCTTACCGCTTAACCAAAGCCTACCTTGTTAACCTTGCGTAACTCCTCCCACTTGCTGAGCCCCCACCATAAGTGAGCTCACCCCTTGCTAATTTTTTTATCAAAAGCTGATGAGGAAGACTGTGACGATGGTGATGACGAGTACTGAGTCAAGCGATGCGCCAGTCATCGTCCTATGGAAGATTACCCATACTATTTCTGTTGTACTTTGATGATGATACTATTTAAGACTCTTATGTTTGGATGATGTAATAAAGTTACTATACTCTCTTTTACGGATTTATTGCATTGTCTTTTGATATATTACACTTGTGACATCAACATATGTGTGGAAAGTGGATCCTAGCACACATATGCTATGCATTCGTGTCACACCCGGTTTTTAGAAGGCAAACCGAATGCGAACCATGTACGTGCCAGGATCAGTTATTCACGTACTCACCGGCGTCGGGGAGCGACGGCGAGGGGCGGCCGGCGGCAGGGGCGGCGGCGGCTTAGGGCAGGGGCGGGTAGGGGCGGCGCTAGGGAGAGAGAGAGAGGGAAAATGAGAGGGAGAGGGAGAGGGAGAGGGTTTGGGGAAAAAGGGAGATGGGGGGGGGCGGCTGGGCCTTGCCAAGGCCCAAGAGGGGGGCGCCAGGGGCGGCTGGGCCGGCCGGGGTCGGCCCACGGCGCGGGAGAGAGAGAAAAAGAGGAGAGAGAGAGAGAGAGAAAAAGAAAGAAAAGATTTTCTCCTCATTTTCGAAATCCGATCTTTCTACATGAATGCATTTGCACTTTCAAAGCAATCAAAAGAAATGCAAGGTTCGGCATGGTGCATCAAACAACATAAAGTATTTTTAGAGTTTTTCTTACACGGGAAATCCAAACCGAATCCCGCTAGCTTTGGAAAAGATCAAGGTTTAGCGAGGGGAAAAAGAAAAAGAAAAGGTAACGCCCGAATTTTGGCGAGTAAAGAAAAGAAAAAAATTCAACTGCAAAAATTCGGGGCGTTACAAACCTATCCCCCTTAAAAGAATCTCGCCCTCGAGATTCAGGGCTGGCTAGCAAAGAGCTCTGGGTACTTGGCCATCAAATCATCTTCATGCTCCCAGGTTGCTTCTTCCTCAGAGTGGTGATTCCACCTGACTTTGCACATTCTGATGGTCTTCCTTCGGGTGACTCGGTCTGCAACCTCAAGGATCTGAGCTGGCTTCTCAACATGTCTTCAAGAATTTGATTGGTTCTTTCAGTCTGACCATCTGTCTACGGGTGATAAGCTGAACTGAAATTCAGATGTGTGCCCAAGGCTTCATGCAACTGCTGCCAGAAATGAGAGGTGAACTGCGTTCCTCTGTCTGACACTATCTTCTTTGGCACACCATGAAGACAAACGATCCGAGACATGTACAATTCTGCCAGTACCGCACTGTTGTAGCTGGTCTTGACAGGTATGAAGTGGGCTGACTTGGTCAAACGGTCCACTACTACCCAAATAGAATCGTAGCCGGCTCGAGTGCGAGGCAATCCGACTATGAAATCCATACCGATCTCATCCCATTTCCACTGAGGGATCTGCAACGGTTGCAACAATCCAGCAGGTCTCTGATGCTCTGCCTTAATTCTTCGGCAACTATCGCACTTAGCCACATGCTCTGCGATTTCCCTCTTCATTCCATACCACCAGAATTTCTTCTTCAGATCCTGATACATCTTCTCACTGCCAGGGTGAATCGAATAAGCTGTCTCATGAGCTTCCTTGAGAATCAACTCCCGAATAGACTGGACATTGGGAACACACAAGCGGTCTTTGAACCATACCACACCTTCAGCATCTTCTCGAAAATCATTGCCTCTGCCATCTAGAATCAGTCGCCGAATCTCACTGATCTTTTCATCATTCTTCTGCGCTTCTTTGATTTCTCGCTCCAAGGTAGGTTCCAATTCAACTGTGACTCCTCGCGAATTATTCAGAAATCCGAGACTCAACCTGTCAAACTCTTTGGCCAACTCATAAGGCATCGGACGAGCGACCATCAGATTGACTTGACTCTTTCTGCTCAAAGCATCTGCCACTACGTTTGCTTTGCCTGGATGGTAATGAATCTCCAACTCATAGTCTTTGGTCAACTCTAACCATCTTCGTTGCCTCATGTTCAATTCTGACTGAGTGAATATGTACTTCAGACTCTTGTGATCTGTGTAAACATCGCATTTCTGTCCATACAGATAGTGCCTCCATGTCTTCAGTGCGTGAACCACTGCTGCCAACTCTAGATCATGGATTGGGTAATTCTTCTCATGAACCTTCAACTGTCGGGACGAGTAAGCCACAACTCTTCCCTCTTGCATCAACACGCATCCCAAACCTGTGTAACAAGCATCACAGTACACAGAGAAGGGCTTGTGCACATCAGGCAAGACTAGGACAGGCGCTGTAGTCAACTTCTCTTTCAGCGCTTCGAAGGCCTCTTGGCATTTCTGGGTCCATTTGAACTCAACCTTGTTGCCTAGCAACGCTGTCATTGGTTTCGCAATCTTCGAAAACCCTTCAATGAATCGCCGATAATATCCGGCCATTCCAATGAAGCTCTTGATTCCTCGAGCATCCGTTGGCGCTTTCCAGTTCAAAATGTCTGCCACTTTCTTCGGATCCACAGCTAATCCTTCCTTGTTGATTATGTGACCCAAGAACAGGACTTCACTGATCCAGAACTCACACTTGCTCAACTTTGCATACAACTGGTGCTCTCGCAATCTCTGCAATACCATCCTCAAATGATCTGCATGCTCTTCTTCACTTTGAGAATAAATCAGAATGTCATCAATGAATACCACCACAAACTTATCAAGATAATCCATGAATACACTGTTCATCAGATTCATAAAGAACGCTGGCGCATTGGTCAAACCAAAAGACATCACTGTGAACTCATACAACCCATACTTGGTAATGAATGCCGTCTTCGGAATGTCCGAAGGTCGGATCCTGAGCTGATGATAACCTGACCTCAGATCGATCTTGGAGAACACACTGGCTCCTCTCAACTGGTCGAACAGGTCTTCTATTCTGGGCAAAGGATACTTGTTCTTGATCGTGACTTCATTCAAAGCTCGATAATCGATACACATCCTCTTGGTGCCATCTTTCTTCTCCACAAACAAGACAGGGGCGGCCCAAGGCGAGGTGCTTGGCCGGATGTAACCTTTCTCTGACATCTCATCAATCTGCTTCTTAAGCTCAACCAACTCTGGTCCAGATATTCTGTAAGCTCTCTTAAAGATGGGGGCGGTTCCAGGAAGAAGCTCTATGGCGAATTCAACTTTCCGCTCTGGTGGCATACCCGGTAAATCCTTTGGAAACACATCTGGGAATTCAGACACAACCTTGATACTCTCAATTGGGTCTGCTTCACTGCTATCGACAGCCATCTGATAACAACTTCCTCTCTTCGGCTCAGGCGGGACTAACTCGGTCACCACTTCCTCTCCTAGTGGGGACACCAACTTGATTGTCCTTTTATCACAACTGATAACTGCCTGATACTTATCTAGCCAATTCATCCCTAGGATGACATCTATTCCCTGAGTACCCATTACTATAAGGTTAGCGGGAAACGCTATCCCCCTTATTTCCACACTTACACCCAAACATATGCTATCAGCTCGAATTCTACCACCAGCTGAGTCAATTTGAATAGGGGTTGACATGGTAGTGATAGGAAGATTATGTGCTTCTACCCATGATGCAGTAATAAAAGAATGTGTTGCTCCAGTATCAAATAACACTTCTGCAATATGGGAATCGATTGGGAACATACCTACTGTCATGCCGGGAGTCTCCTGAACTGCTTCAGCCTCCAAGTGGTTCAATCTTCCATGATTATAGCGCTGCTGAGGGCGGTTGCCTGCTCCAGGCTGAGACACATTCTGTTTTGCTGGGGCATTGGGGCCTGACTGCTGCTGGGCTGCCTTCTTCGGACATTGCATCACCCAGTGGCCTTGCTCTCCACAGTGGAAACATGCCCTGTTTCCAACCTGAGCTGGTGCTGCCTGACTGTTCTGCTGGCTTGCTGGGGCAGGAAGACGAGGTGCCTGCTGATTCTGCCTCTGAAGCTGACCTCCTCCTGACTGATTGCTCTGGCGATTCTGGTACTGATGCTGAGGGTACTGCCTTTGGAACTGCTGATACTGCTGGCGCTGCTGATGCTGCTGATGCTGCTGATGCTGCTGAGGTGGACGCTGGTTCTGCCTGAACTGCTGAGGTTGATTGCCTGAGAAACGAGGACGGCTGCTGCTTCCAGACTGGGGTCCACTGATCTTGCGCTTACGATCCTCCATCTCCTTACGCTTCCTTTCTGTCATGATTGCTCTGTCAATCAGGTGCTGGAATGTCGGGAAGGTGTGATTCATCAGTTGATACTGCAGAGGGTCGACCAAGCCTCTCAGAAAACGGTACTGTCGCTTGGCGTCGGTGTTGACATCTTCGGGAGCATAGCGAGACAACTGCAGAAACCTGTCTCGATACTCACTGACAGATGATGACCCTTGCTTGAGGGCCAGGAACTCCTCCTTCTTCACTGTCATCAGACCTGCAGGCACATGGTACTGACGAAAGCTACCTCTGAATTCTTCCCAGGTGATGGTGTCGGGGTCGGCATGGGTGGCGAGGTAAGACTCCCACCAGGATTGGGCTGCTCCTCTCAACAGACGGGGACCATACAAGACTTTCTCCCTGTCGTCACACTGAGCGGTATGCAACTCCCGCTCCACAGTGCGCAGCCAATCTTCAGCATCCATGGGGTCAGAAGAGTGAGCGAACGTTGGTGGATGACCTCTCATAAATTCAGCACGCTTGTCTCTGGGCAGCTGAGGCATCTGAGGCTGGGGTGGAGCTTGCTGCTGCTGCTGCTGAATGGCGGCCAAAGTCTGACCGATGGCCTGAACTGCCTGAGTCTGCATCAGAAACATCTGCTCGATCGACATCGGGGGCGGGGGCGGCAGCTGCTGTTGCTGGGGCGCCTCATCTTGCTGACCGGCTTGCTCCTGCTGAGCACGCCTTCCTCCTCTGCGCCTGTTCTCTGACATCTGCAGAACGCAACAACACATCAGAACTGATCTGGCAAATCTTGCAGCATAAGAAAAGAGTATAGAATTCTCCAACAGCACTGAACAGATGAGCATCTTCACTGATCTCCAACACAGACCACCCAGCTTCTCAGATAAAGAGGAAAGTGGAATAAAGGTTTTCCCAACTATATAACTAACTCCATTAACATAATATGTAAACCAAAATGCAGGGGATACCCACACTCTGGTGACAATCATTACAAAGATCCAAACCAAACATAGTTCATCATGACAAACATAAATGCACAGGATATAGCAAACTACCCTGTCTAACTAAGACTAACTAAGACCGAGATTAACGCTAAGACTGAAACTTCTATGTATATATATTTTGTATTAATTACAAGATCCAACTCTAACGATCTATGGTCCTAGATTTATCTTGGTCTTGCAGTCGGGATTTCCATAAGACTGGAGTCCACGCCGAGGTGAGCGGTACGGGTGCTGAGTCCCAACGGGAGCGGGGGAACCATCATCCAAGTGACGACGCTCCGCGCGCTCAGCCCGCAGCAGGGCGATCTCAGCACGAGCCCTACTCAGCTCGTCTAACGCATGGTCCAGCTCCGTGTTTAGCACGGCGGCTAGGTTGACTGTGCTGCTCAACCTAGGATTGTCCTCACCAGCAGGTGAAACAATCACGCCTCCTGTGCTGCCAGATGGACGGCGGGGGTAATACTTCAGGTCGAGGCTGTCAGCTACCCCACCGAGAACCGAGCAGTAGTGCGAAAGCGCACGCCGTGCAGCATCCTGCATGGCTGCCTCAGCTGAGTCCCGCTTAGAGATAGAATAGTGCTCTGAGCAAGCCTCCGCGCCCTGGAGACTGTTCTCCGGACGGCGCACCAAGCAGGTCGCCTCCCAGCGGTCCGGGTAGACCCTGCGACTATGCTGGTAGACCACACAGCGATACTCGATGGACCAAGTACGCCGGTCAAGTGCCCGACGTAGCAGGGTGTCGAGCGCGTCGTGGAAGTGACACCCGCGAGCAGCGTCGCGAGTGATGGGTCGAGCAACCCATCCTTCCGGCTCATGGTCAGCAGAGAAGTCGATGTCGTGGCTCAAGCTGTCGTCGCCATCTCCGTCGTCTGGATCTCCTCCAACAGCTACTCCAGAAGCTGGGACGCCCAGTGGTGGTGCAGGGGGCGCCTCCAGGGGAAGCACAGGAGAGCAGCTCCTCACAGACTCTATCTCCTGCTGGAGCGAGAAAGAAGAGCCCTGCTGCTCCTGTCGTCGACGTTCCTGCTCCTCATGCAGGCGGTGGTGCAGTCTCTCCAAGTGGCTGGACTGTCCGGCCACGGGACGGCGAAGCGGACGCTCAGCAAGGCGGGAGGGTAAGAAGGGGATGACAGACTTTCGTGCAGTGTGTCTAAGTCGAGCCATCTACAAAAGACATCGCAAGCAAAAGGGTGAGAACAGAATTAATATGACCAGCAAGTAACGAATCATAAATAAATGAAGGATCAGAATAAAACATAATTTTCAGCAAGGTATAATATATAGTAGAACATAGGTTTGGTCAGTAGGACCAACTTTTGAAGGGATATCAAAGTCAAGGCAGGGGCAGAGGTCTATAGTCCTTAGAACGACCATTCTACTCTAGGTTAGCGGTCCTACAGTCAGCACAGCTTTGATACCACTTATGTCACACCCGGTTTTTAGAAGGTAAACCGAATGCGAACCATGTACGTGCCAGGATCAGTTATTCACGTACACAGCAGTTACATAACATGGACATCATCACACAGTGCTCAAATAGTATTAAAAGGGGAAATAATAGTCGATTACATCATACGTCTGAGACGTCCATATAGTTCTTACAATAAATCAAAGTGCGGAAAAGAAACGTAGATAACACGGCCTTCACAGGCAGCCGACTGGGGGTTGCCGCTAACCCACGCCTAGAACTCGTCGTAGTCTTGGAACTCCTGGAAGTCTCCTTCCACAGCTTCATCTTCTCCTGAGCAGTGGTTGCAATGCTGACAACCTGGGGGGGGGGTTTGGTGTGTAGAGCAAGGGTGAGTACACATCAACATACTCAGCAAGTATCCTGTTTGGCTGTAGTGGACTAGCTTTATGTGGGGATAAGTCAAGCAGTTGCTTTTAGTTGGTCAGGTTATTACTTACTAGTAGAGGGCCAGGTTTTAACATTAACCCAAGTTATTAGCCCAATGTATCCTTTCCAAACGGAAAGAATACCACTTACCAATACCATAATCATAATCAGAACCATCAGTCTCATTGCCACCTGTACCAAAATATCTCTGATCAGATATCACTAATCTCTGGAGCTCCCTTGGCCGCTCATAACCGTGAGCACGGCTGATATATCAGTTTCATAACACTCTGCAGAGGTTGCGCACTTTACCCATAAGCCGTGATTCCCTTTCTAGCCCGGGCTTGCAAGAACCTTATTCACTACCAAGGTGAATGGCTAGGGATTCACTACGAAGCCTTTACAAAGATTCCCCGGGGCTGTAGCCACCCGTTAGGTTTCCTAAATGTACCGCACTCCTCCCCAAGGGACAAATCAACCTTGGCAGAGCGAGCCGCATACACCGAGCCCCATTGACGGCACGACGGCTAAGCGATCTACACCCCGGTTCCTCCAATTATTCAGCTAAGGGCGTCCCATTCCACCCTCATGGTTGCACTGTTTTCCCGGGCGGTCATCCATTGAACAGGTCCTTACGGAGAGGCACTCGAGAAACCGCTCGAGTCCCCTTGAAGGTCACAAATATAATCATAAATAAGAACGGGAAAACAGCGTATCATAGATAATCACATCATGTTCATTGATTAGAGTTGAGCAACAACATCAAACTAAGCAGTAATAATCCGACCCAAATAGGTAAACAAGGACATGGATAACAAAAGCTAGTCAATCCTTAGGTATAAATGTGTAATGCGGGAGGTGAATTAAAGAATGAATAGGACAGAGATAGGTCAAAGGACACTTGCCTCCACCAACCGACTGCTGCTCAGGGGCTTCTCCTGCGAATTCCTCGGGCTCTTCGACCGGATCGTTCTCTATGCGATTGCAAGCATACATACATACATCCACATATTTTAATACAAAAGAACAGTACACCATACAAGGGAACAAATAAAATGAGTATGCATCAAGTATGACATTCGATATCGCATTTGTTAAGGTTAGAAAGAAACGGGAAAGGGGTCTCGCAGGGGGGTTAAATCTTATGCACTAATGATTAATTACAATTGGTTCTTAACAAAAGGATTCTGTTATATGCACTAATGGAAACCTAATCATTTTAAGTTGATCAACATTGAATGAGATAAACAATTAACTAAATGAATCAACTAGCGCAACGAAATTCTAAATTAAACTTCCTATTTCAATGGCATGAACAATGATTAGCCTACCTAAAATAAGGTAATTATGATCACAGAAAGTAAATAAAATAAAATAAAAAATAAATAAAAAAACAGAGGGGGGGGCGGTTGAACCGGCCCTAGGGCGGTTGAACCGGCCCTGGGCTGGGCGGGCGCGCGGGGGAGGGCGGCCGAGCTGGCCCGGTTGAACCGGCCGGCTGGGCGGCTGAACCGGCCCTGCGCAGGGGGCGCGGCCAAGGGGCCAGGGCGGCCGAGGGCGTGGCCAGGGGCTGGCCGGGGGCCAGGCGCGCGGCCAGGCGGGCGGGCTGGGGCCGGCTATGGCGGCCGGGCGGGGCTGGGGGGTGGCCGGCACGGCCAGGGGCGGCCGGGCCATGGCCGGGCAGGGAGGGGGAGAGGAGGGGAGAGGGGAGGGGGAGGGGGAGGGAGAGAGGGGGGGGCTCACCGGCGTCGGGGAGCGACGGCGAGGGGCGGCCGGCGGCAGGGGCGGCGGCGGCTTAGGGCAGGGGCGGGTAGGGGCGGCGCTAGGGAGAGAGAGAGAGGGAAAATGAGAGGGAGAGGGAGAGGGTTTGGGGAAAAAGGGAGATGGGGGGGGCGGCTGGGCCTTGCCAAGGCCCAAGAGGGGGGCGCCAGGGGCGGCTGGGCCGGCCGGGGTCGGCCCACGGCGCGGGAGAGAGAGAAAAAGAGGAGAGAGAGAGAGAAAAAGAAAGAAAAGATTTTCTCCTCATTTTCGAAATCCGATCTTTCTACATGAATGCATTTGCACTTTCAAAGCAATCAAAAGAAATGCAAGGTTCGGCATGGTGCATCAAACAACATAAAGTATTTTTAGAGTTTTTCTTACACGGGAAATCCAAACCGAATCCCGCTAGCTTTGGAAAAGATCAAGGTTTAGCGAGGGGAAAAAGAAAAAGAAAAGGTAACGCCCGAATTTTGGCGAGTAAAGAAAAGAAAAAAATTCAACTGCAAAAATTCGGGGCGTTACAATTCGGTTTTGCCCCTAAAACCGGGTGTGACAGAAGTGGTATCAAAGCTATGCTGACTCTAGGTCGTTAGACAAGTTAGAAATGGAAAGCCCAGTCTATTCAAAATATGTTTATTTTGATCTTACAAATTTATTTTATTAATCTTGCCTCTTTAAAAAATCAACTAAGGTGACACTTTCTATTGTAGATGGTGTGTACTCTCCAAACCACCCGTGTAAACACCAATCATATCCCTCTACCACAGTAGGCTCCTTTCTACCCAGTGGTAGTGGAAGAAGTCCCTGTGGAGCTACACCACCTTCAAGTGAGGAATGGTGTAATCTTGGAAGACAGTTCTGAGGAGATTTTGACAACACCCACTCCATTGTCAGAGTCTCATGCATTCGCTGTGGGAGCTTCATCTTCAGCACCACCTGTACTAGTAGCTCAAGCCTTAGCTCCTAGAGGTGATGACCCAGATGATTCCGGCAATGATGAAGACAGTAATGATGATGAAGAAGAAAACAATGAAAACATTAAGGATGTCAACAATGAACAAGAAGACAACTTCGTTGGATTGTGGTCTATCACAGAACAGTACACTTCGATGTTCAAGACTGGACACTTTCCAAACTTGCTGCAGGATGTGTTGCATGTGTTGGGAACCTATGTTCAACCTCTATATGACATAAGGCGAGTGTCTGAGCCTCCTCGGGCTTGTTACTACATCACTTGTATGCATATCAGAGTGTTGGATGCAGGAGATAGAGGTTTCATGACTCTATCATCTCATGAGTCTCTGACGCTGCTATCCACCTATGCTGCTTCGGTCAACAATGCTGCTCGAAGAGCTTTGTGGTCCCCCAGCCATACCTATCGGCAACAGCTGCATGAAATGACGTACATACACCTTCCCCTACGTCCTCATGGAGAAAGCCAAACAAGTTTTGTTCTAGGTGAAGCTGGAGAAGATCGCCTCAACACCCTTGTAGGTGTGGTGGCAGGTCTTAACACTGACCTGGACATTGCTACCATGGACCTCTCCAGGGTACATGAAGAACTAGAAGACACACATGCCAGGATTACAGCCCTCAAAGCTCAACTCGAAGGAAGGAATCCACATGAAGCCCAAGTCCATGCCATAGTTGTGTCCTTGCCCCACAAGAGGATTCGCTATGGAGCCCCAGGATCTATTACTAGGCTACTCTAGAGATTTATAAGTCATGATGTAATAAGTTTGATTTTGCGCTAGACGATGAAACTCTTTATGATATTATCATTATAATAATAACCATGTGATGGTGATATTTGCATAATGTTTGATTTGGATTTTTGCTTGAGTGCAAGGATCTTATGGAATGATGGCCATAAGAACATTTAAAATTATAAAATAAGCTTCACTTTAGTTAAAAGCTATTCCCCTAGAATCTTTCTCTACTCTTCACTCATCTAAAGGATGCACTTTCTAACCAACCAGATGGTGAACACTCGCTCAGGTCCCAGGCAGACACAAAATCAACGTACTGGTCAACAACTGCCACCACCACCACCCAACCCAACAATGGAGCAGTTCATTGCCACGTAGATGCAACTTCTCCAAGGCCTCACTGCCTCGGTACAGCAAATTCAGTAGAACCAATAGAATCCCCAACAACAGAATGCACCCCAAGCTCGGGACAAACATAGAGATTTCATGAGCCATCACCCACCTGCTTTTTCTCACTTGGTTGATCCATCGGATGGCGACGACTGGCTTAAAGTTATAAGCAATAAGCTAGACATTACACCATGCAATGACCGAGAAAAGGTCTTGTATGCTTCTAGAAGACTTGAAGGTGTCGTGTCCGACTGGTGGGATGCCTTCACCGTGGCACACACAGATGCAGATGCGATAACCTGGCAGGAATTTTAGGAGAACTTATGTGCTCATCAAATTCCCTCGGAAATAATGAAACTTAAGAAGAATGAATTCCTATCCCTCATTCAAGGAGGTATGTCTTAGTGAATATCGAGATCATTTCACACAACTTTCTCGCTATGCACTAGAGGAGGTTGACATAGATGAGAAGCACCAAGAGTGGTTCTTAGAAGGCTTGATTAGACCATTGAACTATCAGCTACAAAGTCACAGTTTCCTGAATTTCCAGACGCTGCTTAACAAGATGATTGGCCTCAAAAGCAATTGAAGGGAATTGTCGGATCACAAGTTAAAATTTTAGGGACAGTCTAGCAGGAACACTAATCCACATAACAACTCTCAAGGTTCTCAGCTTCGCTCTAGAAATCAGAGTGGAAATAATAATTATCAAATGCAACGCTCTGGATAGCAAGGACAGAGAAGCAATCAATGCTAGAACCAAGAGAGGAACAGTTCTCAAACTGGTCAAAGGTCTAGTGGTTACCAGCAGAATCGTCAAGGAAGCACCGTGAACACACCGACCAAAAATAACAACCCAACTACCCAGTTCCGCCTAGTGGATGTTTCAAGTGTGGAGAAATTGGTCATTACGCTAACAATTGCCCAAAGCGCAACCCACAGACACCCCAAAGGAACAACAATCAAAGAGTTGATCAGAATACACCTGCTCGTGGTACTGCACAGAACAAGACTCCGCAGAATGAGAGTAAGGGAAGAATAAACCATGTGACAGCAGAAACAGTTCTAGAGGATGCCGACGTGGTGTATGGTATGTTCCTTATTAACTCCATACCTACATCAATTTTATTTGATTCTGGAGCATCTCACTCTTTCATAACAAAGTCATTTGTGGAAAAGCATAATATATAAAACTATCCTTTAAAGAGGAAATTATTAATTAGATCACCACGAGGTGAAATTAGAGCCACTCACTCATGCCCTCAAACTAAGCTTGAGATTAGGGAATAAGCTTTCTAGTAGAGCTGATAATTTTGGAGTCAAGTGGAATCGATGTGATACTTGGAATAGATTACCTAACCAAGTATGATGGAGTAACATCTTGTGCTAAGAGAATGGTTACATTAACAAGTCCGCAAGGAGAGAAAATGGAAGTCAATGTTAACATGCCAGTAGAAGCAGAAGCCATGGTAAATTATTTGGAGGAGAAATCTATGGAAAACATCAGAATAGTATGTGAATACCCAGACGTATTTCCGGAGGAATTACCAAATATACCACAGGATCGTGATATAGAGTTCTCTATTGAATTATTACCCGGAACTGCACCTATTTCAAAAAGACCGTATAGAATGGATGTCAAGGATTTAGTTGAACTGAAGAAACAAATAGAAGAATTATCCGAAAAAGGTTTTATCCTCCCAAGTTCATCACCTTGTGGAGCCCTAGTTCTATTTGTCAACAAGAAAGATGGTTCGAGAAGAATGTGTGTCCACTATAGAAGTTTGAATGAAGTGACAATTAAGAACAACTACCCTTTACCGTGGATGGAAGACTTGTTTGATCAGATGAGAGGAGCTAAGATATTCTCAAAGATAGATCTAAGATCAGGTTACCATCAGTTGAAGATTCGAACTAAAGATGTACCAAAGACAACCTTTACTACCAGATACGGGCTATATGAGTTCTTGGTCATGTCATTTGGATTGACTAATGCACCAGCAAACTTTATGAACTTGATGAACAAAGTATTCATGGAATATCTTGACCAGTTTGTGGTCGTATTCATTGATGATATACTAGTATACTCCCAAAATTAAGAAACACATGAAGATCATCTAAGGCTAGTTCTACAGAAACTACGTGACAACCAGTTATATGCAAAATTCTCAAAGTGTGATTTTTGGACGAAGGAAGTCGCTTTCCTAGGACATATTATCGCAGATGGTGGAATCAAGGTAGACCCCAGTAAAATAAGTGAAATATTAAATTGGAAGCAACCAACATATGTGTTCAAGATCAGAAGATTTCTTGGATTAGCCGGATACTATAGAACATTCATTGAAGGCTTATCCAAGATAGTGAAACCTCTTACTTCACTGTTGGAGAAAGGTAAATAGTTTAAGTGGGATGAAGCATGTCAGAAATGTTTTGAAGTATTAAAGGAAAAGCTAACCACCACACCAGTCTTAGTAATGTCTGATATTCACAAAGGTTTTGATGTGTATTTTGATGCATCACATCTAGGACTTGGATGTGTGTTAATGCATGAAGGAAAGGTAATAGCTTATGCCTCAAGGCAGTTGAGAAAACATGAAAAGAATTACCCGACACATGATTTGGAATTAGCTGTCGTAGTGCACGCTTTAAAGATTTGGAGACACTACATGATTGGAAACAAGTGCAAAATCTTAACGAATCACAAAAGTTTGAAATATATATTCACTCCGAAAGAACTCAACCTAAGACAATGAAGATGGCTTGAGTTAATCAAAGATTATGATTTGGATATACGATATCATCTAGGAAAAGCAAACGTAGTGGCAGATGCTTTGAGTCGTAAAAGTCAAGTCAACAATGTTACTACCTATTTGATGCCGCAAGAATTATGTTGGGAAATGGAACAACTTAAATTTGGTATTGTTAATAATACGAAAGCAACCATTATGAAAGTAGAATCTACTTTGGAACAAGAAATTCGTAAGGGATAGGAATCGGATGAGAAAATTTAGGAAATTGAAACACATATTAATTTGGGAAAAGCCCCTAACTTCACACCAGATGAACAAGGCACAACTTGGTTTAAAAAGGGGATCTATGTACCAAAAATTGAACATCTACACCAACTTATATTGGGAGAAGCTTATGATTCGACTTATTTTATACACGCTAGAAGTACTAAGATGTACCAGGACCTAAAAGAAAAATATTAGTGGTATGGTTTAAAAAGAGATGTTGGTACTTATGTTGCACTTTGTGATGTATGTCAACGAGTTAAGGCAGAACATTAAAGACCAGCAGGTTTGCTACAACCTCTTAAAGTACCTGAATTGAAAAAGGAACAAATTGGTATGGATTTCATAGTTGGATTACCCCATACCCGTGATGGTTATGATTCCATATGGGTTATTGTAGACAGATTTACTAAGGTTGCACACTTTATACCTGTGAAGACAACTTACTCAGGAGCTTAGTTAGCATAACTGTAAATGTCAAGAATTGTTTGTCTACACGATGTACCCAAGAAAATTGTATCAGATCGAGGAACCCAATTTACCTCACGTTTTTTTTGGAAAAGGTTACATGAATCTATGGATAGTAAGTTAAATTTCAGCTCAGCTTACCATCCGCAAACAAATGGCCAAACAGAAAGAACAAATTAGGTATTAGAGGATATGTTAAGAGCTTGTGCTTTAAAGTATGGTAAAGGTTGGGATAAGAGTTTGCCCTATGCAGAGTTCTCTTATAACAATAGTTACCAAGCAAGTTTAAAGATGGCACCGTTCGAAGCACTTTATGGAAGGAAATGCAGAACACCACTATACTGAAATCAAACTGGAGAAAGTCAAGTATTTGGTCTAGAAATTCTCCAAGAAGCAGAAAAGCAAGTGTAGATTGTTAGAGAAAATCTGAAAACAGCAGAGTCAAGGCAGAAAAGCTATGCTGACAATAGAAGAGAATTAAACTTTGAAGTTGGAGACTTCGTGCATCTTAAGGTTTCCCCAATGAGAGGATTGAGAAGATTTCAAATTAAAGGCAAATTATCTCCCTGTTATATTGGCCCATTCAAAATTTTGGAAAGGAAAGGACAAGTAGCATATCAATTGGAACTGCCCGACAGTTTATCAGATGTACACGTTGTGTTCCATGTGTCACAACTCAAGAAATGTTTAAGAGTATTGGAAGAATAGTTACCCATAGAAGAATTGGATGTTAATGAAGATTTAACATATTCTGAGTATGCGGTCATAATTCTGGATACATCTCGCAGAATTACTTAGAGTAAGGTTATCAATATGTGCAAAGTTCAGAACAGAATTCCCCTAGCTATTTTCAGAAGTTCCTTAATCTCGAGGACGGGATTCTTTTTACAGGGTAGGTTTTGTAATGCCTCAAATCCATCAATTAAAATAATATATTAATAGTCATTTAAAACCTAGTAGCGAGTAAAGTAGAAATTTATATCAAGTGTTTGATCTCATTTATCTTTAGAGAATGATTTTTGTTTTTTCTCATAATTGATTGATGATTTTATAAAATCCCTTTTATGTGAAACCCATTTAATTAAAATATGAACTTTGGTCCAAAAATAAATATTTTAATTGTAAATAATTTTGGTATAAACCCATTTATTTATATTTTTTGGAAAAGAAAGAAGAAGAAAAAAACCTAGCCACTCGGCCAGGCCAAAACAGGCCCAGCCGAGGCCCATCAGCCGGCCCAGCCACACCCTATTCCCTCCCTCCCTCTCTTACATGTGGGGCCCACCCCGGCCCCTCCTTCCCCTTCCTCCCATCGAGCGCCCGGCAGCCGAACGGGTGCCAGTTCGGGCAACCGTTCCTCGATCTCCCCGTCATCCCTTCCCCTTCCCCCACTGATGAAGCATTAGCGCGCCTTTCTCCCTTCTCCTTCCCCACTTCCTCTCCCCTAATGAAACCGCCGCCGCCATGAATGGCCGCCGGCCTCTCCCTCTCCCACCCCGACTCTTCCTCTCCCTCTCCCCCTCTATTAAACTGGCCGCTGCCGAGCTCTCCCCTCCCCTACCGAGCTTGCCCTCTCCCTCTCTTTCTCTCTCTCTCGCCGCCACCGAACCGTCCGCGTCCTACTCGGCCACGCCGTGCCCCCTGTCGGATCCTCCGTCGCGCCATGCCCGTGCCCCGGCCGCACTCGTGTTCTCGCCACCGACCGCCGTTCGTCTTGGACAATCTCTCCCCCGTCCATTTGTCTATTCATACCTACGTGCAGTTCGAGAGCAAGGTGGAAGAGAACACAAATTTTTATTAAATTTTCAAAGGCATGTTTGAATTAGTTCATAATTTCTGTAAATATTTGTTTCGTGATTTGAAGGTCATGTGTATGTAAACGATTGATTTTAAGGGTATGCGATGAACTAGTATGCTATTATCAGTCATATGGTGTATACTAATTGTTTACAATTATTTTAGAATTTATGTTTAGGAAGAAGAATGACAGAATTTGGTAGACCATGTGTTAGTGATGAAAACATTAGATGAATAATTTCACAATTACCCTTGTTTATAATGAATTTTAGAATTAGTCGAGTAGTTTATACTCATAGGTTCATATACTTAATTTAGATCCACTAAATAGATAATATGGTCTCTATTAACACTGAGATAATATAAGTAGTACCCGTGTTCATAATAATTCAAATATTGTAGTCCATCAGTGGTTTAATTTATTATTAAAATTATTTGACCTCTGCTTATTATGATGACATTTTCTTTTAGAAAGAAAAGATAAAAACTAAAAGTATCTATGGTAGAGATAATTAATGAATAATTAATTTATTTCTATGAAATTAGTTAAATCATTACATCTAAGCTATGTTATGTAAAATACCTTTGTAGTCGAATTTCCATATAACTTTCACTAGTGACAATCCAAAGTAGAGTTTATATTTTATGGTCGTAGCAAATGGATGTCAATACATGTAGACTAATAATATAAATATGAATTAAGTTTTATTCTAGACATTTTTATGAGTATGGTTTGTTCAATATATGTCTATTCATGTAATGGTATATGTTGATTCATGTAATGGTGTATGTTATTCATGTACTGGTTTATGTTTATTTATTTAGTATATGTTTTCTTTTGTATGTACTATATGTGAATCTATATTAGATGCTGATTTCGTGGAAAAAGACCAAAATACATTTAAAGATGATCCGCAGGACACCTTTGAGCAAGGTGTTGGGACTTGATCTCCTGGGCAAGATGATCCAACGGGGGATCGAGAGGAGTACAAACAAGGTTTCAACTTGGGATGGCAATTGCTCTATTAATCTAGCCTCTCAAGGGCACTGTGCGGGGGTATTTATAGGTGCATGAGTACCCAGCATCTTGGATTAAGGATGCATGTGCCCTCAGGTGCCTAGGTCATCCCCAGAATATTCCCATAAAGCAGGGTTACAGACTGTCATTACAGAAAAGCCTTTACAAATCGGGCCCGTAATACACTCAGCCGCGCGGGGCCTGTTACAATGGGCCGAATTCCACGTGGGCCTTCGTGTTGGATGAGGACGTGAGACAGGGTGACCTCGCCGTAGGCCTTCGTCTTGCAGTGTGTTGGACGAAGGGTCAAAACTGCCGGTCGCTTTGCCTCCGTTGGTGCGGCGAGATCGGCGAAGGCATCGAGCGAAGGGTAGCGTCTTCACCTTCGCCCCAACATTTGCCCTTCGAGGGACCAGTTCGACTAAGTCATCTGGTGCCGAAGATGTCGCTAGATGGTGGATACGCTGCCCTCGCTCGAAGTGGTTCCGCGGGGTTTTTGATGTGACCGTTGACGGACGCGGCACTGTTGGACTGCGGGTTTCCCGAAGCGTCGTGTCCTGTGTATAAAAAGGGGACGGTGCGGCGCGGGTCAGGTACTCTTTCTGCGTGCCACAAAACCCTAGCCTCCTCTTGAAACCGTTTGATCGCTCGCCTGCTTGCTTGCTCCTGCTCATCGGAGATCTGGCCCGCGTGAAGCAGACCGCCCGCCGCCGCCGACGGTACGTAGCCATGCCGTCCTCTTCCTCTTCTGCTGCTGATACATCGCCGGCTTGCGCATCGTCTGAGGACACACTGAGCAACGTGGCGGTGCAGGAGTTGCATCCTGGTGATATAGTGGAGTTTGGCGTGTCGCGGATTTCCTCGGTCCACGTGCAAGATATGCAACAGCTTGGATATTTTGGCAGCGGAGTGGGGCGTGTCCCGGGGGCGGAGGAGGTCCACGAGCCAGAAGGCGAGTTGGTCGTTTTTGAGGCTTTTTTCGCCGCTGGCCTTCGTCTGCCTGTGCATCGATTCGTGCGGAGGTCTTGCGGAGATTCGAGGTCAGGTCCACCAGTTGACGCCGAATGCCGTGGTGGCCCTGGCGAAGTATGTCTGGGCGACGACTTCGTATGGCGGTCAGCCCTCTGTGGAAGTCTTCGCAAAACATTATTGTCTGCATTGGCAAAAGAGGAAAATTGGACATGAGATTGCACAATTTGGATCATGCACATTTACACCAAAAACCGGCAAGACTTCGATGGAAGTCGTGGAGTTGGTTCCCTGCGCCCGCAATAAGTGGGGCAACTGGTGGGAATTCTGGTTTTACGTTTCCGAAGGCACAGTCGAAGATCACCCAGGGCTCCCCGTGGCTGTCATGTGCTCGCATTATTACGTAGCGTACCCGCAGTTTGAGGTAGCGGAGGATGATGAAGACGAAGGAGCCCTTCAGTGCGCTGCCCACATGAGTAGCGGGCGCGATCTTGTTGAGGAATTTGTCAGGTATGGGGTATGGCCCTTGGCGTATGGCTGGGCGCTAGGCGAAGTATGCCCTCGCGAGATGCCCTCCCGGGGCGGGTAGTTGGTGCGAAGTCCTGCCTTCACGCTGGATTTGCGTGGCCGAGATCCCATCGCATTCGTGCGTGAGGCGGAAGACGGTGCAGCGAGGATCGTGGGGCGCTACGTGCCGAAGATAGAGGGTCTACGGAGCTGGGATATCCGTGGGTCCAACGACAGGTTGAATCGGGTCTTCGACCTGAACTGCCTGTCGTACGGTGGTTATCCCGGGGAAGACGCCGCCGACCGCCGCGGGAAGAAACCGATGGGCTGGACCGAGGAAGGGCCTTCGCAGGAGGCTGCACCGGCCGCTAAGAGGAGAAAATTAGGTACTATAGTGGGGGGAATGGGGGTGTCTGATAATTTTGCTGTGGAGTTGATGGGGACATGTGCGGCCCCCGGGGGAAGGATGTCTTCGCCCGAGCTCCGGGAGTCTTCGGCGCGAATGCTGGAGGTTACCGGGGGTCGATGGCCAAAGAATATTCCGATCCCCTGGGCGGAGGGCGAAGACATGTCTACGTCTCGTATAGCTCGTGGCTTGAGGATTTTCCCTTGCGGACGGAATGTTGCTGCTGTTGTGTCGGCAGTGATGAACAAGGACCGTCAAGATGCTGCGCAGAAGCGTTGTGCGGTTATCAGGATCGCAGATCCTAGGTGTGAGGCGAAGAGAGCACGGGGGAGCGCGAAGGCTACTGCTTTCGGCGGTAGCCAGCCGATGCTGGCTGCGAAACCGGCCACGCCCGGATCCAGTAAGGCGCTGGCGAGCGCGAAGACTGCCACCGCTGGCGGAACCAAGCCTCCCTCGGGCGAAGCTGCGAAAGGGCGGGAGCTGCCTTCGCCGGGGAAACGAGTTGCCGACTTCGGCACGAACATCAGTGTGGAGGACTATTTTGTTGGTAAGTTTTTTTTGTTTGCGAGGTCTTCTGACCGGTGATACGTTGCAGGGTCGGGCGAGGGGCAATTGGTTGTTGTCCCGCCCTCGATGGCAACCACGGCGTCAACGGCGGTGGTTGGGGTGAAGGGTGCCGCACGGGACCCGTGGAGCGCTTTCTGCGCGAGCGGCAAGATCCCGTCAGCCGCTGCCGCCAATGACGTGGCAGGCTCCATGTCCCGGTGGCTGAGGGAGGCGTCACAGCAGCTGTCGCTGCAACTGTCGCAGCAGCTAAGTCAAGTAAGTTGAGCTGGACTTCGGTGTTTGTTGTTTTCATGAGGATTGTGGTCTCATGTGTTTTTGTCAGGCGGCTGACTTCGCTGACCGCGTGGCGTCGGGTGTCCTAACTGCGGATGTGGCTGTCGAAGTCGAGAGACTTCGGGCGCAGCACGCGGACGCCGTCCGGGAGAAGTCGGCAGCGGAGAGCAAAAACTGCAGACTGGCGGAGAAAGTGGCCGCCTTGGAGGCCGAGAAGACGGACCTCCGGCGCCAGCTGGTGGAGGAGAGGAGGGAGGCGAACCAGGCCATCGCTGAGGCGCAGGCTGCGTAGGCGGAGGCCAAAGTGGCGCGGGCGGAGGGAAGTCTCGCCAGCTAACGCGCCGAGGAGTGGGAGGCAAGGTTCAACGCCCTATGCGGCCGCGTGGACAAGGCCGAGGCCTCTACGCGCTCGGAGGTTGAGCGGACGCTCGCATAGTTCGTGGACTCGTACCGCGAGCTGGGTGCGCGGACCGCTGACTTCGAAGTACCCGACCAGGAAGCGGGCCTTCGCTTCCTCGAATGGTTGCAGGAGGAGTTGCTGGTGCTCCCGACCATCGTGGAGGGTTTCATGTCCTTTGCCTCCCTAGTCACCTGTGAGGGGGCCATGAATGTGTTGTCCCGCGAGGGCTGCAGGCACTACGAGGTCTTCGACCAATCGGACGAGAACTTTGAACGCGAGATCTTCAAGGCCAAAGACCCTGTTGTGAAGCAGTAAGCGGGGGCACTTTTTGATAGGATGTGGGGGCGCATGGTCGGGAGGCTGTCAGGGAGCGACTTGACCGGGCGAGAGAGCAGGTGAAAGTTGTTTATTTTTTGTGTGGTTATGTGTGTGTGGGTATTTGTAGTTTTTGCTGAGTGAATGTGTTGTTGTTGCAGATGGAGCGTGCCGAGGATGTCGAGGACCTTGGAGGTCTGACCGGCGCGCCGCCCGAGGCTACGGAGGTCAACCCGGTGCTGACTTCGGACGCCGGAGAAGGCCCCTCGGCTGTGCCCGTGCTTACTATGGCCGACGAAGACCCTGTGTCAGCCCCTGCGCCGACGGACGAAGATGCCCCGAAGGTGGTGGCTGAGTGGGCAGTCGAAGACCCCACGGTCGCGGTCGTGCCTTCGCAGGTGGCTAAGTAGTTAAATAGGTGCAGGGGAGTTTGTAAATTTTGTCTACGTGTTACTGAACCTCGGTTGCCGTGCAGGTTCAGGGTTTTGGGCCTGCGCATGCAACCGCTACTGACAATGCTAATTTTGTGGCGACTTCGACCGTGGTTGCTGAAAATGATTCTGATGATTCCGTGTCTAAGTTTTTCGAGTCTGATGATTCTGGGAGTTCGGTTGTGTGGACGAAAGAGTCTTAGGATGAGGACTTGGATTATTTTGCGGCCTTGGATGTGGCTACGGTGGAGGCATCTCCGTGTGTGATGGGTGCTGAAGTTCTTCCTGGTCCGAGTGTTGGGCGTAGGCGGCGAAGGGCGGTGGCGAAACGGAGAGTGGGTGAGGTGGAGGGTGGTCGTCTTCGTGTGGACGGGGCTAGCAAACGGGAATTGTTGTCCTCGCCAGCTGGGGCGAGTGTAGGTGAGGGGGAGCTGCGAAATCTTTTTGAGGGTGAGGAGCTGAGGATAATGCTGTTCAACTACAGGGAGATGGGTATCATCCCGAAGGTTGAGCCAATGTAAAGTGTGATGCCCTTGCTGTATGTATGTAACTGTAATTTATATGAGGCTGCGTGCCTTCGTTGATCCGGCTGTGCCCGTAGGCGACTTGTGCACAGAGAATCCGGCTGCACCCTTAGGCGACTTTTGCACGGGGAGTCTTTTGGAGAAGACTTCAATTTTGCGCACTTATTGTGCTAGTCCGGCTGCACCCGTAGGCGACTTTTGCACGGAGGGTCCGGCTGCACCCTTAGGCGACTTTTGCACGGGGAGTCTTTTGGAGAAGACTTCGATTTTGCGCACTCATTGTGCTAGTCCGGCTGCACCCGTAGGCGACTTTTGCACGGAGTCCGGCTGCACCCTTAGGCAACTTTTGCACGGGGAGTCTTTTGGAGAAGACTTCGATTTTGCGTACTTATTGTGCTAGTCCGGCTGCACCCGTAGACGACTTTTGCACGGAAGGTCCGGCTGCACCCTTAGGCGACTTTTGCGCGAGGAGTCTTTTGGAGAAGACTTCGATTTTGCGCACTTATTGTGCTAGTCCGGCTGCACCCGTAGGCGACTTTTGCACGGAAGGTCCGAGTGCACCCTTAGGCGACTTTTGCGTGGAGTGTTGCACGCGAGGGTAGTTAGCGCTGCCCCTCGCGGTGACTTCGGTGTGGTCGAATGCCGAAGACCATTGATGCGGTCTTTTTCGACATTGGCTTAGTTTTTGCGGGGGATTTTTGCTTGTATATTACTTGGCTCCGCCTCATTAAAAACCTCACCCCCTGGGAGGAAAAGAGTGCGGGCTGGAATAGTAATGTTTGGTGAATTACAAGGGCGTGATGGCCCTGAGGATTCAAACAAAAAATTTGTGAAGATTATCTATATTCCAGGAATGTTCCAGGTCTTCGCCAGATTGCGTTGTTAGTCTGTACGCGCTGGGAGACGACTTCGTCTTGACGATAAATGGTCCTTCCCACTTTGGCTCCAGCTTACCCCGCGACTCTGTCCGGGTTGTGCGGACAAGTATGAGGTCCCCTTCGTTAAATTCTATTGGGACGACTACGTGGTCGCGCCAGGCCTTCGTTTGGGCTTGATATTTGTTGAGGGCCTACAGGGCGAAGACACGGTCTCCGTCGATTAGGTCTTTGGAAGTTAGCTCATCCGTGTTGGGTACTGCTGAAGCGCTTGTCTGCGGGGACCCATGTTTGATTTCCTGCGGGGTCATGGCCTCCGATCCGTATAGCAGGCGAAAAGGAGTGAATCCGGTCGCCAGACACTAGGTCGTGTTCAGTGCCCAGACTGCTTCAGGTAGCAGGTCGGCCCATTTTCCCTTCTTGTCGTCGAGGAGCATTTTCTTGATCGCCGTGAAAATCTTGCCGTTGGCGCGCTCCACGACGCTGTTGGATTGTGGGTGGTACACTGAGGTGAAGGCAAGCTTGGTGCCAATGGAGAAGCAGAAATCCCTGAAGTCTTGGCTGTCAAATTGTTTGACATTGTCAACTGTGAGCTCGGACGGGACTCTGAATCGGCAAACAATGTTTTGCCAGAAGAATTTCTGGGCAGTCTTCGATGTTATCGTGGATACTGCCCTCGCCTCGATCCACTTGGTAAAATACTCGACGGTGACGAAGGCGAACTTGAGGTTCCCTTGGGCCGTGGGAAGTGGCCCGACAATGTCCAGGCCCCAGCGCTGAAGGGGCCACGTGTGGGCGATTAGCTTTGTGAATTGCGAAGGGTTTCCTGAGCGTGGAGAAAACTTCTGGCAGGCTTCGCACGACCTTGTGACCCGATTTGCGGCACAGATCATGGCGGGCCAATAGAAGCCTTGACGGATCACCTTGGCAGCTAGGGCCCTAGGCCCTGTGTGAGAGCCGCAAGTCCCGCTGTGGACTTCGCGCAGGATTTGGACGCCTTCAGTCTCGTTGACACATTTAAGCATGGGTTGGCTGACCCCCTTCTTGTAAAGCTGGCCTTCGATGAGTGCGAAGTCCCGGCTTCGGTGTTTGAGGTGCTTGGCCTTGTTGACATCGGTTGGATGGTAGTATCCCTGCAGGAACAGGGTTATTGGTGCCCGCCAGTCTTCGGTCATAATGAGGTTGACTATGCGGTGGCCCTCACTGTCGTTGGTTATTTGGAGGCTCTCGGGGCTGCGGACGGCTGGCGTGCCGATGACATGGTAAAATACGTCGGAGGGCAGGGTCTCGCCTCTGACGGCTACCTTGGCCAATGCATCGGCCTCCTCATTCTTGGCTCGGTCCACGTGCTGCAAGGTAAAGCCTTTGAATTGTCTCTCGAGACTACAGATAGCCGCGAGATACTGCATAAGTGCGGGGTCCTTTGCTGCGTAATCTTTCTCGACCTGGCCGACAACTACTTTGGAGTCTATTCTGATTATGCAGGTAGTGACACCAAGTGCCCTTAGCTTGCGAAGACCGAGGATGACGGCTTCATATTCTGCTATATTGTTGGTGCACCTGCCGGACTCCAAAGCAAAGTTGAGTCATGCTTCATATCTGTGCTTGACCCCTATGGGCGAAGTAATGACTGCAGCTGCACCTGCCCCCGCATGGCACCATGCGCCGTCGCAATGGATGGTCCACACCTTCTCTGCAGACGTGTCCGGCTGCGTTATTGGCCTGGTCCAGTCGACGATGAAGTCTGCCAGGACTTGTGACTTGATGGCTGTCCTGGGCTCGAAGGTGATATGGTAGCCAGAAAGCTCGGCTGCCCATTTGGCGATCTGGACAGAGGCCTCCGGATTTCTAAACAATTCGCTGAGTCCCCTGTCTGAGGTGACCCGTACCTTGAACGCTTCAAAATAATGGCGCAATTTACGCGAAGCCATAACAACTGCGTAGCCGATTTTTTCCAGTTCCGTCATGTTGCATTTTGATGTCGTGAGTACTTCGGAGACGTAATAAACTGGACATTACCTGATCGTGCCCTCTCTGTCCTGCTCTTGAACCAGCGCTGCGCTGACCGCGTGCGGCGAAGCTGCGATGTAGAGCAACAGGAGTAGCGAGGGGTTGGGGCTTGTAAGAATCGCCAACTCTGATAGGTGCTGCTTTAGTGAAGCGAAGGCCGCCGCTTGCTCTGGTCCCCATGCGAAGTCTTTTGTGCCGCATAGCGTTTTGAGGAAAGCTAGGCTTCGCTCTGCGAACTTGGAGATGAATCTGTTGAGGGCGGCCAATCTGCATGTCAGTCGTTGGACGTCTCTGGCTGACTACGGGGGCGTCATCTTGATGATGGCCTAGATTTTGGTCGGGTTGGCTTCGATCCCGCGGTGCGACACCAGGTAACCCAGTATTTTCCCCTGGCGAACACCAAAGACGCACTTTTCGGGGTTTAGGCGAAGTCGTGCGTCCCTCATATTCGCGAACGTTTCTGCGAGGTCAGCTAGATGGTCTTCCTTGCTTCTGCTGGCGACGACGATGTCGTCCACATACGTAAATATGTTTCTGCCGACTTGGCTCTCGAGCACCGTTTTGGTGAGGCGAGAGAATGTGGACCCAGCGTTCTTAAGTCCCTCCGGCATTCTAATGAAGCAATACGTGCCGAAGGGTGTTATGAAACTGGTGCTGGCCTTGTCTTCCTCCTTCATATATATTTGGTGGTAGCCGGAGAAGCAATCAAGGAGTGACATGACTTCGCACCCGGCCGCACTATCGACGATCTTGTCGATCCGAGGCAACGGGAAATTATCCTTGGGGCAGGCCTTGTTAAGGCTGGTGAAATCAATGCACATCCGCCACTTGCCGCTCTTCTTCTGCACCATCACTACGTTGGCGAGCCACATAGGGTAAGCGACTGGCTCGATAAAGTTGGCCTCAAGCAGGCGGTGTACCTCGGCCTTGGCGGCTTCTGTCTTCTCATCAGACATCTTGCGCAGCCGCTGCTTCTTCGGCCTCACCAAAGGGTCAATTCCCAAGCTGTGCTCGGTGATAGAGCGACTGACTCCGACCAGGTCGAGGGCAGACCAGGCGAAGACGTCTTTATTTTTGGACAGGCAGGAGATGAGTCTCTCCTCGTCATGCGAAGTGAGGTCTTCGCTTATGATGACCGTTTGCTTGGGCGTTGCCTGGTCGAGGGGAACAGTCTTGGTCCCATCGTTGCTCTGCAGCTGTGCCTTTTCATGCTCTTTGGCGGTTGGGCTGGCAGACTCGGGGACCTCGCGCTGGGCCGTGAGGCAGTGTACGTTCCTTTGCCCAGGAACGAAGTCTCTTTCTATGTTGCGTGCGGCCTGCTGGTTGCCGTAGACTGTGATCGCGCCTTGCGGACCCGGGATCTTCATGCACAGGTAAAGTCCATGAATGGCTGCCTCAAACTTGTTGATGGAGCCCCGACTCATTATGGCGTTGTACGGGTACACCATGTCGACGATGTCGAAAGTGACTTGCTCGCTTCGTGCATTGGGTGCTACGCCGAAGGAGAGGGGTAGCTCTATTTTGCCGACAGGAAAGGTGCCCTTGCCGCCGAAGCCATATAGTGGGTTGTCCGAAGGTTTGAGCAAGATGTGGCTGATGCCCATGCGGTCGAAGGCATGGAGGAAAATGATATCCGCCTGGCTGCCGTTGTCAACTAAGACTTTGTGCAGGTCGTAGCCTGCGACGCTGCAGTTGATAACCATGGCGTCGATGTGGGGTGCGCTGCGCAGGTCGACGTCTCGGGCGTCGAAGGTCAATGGCACATGGGACCACTTTGTCTGCACGACTGGACCAGTGACGGCGACGTGGTTGATGCTGCGGTAGTGGTCCCTCTTCTGTCGCTTTGTGTCGAAGTCGACGCTAGACCCCCTAGTGATCATGTGAATGACTCCGCGATACGGCTGATCGGCGAAGTCTTCTTGTTTTGGTGCTTGGGGGTGGTTGGGGTGGTGGATGTTTTGCTATTGTGGGTGTGGGGGTGGGAGTGGGGGAGGTACGATTTGTACCTCCTAGTGGTGTGGGTATGCGTGGTTAGGTGGATGCTGAGCGAGGCCGTGGTTGTATGGTTGAGGGAGTTGTTGATATGTGTGCGCAACAACTCTAGGGTTGTCGGCTGGATGCGCCCGAGACATCCTATCTCTGGTGGCCTTCGTTTCTGGGAAGTCCCTTGTAGGGTGCGCGCAGTCTTCGCCGTGGAATAAGCAGTAAAATCTACACAGCTACTGCGCCCGTCCCCGGCCCCGACCACGAGTTCCGTTGCCGTGGCCCTGGGGATACTCTTGGCGGCGAGGGGCCTCACCAGCGGGGTGCTGGTTGGCGATGTTGTGTACCTGCTGCTGACTGCGGCCGTCCCGACCGGAGTCTGTCTGCGAAGGTCTCGTCCACGTACGGCTGGACTGCTGAGGGTCTTTGGGTTTCCTCTGGGACTCGACTTTACGCTAGTGGAGCTCTTCGGATCTGGCATATTTTTCAAACAGCTGATACAGCTCCTGGAGGTTCTTGGGTGGATCTCTGATGCAGTGGTTGTAAAGGACGCCAGCCCAAAGGCCACTGATGGCGTAGTGAATGGCTATTTGGTCATCAACCGAAGGCAGTTATGACTTGAGAGTCAGAAACTTGCGGTAGTACTCCCGCAGAGTTTCTCTTTTCAGCTGCTTGCAGAGTGATAGTTCAGCCAAGGCGTCGGTGTCTGGGCGGTATCCTTGGAAGTTGAGCAAAAATTTGTCCCGTAGACTTCTCCAGGAGTCGATGGACAACGGGGGCAACCTGGTGTACCAAGTGAGAGCCGAGCCTTCGAGGGCGATTGTGAATGATTTGGCCATCGTGGCGTCGTCCCCTCCGGATGATGCAACGACGACTTGGTAACTCATGATATACTGCGTTGGGTCAGTGCTGTCGTTGTACTTGGGGTAGGTCCCTGCCCTGAAGTTGGCGGGCCATGGTGACACTTGCAGGTGCGGCGCCAGGGGACTTTGCTCGTCAAGGTAGTTGACGCCTTGGAATGCTGTGGCGTGCGGGATGACGGGTCTGCGCTAAGGAATGAACAGGTCTTCGAATGGCGCGCGCTGTTGGAGGGGTGAGCCTTGTTGCAGACCAAGTTGGCCTTCGCGCTGCATGAGCGCAATCTCTTGCTCAAGCTCCTGAGCCTTCTGCTCCTCGTCGCGTATCATCTGGCGCACCTTGGCCTGCGCAGAGACACGTTGGAGCTTGGCCTCAAGGATCTCCTTCTGCTTCTGGAGGTTGCGGTTCTTGATGCGTAAGGCCCACAGCTGTAGCTGTTCCTCTGCTGAAACGCCGATGACTTCGCCATCCTCAGTGGCGTCCGCGCCCTCCGGTGGAGCAAAACCTGGGGGAGGTTGCGGTTGTCCTCCAGAGCTGCAGGTGCGGAGACTGCCTTCAGGTGTGGGTTGTTCATTGCGCTGCCTCTTGCTGAGTGCGTCATCTTCGCAGGCTTCTTGGTAGGTGGTGTCGACAAGGGCCTTGCCCTTTTTCTCGGCCAACAGCGTTGCCTTCGCTGCCTCGTCAACGGATGGGGCTGCCTTCGAGCTAGCTCTCTTGGGTGCCATCGCGGGTGGTTTTTTTCGTAGCACGAACGGTGGGCGCCAAATGTTGGGACTTGCTCTCCTGGGCAAGATGATCCAACGGGAAATCGAGAGGAGTACAAACAAGGTTTCAACTTGGGATGGCAATTGCTCTATTAATCTAGCCTCTCAAGGGCACTGTGCGGGGGTATTTATAGGTGCCTGAGTACCCAGCGTCTTGGATTAAGGACGCATGTGCCCTCAGGCGCCTAGGTCATCCTCGGAATATTCCCATAAAGCAGGGTTACAGACTGTCATTACAGAAAAGCCTTTACAAATCGGGCCCGTAATACACTCAGCCGCGCGGGGCCTGTTACAATGGGCCGAATTCCACGTGGGCCTTCATGTTGGACGAGGACGCGAGACGGGGCGACCTCGTCGTAGGCCTTCGTCTTGCAGCGTGTTGGACGAAGGGTGGAAACTGCCGGTCGCTTTGCCTCCGTTGGTGCGGCGAGATCGGCGAAGGCATCGAGCGAAGGGTAGCGTCTTCGCCTTTGCCCCAACACAAGGCAAGTGTATTCTCCCACTGCATTTCTTTTTGTAACCAAATAATGCATAAAATAATGTTTACTTTTGGATATTTGCATAAATTTGATGGGATTTGCCTAAATAGGATTACCTAGAAATACCAACCCTATTCCTTGCTTACCCTAGGATAAATATGGTGCTTAGTAAATGTGAACTTAATCATTATGATGTCACTCTTTAATGATATTGATGTTCCGGAAATAAAATTTGTATTATGATGATAACCCGATGGTTAAACAAGATCATGTCGTATTAAATGAAACATGGAGTGACCACCTAGTGCAACCACGAGTGCTATCATGGCTCTGGCTTTGGTAAATAGCTTTATAGACTTAGTGCTTAGCAACCCTACCTGAAAGATGGGCAAGAGGGGGCGGCAGTGGTTTGGTGGCAGCTCATGTTAACATGGGGTGGTAGTTTTGGCTAAGTTACCTCGCCTAGAGGGTCACCAATACTGATGTGGAAACCTTAGTGGGTGGCTTTGTAATAAGGATATTTCATGAAAGCCTCATAATGGATCCCTAGCCATTCACCTCGGTAGTGTTTAAGGGTCTGTACAACCCAGTCTAGATGGGATACATGGCTTGTGGGTAAAGTTGTACCACCTTTGTAGAGTGTAAAACCGATATGTCAGATGTGCTCACGGTTAAGAGCAAACTAGACCCTCACATGATAACTGAACTTAAAGATGGAGAATAAATCATGATTTGATGATTTATAAATGGTTTGCTTAAGTGGTTTCACTTAAGTGATTTTGAGATATAATCATATGCTTATGATTAATTGGGATATTTTGCGATACACTTACAATTAGTAAGATAGGCGTTGTTAATAAAATATTGACCAAACTAAAATGCTTACCGCTTAACCATAGCCTACCTTGTTAGCCTTGCATAACTCCTCCCACTTGTTGAGCGCCCACCATAAGTGAGCTCACCACTTGCTAAATTTTTTATCAGAAGCTGATGAGGAAGACTGTGACGATGGTGACGACGAGTACTAAGTCTAGCGATGCGCCAATCATCTTCCTGTGGAAGATTACCCATACTATTTCCACTATACTTTCATGATGATACTATTTAAGGATCTTAAGTCTGGATGATGTAATAAAGTTACTATACTCTTTTTATGCCTTTATTTCATTGTCTTTTGATATATTACACTTGTGATGTCAACATATGTGTGAAAAATGGGTCCTGGCACACATATGCTACGCATTCGGTTTTGCCCCTAAAACCGGGTGTGACAGATACCATGTCGGTTTGAGTAGATTTGGTGCACCAGACCTTTCAATAGTCCACTTCAATGCTTTTTCGGCATGCCTAATTTCGTATTGTGGGCATAACTTTTAGCCCCAAACTCTGATTTTGATGATCTTAGACTTTTTGGGAAGCTAATGAAAAGTTCTACATCCTAAAGTTGATGTCGTGTCAATTTAAGTAGATAAAAAATCATGAGACACTTCTAATTCAGTTACCTCTTTGTCTCAACTTTGGTAACTTCACTTTTGTTTGTGGCTTTGCATCCCACTTCTACACTTTTGTGTATTGGACTCTTAGCATGTGTAAAGGTCTTCAATATGACTTTATAATGTGTTTTATGAAGTGGTGATCTCCTCATTGCCTTAGTCCAAAACCATTTCGCATAGTGTGAACTATAAACATAAACACTAGAAAACACATAGCACACAAGATTATGTTGATCATGAAACACTAAAATCATATAGTTAAATGGGCCAAGGTCCATTTTCCTTGCAATAACATTCGAGTCGCCGCTAAGAAATCACCCCTCACTTCAAAGAGTTGAGTCTCTTGATTTGAGAACGAGGGAAAGGGCAAGCCTTGGTGGCAAGCATAAGCCTTTTGTGGCTTCCTCAACTGGCTTGGCTATGTGGCTACCTCACTACGCGGGATAGGGAAAAAGAGTGTGTCAGACTTGGCTACCTCGCTACGCGGGAAAGAGAAAAACATGAGCACACATGTGCGAAGAAATCGGTGCTAATTGCGTTTAGGGGGTTCAATCCGGTTGCTAATGCAAACTTGATGAGTAAATGCGGTTGAATAGCAAATAACTAAATTTAACAAGTCTATTTAAGTATTTAGAGAAGTATTATAAAAATATTTTTCTGCTCACTTCTTAAATTTAAGATTTTTATTTTAAAAAGTTATTGAAGTTACTCTAAGGTCTTGTTCGAGTCAACCCCGAGGGATAAGAGAAGGAAATCAATAGCTGTAAGTGACACATAAGGCTATCTCCAGCAGATCTCCTATCTCCTTCCCTATCTGCAAACAGTGTCATTTACAGTTTCGTGTTTCCTATTTTACGCACTCTACTAGAGACAGTCTAAGGATAGCTAAACACATTCCTATCATGTTTTCCTCGGTGTGGATCTAACGGCCTACGTGTAGCCGCTGGCCACTCCTACTCTGAGCGTTCTTCATTTTCTTCAACATCAGTGCCTGCCTGATTTCAGGAGCTCCTATGAGCATCTACGACCTATCGGTCAATGACTAATTAAGGCTTAACTAAGTGCTATGTATAGATTAGGTGTTCTTGTGTTAGGCTAAATAAGATCATGTGGAAGTTGATAACTGATCATTACTAACAGCAATGCCTTGTAATTTTTTAATGTTCCTAATTTATAGGTTCCTTTTTTCTAGTGTAGAGATTATAGTAAAAAGAATCTCCTCTAACACATTGGCTTGGCTTTTGAACTCAATTTCAGCATAAGGAAGACGATCAAGAGCAAACGAAGATTGCTTGCCGTAAGATGGAGGTGTTGGTGATGCAGTTTTTTCGACATCATGGATGGGATCTACTTATAGGATTTGCTTTTAGATTTTCTTTAACCGCGTTGTGTGGTGTTTGGTCTTGTGTTGTGGGAGACATCAGTTCTTTATCTTGTGTTGTGGGAGACATCAGTTCTCTATCATGATTTGTAATAGGTCGGGTACTTTTATCTCATTATCTAAAAAACGACATCTTTAATTGAATCTTCAAATATAAACGTTATCTATTCTGGATTTTTGTCTAGCCAAATACGGAGAGCAGCACGACTCCCTAAACTGGAGTGCACACAAGATATGAAAAGGTTATTGGGTGATACGTAAACGATGCAGATATCAAGTGATTTTCACTCTAATAACTTCTCAAATGACGATTTATAGAGTAAATTTTAGAAACGCCTCCGAAGATGCTCTTTACAACCCTATTGTTATTTTTAAAATATTTTGTTAGAAATACATATATATAATACTATGGATCGAGGGATTGGGTACAAGTGATTACGCGCACAAAAGGCAATTTAGGGAGTGGTTGGTTGGAGAGTCAACTAAAATAGAACGACTACATTTTAGTTTTGAGAATAAAGTCATTTTATTTTACGTTTGGCAAGCAGAACAGAGTCACTTCATTTTTTATTTGGTTGAGTAGAATAGAGCGGATCCGCTCCGTTCTTTGTTTGGTTAGAGAGCCATATAAGTGTAGAGGGAAGGAGAACGCTCTCATCCGATCATTTTGGTGGAGCTAGAGCACTCCAACTATTTATGGTAAATTTTCATATGGTGACTCCAGGAGTCGTTCCGCTCCTTTTTTTACTGAAACCAAACATCCAAAAAATAGGAATGGAGCCGCTCCATACTCCTCCACTCCTCAACCGTTTGGTTGGAGAGTCACTAGAATGGAATGGCTCCATTCCAGTTTTTGATAATGGAACTATTCTATTCTGTGTTTGGCTAGCAGAACAAAGCCTCTCTATTTTTTGTTTAGTTGAAGAGTAGAATACAAGGGAGCTGCTCCGTTCTTTGTTTGGTTGGAGAGTCATATGAGTGTAGAGGGGAGGAGAGGGAGCAGAGCGCTCACGTCCGGGCGAGTGCGCGCTCGCATCCGATCGTTTTGATGGAGCGGGAGCATTCCAACTATTTATGATAAATTTCTATATGGAGACTCCAGGAACCGCTCTGCTTCTATTTTATTAGAAACCAAACATTCAGAAAATAAGAATGAAATCGCTCTATTCTCCTCTACTTTCCAACCAAACACACCCGTATATTATGACACACCACGATAGGTGTAGTTGCCTATTTTGATTCGTTACACAAGACATATTAAAAGCACTGTACCTTTCATTCTAACTAAAGCGGGTATGGTGCAATAATCTTCCACACGGCGGCACTACCGAAAACATGTTCTTTATCGAGTGCTCAGAGATTTCCCGAATGCAAAATCTTCAGCACTCGACAAAAAATTCTTGGTAAACAACAACACTCGACAAAGACCGCCTTTGCCGAGTGTTTTTAGACTCAACATACAAAGACGCTTGGCAAAAGGCCGATTTGCCGATTGTCTGGCTCTCGACACAAAGATGCACTCGACAAAGTAATATCAGTAGCCATCTATAGTTGATGACCGTTAACTATACCGAGTGCCAGGAAAGGACACTTGGCAAAGTTATGTCTTTGCCGAGTGTCACCAGCAGACACTCGGCAAAGAAATTGTTTGTCGAGTGTTTCTTGCTGACACGGGGCAAAGTTTATTTTTGCTTTTTTTCCCAAACTTTTTCTACCGTGTTTAAACAGTCTCTGGACCTACATATTCAATTTTGGCTCAATTATCAAAGTGTTTTCTATACCTATTAGATTTAGTTCGTTTAATTGAATTTCTTCAAATAATTCAGATTTAAACTGCAAGTCACTCAGCACAGATGCTGGTGTGGAGGGCCACTGGAGCTCCCTTTGCCGAGTGTCGGTCCCACAGACACTCGTCAAAGGATCCCTTTTTGTTTGAGTGCTAGTGAACACACTAGGCAAAGTCTCTGTCACCGTCACTTGCGCCGTCACGACGACCTTTTTTGCCGAGCACCAGTTGGCACTCGGCAAAGTCTTTATCGAGTGTCTGATATAAAGTAATCGATAAAGAGGTTGTTGTCGATGGATAATTCACTGAATCCTATTTACCAAGTGTCACACTCAGTAAATCGTTTGTCGAGTGTTTTTGAGCCATTAATGAGTGCCTGCGACACTCGGCAAAGCACTGGTAGTGGATAAACGTGGTGTATATAGCGTTCTGTACATTACATGCGACGATGTACAGTACACTGTTTTATTATTGCACCGGCAGTAGACGCACGAGTGCATGAGTAGTACGTAGGTTTTACGAGAACCCATGTTATCATCCATGGAGCTGAGCTCATCGGATCATCGTCAGGCATCGCTGTGACGGGCATGAGGGTCGATGGCGTGGTCGCGCATCTTGGGGAAGACGGTGCCGTCGTAGAGGCCCCTGAGGGTGTCCTTGTGGAGGTACCCGTGCCTGTCCTTGCCTAGCATGTGGATCAGCTGCCACTCCGTCTCAGCCTCGGGCCTGCACGCATGCAATATTCTCATCGTCGTGACATATTTGCATGTTTTAGAACTAATAATTAGAAAGTATTTGAATGTAATAAAGCTAATAATTAGCTAGAGACATTTAAACACTTTAGTTAATAGTTCAACTATTAACTATTTTTAATAAATTAGGTACTAGTTATCTAGCTATTTATTAGTTAAGCTAAAAAATTACTGGTAAAATTAGCTAGCTAATACATATAGCTACCAACTAGTAGCAAATTTATTAAAAAGAGCTAATAGTTGAACTATTAGCTAGAGTGTTTGGATGTTTCTAGCTAATTTTAGCCACTAATTGAAGTTAGATTGTTGCATGGACACATATATACGTACGGTTCAGTAATTAATAAATTACGTACGTACCATGATAGAGGTCTAAGAAAGTCCCTGTTTGCCACGAGCATCGCCTCTATCTCCAACCATGACAAGGCGTCCTCCTCACTGTGTGAAAACTTCTGGAATATTCTTTCAAACTTTTTGGGGACAAAGCTGAAATGTTGAGACACGGAGTTACTACAGATTAAGTCATGTTAATTAGTAGAAGCAGTGCAGAGACGAGCAAGATGATTACTAGATTATTAGAGAGTATATATATTTATATGCATACTTTCCCTTCTTATCATAGGCACCCGAGTCACTTGGATGGACTGCTCCGTGGATGTGGGACACGTAGATATTTGTGCTCGGTAACTTTCCAGGCTACATTATTAATACAAGAAGGGAACACAACATACAAAACATACTAGTAAGTTTAATTTCTCTCTCCATATATATATATATTATATACGTAATAAATATGAACAAATGTAGAAATTAAGAAAGAGAGTGGCCGTACGACGTACGTACAGGGGTTGTCAAAGGGCCGAAAGCAGCATGGGTCGCTGTGGCCAAAGAAAGTGCGAAGGCAGGGGTCAATCCGATCGCAATAAAACCTGTTTATACACATTGTGCATTATTGTCCAAGTTAGAAATTAAATCGAGTTTAGGTGACCGAGCACCTCAACTACGTACTACATGACACATCTATGAACAACATATTTCTTTTTTTAATTTGATATACATAATGCTTATATGTAACTCAAAAACCTTTCAAAAAAAAAGAAAGAAAAAGTAATTACATATCACGCGTATATATACGCACCTTTAGTACTCTCCGGAATAGTAAGAAGGCCGTCTCTGTCCTCGTCGAAGAACTGCACATGGCGCATCAGATCAGTCATGTTTGCGCCGTACGGTGACCCGGCGTCCACACTCATGATCAGCACCCCTTCATGTAATTGGATCACGAGTTATTCTTAAATAAGTGTAATTAATTAATTAAGCAGAAAACTTTATTCTGAAAATATAGTAGCAAATACTCACTCCGCTCTAAAATATAGTTATTTCTAACCTCACTTTCATTCAAATGATAATAAATATAAGAATTCATGAAAACTACTTACTTAATAAATACTTATTTTATTTTAAATTATAATTCATTTGACCTTTTTTTTTGCCATGCTCGTGCGTGTTGTGTGTACCAGACCATGGACTTGTATTTTCTTTAATTTCATTTCCATACATACAGTGTCGGTTGAAAACTCCGTGTACTCCTATAGGGGCTGTACGTAGTAGTGCTGGCAACCAGCATAAGATCGTAATGTATATATATTTTTTTAATCGGGTAGGAAAGGCAGAGGTATACTTACAGTTGCAGCAAACGATCCACACGAGCAGCGCCGATGGAAGCAACACTGCCCAGCATCCTGCCATCCTAGCTAGCTCGGTTGGTTGCGCACACGACTCGATCGTCTATCAATGGAAGTAAGGATTGCTGGTGGTGTTGCGGTGGCACACATCCACCAGCCACCCGGCTTAAATAGCTAAGCATGCTGGCTACAGCACATGGCTGTTGTTGACGCCTTTTCGAAGCGCCAAACACTCAACAAGAACCGTGGCGGTGCCCTCTGCACAGGGGCGGACGGTCCGCGCGCGGGGCCGGACGGTCCGCGGCCTGGTGCGAGGCGCGGTGGTACTCTCTGCGCAGGGGCGGACTGTCCGCGGCCTGGGGCCGGACGGTCCGCGACCTGGTGCGCGGCTGGGGCTCCTGCCTAACGGCCGGACGGTCCGCGCCCTGGGGCCGGACGGTCCGCGCGTACGCAGGGACGGCGGAGGATCGCCGACGGCGCCTGGATCTCGCTCCCGGGAGGGACCCCGTCGGGGAGTAGAGATCCTAGGTTGTGTCTAGGCTCGGGCAAGCCGACCTAGACTCCTCTAATCGACGTAGAGTCGAGGAGAGGCGGAGAATTTGGGGATTGGAAGACTAAACCTAAACTAGACTAGAACTACTCCTAAGATAAAATGCGAAATAGAAGTTGTATTGATTCGATTGATGATTACAAATCGGCCGTAGACCTCTCTATTTATAGAGGAGGGGGGCTGGACCCTTTCCAAACTAATTTCCGAGCTTATCCCCTGATTTTAGCTAACAACCGTAGCACAAAACTCGGAACCCTAATCTGTTCTGCGCACGCGCGGACCGTCCGGCCCACAGGCGCGGACTGTCCGGACCGCGGACCGTCCGGCCTCAGGGCCGGACCGTCCGCGCACTCATTTTTCGTTCGAACATATGCCCCCCTGCCTTTTGGTGGAGCTGGGCGAAGCAAAAGCAACTAACTCGATGTGATCACATCGGTTTTCTTAGGCATCTTGCCACATACTAGGATGGTACTGTTTGAGGAAACGCCCATTCAACGCCTTAGGTAAATCCTTGCCTTGTAATGTTTGTAGTAAATAAGCGTTACCAGACATCACCTGCTTCACTTTATAAGGACCCTCCCAGCTTGGCGACCATTTCCCGAACTTTCGGTCTTTATTCCTTAGAGGTAGAATGGTCTTCCACACCAAGTCTCCTACTTGGAATGATTTTGCTTTGACCTTCTTGTTGTAGGCCCTGGCTACCATGATCTTGTCCTTTTCTATTGCTCCCAAAGCTATCATCCTCTTGTCGGTCACCTCATCAATATTATCCATCATTGAATTATAATAATCAGTAGCAGTTAGGTCATTTTGTCTGGCAAACCTGACAGCATTCAAACTTATTTCCACAGGTAACACTGCTTCCTGCCCATAGACAAGCTCAAAAGGAGATACTTTAGTAGCACTATGTTTAGATATTCTATGAGCCCATAAAGCTTCGGACAAAATCTTATGCCAATGTTTAGGATTATCAGATATCTTCTTTTTTATCAAGTTGATCAATGTCCTATTACTAGACTCGGCCTGCCCATTGGCCTGAGCGTAGTATGGAGATGAATTGAGCAACTTAATTCTATATAATTCAGCAAATTCACGTACCTCCTTTGACATAAAAGAAGTCCCTTGATCAGTAGTCAAGGTCTGGGGAATGCCGAATCTATGAATAATATGCTCAGTTATGAACTCAATTACCTCCTTGTGTGTCATGTTCTTCAGAGCAACGGCTTCAGTCCATTTGGTAAAGTAATCAGTGGCAACTAACACGAACCGATGCCCCTTTGATGATGAAGGATGAATTTCTCCAATAAAGTCTAATCCCCATCCTCTGAATGGCCAAGGCTTGATGATAGGATGTAATTCGGCTGCAGGGACCAACTGTAGGTCGCCGAATTTTTGGCACACTTGGCAACCCTTGTAGTACTTAAAACAATCAGCTATCATATTAGGCCAATAAAAACCAGACCTTCGCAACAACCACTTCATCTTTGGAGCTGATTGATGGGTACCACAAATTCCTTCATGTACTTTGGCCATAGCTAATATAGCATCATCTGGGCCCAAGCACTTAAGTAGGACGTCATTGACTGTTCGGCGGTAAAGTTCATCACTCATCAAAACATACTTGAAAGCTGTTCGTCGAATGTTCTTATCTGTCCTGATATTGGGATTCCGTAAATAATTAAGTATAGGTGTCCTCCAATCACTTGCATCGGCTTCATTGTCAGCCAAATTAATGAAAAGAACACTTCTGGTCACCCCGGACGGTCTGGCGTCATCACGCGGACGGTCCGCGACCTGGGAATTTGGCTTTGCACTGGTTATCAGATTTTCAGTTTTGTGAAACTTCCCTCTCTTTATCCGATAACCTGATGCATCTTGTGCCAAACCATTAGCTCTATGATTCTCAACTCTAGAGATATGCCGAATACTGAATTCGTCAAAAGAATGAATTATGCTCCAACATTTCTCAAGATAACTATTTAGAGTACCATCAAGACATTGATATTCTTCTAACACTTGTTGGACAACCAGCTGAGAATCACCAAATACCTTCACATGTTTTACTCCCATACCATTTAAAAGTTCTAAGTCGAATAAGAGAGCCTCATATTCAGCTTGATTATTAGTGCAATAAGTTTCCAATCGGCTAGAGAAGTCAAAGGAGACATTTCTTGGTGAAACAAGCACAATGCCAATTCCTTGCCCTTCATTGCAAACCGATCCATCAAAATATAAAGTCCAAGGAGTAATAGTGAGGTATGACATGTCTAGTTCATGAATATCATTAACCCGATGTTCTACAATAAAATCCGCTACGACTTGGCCTTTCATAGATTTCAATGGTTCATAGGCCAAGTCATATTCTATGAGTGCATAAGCCCACTTACCAATTCTACCACTCATAATTGGGTTATGCAACATGTATTTGATTACATCGGCTTGACCAGAAACAGTGCAATGACTAGACAGTAAATAACATCTACATTTGGTGCATGCATAAAACAAGCATAAGCATAATTTTTCAATAAAAGTGTACCTTGTTTCAGCATCCGCCAACCTTCGACTTAGGTATGTCACCACATGCTCCTTCCCCTCAGTGTCTTGTGTCAGAACAGCCCCAATAACCTTGTCTTCAGCTGCAATGTATAATCTGAATGGTGCTCCTACTTGCGGTGCTTTTATCACGGGAGCCGAAGACAAGTATTTTTTTAATGAGATCAAATGCTTCCTGCTGCTCTGCCCCCCAAGTGAATTCAGCATCATTCTTAAGCCGAAGGATAGGGGTGAAGGCATCAATCTTCCCGGCTAGGTTAGAAATAAACCTTCGTAAATAGTTCACCTTGCCGAGAAACCTCTGCACTTCGACCTTACAAGTCGGAGGTCCCACATTCCGAATAGACTTGATTCGGTCAGGGTCTATTTCTATACCATGTTCATGGATGACAAATCCTAAAAACTTACCAGCCGACACTCCAAAAGCACATTTACGTGGGTTCATTTTTAAACCATACCGACGCATTTTATCAAAGGCTTTGCGCAAATCGGCTATATGAGAACTAAACTTAGCCGATTTGACTACAATATCATCAATGTAGACTTCCACAGTGTTTCCTAACAACTCATGGAAAATCAGATTCATAGCCCTCTGATAAGTAGCACCAGCATTTTTAAGACCGAATGTCATGACAACCCATTCAAATAAACCAATAAAGCCTGGACATATAAAGGCCGTTTTAGACGCATCTTCTTCGGCCATGAAAATCTGATTATATCCGGCATTACCATCAAGAAAGCTAATAATTCTATTTCCTGATGCATTATTGATTAATGTGTCGGCTATGGGCATGGGATATTCATCTTTAGGAGTTGCTTTATTTAAATTACGAAAATCAATGCATACCCTAAGTTTACCTGACTCCTTCTTCTCCACCGGCACAATATTGGAGACCCACTCTGCGTATCTGCAAGGTCTAATAAAATTAGCTTCTAGCAGCCGGTGGATTTCGTCCTTGATTCGTGGGAGAAGATCTGGACGAAACGTTCTAGCTTTCTGCTTGAAAGGTCTGAAACCAGACTTAATGGGCAGCCGATGTTCGACAATCTCTCGGCTTAGTCCAGGCATTTCAGTGTAATTCCAAGCAAAACAATCTGAATATTCCTTCAATAGACCGATCATCTCATTTCTAGAATCGGTCTCCAGGGTCTTGTTTACAAAAGTCGGCCTTGGAGTTTTGCCATCTCCTATGTCAATCTCTCCCAAAGGATCGGCCGATGTAAACCCCTGTCCTAGTTTATCAAGATCTCTGAATTCTTCTATCATGTCCCCCACAGAGGAATCAGATGATCTTTGTGTGATGGTGGACTTTCCGGTCTCGGGGACCGGATCATCCGTAATACTATCTTTTCGCTGTGGTAGATGTTCGGTCTTAGAGTCCGAACTGTTCTGTGATAGATCAGACCATCCGGCTTTGAGGGCCGAATTGTCCGTGGTCAAAGACTCATGAACTTTGTGTGTATTCATCGTTTAAACTTTATTTAGGATTCAGCCGATTCTCCATCGGCTCTAGCATTACAGGAATGAAACCTTTCTTATCTATACTTATGAACTGATAATCAGAAAAATCTACCCCTGTGAGACATGTAGCAGTCTCATAAGTCCAGAGTACAGGGGCATCGGCCACAGCGATGCAGGCCGATACATCAGCATGTACTTGTTCTACTTCATCGCCTACCCATTGTATTAGCATTTGATGTAATGTAGAAGGTACACATTGATTGGCATGAATCCAATCTCTGCCTAGAATTAAACTGTAATTCCCTTCTACATCAGCGACGAAGAATGCAGCAGCAAGGGTCTTAGTCCCGATGGTTAATTCAACGGACGTGACTCCCCTGGCTTTAATCGAACTATCCCCAACACCGCTGAGGGTCATGTTGGTTTTGACAAGTTCGTCATCTTGTTTACCTAATTTTCTGTATAATGAATAAGGCATTAGATTTACAGCCGCCCCTCCATCCACCAACATCTTAGCAATCGGTATTCCATCAATGTGACCGCGCACGAAGAGCGGCTTTAAATGATTTACCGATTCCTTTGGTTTAGTAAAGGCGGCTTCTTTAGGACCAAAATCAAACTGGGCAGCAACGGGTTCATCGTCGCTAATGATAGTGCAATCGGAAGAAAATGTAATAATATTTACATCCATACCTGGGCGTTCTGGAGAAGCCTCGTAGTCGACCAGGTCTTCTCCTAGCAGGTCGTCCTCTTCCATGGATGTTGTCGTGTTGTTGGAGGCTTCCTGATGAACGGCGGACGGTCCGCGCGCAGGGGCCGGACGGTCCGCGCCTGGTGCAGGTTGTCCAGAGCCTTCCTGGTGAACGGCGGACAGTCCGCACGCGGGGGCCGGACGGTCCGCGCCTGGTGCAGGTTGACTTTCTATTTCTGTGGCCGTTTGTTTTTCCTCAACGGCCTTCGGTCTCCATTTCTTTTGTGGTGGCGGGTATAGCGGATGTGTGTCATTAAATGTCTTTTCCGCCTCCTTCTCCTGGCTCTCCTTTGCTCTTAGGCGCTGTAATTTTCTCTTTTGAGATCGTGTCAATCCCGCTGGGCACCATCGAGGCATGGAGTATTTTGGATCGGCTATTTTGATGGTAGTCGTATCCTTTTCAGTTGTGTTGGCCGATTCGCCGAAAATCATCGGCCCTTTATTGTCTCCCTGTATGACAACATCTGCGGTGCCTATCTTGATGGTGTCTTTTTTTGTTGTTCTTTGAACTGCCACAGGCATATGCCCCCCTGCCGGATTGGTCGGCCTAGGAGGCCGAGTAGTCCGGCAACCTTGTTGGGCCTGTGCCTGGCGACCGGATTCAGCGGTGCTCAATCGGTCTTGCACTGGCGGTGCCAACCTATCAAAAACGGATGTTTGGGGTGCCCCCCAGGCGGGGTATGGTGGCATCCCAAATGGATATGGTGGCATGCCCCACATTTGATTTGGGACATATGGTGGAGGTAAGTATGTGTATGGATATGGCATGGATGGATAAGGAGGTGGAGGGGTCCATGTCGGCATGTTGGGTCTCAATTGTACAATAGGACCCTTCATTTCTTCCGATTGGTGAGGTGGTCCAATCGGCCTGACCTGACGTTGCTCATGAATGGGTGAGCGGGGTCGCTTCGGTGGCCGGTCACTGGGGCCGGCCTTCTTTTTCACATATTTAGTCAACAATTGATCGAAAGTCGGGCCAGGCTTGATCAGCCGACCAGCTGCTTTAAATGTATTTGTTTTCCACGTACCTATCTCTGGTCGTCGTGGTTTGAAGGTACGTGGTCGCTGCGAGTCCTGAGCATGGCCGGACCGTCCGCCAGAGCTCTCCGGACCGTCCGGTGGGGTCCCGGACCGTCCGCGCCTACGTGCCGGACCGTCCGGGATACGCAGCACGGGTTCCTGTATCTGTCTCCCTGTCTGTGTTTGCCCCCCAGTACTGGAGGCTGTGATGGTCACCTTTAGGGTCTCCCCTCCATCGGGAGTCTTCTCGGCTACCACTTTCCTGCAAGAAACTTTATGATCCTCATTGGCCTTTTTTGCATTGCCGATGACTATTTCTTTGCCTTTGCCTTCATCGGCTGTGTTTGGCCGAGTCAGGACTTTCTTGCCCTCAAAGTCGATCATGTTCATTGGAAAGGGTTCCGTGTCCACCTGCATTTCCTGAAATTTCAATCGTCCTTCGTTAATGGCCGATTGAATCTGTCGACGGAATACATTACAATCATTAGTGGCATGAGAAAATGAGTTATGCCACTTGCAATATGCACGACGTTTTAGCTCGTCGGCGGATGGAACAGTGTGATTTATTTTAATGTTGCCATTTTTGAGTAGTTCGTCAAATATTTTATCACATTTACCAACATTAAATGTAAACTTAACCTCCTCTTGCCGTTTCTTTTGAACCGGCTGCAAGGAGGAACAAACCGAAGATTTGGCCTGTTTTGGCCAAACCATTTCAGCAGCATACACTTCTGCTGATTCGTCATCTGAGCTACTTTGGTCGTATTCTACTATATGTACGTTGTGACGCATTGTTTTAGCAGTTTCTTTGCTCCGGCTTTTGCAAGCCGAAGCTCTCTGGTGTAATTGTGCTAGTGTAAAGAATTGGATGCCTTCTAGTCTTTCTTTTAAATAATATCGCAGACCATTAAAAGCTAATCCTACTAGCTGTTTCTCTGCTAAATGAATTTGAAAGCATCGGTTTCTTGTATCTCGGAATCTCCGGATGTAATCATTAACCGATTCATCTTTTGTCTGTCGCAACGACGCTAAATCTACCAAATCCAATTCATAGTCACCGGAGAAAAAATGATCATGAAATTTTTGTTCTAAATCTCCCCATGATGAAATGGAATTAGGCGGTAAAGTGGCGTACCATGCAAACGCAGTTCCTGTTAAAGATAATGAAAACAAACGTATGCGAAATGCCTCTATGTCGGCCAACTCTCCTAATTGTGCTAAAAATTGGCCTATGTGTTCACGTGTGTTCTTTCCTTGATCACCCGAAAATTTTGTGAATTCGGGTATCCTGGTTCCCTGTGGGTATGGGTGGTGATCAAATCGGCTGTCATAGGGTTTCCGATATGATTGCCCCCCAGGGACCATGCTTACCCCGAGCTTATCTCGGAACGCCCCGGCTATTTCTTCCCTTACTATATCAATGGCAGCCGGTGCGAGACCACCGGCTCTCTGGTCAAACATAGGTGGGATTGGCTGGATATTAGCATGTTGTCTTTCCCCCCATTGGTTTGAGTTACGTGGTGCATTTCCATTTGCTCTATATGGCTCATACGTTTGATCGTTTCTTTCCGGCCTTCCAGGTGGGGCCGGAAAGCTTTCCTGGGCTTTGGATCCTGAATTAGTGGGCTGGTGCATTGCATAGTGTGATGGGAAGTGTTGCTGGGACGGGCGAGGATTCATGTAATAATCCTCTTCAAAAGACTTATGCGCGGACTGTCCGGATACGTACCCGGACTGTCCGTGGTCATATGCGGACCGTCCGTCATTGTATGCGGACCGTCCGGCTAGGTAGTTTGGGTTCTGTGTCATATGTGGTGGCTCGGGCGCATATCTAGGTAACTCATTAAAAATAGGCCCGACTGTTGTTGGCCCGGATGGTCCGCGCTCACGTGCGGACGGTCCGGGCATGTGCAGATCGGCTGGTTTGCTGCCGATTTGCGGTTGCTTAGGGTACGTGTCCATCGGCATCCCATAAAGGGGTTGTGACTAGTCGTGACAACCTGTAGCCGATGTGTTACGCGCGTTATCTCCTAACTCAACCTCGTGCGAAGGAAAATTTGCGGTACTAGATTTATCGAATGCACGTACTAGTCTCTTAAGATCGCTTTGCATACCCCCTATGATGTTCTGCATTTGTTCACGCTGATCTTCTACATAATTTCTAAGAGATTGCAGATCGTTGGTATTACTTACATTGGGGATATCTGGCGTGGGTTGGAGCGAAGCCGGATCCGTCGCCCGATGTCGGACGACCTTGTTGTTCCTGTCCACCTTGAAGTTGGCCAAGAACTTTGCTTTCGCCTCCTGGATCATCCGCTCCTTGTGCTCCTCGAACTGGAGCTGCTCGTCAGCCGGCAAGGTTTCCCAAGTCGGCTCTATGATGTTGTTTAGAGAAATATCAGAGCTATCCTTTGAACCGGCCATTGAGGGCCGATCTGATGAGCTTAGATGTGTTGTCCCCAGCGGAGTCGCCAAAAAGTATGTTGACGCCTTTTCGGAGCGCCAAACACTCAACAAGAACCGTGGCGGTGCCCTCTGCACAGGGGCGGACGGTCCGCGCGCGGGGCCGGACGGTCCGCGGCCTGGTGCGAGGCGCGGTGGTACTCTCTGCGCAGGGGCGGACTGTCCGCGGCCTGGGGCCGGACGGTCCGCGACCTGGTGCGCGGCTGGGGCTCCTGCTTGACGGCCGGACGGTCCGCGCCCTGGGGCCGGACGGTCCGCGCGTACGCAGGGACGGCGGAGGATCGCCGACGGCGCCTGGATCTCGCTCCCGGGAGGGACCCCGTCGGGGAGTAGAGATCCTAGGTTGTGTCTAGGCTCGGGCAAGCCGACCTAGACTCCTCTAATCGACGTAGAGTCGAGGAGAGGCGGAGAATTTGGAGATTGGAAGACTAAACCTAAACTAGACTAGAACTACTCCTAAGATAAAATGCGAAATAGAAGTTGTATTGATTCGATTGATGATTACAAATCGGCCGTAGACCTCTCTATTTATAGAGGAGGGGGGCTGGACCCTTTCCAAACTAATTTCCGAGCTTATCCCCTGATTTTAGCTAACAACCGTAGCACAAAACTCGGAACCCTAATCTGTTCTGCGCACGCGCGGACCGTCCGGCCCACAGGCGCGGACTGTCCGGACCGCGGACCGTCCGGCCTCAGGGCCGGACCGTCCGCGCACTCATTTTTCGTTCGAACAGCTGTGCTAATCGGGATCATCTCCAGCAGATCTCATGTCTCATCTTGTATCATATTTTATATTTTAAACTTCCCTATATAAATAGTGTCAATCTGTGTATGATTTGAGGTTAAAGTAGGATATAAGGTGGGAACGATATCATCCCCTCGTTTTTTTTATCACGCTAGCACCAAAAATTGCTCCGGTGTTCATCTCGTTCTGTATTACTCTCATCCAAGCACTATAAAAAAATATGGCCATTCACTTTTATCCCTCTATATACATCCAACTAAACAAACTCCTACAATACTGTATACCCTATTTTAAGGATCAACCTACAGAATATGTAGTGTCGTTAATTATTGGATGCCTGATGAGCGACGAGATGAGGTTGAACACGTAGCGTGCAAAACACGCACGTGGATTAGGTACATAGATCGCTCGTCCTAATTATTTTGCTAAGGGTCGAGATCCAAACTGTGCGTGCGCATGTGAACAGAGAGGGCTAACTGGTGACACGCGCGAGCATCACATCACACCATGCATGTGTGGCCCCGCAGATGAAGGCAGGAAGTCTGCAGCGTCCACATTGATCCGAGAGAAGACGAAGGGCAAACTTTACCTGCTGCTCGATTCTTTATCACGTGTTTAAAACTTCAAATGGATAGGGATCGTGATCGTGAGTCACGCCACGTACGTACGGCTACTGCAGCCAACTTATTGCGGCTGGCGCGCTTGTCTCTCCATCATCGCTATTTAGGCTAGTCTATCTAAAGTTTACTAAAAAAATATTGTTTTACATTATTCTGCATCGTGGATTTAGACGGTACTGTTCGCAGAGTAGAATTTAAATATGGATATAGGTAAGATGTTGGAGATAGCCTTAGATACAGTAGCTCTGATTTCTCTCGGTTGTGTGTCTCTACTGCTAGAAAACATTAGTTTTCACTGTTTTTGCTGTTGTCATATATCAATATTTTTTTTTTTGCAAAGAATCCCTTATTTTTTTCTTTATAATCAACAACGTACGTTGAGGGCCATCGTCTTTCGAATGTCCTCAAAAACACGGCTAATTATTTGTTATCAGCATATTGCTAAGTGTTACAGGAGCATCGGAATCAGAATAGTTTCGGCGCAGAATGGTGGAAGCGCAACGAAGTTAGCTTCATCACAACGATGTAGGAAGACGATACAAGGAGAATGTGTTATCCAAGTTGATAGAAGCAAATGACAATGTTGTCCATATGATATTTGTAAACTTTATGTGTAATCTATGAGGGCATGAATGTAATATCATACGAAGATGTACGACTCCTTATAAATAGATGAACAGTGCCATGCATAAAGTACCTTTTTGGTGGACGGTACAATTGCTCTGTAATTCTCTCTCTAAGGTATCTCTGTTGTAATTCTTTCTACAACTGCCGAAGGTACACTTGTAAATAAATTTAAGTTAAAAGAAATATATCAAGAAGATATCTTGATCAATTATTATATTTGAACTCTTTTGTATTCCTTGTACGTTTATGTATTCACTTAATGATTACCTTCGTTACCGAAGGAGTTATCTCGAAGAAGTTAACTCCTTCGAGATGAAGATTATCTATTCTTTTAATATTGTGTTGCATTATGTCTTGATTATGTTTAGCGATCGAAAACAAGTGACCAACAGTGTGGCCCAATTATCACCATCCCATTTCTCTCCCCACTTTTGTAAAAAAACTTCATATAATCAACCATGGTCTAAGCCTCACTCATTTTAGCTTTCCTTGCTTTTGCAAAGAACCCCAATATATTTCTTTGTAATCAAACTATGATTCAAGTTGTAGTAAGGCACGCACATTGTACTAGCTATTTGTATGGCCCTCTTCTCGCACGATATTTTTTGGAGCTTCATCAGCTAGCAGTTTTGCTGGTTTCTCGAGAATGCTCTCAGACATATAAAACCAACCACAACGATAATCCATATAGACGTTAGACGTTACGAGGAAAAAGAACCACATCTCGCAGATATGCTCCCATATGTAGAACTAGCAAACCATTTACAACATTTAGGTACATCAACATCTATAGTTGGGCCTCCTGGCCTTATACACAACATCCATAGAAAGTAACACCAAAGTAACACCATCTTTTAGAAGAGTTCCGGATAAAATTACCAATGCAGAGGGTATGGTTACCAGGCCAAGGCCACCCTTGAGAGAGGCAAGATTTATTAATTATCAGATACCAGCACATTAGCTGAGCTTCCATGTTATTCTTAACCATATTTTAAAATATCAGAAGATCAGCTTGACACAGCGAGAACTGCAAGCTATAGCTAAAGAACAAAGCACATATTATATAATAAGTGGCATACGCTTCCTTTTGTCTTCATAACAACATAAGTAATCGTTGGCACCTTTTTGGACCAAACACTAATGATCCCTAGATCCCGTTCGTGGGGAACGAGACCTTGGGGAACCTCTCTACAATGGAGACGAATAACACTACCTGCAATGTAGTCTTGAACTCCACCTACCCTTCTAGGGTCAAACAACAATGAACCCTAAGGCCTCCACGTGATGTGTGCAAGGACCTTGGGTTTGGCTCTGTGAGGTGCAGGACGGTCCATGATAGGTCATCGAACCGACCACGGTAGGTCGCTGGACCATTCACGACAACGTAGAGAGCTCTCAGGTGAACCTAGATCTCGCTCCCTAGGAGGGACCTCGTCAGGGTAGGATTCTAGGGTCGGCAAGCCACCCAAAATGCCTCTGGATAGCATAGAATCGAATAGATGTTATGATTGATATTTGGGAAGCTACAACTAAATTTATGCTACACCTACTCCTAAAACACGAATGATAAATATGGTAAATAGATTGGTCTGATTAGAATGTGTTCGGGGTTCTAATCGGCCATACCCCTTTATATTTATAGGGGGAGGTCTAGAGTTGTTAATAGACGAGATCCAACAGATTCCCACCGATAGGTTAGGATAACCATGCATGGGATGAGTGCTCTCGGTTGAGTTAATCTGCTTGTGGATCGTTCGACCGTGCCTAGGTGCATGTTGATCAACACATGCCCCCTACCTTTTAGTAGAGCCTGGCAAACCAAAAGCACCTAGTACTACCAACCTCTTTTAGGAAACAATAAATTCTGCAACATGTCTTGTTCTTGGAATATGAACTCTAACTTGATGTAATTCATCGGCTCTTATGATCAGATAATATAACTATTTGATATAACTCTAATGCACAAAGGTTGTATAAGATTGCATCCCCTTTAGCCATAGCTACCTAATCAACATGTCAATATGCAAAAACTTATGGTGCCCCCAGTCCGAATAAGCAAACGGATTAGGCAAGTAATACAGATTCATCGTCGTACCACCCTACACTTGAGTAAGACAACACATCAGTGATGAGTAGACTAGAAAGTACAATGTGAAAGGGAAATAGGGTCAAACCTTTTCCTAAATGATTTTGGTGGTTGAAATGCCCAACACAAATAATTGGACTAACTAGTTTGCTCTAGATTATATATTCTACAGGTGTTAAAGGTTCAACACAAACCAATAAAAAGGTCAAGTTAGGGTTCAAAAGAAAGGAGCAAAAGAAACCGAAGAGAACCCTGGTCCTGGCGCACCAGACTATCCGGTGCGCCACCGGACAGTGTCTGGTGCGCCACGGGCGATTGACTCAAACTCTTCACCTTCGGGTTTCTGGAGAGCTGCTCCGCTGTAATTCACCGGACTGTCCGGTGTGCCACCGGACTGTTCGGTGTGCCAGGGAGCAACGGCTATCGAGCGCAATGGTCAACTCCAACGGTCGCCTGCAAAAGTGAACAGTGAGCGGACAGTTCGCGTAGAGTCAGAGCAGCGCCAGAAGGCGCACTAGACAGTGAACAGTGACTGTCCGGTGCGGCACCAGACAGTCCGGTGCCCCAAGATGTCAGAGCTCCAACGGTTGAAACCATCAGAACCCTAACGGTTGGGTGACGTAGCTGGCACACCAGACAGTGTCCGGTGGCACACCGGACTATCCGGTGTGCCCATCGACAGACAGCCTCCCCAACGGTTGAATTGGTGGTTGGGGCTATAAATACCCCCCAACCACCACCACTCCAAGCATCCAAGTTTTTTAGACATCTCATTCAATACAAGAGCTAGTGCAATCAATACAAGACACAATTCAAAAGAATCAAAGCCTCTCCAAGTCCTAAATACACTCCAAACACCTAGTGACTAGAGAGAGAGTTTTGCTCGTATTCTTTGAGCTCTTGTTCTTGGATCACTTTCTTCTTCCTCTTTCTTGTTCTTCAAAGCACTTGTAATCAAAGCAAGAGACACCAATTGTGTGGTGGTCCTTGTGGGGTCTAAGTGACCTATTTGATTAAGAAGAAAGCTCACTCGGTCTAGGTGACCGTTTGAGAGAGGGAAAGGGTTGAAAGAGACCCGGTCTTTGTGACCACCTCAACGGGGATTAGGTTCTGTAGAACCGAACCTCGGTAAAACAAATCACCGTGTCATCCGCTATATTTCTTTGGTTGATTTGTTTTCCCTCTCTTTCGGACTCGGATTTATTTCTAACGCTAACCGCGGCTTGTAGTTGTGTTTAAAGTTGTAAATTTCAGTTTTCGCTTATCCACCTCCTCTCTAGGCGACTTTCAATTGGTATCAGAATCCGGTACTTCATTAGAGTCTAACCACTTGAAGTGATGTCGGGAGGATCCGCCAAGAGGGAGATGGAAACGGACACAAGTAGCGGGAAGGCTCCATCAAAGGAGTCCAGCGCCAAAGGAAGGGAGGACTCACCTCCCTGCGTCAAGTCACACCGGAGTGGCGACAAGAAGAAGAAAATGAAGAAAGTGGTCTACTACGAGACCGATTCTTTGTCGCCCTCCACCTCTGGCTCCGACGCACCGTCCGTCACTTCTAAGCGCCATGACCGCAACAAGTTTAGTAAGATCCCCTTATGCTATCCCCGCATTTCCAAACGCACTCCTTTACTTTCCATCCCATTAGGCAAACCACCAGTTTTTTACGGTGAAGATTATTGTATGTGGAGTGATAAAATAAGGCATCATCTAATCTCACTCCACACTAGCATTTGGGACATTGTTGAGTTTGGAGCGCAGGTATCATCCGTGGTGGATGAAGGATATGACTTGGACGAGGTTGCCCAAATCCGGCACTTCAACTCCCAAGCCACTACTATACTCCTCGCCTCTCTATGTCGAGAGGAGTATAATAAGGTGCAAGGGTTGAAGAGCGCCAAGGAGATTTGGGACGTGCATAAGACCGCGTACGAAGGGGATGAGGTGACCAAGATCACCAAGCGGGAAACGATCGAGGGAGAGCTCGTTCAATTCATCCTCAACCAAGGAGAGGAGCCACAAGCAATGTACAACCGACTTAAAACCTTGGTCAACCAAGTGCGCAACCTCGGGAGCACCAAACAAGATGACCATGAAATGGTCAAGGTTATTCTAAGATCACTTGTTTTTTATAATCCTACACAAGTTCAATTAATTCGTGGTGATCCTAGATATAAGCTAATGTCTCCTGAGGAGGTTATAGGAAAGTTTGTGAGCTTTGAGTTGATGATCAAAGGCTCCAAACAAATCGTCGAACAAGGCGGCACCTCCACACCCGAGGTGCAACCCGTCGCATTCAAAGCGACGGAAGAAAAGAAAGAAGAGTCTACATCAAGTAGGCTCCCCATCGACGCCTCCAAGCTCGACAACGAGGAAATGGTGCTCATCATCAAGAGCTTCCACCAATTCCTCAAGCAAAGGAGAGGGAAGGATTGTAAACCCCGCTCCAAGAAAGTATGCTACAAATGTGGTAAGCCCGGTCACTTTATTGCTAGATATCCTATATCTAGTGATAGTGACAGGGACAACGACAAGAGGGGGAAGAAGAAGGAGAAGAAGAGATATTACAAGAAGAAGGGTGGTGATGCCCACGTGTGTTGGGAATGGGATTCCGACGAAAGCACCACCGACTCCTCCTCTGATGAGGACGCCGCCAACATCACCATCAACAAGGGCCTCCTCTTCCCCAACGTCGGCCACAAGTGCCTCATGGCAAAGGACGGCAAAACGAAGAAGGTAAAATCTAGAGCCTCCACTAAATATACAACATCTAGTGATGAGGGTAGCTCTAGTGAAGATGAAGATGATTTGCTTGCTCTTTTTGCCAACTTAAACATGCAACAAAAAGAAAAATTGAATGAATTGATAGGTGCCATTCATGAGAAGGATGAACTCTTGGATAGCCAAGAGGAATTCCTTATTAAGGAAAATAAGAAGCATGTTAAAGTAAAGAATGCTTATGCTCAGGAAGTAGAAAAGAATGAAAATTTTACTAAGGAGCTTAGCATTTGCCATGACACCATTTCCAGCCTTAGGAATGAGAACGGTAATTTACTTGCTAAGGTTGAAAAATCAAATGTTTGTCATGATTCAATTGTCAATCTTAAAAATGATAATGCTAGTTTGATTGCTAAGATTGATAAATTGAATGAATTAATTTCTAGCCTTAAAATTGAAAATGCTAGTTTAATTTCAAAGGCTAAAGATTTAAATGTTTGCAATGCTTCTATTTCCAATTTTAGAGATGAGAATGCTATTTTACATGCTAAGATTGATGAACTAAATGTTTGCAAACCCTCTACATCCACTATTGATCATGTGTCTATTTGCATGAGATGTAGAGACATTGATGTTGATGCTATTCATGATCACCTAGCTTTAATTAAAGAACAAAATGATCACATAGCTCAACTAACTGCTAGAATTAATGAGCATGAGATAGAAAATGAAAAATTTAAATTTGCTAGAAGCATGCTCTATAATGGGAGACGCCCTAGCATCAAGGATGGCATTGGTTTCCAATAGGGAAGCAATGTCAAACTTAATGCCCCTAAAAGATTGTCTAATTTTGTTAAGGGCAAAGCTCCCATGGCTTAGGATAACGAGGGTTACATTTTATATCCTGCTGGTTATCCTGAGCATAAGATTAGGAGAATTCATGCAAAGAAGTATCATTCTGCTTCTCACCATACATTTATGTATAATAATGAGGCATCCAGCTCTAGGCATTCTACTCATGTTAAAATGCCTAAAAAGAAATATCCTTTTGCATCAAATCAGCCTTATATTTCATTTAAGACTTTTGATGCATCCTATGTGCTTACTAACAAATCAGGCAAAGTAGTTGCTAAATATGTTGGGGGCAAACACAAGGGCTCCAAGACTTGTGTTTGGGTACCCAAGGTGTTTGTTTCTAATGTGAAAGGACCCAAGACCGTTTGGGTACCTAAGAACAAGGCCTAAACTTGTTTTGTAGGTTTATGCATCCGGGGGCTCAAGTTGGATAATTGATAGCGGATGCACAAACCACATGACAGGGGAGAAAAGAATGTTCTCCTCCTACGAGAAAAACAAAGATCTCCAAAGAGCTATCACATTCGGGGATGGAAATCAAGGTTTGGTCAAAGGACTTGGTAAAATTGCTATATCACCTGACCACTCCATTTCTAATGTTTTTCTTGTAGATTCTTTAGATTATAACTTGCTTTCAGTTTCACAATTATGCAAAATGGGTTACAACTGTCTTTTTACAGATTTAGGTGTTACTGTCTTTAGAAGAAGTGATGCTTCAGTAGCATTTAAGGGAGTATTAGAGGGTCAGCTATACTTAGTTGATTTTAATAGAGCTAAACTCGATACTTGCTTAATTGCTAAGACTAATATGGGATGGCTCTAGCATCGCCGACTAGCCCATGTTGGGATGAAGAATCTTCACAAGCTTCTAAAGGGAGAACATATTTTGGGACTAACTAATGCTCACTTTCAGAAAGACAGGGTTTGTAGTGCATGTCAAGCAGAAAAGCAAGTTGGCTCCCATCATCCACACAAGAACATCATGATGACCGACAGGCCGCTTGAGCTACTCCACATGGATTTATTCGGCCCGATCGCTTACATAAGCATTGGCGGGAGTAAGTATTGTCTTGTAATTGTGGATGATTATTCTCGCTTCACTTGGGTGTTCTTTTTGCAGGAAAAATCACAAACCCAAGAGACCTTAAAGGGATTCTTGAGACGGGCTCAAAATGAGTTCGGATTAAGGATCAAGAAAATAAGAAGCGACAACGGGACGAAGTTCAAGAACTCCCAAATTGAATGCTTTCTTGAGGAGGAGGGCATCAAGCATGAGTTCTCTTCTCCCTACACTCCTCCGCAAAATGGTGTAGTGGAGAAGAAGAATAGAACTCTATTAGACATGGCGAGGACCATGCTTGATGAGTACAAGACTCCGGACCGGTTTTGGGCTCAGGCGATTAACACCTCTTGCTACTCCATCAATCGGTTATATCTTCACTGAATCCTCAAAAGACATCATATGAACTCCTCACCGATAAAAAGCCCAATGTTTCATATTTTAGAGTCTTTGGTAGCAAATGCTTTATTCTTGTTAAAAGAGGTAGAAAATCTAAATTTGCTCCTAAGGCTGTAGAAGGCTTATTACTTGGTTATGACTCAAACACAAAGGCATATAGAGTCTTTAACAAGTCCACTGGACTAGTTGAAGTTTCTTGTGACATTGTGTTTGATGAAACTAATGGCTCTCAAGTAGAGCAAGTTGATCTTGATGAGCTAGATGATGAAGAGGCTCCATGCGTCGCGCCAAGGAACATGTCCATTGGGGATGTGTGTCCTAAGGAATCCGAAGAGCCCACTCAAGCTCAATATCAACCATCATCTTCCATGCAAGCATCTCCACCAACCCAAGATGAGGATCAAGCTCAAGATGATGAAAATGAAGATCAAGAGGATGAGCCACCTCAAGAGGAGGACAATGATCAAGGGGAGATGATAATGATCAAGACAAGGAAGATGATCAAGAAGTACAGGGTCAAAGACCGCCACACCCAAGAGTCCATCAAGCGATTCAAAGAGATCACCCTGTGAACTCCATCCTCAGCGACATTCATAAGGGGGTAACAACTCGATCTTGAGTCGCTCATTTTTGTGAACATTACTCTTTTGTTTCCTCTATTGAGCCATATAGGGTAGAGGATGCACTAAGAGACTCGGATTGGGTGTTGGCAATGCAAGAGGAGCTCAACAACTTCATGAGGAATGAGGTATGGCATTTAGTTCCACATCCTAACCAAAATGTTGTAGGAACCAAGTGGGTATTCCGCAACAAGCAGGATGAGCATGGTGTGGTGACAAGGAACAAAGCCTGACTTGTGGCCAAGAGATATTCACAAGTCGAAGGTTTGGATTTCGGTGAAACCTATGCACCCGTAGCTAGGCTTGAGTCAATTCGTATATTACTTGCCTATGCTACTTACTATGGCTTTAAGCTTTACCAAATGGACGTGAAAAGTGCCTTCCTCAATGGACCAATCAAGGAAGAGATCTATGTTGAGCAACCTTCTGGCTTTGAAGATAGTGAGTACCCTAACCATGTTTATAAACTCTCTAAGGCGCTTTATGGGCTCAAACAAGCCCCAAGAGCATGGTGTGAATGCCTAAGAGATTTTCTTATCACTAATGGCTTCAAAGTCGGAAAAGTCGATCCTACTCTCTTTACTAAAACTATTGCAAATGATTTGTTTGTATGCCAAATTTATGTTGATGATATCATATTTGGGTCTACTAACAAATCAACTTGTGAAGAGTTTAGTAGGATCATGATTCAAAAATTCGAGATGTCTATGATGGGGGAGTTGAAGTATTTCCTAGGATTTCAAGTGAAGCAACTCCAAGAGGGCACCTTCATCAGCCAAACCAAGTACATTCAAGATATACTTACCAAGTTTGGAATGAAGGATGCCAAGCCCATCAAGACACCCATGGGAACAAATGGGCATCTCGACCTCGACACGGGAGGTAAATCCGTAGATCAAAAGGTATACCGGTGGATGATAGGATCGCTACTCTATTTATGTGCATCTCGACCGGATATTATGCTTTCTGTATGCATGTGTGCAAGGTTCCAAGCCGATCCTAAGGAAGTTCACCTTAGGGCCGTGAAAAGAATCATGCGATATTTAGTTTATACACCTAAGTTTGGTCTTTGGTACCCCAAGGGATCCACCTTTGATTTAATATGTTATTTAGATGCTGATTGGGTAGGGTGTAAAATTGATAGAAAGAGCACATCAGGGACTTGTCAGTTTTTGGGAAGATCCCTGGTGTCTTGGGCTTCAAAGAAACAAAATTCAGTAGCTCTTTCTACCGCCAAAGCCGAGTATATTGCCGCAGGCCATTGTTGCGCACAATTGCTTTGGATGAGGCAAACCCTCAGGGACTATGGCTACAAATTGAGCAAAGTCCCTCTCCTATGTGACGATGAGAGTGCAATCCGCATGGCGGATAATCCCGTTGAACACAGCCGCACTAAGCACATAGCCATTCGGTATCACTTTTTGAGGGATCACCAACAAAGGGGGGATATCGAGATTGCCTATGTTAGCACAAAAGAACAATTAGCCAATGTCTTTACCAAACCTTTAGATGAGAAAACCTTTACCAAACTTAGAAATGAGCTAAATATACTTGATTCTCGGAACTTTGATTGAAACTTTGCACACGTAGCTCATTTGTATACCTTTGATCATATATCTTTCATTTGCTACGACTAATGTGTTTCCAAGTGTATTTTTATAAGTCGTAGATTGAAAGGGAAATGGAGTCTTCGGCGAAGACAAGGCTTCCACTCCACTCTATCGGTATTATTTACACTTCGCCGTCACTCCACACCGTTCTCCACTATGGTATAATCTTCACTCATGTTTATTTGTACCATTGGGGGAGAAAGTAAAAAGGGCTCTCAGACGACTCCGTTTTTGGCAATTCATGCCAAAGGGGGAGAGAATATTAGCCCAAAGCAAAAAGGACAGCACCACCACCAATTTCAAATTGTTCGAAACAAAGTTTTCAATTGGTATCCATATTTCAAATTGATATATTTAAAGGAGGATTTTTTTCAATTGGTATCTAAAATCTTTTTCGTATTAGTAAAACCCTCTTGAACACTAAGAGGAGAATTTCATCCAAAGGGGGTTTTGTTTAAGTCAAATGAAAAGCATTTGAAACAGGGGGAGAAGAATTTCAAATCTTGAAAATGCTTCTCGAAATCTTATTCATGTACCTTTGACTATTTACAAAAAGACTTTGAAAAGATTTTCCAAAAGAATTTGCAAAAACAAAACAAGTGGTGCAAATGTGGTCCAAAATGTTAAAAGAAAGAAAGCAATCCATGCATATCTAGTGAAAGTATAAATTGGTTTAATTCCAAGCAACTTTTGCACTTACCTTATGCAAACTAGTTCAATTCTGCACTTATATATTTGCTTTGGATAGTGTTGGCATCAATCACCAAAAAGGGGGAGATTGAAAGGGAAATAGGGTCAAACCTTTTCCTAAATGATTTTGGTGGTTGAAATGCCCAACACAAATAATTGGACTAACTAGTTTGCTCTAGATTATATATTCTACAGGTGCTAAAGATTCAACACAAACCAATAAAAAGGTCAAGTTAGGGTTCAAAATAAAGGAGCAAAAGAAACCGAAGAGAACTCTGGTCTAGCGCACCGGACAGTGTTCCGTGCACGTCCGGACAGTGTCCGGTGCACCAGGGGCGATTGACTCAAACTCTTCACCTTTGAGTTTCTCGAGAGCCGCTCCGCTATAATTCACCGGACTGTCCGGTGTGCCACTCGACTGTCCGGTGTGCCACCGGACTGTTCGGTGTGCCAGCGGAGCAATGGCTATCGAGCGCAACGGTCAACTCCAACAGTCGCCTACAAAAGTGAACAGTGTGCGGACAGTTCACGCAGAGTCAGAGCAGCGCCAGAAGACGCACCGGACAGTGAACAGTGACTGTCCGGTGCGGCACCGGACTGTCCGGTGCCCCAAGATGTCAGAGCTCCAACGGTCGAAACCGTCAGAACCCTGACGATTGGGTGACGTGGCTGGCGCACCGGACAGTGTCCGGTGGCGTACCGGACTGTCCGGTGCGCCCATCGACAGACAGCCTCCCCAACGGTTGAATTGGTGGTTGGGGCTATAAATACCCCCAACCACCACCACTCCAAGCATCCAAGTTTTTCAGACATCTCATTCAATACATGTTGGGGCCATGCTTCGTTGCGCCGAAGGTCTTACACGAAGAAGCAGCTTCGGCTGAAGTTGTCCCCAGGAGATGGCCGAAGGTTCCTTTTCATGGAGCTTCGGCATTACAAACCGACATAGAGATAGAATGACCTTTTTATCCATAAAGGTCTGAGTCAATGTTGTAAACTTTTGTAAGGGGCATAATTGTAATTCGTCACAGGCTGTGTCCTGTGTCTATAAATAGATGAACAGTACCCCCGTACTGTTCACGCGAGCCTGTCATTTGCTTTCGCATCACACTTGTATTTTTGCCTTCCTCAGGACCGAAGGTACATTTGTAACTTGAAGTCATTTATATTCATCCATGATAATAAAAATAGAGATGATTCTATGATAATATTTAAATGTTTATTTTATATCTCATGATTTGTATGAATACTTCGTTGCTTAATGTTGTACTCACGAAGGTACATCTTACGTAACCTTCGTCCGAAATTCATTATATCCTGAAGGGGTATAATGTTTTGAAGGACGAAGGACTTTAACACTTAACATTTTCTATGTTGCCTTGTTCTTAACTCTTAGCATTTGAGAACAAGCCCCCAACATTGGCGCCCACCTCCGGTGAACTCACTTCCACTTTTCTGAGCTGATGGCTTCGTTCAACAATCAAGCTGGAGCTGCTTCGGCTTCGAAGCTGGTGCTCCCGATAACAGGCGGTTCTTGCTCAGAGCCGGCTAACAAGAAGCAGAAGAAGGAGGCTCAGAGAAGGGTGCAGCATGTTGGAGTGCAGGGACCCTTCATCAAGTCAAAATGGTCCCACATTCCAATTACTTTCTCTCAGGAAGACCTTCAGCTTAAGGATTATCCTCACAATGATGCCATGGTTATCTCTTGCGTGATCAAAGGATTTCTGGTCCACAATGTCTTAGTTGATACAGGCAGTGCAGCTGATATTATATTTGCTAAGGCCTTCAGACAAATGCAAGAGCCCGAAGACAAGATCCATGATGCTACGCACCCTCTTTGTGGCTTCGGAGGGCGACAGATTGTAGCACTTGGGAAGATTACCATGCCGGTAACCTTCGGATTTGTTAACAACACAAGGACTGAGCAAATTGTGTTTGATATTGTTGACATGGAGTATCCTTACAATGCTATCATTGGTCGCGGTACTCTCAATGCCTTCGAAGCAATTCTTCACCCAGCTTATCTCTGCATGAAGATACCTTCGGACCAAGGGCCTATTGCTATTCATGGAAGCCAGGAAGCTGCTAGAAGGGCCGAAGGAAGCTGGACTGACTCCAAAGCAATCCATAACATAGATGGAGCTGAAGCTTGTGAACAGTACAAATACAGAAGGGAGAAAGCAGCTTCAGCAGATCAGCCGAAGCCCATGCTATTGTGTGAGGACATAGCGGAGCAGAAGGTGCTGTTGGGCTCGCAATTATCTGAAGACCAAGAGAAAACCTTGATAAGGTTTTTGTTCAACAACAAAGATGTTTTTGCATGGTCAGCTAATGATCTCTGTGGAGTAAATCGGGATGTTATTGAACATTCGCTCAATGTTGACCCATCCTTCAGACCCCGAAAGCAGAGGCTTCGGAAAATGTCGGATGACAAGGCCGAAGGGGCTCGCAATGAAGTAAAAAGACTCCTCAGTGCAGGAGTTATCAGAGAAGTAAAGTATCCAGAGTGGCTAGCTAACACTGTTATGGTGAAGAAGGCCAATGGCAAGTGGAGAATGTGTATCGATTTCACAGATCTCAACAAGGCTTGTCCGAAGGACGAATTCCCGCTGCCAAGGATAGACTCTTTAGTCGATGCAGCAGCTTCTTCAGAGCTCATGAGTCTCCTGGACTGCTACTCAGGCTATCATCAAATCTGGATGAAGAAGGAAGATGAGCCGAAGACTAGCTTCATAACCCCAAGTGGCACATATTGCTATCTTCGAATGCCTGAGGGGCTCAAAAATGCTGGAGGAAGTTTCAGCAGAATGACTGCGAAGGTCCTCCAGTCCCAGATAGGCAGAAATGTGTTGACTTCTGTCGATGACATCATTGTAAAAAGCACGAAGCAGGAAAATCATATTGCTGATCTGCAGGAGACCTTCGCCAGTTTCAGACAAGCTGGTCTGAAGCTGAATCCAGAAAAATGTGTCTTCGGAGTAAAGAAGGGGAAATTTCTTGGATGCTTGGTTTCAACAAAGGGAATCGAAGCTAATCCAAATAAAATTGAAGCTATACTTCGAATGGAGCCACCAACTACAAGAAAGGGGGCCCAAAGATTGACAGGAAGGCTGGCATCTCTCAACAGATTTATATCCAGATCAGCAGAAAGAAATTTACCATTCTTCGAGGTGCTGAAGTCAGCTGAAGTCTTTCAATGGGGACCAAGCCAACAAAAAGCCTTCGAAGAGCTGAAACAATATTTGATAGACCTAACAACATTAACTCCGCCAACACCAGGGGATCCTCTGTTGTTATATGTGGCAGCTTCGCACTCAGCAGTAAGTGCGGCACTTGTCCAGGAGAAGTTTGATGGCCAAGTCAAGAAGCAGGTCCCAGTATATTTTGTATCTGAAGTCCTCAGTATATCAAAGAAAAATTATACAGAGCTGGAGAAGGTATTATATGCCGTTTTAATGGCATCCAGGAAGCTTCGGCATTATTTTCAGGCATACAATATTATTGTTCCTTCTTCGCAGCCGTTGAAGGATATCATGAGAAATAGAGAAGCTACTGGACGGATTGGAAAATGGGCTGCAGAGCTCAATGAATTTTACATTGATTATGTGCATAGATCCTCGATCCAGTCTCAAGCATTGGCAGATTTCATTGCCGACTGGACGCCAGGGGCTCAGGATGAAGAAGCAAATAAAGATGCCGAAGTGTGGACAGTGTTTTGTGATGGCTCTTGGGGAACCTTCGGAGCAGGTGCAGCCGCTGTGTTGGTCTCACCATCCAAGGTTAAAACTTGTTATGCAGCAAGACTTGATTTCAGCTGTACAAACAATATTACTGAGTACGAAGCCCTGCTCCTGGGCCTTCGGAAATTAAAGGCGATGGGAATCAGAAGGGCGATTCTTAAAACTGATTCCCAGGTCGTTTCAGGTCATATTGACAAAAGTTGCAAGGCTAAAGATCCGAAGCTTGAAAAATATCTAGACACGGTCCGAAGGATCGAAGCCTCCTTCGAAGGATTTTCTGTCAAGAATATCCCTCGAGGACAAAATGAGCATGCTGATTTGCTAGCCAAGTCTGCAGCACAGGGGCTGCCGTTACCTTCGGATGTGTTCTTCGAAACAATAAAGGCACCTTCAGTGGAGCTCCTCGAAAGAGCAGTCCTCAACATATCTCCTGTTTACAGCGAAGATTGGAGAACTGAAATCATCTCTTATCTTCAGGGTAACTTCCTATCAGATGACGAAGCTTATAATAAAAGGATAGAGGCAAGAGCTCGTCCGTATGTCATGATAGAAGGGGAGTTATATAAGCATGGAGTTTGTGCTCCGCTGCTCAAGTGTCTATCTAGAACCGAAGGTATAGAGTTGATGAAAGAAATACATGCAGGCCTGTGTGGATCCCACATTGGATCTAGGCCGTTACTTGGAAAAGTCTTCCGCCAAGGGTTTTATTGGCCGAAGGCAGCTTCGGATGCAGCGGAGTTAGTTCAAAAGTGCGAAGGTTGTCAGAAATGTGCAAGAGATCAAAAGCAACCTTCGTCTTTGACACAGCTAATACAACCCATCTGGCCATTGCAAAGGTGGGGCCTTGACTTGTTAGGTCCATTACCACCGGCTCAGGGGAATCTAAAATATGTTATAGTGGCTGTGGAATATTTTTCTAAATGGATTGAGGCGAAGCCATTAGCCACAATAACTTCGGCTACTATCCAAAAGTTTTTCTGGCAGAGTATTGTCTGTCGCTTCGGGGTACCAAAGGCCATCACTGTAGATAATGGAACACAATTCGACTCCGAAGCTTTCATAGATTTCTGTGATCAAATTGGTATGAAGATCCATTTTGCATCAGTCAGGCATCCGGAGTCAAATGGGCTCGTTGAAAGAGCCAACGGCATTATAATGACAGGAATAATGAAGTTAATCTTCAATCAACCCAGGGGAAAGTGGCCGGATTTGTTAACCAAAGTGGTGTGGAGCCACAATACAACAACATCAAGGTCTACAGGCTTTACTCCATTCAAGTTATTATTCGGTGACGAAGCAATAACTCCGGAAGAAGCTAAAGCTAGATCAATAAGAGTAGTAGCTTCGGCAGAATCAGGTCCTGAAGATGCTTGTCTTGTGGAAAAAGATGCTTTAGAAGGGATCAGGCTTCAAGCTGTGGAGAATATCAATAAATACCAAGCTGAAACAGTCAAATGGTGAGATAGAAAGGTCCGGCTAAAAAATATTGAGCCGGGACACTTGGTGCTTCGGAGAGTAGCCAACCCAGATACAGTGGGCAAGCTACAGTTGAAGTGGGAAGGACCTTTCTTAGTAGTATCTTCGTCAAGGCCTGGTTCGTACAGATTGAAGGACATGGATGGCAACGAAGTTCCAAGATCTTGGAATGCGGATGAGCTTCGGCGATATTATGTATAACTTGATGTAACTTTTTATGTTTTTTCTTTTTCTTTTTCATGGCACCCTTTTCCTTTCTAAAGGGGGAGAAAGGTTTTTAATGGGGCCATCACATGTAATTTCCTTTTTAGTTTTATAAGAGCAAAATCCCCAAAAAATGTAAATGTAAAAGCTGAGAACGCACCATCGAGTGCCGAAACTGAAAAAGTGAAGAAGCTCCAAAGACGTTCCTAAGGGAATGCAGAGCTTACAGCGAAAAGTCAACGCTGATACCGCCGAAAGTAAAAGGCGAAGAAGCTCCAAAGACGTTCCTAAGGGAATGCAGAGCTTACAGCGAAAAGTCAACGCTGATACCGCCTAAGTAAAAGGCGAAGAAGCTCCAAAGTCGTTCCTAAGGGAATGCAGAGCTGATGTGTGGTTGTTTCTAAGGAAATAATGGCTGAGTGTGTGGCTTCGGACATATGCTTTGGACATTCATTCGCACATTACATTACATCATAGCATTTGCATTCATAAGCATTCATTCACAGCATTTGCGTTCTGAAGTGGTCGTTTCGGCAAAAAGAAGAAGTGGTCTTTTATGCTTCGTTGTGTACAAAAAAGAAAAGCTTCGGCAAAAAGAAGAAGTGGTCTTTTATGCTTCGTTGTGTACAAAAAAGAAAAGCTTCGGCAAAAAGAAGAAGTGGTCTTTTATGCTTCGTTGTGTACGAAAAGAAGGGAAGGTGTTTTTTCGCCTTCGGCTCAAAATACTAATTTCGTCCACATCAAAGCGCCTCAATAGAAGGGTAAGAATATATTACAAGGTATGTACAAAGTTCATTGAGAACAGTTTAATTGTATTTACAAAAGTTGTTACAAAAGTCTCCTGAGTTTTTTCTATAGTATACTCCTACTGATCTTCACTAAGCTTCAGCTTCGGCGACATATATTAAGCATCATCTTCAGCTTCGTCATCCTACATGAATCAAGGTATCACGAGTAAAAATCAAGTGTGAAGGAGAAGGTAAGCACAAGGTATCATTTCTTACTGGTTCAAGATGACTTCGAGCTTCATCTCCAGCCTTCTCTCGCCCGCCTTTTGTCCATATCATTTTTATAAATCTATTTGAGATGCTTCGGGCGAGGTCAGGAATATCGTCTAGAATAGATGGCGACAGAGCGAAATTAGGCCTGTTGACGATTTTTCCATGCTCGCAGCCGGCCTTCAGGAACGCTGCAGCGGTACCCCGAGAAGCTACCCAGGCACAGAAGTCACCGTGCCCGACTATGACTTCGTCAAGTTCTTCAATTTCAGCTTCAATATGATCGAAGGCTCTTGGCAAATTTTCAGCAGCAGGGGTGAACTTTCCACTGCTGGCTCCAACTGAGTAAAAGATCTTCTTTAATTATTGAATGCAGCTGGTACTAAATTTCAAACATTTATCCTGAAGGCTTGTTAATGATTTCTTCAAATCTGAGTTGGTTTGGACTTCGGCTTCAAGTTTTGAATTAAGCTCTAGCTTCTCTTGTTCAAATTGTTTTGATTGGCAGATAAGCTTCGAATTCAATTCTGATACTTTAGCTTCAGTCTCTGCCAGCAAGCCTTCAGTCGTTTGGAGTTCAAAGTCTTTCTTTTCAAGAATAGCTGATTGCTCTTTTATCTTGCTCTCTAGATTTTCGATTATAGCTTCGTGTTTCTTATCCTCTAGGTCTTGCTGCATCCTCAAAGCTTTGCTTAGAAGCATGCTCTGCAAATAAACAACCTTCGTTAGGAATGTTTCCATTATTAAAAAACAATAGAAGTCAGAGAAAAGTTGTTTACCTTGAAATTGGAATAAAATAAGCTGCCGACGATATGTTGTCGTCGGTAGCGGCTGATATCTGTTTCTAGCTTCGGAAAACCGATACTCTTTGATAGAGTACCGATGACCTTAGCCCCAGCTTGATCCCGGATGCAGCCCAATTTCTCATCATCAATGCCTCCAAATATAAGAGCTCCTGGCTTGTATCCGCAAGATTTGGCATATTCCTTAAGCTCTTCTATTTCGGCCTTCGACAGTTTTTGCCCAACTAAATTTTGAAATGTGTAGGCTTCGTCGTCCGAAGTGTCTTCGGCTATTTCTTTCCTCTTCCCAGGCACTGTGTCCATGGTTTCTTTAGCAGCGGTGGCAGCTTCTTCTGCAGCCATGTCTATCAAAATTTTGTTGATGTCTTCAATGGTAGTTTCTAAGTTCACATCTTCGGCTGTAGCGGCTTCGGTAGCCGCGACCTCCGAAGGTGCGACTTCGACGTTTGTTGTGCCCTCAACAGCTGGCGTTTTCTGAATTGACGCCCTCGGTGGCGTCTTGTCAATAACTTCGGTCACTGCAATAATTCTTTGCCTCTTTGGTTTGGTTATCTTCGTTTTTTCCGGCTCTTCCACCTTTCGAAAAAGCTTCGTCAGTTGAGGCCCTAATGGACTTAGCTTCGTGGGCAGGGGTTCAGTCATTACCTTTAAGATTTCCTCCACGTCGCTGGTAGAAGGTGGTGCGGGGGTCCCCTCTTCATCGGATAATTTTCGCTTTGGAGTTGATATTTTTCTCTTCTTGGGAATTTTCTTCTCTTTTGGTGGTTTTTCTTCATCCTTGTTCAAGGTTTCGGCCACCCTTTTCCTTTTTTGGCCTTTGGCACCCATGTTCAGCCGTTCATAGTCAGGGTACTCGAAGCCCAGGGCATCAAGCACTCGGTTCAGCCTTCGCTTCGGACGGGTGCCGAAGGCTGCGGTCATCAGTTGATCTTCTTTTTTGGAATAATTCCCAAGAATTTCATTGCACATCACCTCAACTGTGTCCAGCCACTCTTGGCAAGGCTTTTTAAAGTATTTCTTGAATTTGAAATGGTAAGGAAGCCGGACAAGTTCCCCCTTCTTCTTCTCCCCCTCTAGCTTTGGCATTTCCCATTCTTTTAGAGTAGGGAAGACTCTGAACACCAAGAATTCTTGAACCAGATCTCTGGTACCGATATGCTCTGAAATAATTTCAAACTCACCCAGTGCAGCCCAGGTGGGACCTTCCAATGTCATGTGGCATCGCGGCCTTGTTTCTCCGAAGATTAATTCAAGAGGGCTTTGTACCAACTTTTCTTCGTCTTCATCAACTTTCACATAAAACCACTCAGACTTCCAGCCTGCCGGCCATTTGCTCCGGTAGCTAATAACAGGGAACTTTGTTGTTTTCCGGTAGGCAAAATTGTAGCAACCGAAGTTATCATGTAATCCATCTTTTCTGGCCTTTGTTTGGTAATGTAACTCATGAACTCGACAGAAACTGTCGGCAAACGGCTCCACTGCCTGGCTTTGGAGGGCCCAGATATAGACATTAAGCCTAACGATAGCGTTAGGAGTCAATTGATGAAAGTAAATACCAAACTTTTTCAATACATCTGCAATAATTCCATGAAGAGGAAATCTCAGCCCAACCTTTAAAAAGCTCTTGAAAATGACAATCTCGTCCTTCTCTAGCTTCGGGGTAGTTTCTTCTCCCCCGAAGCGAAGTAGCTTCTTCTGATTTTCACTGAAATAACCTGCCTTCACCATCTTGGAAAGATCAGCCTTTGAAACAGTCGATTTCCCGAAGTCCAAGTGACTGGGCTTGCTGGGCATGGCAATGCGATAGTCATCTTCGGAGTCAGTTTCTTCAATGTTCTCTTCTTCTCCTCCGGCAGTTGTCGGGTCTGCTTCAGCAGCGGGCATTTCTTCCGCAGTTACCAGTCCGGAGCGTTGCATTGCTTCGGAGATGGGCACAGTCTCCGAACCTTCAGCTTCGTCCCCTTCACGTTCAACTCTGGCAGTAGATCGCACTCTGGCCATTTGATTCTGAGTTTGGGGAAATTAAATACTTTTTTCTTTTTCCTTTTCTCCCGAAGCCTTCCTTTCTGACGAAGCAGACTTCGAGATGGACCTTCGTTCGATTCTGAGAATCAAGCTTCGGCTATAGTTAAAAATTTTGGCAGCAAAACAGTGCAAATAGCAATGAATGCTGTGGTAACATCACACCTACTCGTCTGTTTATATAGTGCTGCAGGTAAGAAGGCGAAGCGCCAGGATTTTTACACCAGGCGGGCAGTTACTTGTACTCGCTGCGCGGTGGACCGCAAAGATCAAACAGTAACTCTGCAAGGTGGGTCCGACACGAGCTCGGAAATTGAATCGTTTCTCGGCAACGAGCTCAGGGAAGGTGTTTTTTGGACCTTCGGCTTCCCGAAGCTTAAGAGGCTTTTTTCACGGATCAAGCTCGTTACGAAAAACGATCTAGCACCGCGAAAGGGGCTACTGTTGGGGCCATGCTTCGTTGCGCCGAAGGTCTTACACGAAGAAGCAGCTTCGGCTGAAGTTGTCCCCAGGAGATGGCCGAAGGTTCCTTTTCATGGAGCTTCGGCATTACAAACCGACATAGAGATAGAATGACCTTTTTATCCACAAAGGTCTGAGTCAATGTTGTAAACTTTTGTAAGGAGCATAATTGTAATTCGTCACAGGCTGTGTCCTGTGTCTATAAATAGATGAACAGTACCCCCGTACTGTTCACGCGAGCCTGTCATTTGCTTTCGCATCACACTTGTATTTTTGCCTTCCTCAGGACCGAAGGTACATTTGTAACTTGAAGTCATTTATATTCATCCATGATAATAAAAATAGAGATGATTCTATGATAATATTTAAATGTTTATTTTATATCTCATGATTTGTATGAATACTTCGTTGCTTAATGTTGTACTCACGAAGGTACATCTTACGTAACCTTCGTCCGAAATTCATTATATCCTGAAGGGGTATAATGTTTTGAAGGACGAAGGACTTTAACACTTAACATTTTCTATGTTGCCTTGTTCTTAACTCTTAGCATTTGAGAACAAGCCCCCAACAATACAAGAGCTAGTGCAATCAATACAAGACACAATTCAAAAGAATCAAAGCCTCTCCAAGTCCCAAATACACTCCGAACACCTAGTGACTAGAGAGAGAGTTTTGCTCGTGTTCTTTGAGCTCTTATTCTTGGATCGCTTTCTTCTTTCTCTTTCTTGTTCTTCAAAGCTCTTGTAATTAAAGCAAGAGACACCAATTGTGTAGTGGTCCTTGTGGGGTCTAAGTGACCTGTTTGATTAAGGAGAAAGCTCACTCGGTCTAGGTGATCGTTTGAGAGAGGGAAAGGGATGAAAGAGACCCGGTCTTTGTGACCACCTCAACGGGGATTAGGTCCTGTGGAACCGAACCTCGATAAAACAAATCACCGTGTCATCCAGTATATTTCTTTGGTTGATTTGTTTTCCCTCGCTTTCGGACTCGGATTTATTTCTAACACTAACCCCGGCTTGTAGTTGTGTTTAAAGTTGTAAATTTCAGTTTCCGCCTATCCACCCCCCCTCTAGGCGACTTTCACCATGACATCCCTAGAGGTGGTTTATGAGTAGGTGACCTTGGTTGCACCACTTTTTAGGCCAGCTTAGTTGGCCTTTGCCTTTGCACATATCACCTCTTTGACTTTGATTGTTTTATTGGCCGGTTGTGCAGAACATTCTTCTCCTTCATATATTTAGCAAGAAGCTGATCAAAAGTAGGACCGACACTGCTTAGCCGGCCAGACATTTTGGAGGTGCTTTTCTTCCTAGTACCTATTTTAGGACATTGTGGTCTGATGATCTGAGGTCGCTGCTTCTTCTGGTTGTTCGCAGACCATCTGACCTTCATAGTTGGACTGTCCATGTCTATTCTAGACTGTCTGGCCTTAGTGCACGGACCGTCCGGCATGCGTAGGATAGGTGACCATGATTGAGTATCCGATCGTGCTTGCCCTAGCGCCTCTAATCTTGTTAGCCTTTATTTTATCTAGAGCCTTCCAAGTAACCACTATGTGTGATAGATTTGGCGTGCTAGGGTCACCAATGATAATATTTTTGTCTTTGTTTTTATCGGCCGCACACGACCAAAGCAAGACTTTCTTTTCCGCCGACGCTAATGTGCACAAGGACAGGTTGTCTGTCAATCTTCATTTCCTAAAATCTCAACTGGCCTTCATTTACAGCTGATTGTATTTGTCAATGGAAGACATTACAATCATTTGTGTCATAAAAAGGAGCCATGCCACTTACAATATGCACACCTTTTCAATTCCTCTACCGGAGAAATTTTGTGCGACAATTTAATGTTATCATTCTTAAGTAACTCATCAAATATTTTGTCACATGTAGAAACATTAAATGTGAAATTAACTTTCCTTTTTTGTACCGAATGCAGGGGAGAGCGAGCAGAAATTTTGGCCTTAGCAGGCCAAACAAGCTCAGTGACATGTAACTTCTTCGGCTCATCCTCTAAGCTACTATCGTCATGATATTCATCTTGGGGCTCAGGTGGAGGGTTATCTTTATGCTGTTCTTCAACACTAGGATGCTCACAGATGACTTCTTATATAGGCCCCTAAGGCATACCGGTACTGCATCCCACTGTCATGTGGTATGGGGTTAACTTTTTTGGTTCCGTAGAGACTGAAAGATATTTGGCCTCATGCGCGGGTGATGGTATGTTGTGACTATGGTGTGCTGCAGGTGGGGTAGATTATGAAAATTGCATCTAATGCACAATACCCTGCTCTGCATATTCATATTCGGATAGTCCGACCTAGAAGGTCGGACATTCTGTGAAGGGACCGGATGGTCCGGTACTGTACTCACACTATCCGGTTGTGCCAAACATCGCTTGTGAGCCTCGTGGTAGGCTCAGTGTGACTCTAGACTGTCTGACGTAAGGTGTCGGATAGTCCGATGGAGGGCTGGACAATCTGACATCATGCTCGGACTGTCCAGCCGTGCTCAAAGCCGATCTACCATACTTCCTTCTCCTAGACAACCTTCTGGTGGTGATCCATCCTGAAGTGCGAGAGATACCACCTCTCCGCCTCCTTCTCTAGCTTCTTCATATAATCTTTAAATTCCTTGAACAAATTGGTCAGCCTTGTCTCACTGTCTAGGGAAACATCATTGGGATCAACCATCAAGGCCGATCTAATAGATCTAACCAAATAGATCTAATCTAATAGATCTGATGTGGTGGATCTCATCTTTTTGTCCCTAGCGGAGTCGCCAAAAAGTGTGTTAGCACCTTTTTGGATTAAACACTAATGATCCTTAGATCTCGCTCACGTGGATGAGACCTTGAAGAACCTCTTTGCGAGGCGACATACACGGGTTAGCCTGGAAGGTCCGTGATTATATTAACTCAGTCGTGAGTACCTATCCAATGTGTGGTTATCCTAACCTATCCATGGGAATCTATTGGATCTCGCCTAGTAATGGGTCCAGATCCCCCTATAAATATAAAGGGGTACAACCGATTAAGAACCCCCAAACACATTGCAATCTAACCAATCTATTTACCTTATTTATCATTCATGCTTTAATAGTAGGTGTAGCGTAGCTTTAGTTGTAGCTTCCCAAATATCAATCTTCACCTCTATTCAACTCTACATCGTCTAAAGGCATCTTGGGTGGCCTGCCAAACCCAAAAGACCCTAGAATTGTACCTTGATGAGGTCCCTCCCATGGGGTGAGATCTAGGTTCACCCAAAAGCTCTCTCCGCCATCGCGGATGGTCCACCGACCCTACCATGGATGGGCTGACGACCTACCGCGGAAGGGTCGGTGACCTATCGTAGACCACCCAACACCTCGTAGAGCCAAACCCAAGGTCCTTGCACATCACGTGGAGGCCTTAGGGTTCGCTGTTGTTTGGCCCTAGAAGGTGCTAACATAGAGGTAGAGTTCAGGACTGCATTGTAGGTAGTGTTATGTGTCTTATATCTTATCGTGGAGCGTCTGGTGACCTACCACAAACAGTCCATCTAGAGCGTGGACCGTGCGGCCGTGCCCAGCTATCAAATATGGTGCTCAACAGTAATAACATCCTCCCTTCCCTTAACAAACCCAAATTTCTATCCATCAGAAGGCAACAAATGCTACAAGTAATGAATTAGATAAGTTGCTAAAAGATCGCTTGCTAATCCAAAAGTCCATATTCATATTTTGTACCCAAACTTATTCTTATATTGGAATCACTTCAAATGCTAATAGGTCTAGTATCTATTGTGCACTCACAAATTGAGGTAAGAATTTACATATCATGGAAGATTGCTGACTCTCCATTCCATTCGATGCATACTACGAAATCAGTTGATCCTTAACCAGAGCTTTTAACCAAGAGCGAGTCATAGCACAAGCATATGGGGTTTATGCAGTTGCCATCCTAGCGCAAGCTTCATTGTTGTCCACTTAGCATATGGAGTGGCCATCTTAATATCAGACCCTACTAATATCCATGAAAAGCTCTGCACAAGAGAAAGCTATGCCAAAACAAATGCGTCGTGTTAGATTAATCCCCAGCAGTTATGAGATAATAGCATCCTCAATAGACTAAACAGATTGTAGAGCAACATGTTATAAATAATCGAAGCGAGCCTCCAAACATAAGGCAAAGTACAATTCATATTGTTATGATATTCAAGTCGAAGACAATAGGGTACAAACAAATAAATATGACATTTGGTATTCAGGTCTATAAAGAAACTTTTGATGATAACACCACCAAACATATCTTCTATATAACATGTATGGAATTTTCGAGAAATATGATTTGGTCCTCCACAAGACTAATTATTTATGCATGTATTTGCCATTATTCTGGGACATGATTTCAAATATGCCCTACATATATAGATAAGCCGATTAGAGACATTTGAAGTAAAAAACTATAATAAATCACATGCAACTCTTCATGCCTTTTAAATATAACTTTGTTTTTTAGAAAAAATTTGTTGCTTTCCTATGCAAGTTATCTTTGTGATTGTCCACTGGGTTTGTTCATGGGCACTTATGCAATGACGGGTTTTGTAGGAGGTGTGTGACACCCGGTTTTATGGGCAAAACCGAATGCATAGCATATGTGTACTAGGATCCATTTTCCACATATATGTTGACGTCACAAGTGTAATATATCAAAAACAATGCAATAAAGGCGTAAAAGGGAGTATAGTAACTTTATTACATCATCCATACATAAGAGTCTTAAACAGTATATTTTCAAAGTACAATAGAAATATCAAGGGCAATCTCCCACAGGAAGATGACCGGAGCATTGCTAGACTCATTACTCATCGTCACCATCGTCAAAGTCTTCCTCATCAGCTTCTGATAAAAAATTTAGCAAGGGGTGAGCTCACTTATGGAGGAGCTCAGCAAATGGGAGGAATTATGCAAGGTTAACAAGGTAGGCTAAGGTTAAGCAGTAAGCATTTTAGTTGTTCAATATTTTATTAACAACACCTAACTTACTAATTGTAAGTGTATCCCAAAATCCCAATTAGTCTTGAGCATATGTTTATAACTCAAAAGCACTTAAGTGAAACCACTTAAGCAAACCATTTAAAAATCATGAATCACGATTTATTTCTCCATCTTTAAGTTCAATTATCATGTGAGGGTCCAGATTGCTCTTAACCGTGAGCACGGCTAACATATCAATTTTACACTCTACAGAGGTGGTACAACTTTACCCACAAGCCATGTATCCCATCTAACCTGGGTTGTACGGACCCTTAAACACTTTCGAGGTGAACAACTAGGGATCCATTATGAGGCTTTCACAAAATATCCTTAGTACAAAGCCACCCGCTAAGGTTTCCACGTCAGTATTGGTGACACTATGGGCGAGGTAACTTATCCAAGACTACCACCCTGTGTTAACATGAGCTACCACCAAACCACTGCCGCCCTCTCTTGCCCATTTTTCAGGTAGGGTTGCTAAGCACTATGTCTATAAAGCTATTTACCAAAGCCAGAGCCATGATAGTACTCATGATTGCACTATTTTCCTAGGTGGTCATTCAATGTTCCATTTAAATACAACATGATCTTGTTTAACCATCAGGTTATCATCATAGTACAAATTTCATTTCTGGAACAATAGTATCATTAGGAGTGACATCATAATGATCAAGTTGAGCGGTAGCACAATTACTAAGCATACTATTTATCTTAGGTTAATAAAGGAATAGGGTTGGTATTTCTAGGTAATCCTATTTAGGCAAAACCCATCAACTTTATGCAAATGTCCAAAAGTAAATATTATTATATGCATTATTTGGGTACAATTAGAAATGCAGAGGGAGAATCCACTTGCCTTGGTCAAAGGTGTCATGCGGATCATCTTCAAACGTGTTTTGGTCTTCTACCACGAAATCAGCTTCTAATATAGATTCACACATCGTACATACAAAAAGAAAACATACACCAAATAAATAATCATACACCATTACATGAATAAACATACACCATTCACAGATAAACATATACCGAACAAATCATATCTATAAAAGGAAAACGTCTAGAATAAAACCTAATTCGTAACCATAGTATAAGTCTACTCATATTGACATCCATCTCATTTTGCTATGACATAAAATATTGATTCTATTTTGGGTAGTCACTAGTGAAAGCTATATGGCAATTCGACTATGAAAGTATAACATAACTTAGATGTAGTGATTTAACCAACTCTAGGGAAATAGATTAATTATTAATTAATTATTTCTACCATAAACATGAGACCCATTTTAGTTTTATCTTTTATTTCTAAAAGAAAATGACATCATGTTAACCAGAGGTCAAATAACTTTAGTAATAAATTAAACCACTAATTTAACTATAAAATTATCATGGACATGGGTACTACTTATATTATCTCAGTTTTAATAGAGACTCTATTGTTTGTTTAGTATATCTAAATTAAGTATATGAACCTATGAGTATATACATCTCCACTAAACTCTAAAATTCATTATATTCAAAGTTAACCGTGCAATTACTCATCTAGTATTTTTGTCACTAATATGTGGTCTACCAAATCCTATCATTCTTCATTCTAAACACAAATTCTAAAATAATTATAAACAAATTAACATACATAATGTGACAGATAATAGGACATGAGTCCATCACATACGCACAATATTGATCGTTCAACATCCACATGATCTCCAAATCACAGTATATACAAAATTAAATAGATCATTACAAAAATCATGAACTAAATCAAACATGATTTTGAAAATATAATAAAATTCGTATCGTCTTCAACCTTGCTCACGGGTCTGTGCGCAGGGACGAATCAAAGAACGGGGAGAGTCGGCTGGGGTGTAGGGTGTGGTTGCGGCGAGTAGGGGCGCGGTCACGGCGAGCTCTGGCGGTGGTGGCATCGAGCTCCGACGGCGGCGCAAGCGAGGGAGAGAGGAGAGGGCGTGGGCTGAGGGAGAAGGACGAGCTCAGCGGCAAGGGACCGACTCGATGGGCTCGGGGTCGGGGTCGGGTTTTATAGGGAGAGGGAGGAGGGAGGGCGTTGGGGGGAGAGGGAGAGCCGACGGCCGCCATCAATGGCACTAGTTTTTTCATCAATGGAGAGGGAGTGAAGGGGGAGAGGAATGTGAGAGAGCGCATCAGTTTCCGGTGCAGGGAGGCGAGGTGGCACGGAAGGCGGGGCGTCGGGCCGTGGCGCGGAGGCCGGGACGGATCATCTGGCTGAGCGCTAGGTGGCGGTCGCATGGCATCGGGCTCGTGCCCGCGCAACGGGAGGAAGGGGACCATGGGTGGGGCCTACCTATAAGAGAGGGAGAGGAGGGAAGTGGGGGAGGCGACGGCGGTTGAGCTGCTAGGGTTTTGTTTTTTATTTTCTTTTTTTCTTTCCCATTAAAAATATAAATAAATATATTTTAAATATTTCAAAAAATTCATTTGAGGTGTTACAAGGTGGCGGTCGAGGCATCGCGTCATTTGATACTCTTTGCTATGGAGTTTATTTCCCATGAACATGGGTGGCGGTCTAATCTTAGGATTGATGGTCACTAGAGTGTGTTTGGGCTATGGTTGTCTAGTATTATTGGGTTGTGTGTTCCATTGGAACAGAAGCCAAAGAATGTAACTCAAAATTTGAAGTTAATATATCTTCGTTTTTCAAAAACAATTGTTATTTTTTGTAATTAAATATATGATGTAAAAAATATAGCACCAAGATGCTAGATTTTGCAATACTTCCATTAACACATGTACAAGCACCATTAACAAACATGACTAGGCATCTTTGTCACACCCGGGTTTAAGGGGCAAACCCGAGTGCGAATCAAATGTGTGCTAGGATCAAGTCTCACACATATGATGACTCATGATACAGAAACGAATGTCACATATTTATAATATAATAGGAGTTCTGTACAAAATAGCTAAATAATTACATCATACGAAGACGACTATCCAGCAACTATAGTTGACTGAGTGACGATGACCTAGACCTCTCAAGAACTCATCGTGACATCCTTCATGCTCCTCATCTTATGGTACATGTCCTTGACCTAGGGGATGTGAGTACAACAAGGGTGAGCTCACATACGTTCATCGCTCAACAAGTTGTGGGGATAATGTGCATGAGCTCACTTACGGTAGGGGCTCATGTGAAGTGTAAGGCTTACCAAAGAAGATGATTAAAGCTAAGCATTGCTTTTAAAGTAGATACCAACCCAACTAAATAAGATATGACAATTAATAATAACACCCACAATGCAATGCATATGATAGATTAAGTTTAGTTCCATAAATTAATCATGCGAGAGTTGCACCCTTTACCCACAAGTCGTGTTACCCATTTGCCAAGGGATCGTGACTTCCCATTCATCTCTATCGAGGAGACGAGGCAGGGTAGCATTACGAGGCCTTTACAAAGTTCCACTAGCTTCAGAAAACATGCTACAGTTTCTGAGGAGAGCGATATAGGAATCCATTGTCTGAAAAGCCATCACAGCATGATCAACCTAAGAACCTCCCTATGATTTGCTGCCCCAACTACCGCTACCCGACGCCTACCGGCCGTGGCGTCGAGGTGAGGTCAGCCCGAGGTGCCATGCAAATTGGTGGTGTCCATGAAGTCCGACAACAAATTCTCGTAGCTTCATGGTCTCTCATGCTCCACGACACACCCATGTGTGAACGCTATGATCTGGCGAAGCTCCTAGGTACACCCCCGAAGGTGGACTGGCGATGCCCGTGAGGATTAACAGCGGTAGTCCAATGTCCCCATCGCCATCACTCTTTGTTTTCTAAGTTTGAGTTCACAGATGGAGGGTCCAGGGAGCGGCGATATATATACCCCGTGAGGACCCCATGACAGTCGAGGAAACCGGCGTTCCCAACAGAGTTTGTTGCCAGGATTTTTTCTTGGCCGAAAGCTCGGACCTCCACAGATTTCTCTTCGTTTCACTACAATGAGGGAAGAGAGATGACAAGGGGGACCCACCTGTCACATAGAGCTCGAGCGAGCGGTCCTAGACGGTGGGGTTGTGTCCATGAGCGCGCAACGGGAGGAGGTTGGCTGACGAGCGGGACCACCGGTCAGCGACGCTAGGCGCGCGGTCACGTGGGGTCGTAAGCTGGGCCCATAGGTCAGAGGATGTCGCACGTGATTGTGACACTGAGAAGCGAGCCCCCCATGGGAGAGACCGCGATGGAAGTGAAAGCATCTAGGCCCCTGGTTGGTTTTAGTGATTAATGACAACGTAATATTATATGTGACTAATGTGTGTCTTGCATAAACAAATGGTAAGTTAGGTCGCATTACAGAAAGATGTACTACAACGGTGAAAACAATCCCAGAGATAAGAACTTGAAGCGACGAAACAAAAAGTGAAGGTCTTCGTATTCCGAGTGTCAAGGAGTTGCGGACACTCATTATATAGTTAGGTCTTTTATTCTGTTTTAGCTGTACTATAAAGAGGAGTTGTCGATGAGTAGTTTGACCAAGAGAGTTCTAGTGTAGTGTTGGTGCATATTCACACTCACATACAGTGCTAGGTGTCACTCTAGAACATACTCACGAGTTAGAACGAAAACCGATTTGAAAATCAGCAGAAAAAACAGAACTTAGGGTTTCTGTCTTTGGGGCACAGGACTGTCCGGTGTGCACCGGACTATCCGGTGCGCCCTCTGTCAAGTGGGGCTAGGTTCGCCCGGGGAAGACCCTTGCCCTGCGCAGAAACCCAAGAGCGCATAGTTTGGAAGTTGAATTATAGCGGCACACCGGACAGTGACTGTTCACTGTCCGGTGTGCCATCTGCCCAACGGCTAGCTGTCAGAACTAGCCGTTGGAGATGACCGTTGGTGCACTGGACCGCAGCAGAATTCTGGTAACGGCTAGTTGGTGGGTGAGGGCTATTTATACCCCCTCCACCCACCATATTGATTGTCTTGCTGCCCACATTTACTCCTACACATTGGTAGAGCATTGCAAGCACCACAAAGCCTAGTGAGGTGATTTGAGAATCTTAATCCCGCATTTGGACAACATTAGCGCTAGCGAGAGCCACCTAGAGCACACACCGCATGCATTAGGCTTCTCTTGGTCAAGTGAAAGTCTATGGCTTGTTACTCTTGGTGATCGGCATCACCTAGATGGCTTGGTGGCGTTGGGAGCTCGGTGATCACCTTGGAGATCTTGTTGGTGGCCCAGCTCAAGATTGTAAGCGGTCGTGAGAGATCCACCACGCCGGAGTGGCAAAGGATCATCTCATAGTGAGCACTTGGTTCTTGCAAGGACCAAGGGGGAGCGATACCCTTGCGAGGGTGCTCCAACGAGGACTAGGGGAGAGTGCCGACTCTTCGATACCTCGAGAAAAATTGGAGGTGTCTTTTAAACCTTGCTTTACATTCCGCACTTAATTCAAGCATTTTACATTGTGTATTTGTTTAGCAAGTATTTGAAGTATTGTCTTAGCATTGTTGTATTTCTAGTATTATTCTCTTGTTGCTAGTTGTTGGGGTGAAGTTGGGCTCTTGCTTAGGTTTTAATTATTATTGATTTTTAGAAAAGCCCAATTCACCCCCCTTGGGCATCGTGATCCTTTCAATTGGTATCAAAGCCTTGTTGCTCTTAGATTAGCTTAACCGCTAGAGTAACGATGTCCGGTGGGGATGGACCTCCTCCCATTTTTGATGGTGACGATTTTCCATATTGCAAAAATTTGTATGGAAGCTCATTTAGAGGCTATAGACATTGGTGTATACAAAGCCGCCACACAAGGGTTCCCCGAACCTAGAGATCCCACAAATCTTGTAGGAGAAGAGTTTAACTATGAGAAATGGAATGCTAAGGCCAAAAACACTCTTTTTAGAGGCCTTTGGAAAGATGTGTTTAATAGAGTTAGAAACCATAGAAATGCTCATGATTTGTGGATGGACATATGTGCTCTACATGAAGGAACTAGAAGTGAGCGTGAGGAGAGATATCACATTGCTATGAGAAAATTAAATTCTTTTGAGATGCTTGCTAATGAAAATGCCAATGCTATGTACTCACGTCTCAATATTCTTGTAGAGGAAGTAAATGGCTTGGGGCTTACACAATTTTCACAACCGGATGTTGTGAGGAAGATTCTCAGTGTCCTCCCAATTGACAAATATGGACACATTGTCACAGTGCTGCTTTAGATGGATCTTTTAGTTGCCACTCCTACACAAATATTGGGAAAGATAAATGCTCATGAGATGTACATGCACATCAATGATAAGGATGAGTCATCTTCCAAGAGAAAGGATTTGGCTCTCAAAGTAAATCAAGAAAAGAAAGAAAAGCTAAAGTACAAATTGAGGAGGAATCCTCAAGTGATGATGATCTTGATGCTAACATTGCCTTGATGGTGAGGAAGACCACCAAGATGTTAAAGAAGCTCAACAGAGAAGGCATCAAGTTTGACTCAAGAAAGAAGAAATTCTTTTCCAGTAAAATAAAGCCCATTCTGAAATGGATCGCTACAACTGTGGAGAGCTTGGTCATCTTGGTCATCAATGCAACAAGTCTAGAAAGAATAAGTTCAAGGGCAATAAAGAAGATGACATTGATGACGAGAAAAAGGAAAAGAGATTCTTCAAGAGGAAGGATGGGAAGCACAAGAGGTTCCACAAAAAGAAAAATGGAAAGGCATACATTGTTGGTGACTAGCTCACTGACATTGAGTCATCAAGTTGGTCTTCTTCAAGTGAAGAAGAAAATGATGAAAAAGTTGCCGCCATCGCTGGGGACTTCTCTTCACCACCACCATCACCATCATCGACTTCTCACCTATGCCTCATGGCTAGAGGTGAACGGAAGGTACAAAATGATAATGATATTATTGATGATAGTGATAGTGATAGTGTTGATGAATTTGCTTCACCTTCCTATGATGAACTAGCTGACTTGCTTAAGGAATACACTCAAATCATTAGGAAGTCAAAAGCCAAATGTGATAAGTTGAAAGATGAAAATAAATTTTAAAATGCCAAATATGACATAGTTATGAAAGCTAGTGATGAAATGAAAGAAGAAAACAAAACTATGTCATGCACTGTAAATGAGCTTACATCCTCCCTAAAAGATGCTAAGGATAAGTGTGACAAGTTAAATGAAGCAAATAGGGAGTTGAAAGATAGACTAGTAAAAATTAAAGAAGACTATACTAAGATTAAATTTGATCATGATAATCTTCTTGTTGAAAATGAACTTTTATCTTGCAATACACATGAGGCTATTAACCCTATTGTTAAGATTGATGTAGCAACCTCATGTGATGATTTGAGCCAAGATGATCAAACTAGTCTTCATGATGAACTGACCGAAAAAGTTGAAGTCTTAACATTAGACAACCAAAAATTGAAGAGATACTTGACTGATGCAACTACTAGAGGAAAGTTTGCCATTGATAACAATGACTTCAACAATGAGTTGGCAGTGGATAATGAAAGGCTTAAAAATGAGGTCAAGAAACTTAAGAGTGAAAATGAACATCTTGCAACAAGTGTGCAAAAGTTCAACAAAGGCCAATACCTCCAAAATGAATTGCTCATGAACACTGTCATGAAAAACAACAAGAGTGGTATTGGATATAATTCCTTTGTGCAAAAGAAAGCTACAATTCAGTACAAGCCAAAGCAGACTCATAAGCCTATCAAATGCTTTGAGTGTGGAAAAGAAGGTCATTTTTCCCACAACTGCAAAGCCAAGCCACCAACTCCCTTGCCAAAGCACTCAAGACCATTTGCCTTCAATGCTCATTATGTTCTAAGAAAAGTAGCAAATGGAAAAGTCAAAGTTACATTTCTAGGTCCACCATGCAAGAGTAGACCTAGACAAATTTGGGTTGCAAAGTCCTTGATTAAAAAAGTCACTGGTCCTATGCAAAATAGGGCCCTCAAAATTCAAGCTTGATTTGTCTGTGGATGTAGGTGAACTACAAGACCGGTGGGAGCCATTGGGTTATTGACATTGGATGCACACAACATATGACAGGCAACCCACGGATGTTCACCTCACTTGATGAGAATGTTGATGGACAAGACAAAATCACCTTTGGGGACAATTATAAGGGAAAAGTTCAAGGACTTGGCAAGGTGGCGATTTCAAATGATCTATCAATTTCAAATGTTCTCTTGGTTGCACCTTTGAGCTTCAACTTATTATCAGTGGGTCAACTTTGTGATCTTGGCCTTCAATGCTTATTCACTCCAATAGAGGTTATTGTATCAAAATTGGATGATGAATCAATGGTGTTCAAAGGATTTAGATACAACAATCTCTACTTAGTGGATTTCACCTCTAAAGATGCAGACTTAAGAACTTGCCTCTTTACCAAAGCATCACTTGGATGTCTATGGCATAGCAGGCTTGCACATGTTGGAATGAGCACACTCAAGAAAGTATTAAAGACGAACATGGTTAGAGGACTAAAGGATGTTGTATTTGAAAAGGACAAGCCTTGTAGTGCATGTCAAGCTAGAAAGCAAGTTCCTAACACACATCCTACAAAAGCTTTCATGTCAACATCAAGGTCACTGGAACTACTTCACATGGATCTATTTGGACCAACAACTTATGCAAGTGCTGGTGGCAACCTCTACTGTCTGGTTATAGTTGATGATTTCTCAAGATACACTTGGGTGTTCTTTCTCCATGATAAATATGAAGTTGCATCTATATTCAAAAAGTTTGCCAAGAAAGCTCAAAATGAATTTGATTGCAAGATCAAGAATATTAGAAGTGATAATGGAAAAGAATTTGACAACACCAACATACATGAATACTGTGATGAGATTGGGATCAAGCATGAAGTATCAGCAACATATACACCTCAACAAAAATGGAGTTGTTGAAAGGAAAAATAGGACCTTGATCACACTTGCAAGGACAATGATTGATGAGTACAACACACCAGAGAGGTTTTGGGCTGAAGCTGTCAACACTGCATGTTATGCATCAAACAGGCTATTTCCTCACTGGCTATTTGAGAAGACTCCCTATGAACTGCTAAATGGGAAAAAACTAGACGTCTCCTTCTTTCGGGTGTTTGGATGCAAATGCTATATCTACAAGAAATGCCATCACCTAAGGAAGTTTCAAATACGTTGTGATATTGGTTTTCTACTTGGTTATTCATTAAAGTCCAAAGCATATCAAGTATTCAATCATGCCACTAGCGTGGTAGAAAAACATATGATGTGAAGTTTGATGAGACTAATGGCTCTCAAGGAGCACTTGAAAATCTTGATGATGTAGGTGATGAGCCACTTAGGGAAGCCATGAAGAACATGCCAATTGGAGCCATCAAACCAAAAGAAGATGAAGAAGAGGTGCAAAACATTGGCATGCCCTCTTCATCAAGTGTACCACAAGATGATGATAAAGATGAGAGGCATGCAAATGAAGATACATTTGTCTCTCATGAACAAGCAAGGGTACAAGCCGAAGATGTTGATGCTCCAAGACCTTCTTCCTAAGTGGTTGACAGGAGAAACTCATCACTACTTCAAGCACACCCACAAAATCAAATCATTGGGAGTCCTTCACATGGGGTTATTACTCGATCACATAAACATGCTTCATTTATTGAACATCACTCTTTTGTTTCTTGTGTTGAGCCTACATGTATAGATGAGGCGCTACAGGATCCGGACTGGGTGAATGCCATGCATGAAGAACTAAACAACTTCACCCGCAACCAAGTTTGGACCCTAGAGAAGCCTCCACAAGATGCAAGGATCATAGGAACAAAATAGGTGTTCAAAAACAAACAAGATGATCAAGGCGTGATTGTGTGGAACAAGGCAAGACTTGTTGCGAAGGGCTTCTCTCAAGTTGAAGGCTTAGATTTTTGGAGAGACCTTTGCACCGGTTGCTCGACTTGAAGCCATCCGTATCCTACTAGCATATGCATCATGCTATGACATAATCTTTATCAAATGGATGTGAAAAGTGCATTTTTAAATGGCTTTATAAATGAACTTGTATATGTTGAGCAACCACCCAGGTTTGAAGACCCAAGATATTCTAATCATGCTTACAGGTTGTCCAAGGCGTTGTATGGGCTAAAGCAAGCCACAAGGGCTTGGTATGAGCGTCTTCGCAACTTCCTCATCGAAAAGGGCTTCAAGATCGGGACCGTCGACACAACCTTATTCACAAAGAAACATAACGGTGATATTTTCATTTGTCAAGTATATGTTGATGACATAATCTTTGGCTCGACAAATGATTATTATTGCAAGGAATTTGGTGAGTTGATGTCGAATGAGTTTGAGATGTCTATGATTGGTGAGCTAAAGTACTTCCTTGGCTTTCAAGTCAAGCAAATGAAAGATGGTAACTTCCTCTCACAAGAGAAGTATACCAAAGACTTGTTGAAAAGATTCAACATGGAGAAGTGCAAACCAATCAAGACACCTATGCCAACAAATGGACATCTCGACCTAGATGAGGGAGGTAACCCGGTTGATCAAACTCTCTACCATTCTATGATTAGTAGTTTATTGTATCTTGCCGCATCTAGGCCCGATATCATGTTTAGTGTATGTATGTGTGCTAGATTTCAATCAAATTCTAAGAAAGCTCATCTTCTCGCTATTAAAAGAATTCTTAGGTATCTCAAGCACACCCCAAGAGTTGGCCTTTGGTATCCCAAAGGAGCTACTTTTGATTTAATTGGCTATTCTGATTCGGATTATGCTGGTTGCAAAATTGATAGAAAAAGTACTTCCAGGGGGTGCCATTTGCTTGGGAAATCACTAGTATCATGGACATCCAAAAAGCAAAATAGTGTTGCCTTGTCAACCGCCGAAGCGGAACACATTGCCGTGGGTGCTTGTTGCACACAGATTTTATATATGAAACAAACTCTTCTAGACTATGGTGTAGTTCTAGAAAAGGTACCTTTCTTGTGTGACAATGAGAGTGCTGTTAAAATTGTTAATAATCCTGTACAACACTCTCGCACCAAGCACATTGATATCCGTCATCACTTCCTTAGAGATCATGTTGCTAAAGGAGACATTATTTTTGAAGGCGTGAGGTCGGAAGATCAATTAGCGGACATTTTCACTAAGTCTCTTGATAAAACCCGCTTTTGCATGTTGAGGAATGAATTAAACATACTTGATCTCAGAAATTTTGTTTAAGATCTCAAAATGGTGTTGTCAAGCCTGCATTGCATATTTAAATTTCTTGTATTGCATCTAGGGCTTGTCTAACCTAGTTAAGATAACCGCCAACAAAGCGAGTGAAAAAGCTTAAGTTGGGCTCAAACTTGACAAGTCTTAGTTTTAAGCTTTTAGTACTTAAATTCTTATTTACTATGCAATTGTTGGTTCTTGAGATATGCATGTGGCACTGCACTTAGGGGGAGTATTCAAAACTAAAATCGTTCATGAAAAAACCCCTAATGCAAAGCCAAAATGCAAATCTCACCATTTGGCTATTTTCTCTAAGAATTATCTAGCCTATCGCAAAATATTTTGAAATTTATGGGAAAATGTATGAGGGTACCAATACCTATCCCAACAGGTGTTCTTTTGTGTGCTTATAAGTTGGGATTTGGTTTGGTTAAAAACTAGATAGAAAATTGAAAAATTTCAAAATCCCCTCTGTCTGGGCTCACCAGACAGTCCGGTGTGCACCGGACACTGCACTGTTCACTGTCCGGTGCACCGGCCATGCGCGCACAGATCCCCTTTCTGTTGTGCGTTGTCCGGTGGTTCACCGGACATGTACTGTGCATTGTCCGGTGTGCACCGGACAGGCACTGTAGACTGTCCGGTGCGCCCATAATCTGTTTTTAAAAAAATCCTTCCCACGCCCGAGCCCGAGGCCAGGGCATTTCTCCTCTCCTCTCTGGTTGTCTCTAGTGCTCCCTAGCGATTCCCCCCTCTCCTCACCGCCAGCAAATTCTCTGGTGAAGGTCTCTGGTGAGCTGCTTAGCCAGTGTCTGCGCTCCTGCTCTTCTCCCCTGGTGAGCAGCTCTTCTTCCCCTCTGTTTCTCTGTCCAGTGAGCTCACCTCCCACCTCTTGTGCTCAAATCAAATTCTATGCAAAATCTTATGACTCCAAGTGGTCATGTGTGTGCCTTGAGCTCCATTGAGTTCCTCTGTAGGTTTCCAGCTCCTTAGGGAGGGTTTCATCTCCTCAAATGGCCATTTCTCCTAAACCCTAGAACCCCGCATGCCAGGTGCTCGATAAAATGTCTAAACCAGCCAAATTTGCTCCAATCAATCCCAAATTTTTCAGGCACCTTCATGATACCTCCAGTACCATATTCACCAAATTTCACGCCAATCCGATATCCCAAACTCCAAATTTCCACAAATTCCCATTTCTAGCAATCAATTCCGAGCTGAGTGCCACAATTCCACTTTCTTCGCCTAAAATCAAACAAAGCACACATGTCACTCATATTTACCCATATAAACCTATTCGTGAAGTCTCGGCTCAATTCCAAGTCATCTCATGCCTCAATTCAAATTTCAAACCTCCTATGGCACTATTCCTCGTTCAAACGCCGTTTTCGCGTCGTTTGACCTCTATATCGTCAAATCACTCGTTTTCTGTGTCATAATTCTCTATGTATGTATTTATTCACATTTCATATACTTATGACTATGTGACTAATACATGCTCACCTCTTTTGTCATTTCATTCACCTCGCCTGCTCGTGAGCCTGTCTCCTGTCCTGCTTAGATTCTCCCTCTCTCGTAAGATTTCCATGTAGTTATCCATTCTTTTGTAATCCTATCGAATGTTATCTTCTCGTGCTTAGTTTTTCTCTCTCATATGCAGTCTTCAGGTCAGGATGGTGCGCACGAAGAATGTGTCAGCGCCAGGGGGAGGAGACGACGAGGACCCTCCTCGACCCTTCAGGCAGGTCAAAGGGAAGACCGTCTACCTAGAGTAGCAGGAAGGCCGCAAGAAGCGGCATTTGGATAGAGCAGCCCGAGCAGCTCTTGCAGCGGCAGTGGCCGCAGAGCAGGCAGAGAGAGGTGGCCAGCTACAGATTTCATCCGATCAGATTGCATACAGATTTCGTCGACTCGCCTCTCGGCCTCGCTCCGCTCCCTCTACACCCGCCACTTCTACCACTCCACCTCCCACTTCGCTCGCTCCAGTCACTCCTGAGCCATCCACCACTTCAGCCATACCTACCACCTCCACCACTCCCACTTCCACTGCTCCTCCTCTAGCTCCTTATTCCGCTCCACCCATTCCACCTGCCCGCTTCTGGGAGCGCGACGAGACCGAGGTGCGACCACTGGCTGCCGATCCTCGTCTGGTTGATCTTCAGCGTGCTACAGTGGTCCAGGTACGTACACGTACCTGTGGCGTCTTGGCTACCTGCTTAGAGGGACCCTACAGCGACAAATTTATTCAGCACCACGATATAGGAGTCGTTCTTTCGAGCTCAGATGTCAGCCCAGATAGCTCTGAGAGCGCACCGGCTATTGGATCTCCCTGCTTTCCTGCTAGCCGCTGGTGCGGATTCTGAGGTGCACCTCTCATATTTGCCTAGCCTTCTCACTCTTTTGACTACTAGCGGTAGATATGTTGAGGAATGGGTCCGAGTGTTCTATGCTTCAATATGGATCGACCCCGATCACCAGTGGATGAGGTTCCGCTTTGAGCGCGAGGATGTTACTATTCATGCCAGCCAGATTCGCCAGCTATTTGGATTTCCCGAGTCGTCGACTCGCCTTCGCAGCTTGTGCTATGGCACTTCTGATCCTCCTCGATGCCCTCACAGTGGAGTCGCTCCAGTTATAGCTCACGTCGCGGCCTTGTTCCGACCACCCTTCACAGATGGGTCGCGACGCTCTCTGGGAGATTTCACTCCAACGGACAAGTATCTTTATCAGATCATGAGACGGATGCTACTGCCCCAGATGGGTTATAGAGAGGCTACCACTCACATCTAGCTCTGGCTACTTGGTGCCCTGATCTCACATTCAGAGTTTGATGTGGTTGATTTCCTTATATGTGCGATCGAGGACACGATATTGGATGGTCTTCGTGCTCGTCGACAACTGCCATATGCTCATTATCTCTGCTACATCTTCACACAGCTGATCCAGCCACCGCAGTTCTAGGGCACTCTTGAGGCCTCACGCCTCCACTTTGGCTCCTATTGTCCAGCCCCTGAGGACCCAGTGCCAGTTCCTGATCTAGTAACAGACACTCAGGCAGAGGATACGACATTCCATCAGTTCGAGACTCAGGGCACAGCCGTTCCTGATGATGATGATGATTTTGGGATTCTGCTTCCGCCTCCACCTCCTATGCCTCCACGCTCACATGATCATGAGGCCAGGAGTTCTAGTGCTGCCCCTGCTGCCCCTCCTGCCGTTGACCCTACTCTAGCTGCAATCCTTCATTCTCTTACGCAGCAGCAGGCTCTTATAGCATCCGAGCAGGCTCGACAGGCAGCTGAGCAGGCTCGTCAGGCAGCGGTCCAACAGCAGATGTCCGAGAGGATGCTTTCCCTATTTCAGACTATTCAGGATAGACAGGACACTCTGCAGCAGTAGCTTCTAGCAGACAGGGCTGAGCACCAGGCCTTCATGACTCACATTCTTCAGCATACTGGTGTTCAGCTTCCTCCAGTTCAGTCTGCACCCCCTCCAGCTCTTCAGGCTGGACCCCCACTACATTTGGTCCTTCTTCCTCTCTGATCTGGTCGGTCACCCTAGACTTCTTGTCGCCGGTTATCAGCTTCGTCAGTGCTCAGCCGCCAGTGCCACCGGCTCCTGTTGTTACCACTACCGCTGTGGCGGTGTCTGTGACCACTTTAGCTCCGGCAGCTCCTACAGCGTAGCCTCAGTCCGAGTCAGTACCAGCTCCAGCTTCTATGGCAGATCCTAGATCTGAGACTGACTCTGACCCTCAGCTGGCGTTTGCTCTTCTGCCACGACCACGCCCGGATGCACCCCCGCCTCCTCCTTCCTCTTCTGGTCTGTAGGTTCGGGTTCCCTTTTTGTGTTTGCCACCAAAGGGGGAGATATATGAGAGTTGTGAGAGCTAGGGGGAGTTAGGGAGTTAGTTGATAGTCTCGTGTATTTTGATGTAATATATGTGCTTGATACTCTCTATACTAGCTCCACTTTTGTATGATGATTTTGGCTCACAAACTCTATTATATGCTCTCGATGCTTATGTTGACTGTGTGTGTATTGTGTTTCAACCTAATATGTTATCACCAGTCTTCTAGTTCTTGTTCATCGATTTCATTTCATTTTTATATGAACAAGAAACTTACGTTGTGTATGCGCTCATTCATATTATTATGTTACATAGTCTTTCTGTCAAAAATTATTGAGTATAACTAACCATCTTCTCTATTGACAGAAATTTCAAACAAACTACTCTCACACTCTTGTAGGGTTGTCATCAATCACCAAAAAGGGGGAGATTGAAAGCATCTAGGCCCCTGGTTGGTTTTAGTGATTAATGACAACGTAATATTATATGTGACTAACATGTGTTTTGCAGAAACAAATGGTAAGTTAGGTCGCATTACAGAAAGATGTACTACAATAGTGAAAACAATCCCGGAGATAAGAACTTGAAGCGACGGCTAAAGCGACAAAACAAAAAGTGAAGGTCTTCGTATTCCGAGTGTCAAGGAGTTGCGGACACTCGTTATATAGTTAGGTCTTTTATTCTATTTTAGCCGTACTATAAAGAGGGGTTGTCGATGAGTAGTTTGACCAAGAGAGTTCTAGTGTAGTGTTGGTGCATATTCACACTCACATACAGTGCTAGGTGTCACTCTAGAACATACTCACGAGTTAGAAAGAAAAGCAATTTGAAAATCAATAGACAAACAGAACTTAAAGTTTCTGTCTTTGGCGCACCGGACTGTCCGGTGTGCACCAAACTGTCTGGTGCGCCCTCTGTCAATTGGGGCCAGGTTGGCCCAAGGAAGACCCTTGCCCTGCGCAGAAACCTGAGAGCGCATAGTTTGGAAGTTGAATTATAGCAGCACACCAGACAGCACACCGAATTGTTCGATGTGCACCGGACAGTGACTGTTCACTATCCGGTGTGCCATCTGCCCAACGGCTAGCTGACAGAACTAGCCGTTGGAGATGACCGTTGGCGCACTGGTGGTACACCAGACTGTCCGGTGTGCCGATGTGCAGCAGAATTCTGGTAACGGCTAGTTGGTGGGTGATGGCTATTATACCCCCTCCACCCCACCATATTGATTGTATTGCTGCCCACATTTACTCCTACACATTGGTAGAGCATTGGAAGCACCACAAAGCCTAGTGAGGTGATGTGAGAATCTTAATCCCGCATTTTGACCTCATTAGCGCTAGCGAGAGCCACCTAGAGCACACGCCGCATGCATTAGGCTTCTCTTGGTCAAGTGAAAGTCTATGGCTTGTTACTCTTGGTGATCGGCATCACCTAGATGGCTTGGTGGCGTTGGGAGCTCGGTGACCACCTTGGAGATCTTGTTGGTGGCCCGGCTCAAGATTGTAAGCGATCGTGAGAGATCCACCGCACCGGAGTGGCAAAGGATCATCTCATAGTGAGCACTTGGTTCTTGCGAGGACTAAGGGGGAGCGATACCCTTGCGCGGGTGCTCCAACAAGGACTAGGGGAGAGTGCTGACTCTTATACCTCAGGAAAAATTGGAGGAGTCTTCTAAACCTTGCTTTACATTCCGCACTTAATTCAAGCATTTTACATTGTGTATTTGTTTAGCAAATATTTGAAGTATTGTCTTAGCATTGTTGTATTTCTAGTATTATTCTCTTATTGCTAGTTGTTGGGGTGAAGTTGGGCTCTTGCTTAGGTTTTAATTATTGTTGATTTTTAGAAAAGCCCAATTCACCCCCCCCTCTTGGGCATCGTGATCCTTTCAGGAAGATTTGAGCCGGTCGAAGTTGGGCTGGCGGTGGAATGTCTGGTTGGGCCCGCGCGGGAGAGAGTTGGGCCCAACAATGCTGAGAGGAGAAAATGGCCTACGAGTTTGATTCTTCTTTTATTTTTTTCGGTTTCCTTTTCTATTTTCTTTTCATTTTCTAATTTCCAAATTGAATTGTAAATATATTTTGTATTTTTAAACTCATATAAGATGCACAATCAAAAACTCAGCATGTGATGCAATATTCCTATTATTTTATTTATTCATTTATTTATTATCCTACATAAGCAAATGCTTTTGGATAGGTAGCTCATACATAATTATTTTAAGGATAATAGTTTCTATTGTATAATCTCTATTAAAATCTGCTCTAACACTTATCCTTATATAATACTTATTAACTTCAACAAAAGATAATTTTCATCAGAATCCTTTTATTGGACCTTTGTTATAACATCTGGGGTTCGTCGGTCAGCCGAAGGAGGTAGGTAATGTCTACCCTCGAAAACCCTACCCTGGGATGAACTCCAAGGCACCGAGCCTAGGGTCTAGCATGGCGAAACTGGATAAGGGGGCCAGGTGTGTCAAAGGGAAACCACTCGAGTGGATCTCACACCTAGCCCAACCGACCTATCATAAGTGATTGATCGCATTGACTGTATGTGGTGCCGAGCCACAGCGGAGGCGTCGGTCCGCCTTCCACTCATGACCTACCAACTCCTCGGGCCGTAGAGCACTCACGACGTACGAGCCCCTCAAATTGCGACGTATTTATGACCCGCGCATGCCATGGCTAGCGGCGCACTCATGACATATCGAGACTAGGCCTGAGTGTGTAGGCCACTAGCATGGTGCAACATGGTGAACTGCGTCGAGCCACAGCAGAGGCGCTGGTCCACCGACATACGAACCCCTCGAGCCGCAAAGCACTAATGACCTATGAGCCCATCGGACTATGGCACATTTATGGCCCACACATCCCCCGGACAGTGGCACACTCATGACCTATCAGGACTATGCCTGAGTGTGCAGGCCGCTGTGAGGGCTGAGAGCACCTAGAGGGGGCTGAATAGGTGATCCTACAAAAACTTAAATAAAAACAACAAACTTGGCCTATAGATGGGGTTAGTGAAATCTAAAACCAAGTTCAATGGAGAATAGAAGGATGATTTCTTTACTTAATTGCTCTCACACGATGTCTATTGAAACTAGAGCAATAATGAAAGTGAAGTGGAGATCTCAGAAGAACAAAATTGCAATGAAAGAAATTTAGGCAATGAGACACATCGATTTATCATGTGGTTCGGTCGAGGCCTACCTCCATGTTGTGGCGTCCCAATGGACAAAGGTTGCACTCAACCACTCCTATGTGGTCCAGAGATCAAACTTGAGTACCACTATTGTCCTCCTTATAGTATATTCCCATTTGTGAGGAATCTCCACAAGTTGGAGTCTCTCACACCTTACACAGTATGATCACAATCAAGGGCAAGAGTAAGGGAGGGAGTAGCAACACACACAAGAGCACAAATGCAGCAAGACCACGCACACAAAAGAGCGCACAAATGAAAACTGACAGAGTCTCAACTCAAAACATGCTCAAATCTCTCTCAAATGAACCAAAGCAAGATCAGAGTCTCGGAGTTTGTTGTATGATCCTATTTGTACTCCAATACTTATCCAATCTATCTCTAACTAGATCTCCTATTTCTTCTCCCTAATATGATCTTCCTTATCTAATACTATATTTATTCCTTATTGGGATTGGTTGGCTAGGCCTTGGCCTTCCAATCATAACATCTCTCCATGCCTCGAGCTCGTCCTCGAGCTGAAAGTTGGGGTAGAGGCGTCGAAAATTCATCCACCCGAATAAGTACCTACCACAACATCATGGTCATGAAGATCTGTTGCAGCAGAGATGTTGGCTGGGATATCGTAGTGAATGAAGCCGGTCGACTCCAAGTAAAAGAGGCATTGATAGACGTGGTCGTGGATGTATGGTCGGTCGCAGTTGTAGAAGAGTACTTGATGCCTGCATTCTTGTTGTTCACTCGGAGAGAGACGATGCAACTAGCAAGCTGGGCCCCCAGTTTCTACTGGTGCTTGCGTGCTGCCCAGGTGTTGGGGCAGCGCTTGTTGCAGCGGCGCGCCCATCGGAGCTCGATTTGGCATCGGCTAGCCCTGGCGTAGTGAGGGTTTAGCGTCCCATGATGTTAGGCCAGTGGCGACGTAGCTGCGTGGGTCTCGAAGGCCTAGGCCAAGTAGATGGTCGTCTGGAGGTCCTGTGGCTCGTGAAGCTTGACATCGATGCAGATGTGGTCCGGGAGCCCACCCATGAACAACTTGGCTTTCTGGGATACCGAGAGGTTGTGGGAGTGGCACAATACTATGTTGAAGCGATTGGCGTAGTCCTGCACTGTGCATGTGAACAAAAGGCACGCCAGCTCGGAGAGGTGTGTACCCCGCATGGTTGGCCTAAAGCAAAGAGAGCACAGCTCACAAAAGTGCTCCCATGAGGGCATACCCTCGTCCTGGTCAAGGGCATAGTACCATATCTAGGATGCGCCTGTGAGGTGGTAGGAGGCCAGCCATGTGCGATTCGAGGCCATCATCCGCTGTCCTCGGAAGAAATGTTCGTACTGATTGAGCCAGTGGAGGGGACCTGCAGTGCTATAGTAGGTGGGGAATTCTAGTTTGTAGAAGTGTGGTGAGGTGATGTCGGGGTTTGGATCCGTAGCGACGCCATGGGAATGTGTGGCCGGAATGCCATGGTCACATGACGACCCACCATGCACCAGGGTGCTATCCACCCCACCATAAATACTTCGTTGGTGCTAGGGATTGGGTGAACGAATGTGGTTAGGAGTGTCGCCATCGTGAATTGGGGGCATATGTCGGTTCATATGATGGGATGGGCAAGGCCAATGGGGGCATGGATAGGAGGTGGATGGGGACGGGGGCGCTGGGTGGGCGGATCGAGTCTGGAAGGGGGAGCGGGGTCGATGCTGGTGGTATCGATAATGCATGCAATGGCTGCAGAAGGGTGGTATGAGACGTGTGCCCTGGCAGTGGAAAAATGGTGGAGAGGAAGGCGGTGATGGTCGCCACGAAATGGCCGAGATGGGCAACCGCCTGGGCCACGACTTCTAGGGTAAGGGGCGGCGTTGTTGAGGGGGTGTGAGGATAGGGTTGTGGTGGTTGACGGCGGCGCATAGGTTGCTGGTAACACGGTGATGGTGGGTGGAGGACCTAACATAGCTGATACTAGATTGATAGGATTGGAGTCCCTACTAGGGAGGTGGTGTAGGTTGTAGGGATGAAATGTTATAGGGCGTGGTTGGGTATGGTTTGAAGATGTCATGGCTACTGGAGAGAGACAGAGTAGGAGATGGCGCTACAATACCGTGCTACAGTACCCATGGGTATTGTTCACGGGGTTAGGTTGCCAGTGAGAGGAGGAAGAAGGGGTGGTGGCTAGGGCTCCTAGCTCCCTGAGGGAAGCCGACAACAAATAGGTTGCTTCTGCTTGATTCCAAATAGAGGTGTACAGAGTTGTTTTATAGTCCCACCTCTCGTCTTATCTTATCTAACTAACTCCTATCTAATAGCTTCTTATCTTATCATATCTAACTAACTCCTATATAATACTACCTTTGTTCTCGAATATTTGTCGCTCGCTAGTTCATTTCTGAACTAAAACGCGACAAATAAAAAGAATGGAGGAGTAGCTTAGCTATCTCCTTATCTAATGATAACTTGGCCCTTAAGCCTCCTAATCTTGATCCTGATGTCTCTTATAGCTAATGTCGGTCATAACAGCCAGCCATCGGAAATAAGACTTAAGTGGTGGGGCCCATTGGCTCCCGTTACGACTGTTACCGGTTATAACTGACGATGGCCCCTTGTGGTCGTCGGACATAACTTATTTTCGACGGTGACCATCGGGCGTAACCCAATTTATAACGCGTTACAACCGAGGGACAACTGATGTTAGACATAAGGCAAAAACCGTCGGAAATAGGTTATTTTCGACAGTTTAGCCCTTATTTTCGACGGTTTAAGCTGTCAAAATTTCCTAGATTTTTGTGCATGCAATACTCGTTCCCCTAACATATGTATCACATGACAGGCATATATATATCAATAAAATCAAAATAATTAATAGCATAAAATAGTACAACTCAAATAATTAAGTGACAATTGAATCATTGGATGAGTACAGGCCCACGGCTAAGACGGAGTGCCAGCTGATCCACTGCTAGGCAAGGACAGGCATGGGTACCTCCACAAGGTCACCCTCAAGGGTGTCTACGACGTCAACGTCCTCCTCAAGATGTGCGACCAAATCATCGACCCTCATGCTGGTCACAGCGATGCCTGATGTCGTGCTGGCATGACGCACCATGGATCCGATGAGTCGAGCTCCACTCCATCAATGCATGGGTTAAGGCCCTATTTGGCATGGCTCCAACTCCACTGATTTGGGCTCGAACTCTAAAGTCCAGCTAGAGCCAGGTCTAGCTGGAGTTGGAGCTGCCTGGAAGGGGTGTTTGGCTAGCAGGGTGTCCTTAGCTCCAGGAAAGTGAATTTGTAGGCTGTATTGACATTGTTGCCCTTGATTGAGTGCGCTTTAATATGATTGTGATACATTTTTTCAGCAATATATTTTTGTACAACTATTTTTTCATGAATATGAAATAAAATGCTATTTGACATAAGTTTATAATTTAAAATATGACATGTCCATAGTCTAGAACCAAATAGCTCATAGTATAAAATGTTCATTATTTTTTCTAGTTCCACGCTAAGGCAACATATGTAGCCAAACTATCATGAAATGCATCATGGTCACAAAGCTTGATTCCAAAGTTGATCCATTAGAGGCATGTTGAGACACTGCATACGTGTTGTATCTTTCTGGGATCACAATCAAATTTACCAAAATCCAAATCGTCGTGTACATAGTGCGAAAATTAGGATCTATTGGTCTCAAGTAATCCATAGCCATTGCAAGCACACAATCTAGAACTTGTTCTGACTTCTTCTATTGGACTCACAACCACGACATATGAAAAGGAAAATTTAAAGCATTTCATAAACGTTCATGTGTCTTAATGGTTTGAGTCCATACCTCTCAACTAATGCATCATGAAGATCAAAGAAAATATCTTTGTTCCTATGCAACATCGTGTGACACTCACCATGAGTGTTAATAGTTTCCATAAGCCACCCCATGCCACTGAGTTATGAAGTCCTTGGTGGTGCTTTATCCATATACAAGTCCACATAAACTTGAGCTAGTTTACCACACTTTTCAATCATATTAAAAAAAAATCATCATCGTCACTAGAGTCACCACTCTCACTTCCAGACATCTGTACAAAACATATTGAACAAGTTAAATCAACCACCACATATCAATAAGTGACACAAAATTGGTTCCAATTCAGTTTTGCATTATTAAAAAAAGTGCATTGTTTCCACATGACGAAGCATGTGGCCAACAAAGACAAATTACAATGGCAATACAAACATGAAAAGAAACAAAGGAAGCTGAGGATTACTTCTACTTTGCATACTTGTCATTATATTTCCTCCTCAACTAATTGATCCTTATCTCATTATTAGGCAATGTCATAAACATCTATCGCTGCTCCTTCTTCACAAACAATTCAGAAGCAATGTAATGCTCATTTGTCTCATAGCCAGCACCACAAGCAATCACAGTTTCCATCACTTGATCACTAGAATATTTTCCATCTTTTTTCGCAATGAATTCATTGGTCAAGGTAGCCATGCTTGCGACTGCTTCTTGGATAAGGAGTGCATTTCCTGTCTTAGGTTTCTTTCCTTTTCCTTGTACTGGCTTAGCCAAACTCTTCCCACTACCTGGTGATAGGGTATTACCATTGTCTTCATTTTCTTGAGTTTTAGGCACGAATACATGATCTTGTGTCTCAAAAATTGGTGCATTCTCATGTTGCTCAGCATCAATTGGAGTAGAAACATTTGGAACACGAGGAGACCAATGATCACCACCAATATTTGTGATGTTTCCAAAGCACCTTGTTAACTCATCTCATTTTGAAGATCAAGCTTCCTAAACTTTCCACATCCTGGTATATCCTAAAAAGTATGAGCATCATTAATATGTGAGAAACACAAGCATCATCCAATAACTTACATATGTGTTGTAAAATGTTATGTCACTTACCTCTCTAGCTCTTTTCCACCAATCATCATCCATATCAATAGTGCCTTTCTCACAATTCCAACTTGTTCCTGTTTGCCTCAACTTAAGTTTCCTCTATGCCTTTTCTTTTAATTTGTCCCATTTATTCTTAACCTACGACTTGGTAACATCAATACATGTCCTATCTTTGAATCCTTTCCCCACTTGAATTGAGTTAAGTGTCTGGCGGATTTCCTTTTGCATCTTGTTTGGCAAATAACTTGCAAACAATTTGAGTCTCCTTAAGGTTCTAATCAATTTCTGCCATCTATTACAACTCATAAATTTTAATTTAATACACATCACAAATTTGTACCAAACATGTATGGAAACAGTGAGCAAGGATGAATCACAAATAATTAAACAATATATGATATATCGTCTACACATGTATGAAAAAATATTCATGAATTAGCAGCAATGCATTTGCAAAAAAAGAGGTAGATTAAGGCAGTGCCATCATATAGAATCAAGAACGACGACTCCAATGATCGCGACAGGACAAAGAGAACACATGCTACTACAACAAGTCGTGTTTTTGTATGTAACCTATGGCATTGGTGGGTAATTTATATCCAACTCCAGGTCTTCATTCATTTTGAAATGTTGCGGGGTTGTGAAAGAGGTGCTCGACCAAAATGAACTAGAGCTCCAGAAATTCTATGGAGTTGGGCTGCTCCAAAAAGATAGAGTTCTGTTGTTTGGCTAGCTCCACTCAACTCCACCTTAAAGTTTAGAGTTGGAGCTATACCATATAGAGCCTAAATTATTCTTGCAGAACCTACCTAATTATGCGTGCATCTTCTACTAGTGCAATAAAACAGAGTACGTCCTATGTAATGTATGGAAAACTATATATACTTCAGTTCACGACCAGGATAGCAGGTTCAGTTCACAGCATCACCGTGTGAAAGATTGCATAGTATCCACTTTACTTAGAATAAAGGGTATTGTGCTTATATAAGGGCATGTTTGGTGTAGTACAAAGAAGCACTATAGTGGCAGTTGTTAACTTATTTTTACTGACATTTGTCACAACCAACGGTAGTAGGGGCTAGTAGAAATATTTCTTTTCACAGACGGTTAATTGAGAACCGCCAATAGAAATCATTTTCCATTTGCGATTGAGATAACAAAACCATAAGTATTAATCATTTCCAAGAAATATAAATTGGGTTTTAAAAATAGCAAAAAAATCATGTGCTACATGGCTGGTGGCATTCAAATCCCATGTCACAACCGGATTAAATTAAGAACCAATACAGATGCATCTCATATGTGTGCCAGAATCAAGTTTCACACCTATAACGATTCAGTGTATAGAAACCAATGTCATAATCTTTATTACATAATGACATAGTCTTTACAAAGATAATAAAATACACTAAGCTAAGATAACTTTTCCACGTGCACATTTGATTGGGGGGACGACGACATATATCTTATGGAACTCGTCGTAGTAGTCCTCCTCCAGTGGTACCTGCTCTTGACTTGGGTAGTGATTATAAAAGAGTGAGCTCTCGTAGTGTCATCTCTCAACAAGTGAGGGAAAAAAGTATAGTGTAAGTGAAAGGGAAATGGGCTTAAAACATTTCCTATAATTGATTTTGGTGTTTGACGTCCATCACAAACCACGTGGACTAACTAGTTTGCCTAGTTACCATTTATCTCAGGTATATAAAGTTCAACATAAACCAATAAAGAAAATAAGTTGAGGAACTCTACAAACTTTGGAGCAAAGACATGCATTGGTGCTGCCAGGGGCGCACCGGACACTGTCCGGTGCCCAGGCCGAGCACCCCACGAACTGGCCGCTCTTGGGTTTCTCTAGGAGTCACTCCGCTATAATTCACCGGACATGTCTGGTGAGCCATCGGAGCAACGGTCAACTGCGCCCAACGGTCGACTGCAATGTCAGATGAATAGTAATGCGCAAGTCAGAAGTCAGAGCAGCGAAGTCAGAATGCACCGAACTGTCCGGTGTGCCACCAGACTGTCCGGTGCCGCAAGAGGACAAAGAACTTCAACAGTCAACCGCTCCAAACCCCAACGGTCTGCTGACGTGGCACACACCGGACAATGAATAGTGCCATGTCCGATGCACCACCGGACTGTCTGGTGTGCCCATCGACAGCAACAACTGGAATAGTGGTTGGGGCTATAAATACCGCCCAACCACCACCATTCAAGCCATCCAAGTTTTTTGAACTACACATTTAATACAAGAGCAAAAGCATACACTCCAAGATACATTCAAAAGATCAAATCCTCTCCAAGCCTCAAAATCAACTCATTTGCTTAGTGACTTGAGAGAGGGTGTTTAGTGTTTCTTTTGTTGCTCTTATTGCTTGGATTGCTTTCTCCTTCCTATTCTAATTCTTCTAAGTGCTTTGTAAAGCTAGCAAGAGACACCTTAGTGTGTGGTGATCCTTGCGGGGCTTAGTGACCCAAGTGATTAAGGAGAAGCACTCGACCGGTCTGTGTGACCAATTGAGAGAGGGAAATGGTTGGAATAGACCCGGCCTTTGTGGCCTACTCAACGGGGACTAGGTTCTTTGGAAACGAACCTCGGTAAACAAATCATCATGATCATTTGTGTTGATTTCCACTTGATTTGTTCCCCCTTCTTTCCTCTCTCTAACAGTTCCCTTGCTCACATTGATTTGAGTTTGCTCACGGTCGAGCAACTCATAGCAAGGAGAACTATCTTCCGTACTCCGAATTTATTTCTAACCCTAACCCCAGGCATAGTGCGTGTTCAAAGTTTGTAAATTTCAGGTTTCGCCTATTCACCCCCCCCCCCACTAGGCGACTTTCAGTAAGGCTTACCAAGGAATATGGTTTAGAATGAGGTAGCTTTAATTTTGTTGGTCAAAATTATATTAGCAATTACTAGCTATAAATAAATACCAATCCAGTTAAATAATAGATCAAAACTAAATTTCCACAATGCAATCCATGTCAGTTCTAATTTCATTCCATAATTTACTCATGTGAGGGCCCGAGTCGCTCGACCGTGAGCACAGCCAGTATACCAGTTTTACACTCTGCAGAGGTTACACATCTTATTTTCTCTATTTATTAATTTGAATTCTAAAATTTCAAATTCAAAACTGATTTCAATTTTAAATGTTCAAATTAAATACACAAACAAATATCTCGAGCATGAGATGCAATTATTTTTATTTTTATATTAAGTATTTTTATTCATTTATTTAAGTGAAATGTCTCTAATATGAAACACACCAATATTGTTTATTTGAAGAAAATAATTTAATGATAAGAAAATTGTATTAAAGGACATTTTAATTTAAATCCTTTGGAAGGTTTTGCTAAATCCTAAAATAAGATTTTAGGGTGTTGTAGGAGATGAATCAGATAACTTAAAAACTATTTCTTAAACTATGGTTTCTAATTTATATCCTAGTCAAAACCTATATAATAGATAAATGATCTATATATGTAACTATAGTTATACCTAAGTGGGTAGCTATATCTATCACAAAGATTTATGCAACCTAGGTACACAATGTAAATATAGAACTCAAAAGGATAATAGAGATGCAACCTCTTATTAACGACTCTGTTATTTTTAGTGAGGTATCAAGAAGCGCACAAGATTTTTTCTACTCCTTATTGGATCCCCTCACAAGAATGGCCACAGAGGGCCAAGCTCCCTGTCCGGTAACTCCGTGGATGGACTCTGGCCTTCCTAAGATGCAAGTGGTTCTCTATAATACCCTCTTCTAGACCGCTCTTCGCCTTTTTTACTATCAAGCTTTAGGCCAAAATGTTGTGGTCCTGATTCCCTTAGGTACACCATTGCGATCACACCACAAATGCAGACAGTGTGATCTCGCAAGATTATAAGTCCCTCTTAGTACAACTACTCTGGATGTGTACGCAAACAACAAGGAATTTGACGTATGCAAAGTTCACTAAAAATTATGTCTGAAAGCATCTAGGCCCCTGGTTGGTTTTAGTGATTAATGACAACATAAGATTATATGTGACTAACATGTGTTTTGCAGAACAAATGGTAAGTTAGGTCGCATTACAGGAGGTTGTGTTGCAACGGTGAAAACAATCCCTCAGGTGAGAACTTGAAGCGACGGCTGAAAAAGGCGAATCAAAAGATGAAGGTCTTCATATTCCGAGTGTTGAAGGAGTTGTGGACATTTGGTATAGAATTAGGTCTTCTATTTTTGTTTTATCTGTACTATAAATAGGGGTTGTGGATGAGTAGTTTGACCAAGAGAATTCTAGTGTAGTGTTGTTGCACATTCACACTCACAACTATCACTAGGTGTCACTCTATAACACACTCACGAGTTAGAACAAAATCGGGTTAGAAAAAACAAAGGAAAAGAAATTGGTTTTGCTGTCTTAGGGGCACCGGATTGTCCAGTGTGCACCGGACTATCCAGTGCACCCCTGACAACGGGACCAGCCAGCCCCTCTGCCCCCGAGAAACCCGAGAGAGACGAGTTCATAGAGCCGATTTTTATCACGCGCACTGGACTGTCCGGTCACTGTTCACTGTCCCGTGCACTATCAGAGCAACGGCTAGCTGTCAGAACTAGCCGTTGCAGCGCACTGTACTGTCTGGTGCGCCAATGCGCAGCAGCCTGCAGTAACGACTAGTTTGGTGGTTCGGGATATTTATACCCCCTCCACCAGCCACATTAAGTGTATTGTTGACCACATTCAAGTGTATTCATAGCTAGTGCATTGCAAGTCCCACAAAGCCTAGTGAGGTAATTAGAAAATCATAGTACCGTGTTAGGATCTCATTAGTACCCATGAGAGTCACCTAGAGCACACACCACATGCATCAGGCTTCTCTTGCTCAAGTGAAAGTCTATAGCTTGTTACTCTTGGTGATTGGCATCACCTAGACGGCTTGGTGGCGGTTGGAGTGCGGTGATCACCCCGGAGGACTTGTTGGTGATCCGGCTCAAGTTTGTACGCGGTCGTGAGGGATCCATCGCGCTGGAGTGGCAAAGGATCATCTCATAGAGAGCACTTGGTATTTGTGAGGACCAAGGGAGAGTGATACCCTTGCGCAGGTGCTCCTACAAGGACTAGGGAAGAGTGTCGACTCTTCGATACCTCGACAAAAAATTGGAGCAGTCTTCTTACCCTTAATTTACATTCCACATTTACTTTAAGCATTTTACTTTGTGAATTTGCTTAGCTAGTATTTGTAGTAATGAGTTAGGGTTGTTGTTTTTCAAATAGTATTTGCTTATTGCTAGTAGTTGGGTGAAGTTGGGCTCATGCTTAGGGTTTAACTTTTGTTGGAATTTTATAAAAGCCCAATTCATCCCCCCCTCTTGGGCATCATGATCCTTTCAATTGGTATCAGAGCCTAGTTGCTCCTAGTTTAGCTTAACCGCTAGAGTAGCTATGTCCAGCGGGGATGGACCTCCTCCTGTTTTTGATGGTGACGATTTTCCTTATTGGAAAATTCGTATGGAAGCTTATTTAGAGGATATATACATTGGTGTCTATAAAGCTGCCACCCAAGGTTTCCCCGAACCTAGCGATCACACAAATCTTGTAGGCGATGAGTATAATTATGAAAAATGGAATGCTAAGGCCAAAAACACTCTTTTAGGGGCCTTTGCAAGGATGTATTCAATAGAGTAAGAAATCACAAAAATGCTCATGATTTGTGGTTAGATATTTGTGCTCTACATAAAGGAACCAAAAGTGAGTGTGAGGAAAGATATCATATTGCAATGAAAAAATTAAATTCTTTTGAAATGCTTGCCAATAAGAATGCTAATGATATGTAGTCACGACTTAATATTCTTGTAGAGGAAGTCAACAGTTTGGGACTCACCAAAATTTCACAACCAGATGTTGTGAGAAAAATTCTCAGTGTCTTGCCAATTGAGAAGTATGAACACATTGTCACTGTGCTACACCAAATGGATCTTTCCATCACTACACTAACTCAAATATTGGGAAAGATCAATACTCATGAAATGTATATGCACATCAATGACAAGGATGGGTCTTCCTCCAAGAGGAGAGATTTGGCTCTTAAGGCTAGTCAAGAAAAGAAAGGCAAGGCCAAAATGCTAGTTGAGGAAGAATCATCAAGTGATGATGATCTTGATACAAACATTGCCTTGATGGTGAGGAAGACCACAAAGATGTTGAAGAAACTCAATCGAGAAGGTATCAAGTTTGATTCAAGAAAGAAGAAGTTTTTCTCTAGTGAAAGAAAGCCCATCTTCGAGATGGATTGCTACAATTGTGGAGAACTTAGTCATCTTGCTCATCAATGCAACAAGCCTATGAAAAACAAGTTCAAGGGCAAGAAAGATGATGAAAGTGATGATGAGAAGAAGGAAAAGAAATTCTTCAAGAGCAAAGAAGGCAAGCACAAGAGATTTCACAAAAAGAATGGAAAATCATATATTGTTGGTGATTGGCTCACTGACATTGAATACTCAAGCGGGTCTTCTTCAAGTGAAGAAGAAAAGGATGAAAAGGTTGCTACCATCGCTGGAGATTTCTCTTCACCACCACCATCACCTTCATCTACTTCACACCTATGCCTCATGGCTAAAGGTGAACGGAAGGTACAACTTGAAAATGATATTGCTGATGATTGTGATAGTGATAGTGATGATGAATATGCTTCTCCTACCTATGATGAATTAGCTGACTTGCTTAAAGAATATACTCAAATCAATAGAAAGTCAAAAGCTAAATGTGACAAGCTAAAATATGAAAATGAGTTCTTAACTGCTAAGTATGACATACTTGTTAAAGCTAGTGAAGAAATGAAGGAAGAAAATAAAACTATGTCATCCACCAAAAATCAGCTCAAGACCTCCCTTAAAGATGCTAAAGAAAAATGTGAAAATTAAGTGAAGCAAATAGAGAGCTAAAAGATAGGCTTGTCAAAATAAAGGAAGATTATACAAAGATTAAAATTGATTATGATAATCTTCTTATTGCAAATGAGATTTTATCTTATAACACACATGAGGCTATTAACCATGTTGTCAAGATTGATGTAGCAACCTCATGTGATGGTTTGAGCAAAGTTGGTCAGTCTAGTCTTCATGATGAATTGATTGAAAAAGTTGAAGTCGTGACACTAGAGAACCAGAAATTGAAGAAGTACTTGACAGATGCAACCACTAAAGGAAAAGTTGTTATAGAAAGCAATGATGTTACTAATGAGTTGACAGTGGACAATGAAAGGCTTGGAGATGAAGTCAAGAAACTTAAGCTTGAGAAAGAACATCTTGCCACAAGTGTACAAAAGTTCAACAAAGGCCAATACCTTCAAAATGAGTTACTCATGAACACTATCATGAAAAATAATAAGAGTGGTATTGGATACAATTCTTTTGTGCAAAAGAAAGCAACAAGTCAATACAAGGAAAAACAAACTCCTAAGCCAATCAAGTGCTATGAGTGTGGAAAAGAAGGACATTTTGCCCACAATTGCAAAGCCACACCACCAACTCACTTGCCAAAGCACTCAAGACCATTTGCTTTCAATGCTCATTATGTACTAAGAAAAGTTGCAAATGGAAAAGTCAAAGTAACATCCCTAGGTCCACCAAGCAAGAGTATACCTAGACAAATTTGGGTTGCAAAGTCCTTGATTGAGAAAGTTACTGGTTCTATGCAAAATAGGGCCCCCAAGATTGAAGCTTGATTTGTTTGTTCATGTACGTGAACTACAAGATCGGTGGGAGCCATTGGTTAATTGACAGCGGATGCACTCAGTATATGACTGGCAACCCACGGATGTTCACCTCACTAGATGAAGATGTTGATGAACAAGATAAACTCACTTTTGGGGACAATTCAAAAGGAAAAGTTCAAGGGCTTAGTAAGGTGGCAATTTCAAATGATCTTTCAATTTCAAATGTTCTCTTGGTTGCACCATTAAGCTTCAACTTGCTATCAGTGGGTCAACTTTGTGATCTTGGCCTTCAGTGCTTATTCACTCCTACAGAGGTTGTTGTGTCTAAAATGGATGATGAGTTAGTGATATTCAAATGATTTAGATACAACAACCTATACTTAGTGGATTTCTCTTCTGAAGATGCAAACCTAAGGACCTGCCTCTTTACCAAAGCATCTCTTGGATGTCTATGGCATAGAAGGCTTGCACATGTCGGAATGAGTACACTCAAGAAAATTCTAAAGAAAGACATGGTTAGAGGATTGAAGGATGTTGTATTTGAAAAGGACAAGCTTTGTAGTGCATGTCAGGCTGGAAAGCAAGTTGCTAACACTCATCCTACAAATGCTTTTATGTCAATATCAAGGCCACTAGAGTTACTTCACATGGATCTATTTGGACCAACAACTTATGCTAGTGCTGGTGGCAACCTCTATTGTCTGGTAATTATTGATGATTTTTCAAGATACACTTGGGTGTTCTTTCTTCATGACAAGTCTGAGGTTGCATCAATATTCAAGAAATTTGCCAAGAAAGCTCAAAATGAATTTGACTACAAAATCAAGAAAGTAAGAAGTGACAACGGAAAGGAATTTGACAACACCAATATTCATGAATATTGTGATGAAATTGGGATCAAGCATGAAGTTTCTGCAACATATACACCTCAAAAAAATGGAGTTGTTGAAAGAAAGAATTTGATCACTCTTGCAAGGACAATGATTGACGAGTATAACACACTGGAGACGTTTTGGGCTGAAGCTATCAACAGTGCATGCTATGCATCAAATAGATTGTTCCCTCACTAGCTACTTGAGAAGTCTCCCTGTGAACTGCTAAATGGGAAAAGCTAGATGTTTCCTTCTTCTGGGTGTTTGGATGCAAATGCTACATCTACAAGAAACGCCATCACCTAGGGAAGTTTCAAAGACGTTGTGACATTGGTTTCTTACTTGGTTATTCATCAAAATCCAAAGCATATCGAGTATTCATTCTTGCCACTGGTGTGGTGGAAGAAACATATGATGTGGAATTTGATGAGACTAATGGCTCACAAGGAGCACTTGAAAATCCTGATGATGTAGATGATGAACCACTTAGGGAAGCCATGAAGAATATGTCAATTGGAGCCATCAAACCAAAAGAAGATGAAGAGGAGGTGCAAGATATCAACATGCCTTCTTCATCAAATGTACCACATGATGATGAAAAAGATGAGAGGCATGCAAATGAAGATACATTTGTCTCTCATGAACAAGCAAGGGTACAAGCCGAAGATGTTGATGGTCCAAGATCTTCTTCCCAAGTGGTTGACAAGAGGAACTCATCACTACTACAAGCACATCCACAAGATCTTATCATTGGGAGTCCTTCACAAGGGGTTATTACTCATTCTCAAAGATATGCTTCATTTATTGAACATAACTCTTTTGTTTATTGTGTTGAGCCTACATGTTTAGATGATGCACTACAGGATCCGGGACTAGGTGAATGCCATGCATGTGGAAGTAAACAACTTTACCCGGAATCAAGTTTGGACCCTGGAGAAGCCTCCACAAGATGCAAGAATCATTGGAACAAAGTGGGTGTTCCGAAACAAACAAGATGATCAAGGTGTAATTGTGTGGAACAAGGCAAGGGTTGTTGCAAAGGGGTTCTCTCAATTTGAAGGTTTAGATTTTGGAGAGACCTTTGCACCTGTTGCTAGACTTGAAGCCATCTGTATCATTCTTGCATATGCATCCTGCTATGACATAAAACTTTATCAAATGGATGTAAAAAGTACATTTTTAAATGGCTTCATAAATGAACTAGTATATGTTGAGCAACCACTAGGGTTTGAAGACCCTAATATCCTAATCATGCTTACAGGTTGTCCAAGGCGCTATATGGTCTAAAGCAAGCTCCAAGAGCTTGGTATGAGCGTATTCGTGACTTCCTCATTGAGAAGGGCTTCAAGATCGGGATCGTCGACACCACTCTATTCACAAAGAAACATAACGGTGGTATTTTCATTTATCAAGTTTATGTTGATGATATAATCTTTGGCTCGACAAATGATTGTCATTGCAAGGAATTTGGTGAGTTGATGTCGAAGGAGTTCGAGATGTCAATGATTGGTGAGCTAACCTTCTTCCTCGGCTTCCAAGTCAAGCAAATGAAAGATGGCAACTTCCTCTCATAAGAGAAGTACACCAAAGACTTGTTGAAAAGATTCAAAATGGAGAAGTGCAAACCAATCAAGACACCCATGCCTACAAATGGACATCTTAACCTAGATGAGGGAGGTAACCCGGTTGATCAAACTCTCTACCATTCCATGATTGGTAGTTTATTGTATCTTGCCGCATCTAGACCCGATATCATGTTTATTGTCTGTATGTGTGCTCGATTTGAAGCAAACCCTAAGAAAGCTCATCTTAGCGTTGTTAAAAGAATTCTTAGGTATCTTAAGCACACCCCAAGCGTTGGCCTTTGGTATCCCAAAGGAGCTACTTTTGAATTAATTGGCTATTCTGATTCGGACTACGCCGGTTGCAAAATTGATAGGAAAAGTACATCCGGAGGATGCCATTTGCTTGGGAGATCACTAGCTTCATGGATTTCTAAAAAGAAAAATAGTGTTGCCTTGTCAACCGAAGCGGAAAACATTGCCGCGGGTGCTTGTTGCACACAAATTCTTTATATGAAACAAACTCTTCTAGAATATGGTGTAGTTCTAGAAAAGGTTCCTTTGTTGTGTGATAATGAGAGTGTTGTTAAAATTGCTAATAATCATGTACAACACTCTCACACCAAGCACATTGATATCCGTCATCACTTCCTTAGAGATCATATTGCTAAAGGAGATATAATATTAAAAGGAGTGAGATCGGAAGATCAATTAGCGGATATTTTCACAAAGCCTTTAGACAAACCCTGCTTTTGCATGTTGAGTAATGAGCTAAATATTCTTTATCTCAGAAATTTTACTTAATCTTAAAATGGTGATGTCAAGCTTGCATTGCATATTTAAATTTCTTGTATTGCATCTAGGACTTGTCTAACCTAGTTGAGATAACCGCTAACAATGCGAGTGAAACCTCTAGTGCAATACCCAAATACAAAATCTCACCATTTGCCTATTTTCTCTAAAAAACTATCTAGCCTATGGCACAATATTTTGAAAAATATGAGAGAATATGTGAGGGTGCCAATACCTGTCCCAACAAGTGTTCTTTGTGTGCTTATAAGTGAAGCGTCCCGATCCTTTGGGACTCAAATGTGATACAATTACTAGTCTCAGGAGGCTAGTAAACACATTCCTTACTTCAAATAGTACAGAGTTTAGGTAAAGGTTATTACAATACCGGGGTACAAGCTCAAGAGAGCCAAAATAGGAAGCGCAGTAAAAAGAAAAATACTAGCCCAAGCCACAGGAAGAACTGGGTGCAGACACAACCCTCTCAATCAAGCATAGCAGAAAAGAAGTCTTCGGCTGCTGAAAAACATAAATAAATCTGGGTGAATACACTAGGTATTCCGCAAGCCCACCCCGCTCCCGTAGAGAGAAAGAGACCTATATCATACATGCTTTATTTGGTGGGGTTGAAGTCACTCTTTATTTCCTCAGAGAAAGGCAGTTGTTGTAAGGTTTTTCCCGAAGACTCAAAATAACAAAAAATGCTTAACCACCACTGAGCTTCCTGCTCATGTGGCCTCGTTTTCTTTCTCACTACACCCTTACACACACATTTCTCTATTCATGGAACTTATAGAAAAATCTCTAATTGTCATACCATACCAGACTCGTCCATACCAGTGGACACGGACTAATCGAATAGGTTTCAACTCTGCGCAGAGGGGCACACTTTACCCACTAGCCCGGTTTCTGCGATCTCGCCGTCGCGAGACCCGAATGCCGAATCTCTTTCCTTACTCGTACGTCCTAACCTTAACGGTTACCCGGAAGGAGTCAGGCCACCACCATGTCCAAACCGGACAAAACTTTCCCCCTCCTTATCCTCCCGGTGCTCCCCAGCCTTCTTAACCCTGGAGTTGGACCGCACGAGTTCGGATTGAGTGACTGCCCACACAGTCTCAAGTGGTTGTACGACAAAGGAGTACAGGTAGTGAAAATGACAAGCCGGTCCTTATATGAGGGGACAATCCTTCTGCTCACGCCTAAACCAGCTGAGCCAACACCTTAGGCCCTCCCCTAAACCAGGGAGTCCTTGATCATCCCACTCCCAAGGTGATGAGGGTGAGTACCCTTCATCGCATAACTTTTCAAAAAGCGATTTTATTTGAAGAAACACATTTCCCTTCTTCCCAATCCATATTTTGTATCCAGAATGTATATGTTAATGCGGGCCATCTCTCACTCATAATGCAATATTCCCCCATAATTCCCGGCCTAGGCAGTGGTAGAGAGAATAGGTACTTTATGCATCAAGGGAAGGATGGACTTGCCTTCGTCGAAGCTTTCTTGGCATAGAAGATCTACTTCCGGAAGTTTAGGCTCTGGCCCTTCTTCCGGGGCTACGGGTTCCGGATCTGCGGTCCCCGCTTCTTCTATTAAAACAGTCAATAACAATACATCAACAGTGGTCTACTAATTGTAGTGTGTCATTTTACCAACATTATTATTACTTAGGACTTTAGAAATTATTTGGACAATTTTTGGTGCATAAAATATTGAGGAGAACCAATTAAGTGAGAAAATGGTGAAGAAAGAAAAAGAAAAGAGGTTTCTCCTCTGATGGGCCAGGGGGGTGTTTCGGCCCAGCCAGGCGCGAGCGTGCGCGCGCGGGCGCGCTTGTGGCCCAGCTGCGGCCCACGAGCGAGGGGGAGACGGCGTCACTGCGGGCCCACTCGTCAGCGAGAGCGGGGGGGAACGGCGTTGCGGCCAGACGGCGCGGGCAAACCGGCCGAGCGGGCGGGGGAGAAAGCCGGCCGCCGGTGAGCTTGACGGCGGTTTGCCGCCGGTGGCCCGGTTCTCGGCCCACGGGGAGGTGGCTTAGCATGGGCAGGTGTAATACCTAAATTTGTAACTCTTATGAAAAGAGAACATTTTCCTTATATATATGTGTATACCATCTTTAGTTACTACCACATGTGATTAAGCACCATCAAAAGGGGATTAAATGACCAATAACACCCAAATAAATCATGCATCACGCTGAGTTTTTATATGATTTTGCATTAAATAAAATAATAGGGATAATAATAGTAAGGAAATATTTACTAGAAGTTGGATTAAAATCATAAATAAGAAAAGAAAAAGAAAGAATATAAAATATAAATAAAATATTTTTCAAAGTGGTATTTACTTAGATTCACAATATAATCTGAGCACAAACTCTGCACAAAGCGTGAAGGTAAATTTGAATTCAAATTTGGATTTGAAAATAGAAAAAAAAAGAAGAAAAAGAATTGAAAATAAAAGAATAAAACAAACTCAGCTAACTGGACCGAAAACGCTCATTTCGGCCCACTATCCATTTCCCTCTGTGTGGCCCAAGACCAAGCGCGCGCGCCAGCCTCTCCATTATCAGGTCGCTGCGGATTGGGCCCACTCGCCAGTGTACCGCATGCGCGCGCCGTGTCTACTTTGCACTGAACCATGGGCCCGCTGTGTCAGTCGCCTCGTCTGCTCCGCGTGTTCGCTTCAACGGATCCCCGGCCATGGCGGAGCGTGCCGCGAACCTCGGGGTCGTTACCAGCTGAACTCTGCGGGCCATAAAAGTATTCGGGCGCCCTCCTTCCTCCCTTCCTCTATCCTTCTGCGCGGACCCAAGCAAAGAAGCACTTCACCATCGCCGCACACCATTGTTGGGGTGGAGAAGGTCTGCCGTCGCTGCTTGATTCGTACGGTCGCTGCGTGGGTGGTTCTGCACCTGGGCGAGGAACTTCGTCGTGCCTCCACGGTGTTGTCAAGTTACCTTCACGGAGGGAGACAACCACTTGGTGGCCAACGATTCTTCACCGGACTCGCTGCTCCGCCGTGGACCCGCCGTCCTCCGTGGCCAGCGTCTCCTGCCACTCCCAATCTCTGGTAAGACCTCCGATTGAATTCTGTGTCGTCCCAACATCGTGTAGAGTCGTTCGGAGGAGGACCTTAGGCCTTCGCGCGCTAGACTGGTGCCACGGCAATGTCGCCGCCGTCGGGTTCCGTCCGCCGCCGGTGTGAAAGACGGCGATGGGGAGCGCGCGCGCTGACCGTTGATTTCGTGGTGGTCGGTCGTGATTCGTTAAGGAGATACCCCTTCGATCTGACGATGGTGCACCGTAGATAGGGGATCGGGCGGTTGGAATAGTCTGGGTCCATAATAGAATCTGCATCGTCCAAATCGGATCCGGCGGTAGTCGTTGTGTACCGGTTCATTATAATTCAGATCTAATCTGGAGCATAGAGTTTGAGATCGGACGGTCTGGGGCGCACGATACCCCTTCGCGGCGCATTTTTATTAAAGAGCCCTTATGTTTCCCCGAAAATAACCCGCAGTCCACGTAGTAGTAGTCTGTGTCTTAGGATTAATTGCGCCGAGCCCCCTGGCTTTTGATTAAATTCTGTGCGCAGTACAGAGTGAAATAAAAATAAAGGAATAATTAGGGAAATTGATTTTTAGTATATAAATAATTGCAGAAACTTGTTTAAACCCTAGAAAATTCATATGAACTCCAAATTGATCCATTCCAATTCCTATAATTTTGTAATAATGTTGTTTATCACCCTGTATCTCTGTTTTGACATGAAAACAGTTAGAAAATTAATTTATCATTTAATCATATTTCAAGCACATTAAATCTTAGGAAATTCATAACTTGAAATCTATAACTCCAAATTCAGTGATTCCAGTTCCTATGATTTCATTTTAATGTGTAGATTTTTACTGTATATTTTATTCATCTGTTTGGTGTGGTGTTGATTTTGGCTATACTATGTATGTATTGTGTTGATGTGAGTAGACGAGCAAGCCACTGTGGAAACTGAGGTTCAACAAGTAGAAGTAGCTGAGCAGGAGCTCATTGAAGGCAAGTTGTGTCCTTGATCACTTACTTTTCCCAGCCATGTTCTTATTAATTTTAATGATCTGCATAGGTTAATTTTGATGGGAGCCTTTATGTTACCCCAGTTTTGATTACCTCTATACCTTGTTCACCCCTGAAACATTTTGGGTAGTACTTGCTATTGCTTTATGTGGATTGGGTATGGAGATACACTATTCATGATTATTCTGTTATTATCTTGTTATTATTACTGTTCATGTTAAGATCATAAAATTAATGGGAACATGGAGCGACCACCCGGGAAAACAGTGCTACCACAAGGGTTTAATGGGACGCCCTTGGCTGATTAACTAGGAAAGCTAGTGGAGGGCTACCTTACCCCAAAGGGGCAAGGGCAGTAGGGGAGTGGTCAGTGTAGGGAGGTCCTTGTTTGATTTTGCTGCGATGGCGGTCAGGCAAGAACCCTGCACTGGAGCTTCCTATAAACTGTAGCGGGTAGTCTGAAGCTAGTGGAACTTTGTAAAGGCCTCGTAGTGTTACCCTGCCTCGCTTCCTTGGTAGAGGTGTATGGGATTCATGACCCCTTGGCAGATGGGTAACACGGCTTGTGGGTAAAGATGCGCAACCTCTGCAGAGTGTAAAACTAGTATACTAGCCGTGCTCACGGTCATGAGCGGCTCGGACCCTCACATGGTTAATTATGGAACTTCAATTCAATTTGACATTTGCATCGCATTTGGGATTATTTTACTATTACTGTTCTTTATTGATATTAAGGTTTGGTATTTACTTACACTTAGTAATTGCTAATAAAATTTTGACCAACATGTAAAAGCAATACTCAGCCTCAGCCTTTATTTCATTGATCAGCCTTACACTTCATGAACTCCCACCTTTGGTGTGTTCATGCCACATTATTCCCCACGACTTGTTGAGCTATGAACGTATGTGAGCTCACTCTTGCTGTCTCACCCCCCCCCCCCCACAGGAGAAGAACAGGTGGTCGAAGAGGAGCCGCCTAACACTGAGGCATTTGACTTGATCTAGGTGGCGTTTCCCAGTCGACATTGGCGCCGTCGATCCTTAGTTCGTTTTATGTTTATCTTTATTTTGTAATAAGTCTTCCGCTATGTAATAAATACTCTGATGTTTTATGACATTTATCTCTATACACTCTGTTATTATATATGTTGTCTTCTTGGCGCATGTATGAGATGCACCCGGCTTTGTCCCTTAAAACCGGGTGTTACAGAGTGGTATCAAAGGCAAATGTAGACTGTAGGACGAAACCTAGATAGAAATGGACAAAACCCTTACCTACTTATCTTACTCTAATTCTTTCTATACTTATCTTGATCCTGTCTCACCTTCTACTGTTCTACTCTGATCATTCTTACCTTTTCTACTCTGAGACAAGATGGATTTCACACCTTGGAATCCCTACCCCTATGACATTTTTAAGAGTTAGGAAGCCTAAGACAAAATTAAAATTATTTTCTCTATTAAAAATGTTGGTTGATTGTTCTGATGATCAATGCCTGATTTGCTTCTTTAATTGATTGAAATATTATATGGACATCTTAGCATGTGCCAGAGTAAGGTAATAAATTAGCTATGGTAGGTAAAACATTAAACTGCTTAGCTAATAAATCCCCCAAAGTAACATGATTATAATTACTGCCTTGTCTACTGCTCTTTCTTACCATATGTATCTAACTCAGATGGTCAATACCAGGAGGGGTGGTGGAATTGATTTGCCTCCTAACCGACACACTCGAAGGATATATAGACAACCTCAGCCACAGCCTGCAGAGATGAATCCTCCTAATCCTCCACTCGGCGGAGTTGACCCACTGGTTGCTGCTCAGATGGCAGTGATGCAGCAAATGGTGGACACTATGGCTGATATGCGTGCCCAGATGCAGCAAGAACGCCAGGAAATGCGTCAGGAAAGAGAAGATATACGCCAGGAGTTGCGCCAGGAGAGAGATGAGATACGCCAAGAAAGGAGAGCGCAACAACAGCAGCTGCAACAGCAACTTCAACAACAGCAACAACAGCAGCAAGTGCCATTGCCTCCACCACCACCAGTTCCACCTCGTGACAAGCACCGGGAATTTATGAGTCATAAGCCACCGACCTTCACCTGTTTGCCAGATCCACTTGATGCAGACGATTGGTTGAAGTCAATTGAGACGATGCTGAATATTGCACAATGCACTGACCGGGAGAAAGTTCTTTATGCCTCAGAACGTCTGACAGGTCCTGCTGCTGACTGGTGGGATTCATATACTGCTGCCCACGATGCTGCTGATACTATTACCTAGGCATAGTTCAGTACACAATTCAGGAACTACCATATTCCAGCTGGTATGATAAGGATCAAGAAGAAGGAGTTTCTATCATTAAAGCAAGGCAACATGTCAGTCAGCGAGTACAGAGACAAATTTATTCAGCTATCGAGATATGCTCCGGAGGAAGTTGCTGAGGATGAGAGGAAGCAGGAGCACTTTATTGAAGGACTTAATGGACCCTTGCAGTATGCACTGGTTGCACACACCTTTCCATCATTTCAGAGGCTACTGGATAAGGCTCTTGCTATTGAACACAAGCGTGTTCAACTGGGTGATTTGAAGAGGAAGGCTATCTCACAAGGACAGGGTAGCAGCAGTGTTCATCCTCGCTACAGTTCACCACAGGGTACACCGACTTGACCGGGAGGACCACGCCCAGTTCAGCAATCACCACTGAGGACTCCACCTCCTCGACAGGCTACCCCTACTGGCACCCCGACGAGGTCCACAGGACAGAAGACTGGCCCTACATGTTTCAAGTGCAGTCAGATTGGGCATTATGCTAATGCTTGCCCGATGGGGAATTCTGGTACACCAGCTAAGAACAAGCAACAGACCCCTGGCAAGGGATATTCTATAGTCAGGGTGAATCAAGTCAGCGTTGATGATACTCCTGATGGTGGGGACCTCGTAATTGGTATGTTTTATGTTAATGCAATTCCTGCAACAATATTATTTGATTCTGGTGCTACACATTCATTCATGTCTGCTAGATATGCCAACACAAATGAAATACCACTGCTAAATATGAGAAAACCCCTGATAGTAATTACACCTAAAGGGCCTGTTGAGGCGAATCAAATGACACGTAGATTGACATTGACCATTATGGGTAGAGAATTTGGAGCTACTGTTATAATATTAGAGTCAAGCAGTATAGATCTGATCCTTGGTATGGCATGGCTAAGAAAGGCAAAGGCCGTTATAGCATGTGGTAGAGGTACCGTAGAACTCACTACCACTAAAGGAGAAAGATTTCAAGTCAATATTGCAGTAACCTCCTCATCCATGCGTGCAATGTTCTTTATGCCTGAGGAGTTTGTTGGTGACAACATCCGGGTGGTTAGAGATTTTCCGGATGTCTTTCCAGAGGAGTTACTAGGGATGCCCCCTGATAGAGAAGTTGAGTTTGTTATTGATCTCTTACCTGGAACCTCCCCTATTTCTAAACGGCCATATAGAATGTCCGTAGAGGAGTTGAAGGAGCTTAAGAAGCAGTTAACTGAGTTACAAGAGGCAGGGTATATTCGTCCGAGTTCCTCACCTTGGGGAGCACCGGTGTTATTTGTGCAGAAGAAGGATGGATCGCAACGGATGTGTGTGGATTATAGGTCTCTTAATGAAGTTACGGTGAAGAACAAGTATCCGTTGCCCCGTATTGAGGATTTATTTGATCAGATGAGAGGTGCTAGAGTATTCTCGAAGATTGATCTCCGATCCGGTTACCATCAGATGAGGATTAGACCATCGAATATTCCTAAGACAACATTCTCGACTCGATATGGATTATATGAGTTTACTGTTATGTCATTTGGATTAACCAATGCACCGGCTTATTTCATGAATTTGATGAACAAAGTGTTTATGGAGTATTTGGACAGATTCGTCGTGGTGTTTATCGACGATATTCTTATCTATTCTAAGAATGAAAGTGATCATGAACAACATCTAAGGTTGGTGCTACAGAAGTTACGAGATAATCAACTCTACGCTAAGTTCAGCAAGTGCGAGTTTTGGATTGACAAGGTGCCATTCCTTGGTCATATTATTTCTAAAGGAGGAATAGCAGTGGATCCTGCTAAGGTCAAGGAGATTATGGAGTGGAGAGTGCCCACTACAGTTACTGAGATTCGGAGTTTCTTGGGACTCGCAGGATATTATCGGAGATTCATTGAAGGGTTCTCTAAGATTGCCAAACCTATGACCTCACTTTTGGAGAAAGGAAGAGAATTCAAGTGGGATGAGAAATGCCAAGAAAGCTTTGATCAATTGAAGGAGAGGCTAATGTCGCCACCAGTATTGATTATGCCAGATCTACAGAAGGGATTTGACATTTATTGTGATGCATGTGGCCAAGGACTTGGATGTGTGCTCATGCAAGAAGGACATGTGATCGCCTATGCATCTCGTCAGTTGCGGAAGCATGAACTGAACTACCCCACTCATGACTTGGAACTGGCTGCCGTTGTGCATGCACTTAAGATTTGGAGACACTACATTATGGGAACTAAGTGCCAAGTATACACGGATCATAAGAGTTTGAAGTACATATTCACTCAGAAGGATCTCAACCTTAGGCAACACCGTTGGTTGGAGCTCATTAAGGATTATGATTTGGAGATTCACTATCACCCAGGCAAGACAAATTTGGTTGCAGATGCCTTGAGTCGGAAGGAGCATGTTCACTCCGCTTAAGTTGTCCAGCTACCTGATGAATTAGCAAAAGATTTTGAGAGACTCAACCTGGGAATTGTTACACATACGGAAGGAGTGACTATTGAATTGGAACCTACCTTGGAGCAAGAAATTCGTAAAGGTCAGGTTGGTGATGCCAAAATCCAGGAGATCAAGGATCTGATAACAGAGGGTAGAGGCCCGGAGTTCACAGAGGATGAGCAAGGCACGATATGGTTCAAGAATCGGATTTGTGTTCCTGATATTGATAGTCTTCGGAAAACCATATTGAAGGAAGCACATGACTTAATTTATTCTATCCATCCTGGAAGCACCAAGATGTATCAAGATTTGAAGCAAAAGTATTGGTGGTATGGACTAAAGAGAGATGTGGCTGCACATGTGGCTATGTGCGATGTGTGTCAAAGAGTTAAGGCTGAACACCAGAGGCCAGCCGGACTACTGCATCCACTGAAGATACCTGAGTGGAAATGGGAAGAGATTGGCATGGACTTCATTGTTGGATTACCCCGCACGTCTGCTAGATATGATTCTATATGGGTGATTGTGGACAGGCTAACTAAAGTAGCCCACTTTATTCCAGTGAAGACCACGTATTCAGGAGCCAAGTTGGCAGAGTTGTACATGGCACGGATTGTCTGCCTGCATGGTGTGCCAAAGAAAATCGTGTCGGACCGGGGATCACAGTTTACTTCTCGGTATTGGAAGAAGTTGCACGAGTCATTGGATACGAGATTGAATTTTAGTTCGGCTTACCATCCCCAGACTGATGGGCAGACTGAGAGGACTAACTAAGTGCTTGAGGATATGTTAAGAGCTTGTGCCCTTAAGCATGGTGGTAGTTGGGATAAGAGTCTACCATATGCTGAGTTCTCATATAATAATAGCTACCAGGCCAGTTTGAAGATGTCACCGTTTGAGGCTTTATATGGCAGAAAGTGCAGGACTCCACTGTACTGGGACCAAACTGGTGAAAGGCAGTTGTTTGGACCTGAGATTATACAGGAAGCAGAAGAACAAGTCCAGCAAATAAGGGAGAATTTGAGAACTGCACAGTCCAGGTAGAAAAGTTATGCTGATACCCGGAGAAGACTGCTTGAGTTTAAAGAGGGAGATTATGTCTATTTAAAGGTGTCACCACTCCGGGGTATGAGAAGGTTCAAAGTCAAAGGAAAGTTGTCCCCTCGCTTTATTGGACCCTTCTTAATCTTAAAGCGAGTGGGTGAGGTTGCATACCAATTGGAGTTACCGGATCATCTTGCGGATGTTCATGATGTATTTCATGTATCTCAGCTGAAGAAATGTCTCAGGGTACCTGAGGAGCAATTACCAATGGAAGACCTTAATGTTCAAGATGACCTGACTTATGCTGAGTACCCCATCAAGATTCTTGATACACTGACTCGAGTCACAAGAAATAAGGTTATAAAGATGTGCAAAGTGCAATGGAGTCACCACGGTGAAGATGAAGCAACTTGGGAAAGAGAAGAAGAGCTTCGCATAGATTTTCCTCACCTTTTCCCTAGATCTTCTTAAATCTTGAGGACGAGATTATTTTTAAGGGGGTAGGATTTGTAATACCTAAATTTGTAACTCTTATGAAAAGAGAACATTTTCCTTATATATATGTGTATACCATCTTTAGTTACTACCACATGTGATTAAGCACCATCAAAAGGGGATTAAATGACCAATAACACCCAAATAAATCATGCATCACGCTGAGTTTTTATATGATTTTGCATTAAATAAAATAATAGGGATAATAATAGTAAGGAAATATTTACTAGAAGTTGGATTAAAATCATAAATAAGAAAAGAAAAAGAAAGAATATAAAATATAAATAAAATATTTTTCAAAGTGGTATTTACTTAGATTCACAACATAATCTGAGCACAAACTCTGCACAAAGCGTGAAGGTAAATTTGAATTCAAATTTGGATTTGAAAATAGAAAAAAAAGAAGAAAAAGAATTGAAAATAAAAGAATAAAACAAACTCAGCTAACTGGACCAAAAACGCTCATTTCGGCCCACTATCCATTTCCCTCTGTGTGGCCCAAGACCAAGCGCGCGCGCCAGCCTCTCCATTATCAGGTCGCTGCGGATTGGGCCCACTCGCCAGTGTACCGCATGCGCGCGCCGTGTCTACTTTGCACTGAACCATGGGCCCGCTGTGTCAGTCGCCTCGTCTGCTCCGCGTGTTCGCTTCAACGGATCCCCCGGCCATGGCGGAGCGTGCCGCGAACCTCAGGGCCGTTACCAGCTGAACTCTGCGGGCCATAAAAGTATTCGGGCGCCCTCCTTCCTCCCTTCCTCTATCCTTCTGCGCGGACCCAAGCAAAGAAGCACTTCACCATCGCCGCACACCATTGTTGGGGTGGAGAAGGTCTGTCGTCGCTGCTTGATTCGCACGGTCGCTGCGTGGGTGGTTCTGCACCTGGGCGAGGAACTTCGTCGTGCCTCCACGGTGTTGTCAGTTACCTTCGCGGAGGGAGATAACCACTTGGTGGCCAACGATACTTCACCGGACTCGCTGCTCCGCCGCGGACCCGCCGTCCTCCGTGGCCAGCGTCTCCTGCCACTCCCAATCTCTGGTAAGACCTCCGATTGAATTCTGTGTCGTCCCAACATCGTGTAGAGTCGTTCGGAGGAGGACCTTAGGCCTTCGCGCGCTAGACTGGTGCCACGGCAATGTCGCCGCCGTCGGGTTCCGTCCGCCGCCGGTGTGAAAGACGGAGATGGGGAGCGCGCACGCTGACCGTTGATTTCGTGGTGGTCGGTCGTGATTCGTTAAGGAGATACCCCTTCGATCTGACGATGGTGCACCGTAGATAGGGGATCGGGTGGTTGGAATAGTCTGGGTCCATAATAGAATCTGCATCGTCCAAATCGGATCCGGCGGCAGTCGTTGTGTACCGGTTCATTATAATTCAGATCTAATCTGGAGCATAGAGTTTGAGATTGGACGGTCTGGGGCGCACGATACCCCTTCGCGGCACATTTTTATTAAAGAGCCCTTATGTTTCCCCGAAAACAACCCGCAGTCCACGTAGTAGTAGTCTGTGTCTTAGGATTAATTGCGCCGAGCCCCCTGGCTTTTGATTAAATTCTGTGCGCAGTACAGAGTGAAATAAAAATAAAGGAATAATTAGGGAAATTGATTTTTAGTATATAAATAATTGCAGAAACTTGTTTAAACCCTAGAAAATTCATATGAACTCCAAATTGATCCATTCCAATTCCTATAATTTTGTAATAATGTTGTTTATCACCCTGTATCTCTGTTTTGACATGAAAACAGTTAGAAAATTAATTTATCATTTAATCCTATTTCAAGCACATTAAATCTTAGGAAATTCATAACTTGAAATCTATAACTCCAAATTCAGTGATTCCAGTTCCTATGATTTCATTTTAATGTGTAGATTTTTACTGTATATTTTATTCATCTATTTGGTGTGATGTTGATTTTGGCTATACTATGTATGTATTGTGTTGATGCGAGTAGACGAGCAAGCCACTGTGGAAACTGAGGTTCAACAAGTAGAAGTAGCTGAGCAGGAGCTCATTGAAGGCAAGTTGTGTCCTTGATCACTTACTTTTCCCAGCCATGTTCTTATTAATTTTAATGATCTGCATAGGTTAATTTTGATGGGAGCCTTTATGTTACCCCAGTTTTGATTACCTCTATACCTTGTTCACCCCTGAAACATTTTTGGGTAGTACTTGCTATTGCTTTATGTGGATTGGGTATGGAGATACACTATTCATGATTATTCTGTTATTATCTTGTTATTATTACTGTTCATGTTAAGATCATAAAATTAATGGGAACATGGAGCGACCACCCGGGAAAACAGTGCTACCACAAGGGTTTAATGGGACGCCCTTGGCTGATTAACTAGGAAAGCTAGTGGAGGGCTACCTTACCCCAAAGGGGCAAGGGCAGTAGGGGAGTGGTCAGTGTAGGGAGGTCCTTGTTTGATTTTGCTGCGATGGCGGTCAGGCAAGAACCCTGCACTGGAGCTTCCTATAAACTGTAGCGGGTAGTCTGAAGCTAGTGGAACTTTGTATGAGATGCACCCGGCTTTGTCCCTTAAAATCGGGTGTTACAGCAGGGGCTGGCGAACCCAGGGGCGGGCTCAATTTGGCTAGAGGGGGTCGGGAGGGGGCTGCCCGCGGGGAGGTGGCGGAGCTCCGCGGCGGGGATCGCCGCCGGTGGGCTCTGGGTGAGGGACTGGGGCTGGGAAGTGGTGCTTCGGGTTCGTGGTTTCGTGAGGGAGCTGCTCGACTCACTTGATTTCTTGCTGGACCAACGGAGAGGGAGAGAGAGGAGGGGGGAACTCACCGGAGAGGGGGACGATGACGGTGCTTCGCGAATTGCGCACGGGTGAGGGGAGGAGGGGAGTGGCCGAGGCCGGTGCGGGGAAGAAGGTGCCCGGGCGACCCTTTTTATAGGCGCCCGAGGGAAGGGGAGCGGCGGAGCTCCGCAGTGCCGGTGAGCTGCACAGCGCCAGCCATAACTGCCGCACAGCGCCGCCGACGAGACCTCACGGCGGGGGCGGTACCGGCGAGTACGTTGGTCAAGGGGGGGGAGGACGGGGCGGTGCCAAACTTCCCTGTGTGGCGAGAAGACGGAGGAGGGGACGGAGGTGATGGCCGGAGGTGACCGCGGCGAGCCGTACGCGGGGAGGACGACGAAGCGGCTGACCGGTGGGGCCGGTCTGCCAGTGGGAGCGAGCGCGCGAGAGAGCGGCTGGCAGATGGGGCTGGCTTGTCAGCGAGAGAGAGGCGGGGTGCGGAGCGGGCTGGCGCGCGCGCGGAGGCAGGCCGGAGATGGGCCGAAAGAGGAGGAGGAGCGCGGGCGCGAGGGGGAGGTGGCCGCGGGTTTGGGCCGGGAACCGGCCCAGCAGGGGGAGAGGGTTTTTCCTTTTTCTTTTTATTTTCTAATTCCTATTTCCCTTTTTGTATTTTTTTTCTTTTGAACAAAATATTTTGTGGATAATCTAGGTGCTGGAAAATAGAATCTAAGTGAGGTGCTTGTGATCAAACAAGGTGTATGCACATGATGAAAGAAAATCTACGGGAGTTCTTGGAATTAGAGGATGAAAAGAAGGGAAAGGGGTAGATTAGGGTTTCAAACCTAGGTTAGGATTTTGGGATGATACAAACCTACCCCACTTAAAGGAATCTCGCCCTCGAGATTCAGACGGGGCTCAAGAAAAGGTAAGGGTATTCCTTCCTCAGAGAATCCTCACTTTCCCAGGTGGCTTCCTCTTCACCATCTCTGCTCCACTAAACCTTACAGAGTCTCACTTCTGAGTTGCGGGTCCTTCTGACTGTTGAGTCGAGAATCTTCACTGGCTTCTCCTGGTACTGGAGATCCTTTTGAATCTGAATTGCATCTGCCTCGATGTGGTTTTCTGGTACTTTTAGGCATTTGCGAAGCTGAGACACATGGAACACATTGTGAATATCTGACATGGATTTTGGTAGCTCAAGACGGTATGCTGTGGGTCCCACTTGGCTAATGACGGGGTAGGGACCGACGAAACGTGGTGCTAGCTTTCCTTTCATTTGGAACCTTTTTACACCATGCATCGGGGAGACTTTGAGATAAACGAAATCTCCTTCCTCAAATCTGAGTTCTCTTCGTCTGTTGTCTGCGTAACTCTTCTGTCGACTCTGAGCCTCCAGTAACCTCGTGCGGATCAAGGCAACTTTCTCTTCGGCTTCTTTAACAAAGTCGGGTCCTTCTAGTGTCCTTTCCCCTACATTGGACCACATTAGGGGAGTCTGGCATTTCCTTCCATAAAGTGCTTCGAACGGTGACATTTTGATGCTGTCCTGATGGCTGTTGTTGTACGAGAATTCGGCGTACGGCAAACTGGACTCCCAATCTCTGTCGAAAGTTAACACGCAAGCTCTGAGTAAATCTTCGAGGACCTTGTTGACTCTTTCTGTTTGACCATCTGACTGGGGATGATAAGCGGTGCTGAAATCTAGCTTGGTGCCCATTGCTTGCTGGAGGCCCTTCCAAAATTTTGAAGTGAACTCCGTTCCTCTATCTGATACTATCTTCCGTGGAATGCCATGGAGCCTGACTATCTCTTTAAGGTATATTCGGGCAAGGGCGGCTCCTCCAAAAGTGGTCTTTACTGGAACGAAGTGGGCCACCTTGGTGAGACGATCGATTATTACCCATATAGAATCATTTCCTTTCTGTGTTCGGGGCAGTCCGGTCACGAAATCCATGCCTATTTCTTCCCACTTCCATTCGGGTACTGGGAGGGGTTGAAGTAGGCCTGCAGGCTTATGATGTTCAGCCTTTGTTCGCTGACAGGTGTCACACCGGGCCACATACTGTGCTATTTCCTTCTTCATCCCTTTCCACCAGTATCTGGCTTTGAGGTCTAGGTACATCTTGGTGGTCCCTGGGTGAATGGAGTAAGCGGAGTTGTGGGCTTCATTGAGCAGGGCTTCCCGTGCCTCTCCCACTGGTACACACAGGCGGTTCTTGAACCAGAGGACTCCTTGCTCATCTGTCCTAAGGTCCGGAAGTTGCTCCTTGCGAGCTCTTTCCATAAGTCTGGCTGTCTCTGCGTCCAGGCGTTGAGCTTTGCATATGAGATCTTCTAGATTTGGCTTGACTTCCAGGCTACCGTTGTCTCTCAGACATGCATTTAGCTGAGCTGATTCTTTCTTCCAATCTTCTAAAAAGTTGGTTCCTTTAATCCCGAAGGGTTTTCGGCTGAGGGCGTCTGCTACCACGTTGGCCTTCCCGGGGTGGTAGTGGACTTCGAGGTCATAATCCTTGATCAATTCAAGCCACCTTCTTTGACGGAGGTTGAGGTCCGGTTGCGTGAAGATGTACTTCAGACTCTTGTGATCAGTGAAGATGTGGCATTTGTTCCCGATTAGATAAAGCCTCCATATTTTTAGGGTGTGCACTATGGCTGCCAATTCCAGGTCGTGGGTAGGGTAGTTCTGTTCGTGTGGCTTGAGTAAGAGGGATGCATAAGCAATAACCTTCTCATTTTGCATCAAGACACACCCTAAGCCTTGCTTGGAAGCATCACAGAAGATGACAAAATCCTGGTGTATATCTAGCAGTGTCAAAACTGGCGCGGTTGTCAGCTTTTCCTTGATGACCTGAAAACTTTCCTCACATTTTGGAGTCCATGCAAACTTATTGTCCTTTTTGAGAAGTTCGGTCATAGGTTTTGCTATGCTGGAGAATCCCTTGATAAAGCGACGGTAATACCCTGCCATTCCCAGAAAGCTTCGTACTTCACTACGTTGGATGGTTGCTTCCAATTTGAAACAGCTTCTACCTTGGATGGGTCCACTTCTATCCCTTCTGCAGTCAAGATATGCCCCAGGAAGGCTATCTTCTCTAACCAGAATTCACACTTGCTGAGTTTAGCATAAAGTTGATGTGCTCTGAGTCTTCCGAGGATGATTCGGAGGTGACGCTCATGGTCCCTATGATTCTTGGAATAAATAAGGATGTCGTCAATGAAGACTACGACAAATTTGTCCAATTCTTCCATAAATACCTTATTCATGAGGTTCATGAAAAAGGCGGGTGCGTTTGTTAGCCCAAATGGCATCACTATGAATTCATATTGCCCGTATCTGGTGACGAAAGCAGTTTTCTGAATGTCCGCTTCCTTGATTCTCAGTTGGTGATACCCTGACCTGAGGTCTATCTTGGAGAAGTATTTGGCTCCCTGCAGCTGGTCGAAGAGGTCGTCGATCCGAGGGAGTGGGTACTTGTTTTTGATTGTAACTTCATTCAAGGACCGATAATCAATACACATTCTCATACTCCCATCCTTTTTAGTAACGAAAAGGACGGGTGCTCCCTAGGGAGACGAACTGGGACGGATGTACCCTTTTTGCTGTAGTTCTGAAATCTGAAGTTTCAATTCTGCCAACTCTGTGGGGGCCATGCGGTATGGTCTCTTTGCGATGGGTGCAGTGCCAGGAATGAGGTCTATATAGAACTCCACTCCTCTTTCTGGTAGCATCCCGGGCAACTCCTCCAGAAATACATCCTCAAATTCTTCGATTACAGACATGTTTTTTGCTGCCAGATTAAACATCATCGGATCGTTTGTGGGCGGTTGGGCTTGACAGGAAACTGCCTTTCCTTGGTGATCTATGAGAAGAACAGTTTTGCTTGCGCAGCTGATGATACCTTTGTGCTTAGCTAGCCAATCCATTCCTAGTATCACATCAATCCCTTGGGATGGCAAGATGGTTAAGTCTGCTAGGAACACTACCCCACTTAAGAGAATTCTGACTTGAGAGCACCTGAGTTTGCATAGGAGGTCTGATCCCGGGGTTCGGGTGACCAAAGGGACAGCTAGGGGTGTAGAGGGGATGCCATGTTTTTCCACAAACTTAGCGGCTATAAAAGAATGGGATGCTCCCGAATCAAAAAGCACAGTAGCTAGAGTAAATTCAACAAGGAACTCACCGAGCACTACTCCTGGGGCTTGCTGGGCTTCTTGAGCGTCGATGTGGTTGACTCGGGCTCTGCCCTGGTACTGAGTCCTGCCCTGCAGGCTGCTGGAAAGAGGTGCCTTGGAGGTAGGTGCCGAGGGAATCTTGGGGCCATTCACCGAGTTGGAGTAGGTCGGTCCGGGTGCCTTTAACTGAGGGCAGTTATTCTTAAAGTGACTGGGATCTCCGCAGTGCCAACAGGCATTAGCTGGCGGTTGGTTGCTTGCAACAGAGGGTGCCTGAAGGGAGCTCTGACTCTGCTGACTGTAGCGTGATGGAGTGGGTCCAGATGATTTATTGAAGCTTGGTCCTCTGGGTGGAAGCCCAAAGGGTCGAGCTTTCTGGTGACGTTCTTGTTGTTGAGCTTGGAGCACTTGGAATTTTCTCTTGAGGTGCCCTTTTTCTTCCTCTTTTGCCCTTTCCACTTGGATAGCTTTGTTGGAGAGGTGAGAGAAGTTGAGGAAGTCTTGGCTGGCGAGGATGGTCTTAAGCTCGGGTCTTAGTCCTTTCAGAAAACGGGCCATTTTTCTGGACTCGGTGCTGACATCCTCAGGCGCGTAGCGGGCTAGCTCTGTGAACTTGTGCACAGACTCACTGACTGTTCTCCCGCCTTGGGTTAGCTCCCAGAATTCATCCTCCTTGAGTTGAACTATCCCCAGGGGTACGTGGTGCTCACGGAAGGCTGCTTCAAACTCTGCCCAGGTAGCATCTCTGACGGCCTCACTGAAAGTGTCCCACCATGCTAAAGCCATTCCTGAAAGCTGATGAGCTGCTAGTTGGACACCCTGATTGTCGGGGCATCCTATGGCTTCCAGCTTCCTCTTGATCGTGCGAAGCCAGTCATCTGCATCGAGGGGATTGCTGGACCCTGCGAACGTGGGGGGCTTGAGTCTCAAAAATTCTCCCATCCTGTCCTGTGGCCTTCCACCACCTGGGCGCTGGTTTTCCAGACTTCTAGTGAGGACATCAATGAGTCGGGTTTGATTGGCTAGAACTTGGGCCAGATCTAGTGGTAGTTCCAGAGGTGCGGGGAGGTGGGTCCCATCCCCTTCTCCGCCAGCTTCTCCTGCTGCTCCTAAGGGAAAACCTGCTCCAATCCCGGAGGCGGTAGGCGTGGTTTTATCCGAAGCCATCTGCAAGGGAAAAGAGTTACTACCATGCACATGCCATTTTTTCTTAACTAGTTACTTTATTCATTACATCAAGCCATTACATAACACAGCACACGGCTACCATAGGTTCATTACACGCGAGTACTAGCTAGGGTACTCCCGAACTCCTTCTCTAAAGTGTCCCCAAATTCCTTGAGAAGGTCATCAAGGCTGGCTAGGGACATCTCGGTGTCGGGCGAGTTCCTTAACCCGGTAGAGGATAGGGTTGGAGGGGTTTCTTCCTTCTGCTCAGTCTGACATCCGTGGTTTTTGGTCTTCTTGCGGATTTTTCTTGCGGGGGCAAGCTTCTTCAGTTTCTTGTCGTAGTCCATCTTCAGGGTGCGGTAGGCCTCTCGGGTATTGGTTTCCTCGCCTTCAGCTATTGCGAGGCTCTCTTGAAGGGACGCCTTCTCCCCTGAAAGTTCCCTGACTTTTTGCTCCAGACTTTCCACCCGAGAGGTTAGGTAGGTGCAGTGGAGGGTGAGGTCATCATATTGGTTATCAAGGGTGTGAAGGTATCCAGCCAAGTAGACGATGGTGGGATCATTCTCAATAGGATCTCCTCCTGACAGGTCCTGAAGTCTTTTCCTCCAGGTGGGGGTATTCTTGTTGCTGGGTGGAAAGTAGCAAAGGGGGGTTTCAAAGATCACCTTGTTGTAGTTCTGGCATAGTTGTCGGAGGGCTGTTCGGGCAACATTCTGGCAAGTATCTGGAAAGCGGTATCAGGTAAAAGTGACTTGGAAGGAAGGATGGTTTGGATAGTTTCGGCTTTCTCCCAAGTAGACTGCCATAGAGCATTTTTCCATTCCGCCCTCGAAATACTCCTTCCAGACGTATTCCGGCTTCTTGCGGATTCCCATGCGAAGCGCACAACTTCGCAAAAGATGTGGGAACCCCTCCACCTCCGAGCAGTAGGATGTCCTAATGGCCAGAGAGACTTCCATCTGGAATAGGAAAAGAGGGGTCTTGTTAAAATCGGGGAGGAGGAGAGAAGACTTTTCTTGGGGAAAGAGGTATTTTCTCTTTTTTTGGGCAGGTTTTAGGGTCAGGGCTGCGACCTACGGCCAGTCCTATGGGCTCCGATACCACCTGAAGCGTCCCGATCCTTTGGCACTCAAATGTGATACAATTACTAGTCCCAGGAGGCTAGTAAACACATTCCTTACTTCAAATAGTACAGAGTTTAGGTAAAGGTTATTACAATACCGGGGTACAAGCTCAAGAGAGCCAAAATAGGAAGCGCGGTAAAAAGAAATATACTAGCCCAAGCCACAGGCAGAACTGGGTGCAGACACAGCCCTCTCAATCAAGCATAGCAGAAAAGAAGTCTTCGGCTGCTGAAAAACATAAATAAATCTGGGTGAATACACTAGGTATTCCGCAAGCCCACCCTGCTCCCGTAGAGAGAAAGAGACCTATATCATACATGCTTTATTTGGTGGGGTTGAAGTCACTCTTTATTTCCTCAGAGAAAGGCAGTTGCTGTAAGGTTTTTCCCAAAGACTCAAAATAACAAAAAATGCTTAACCACCACTGAGCTTCCTGCTCATGTGGCCTCGTTTTCTTTCTCACTACACCCTTACACACACATTTCTCTCTTCATGGAACTTATAGAAAAATCTCTAATTGTCATACCATACCAGACTCGTCCATACCAGTGGACACGGACTATTCGAATAGGTTTCAACTCTACGCAGAGGGGTACACTTTACCCACTAGCCCGGTTTCTGCGATCTCGCTGTCGCGAGACCCGAATGCCGGATCTCTTTCCTTACTCGTACGTCCTAACCTTAACGGTTACCCGGAAGGCGTCAGGCCACCACCATGTCCAAACCGGACAAAACTTTCCCCCTCCTTATCCTCCCGGTGCTCCCTAGCCTTCTTAACCCTAGAGTTGGACCGCACGAGTTCGGATTGAGTGACTGCCCACACAGTCTCAAGTGGTTGTACGACAAAGGAGTACAGGTAGTGAAAATGACAAGCCGGTCCTTATATGAGGGGACAATCCTTCTGCTCACGCCTAAACCAGCTGAGCCAACACCTTAGGCCCTCCCCTAAACCAGGGAGTCCTTGATCATCCCACTCCCAAGGTGATGAGGGTGAGTACCCTTCATCGCATAACTTTTCAAAAAGCGATTTTATTTGAAGAAACACATTTCCCTTCTTCCCAATCCATATTTCGTATCCAGAATGTATATGTTAATGCGGGCCATCTCTCACTCATAATGCAATATTCCCCCATAATTCCCGGCCTAGGCAGTGGTAGAGAGAATAGGTACATTATGCATCAAGGGAAGGATGGACTTGCCTTCGTCGAAGCTTTCTTGGCACAGAAGATCTACTTCCGGAAGTTCGGGCTCCGGCCCTTCTTCCGGGGCTACGGGTTCTGGATCTGTGGTCCCCGCTTCTTCTATTAAAATAGTCAATAACAATACATCAACAGTGGTCTACTAATTGTAGTGTGTCATTTTACCAACATTATTATTACTTAGGACTTTAGAAATTATTTGGACAATTTTTGGTGCATAAAATATTGAGGAAAACCAATTAAGTGAGAAAATGGTGAAGAAAGAAAAAGAAAAGAGGTTTCTCCTCTGATGGGCCAGGGGGGGTTCGGCCCAGCCAGGCGCGAGCGCGCGCGTGGGCACGCTTGCGGCCTAGCTGCGGCCCACGAGCGAGGGGGAGACGGCGCAGCGCACGGGAGTGACAGTGTCACTGTGGGCCCACTCGTCAGCGAGAGCGGGGGGGAAACGGCGTTGTGGCCAGACGGCACGGGCAAACCAGCCAAACGGGCGGGGGAGAAAGCCGGCCGCCGGTGCGCTCGACGGCTGTTTGTCGCCGGTGGCCTGGTTCTCGGCCCATGGGGAGGTGGCATAGCATGGGCAGGGGCTGGCGAACCCAGGGGCGGGCTCAATTTGGCTAGAGGGGGTCGGGAGGGGGTTGCCCGTGGGGAGGTGGCGGAGCTCCGCGGAGGGGATCGCCGCCGGTGGGCTCTGGGTTAGGGACTGGGGCTGGGAAGTGGTGCTTTGGGTTTGTGGTTTCGTGAGGGAGCTGCTTGACTCACTTGATTTCTTGCTGGACCAACGGAGAGGGAGAGAGAGGAGGGGGGGAACTCACCGGAGAGGGGGACGATGACGGTGCTTCGCGAATTGCGCACGGGTGAGGGGAGGAGGGGAGTGGCCGAGGCCGATGCGGGGAAGAAGGTGCCCGGGCAACCCTTTTTATAGGTGCCCGAGGGAAGGGGAGCGGTGGAGCTCCGCGGTGCCAGTGAGCTGCACAGCGCCGGCCATAACTGCCGCACAGCGCCGCCGACGAGACCTCACGGCGGGGGCGGTACCGGCGAGTACGTTGGTCAAGGGGGGAGGACGGGGCGGTGCCAAACTTCCCTGTGCAGCGAGAAGACGGAGGAGGGGACAGAGGTGATGGCCGGAGGTGACCGCGGCGAGCCATACGCGGGGAGGACGACGAAGCGGCTGACCGGTGGGGCCGGTCTGCCAGTGGGAGCGAGCGCGCGAGAGAGCGGCTGGTAGATGGGGCTGGCTTGTCAGCGAGAGAGAGGCGGGGTGCGGAGCGGGCTGGCGTGCGCGCGGAGATAGGCCGGAGATGGGCCGAAAGAGGAGGAGGAGCGCGGGCGCGAGGGGGAGGCGGCCGCGGGTTTGGGCCGGGAACCGGCCCAGCAGGGGGAGAGGGTTTTTCCTTTTTCTTTTTATTTTCTAATTCCTATTTCCCTTTTTGTATTTTTTTTCTTTTGAACAAAATATTTTGTGGATAATCTAGGTGCTGGAAAATAGAATCTAAGTGAGGTGCTTGTGATCAAACAAGGTGTATGCACATGATGAAAGAAAATCTAAGGGAGTTCTTGGAATTAGAGGATGAAAAGAAGGGAAAGGGGTAGATTAGGGTTTCAAACCTAGGTTAGGATTTTGGGATGTTACAATAAGTTAGGATTTGGTTTGGTTCAAAATTTCCTAGAAAAATTCAAAATTCCCTCTGTCTGGGCTGATCAGATAGTCCGGTGTGCACAGGACACTGCACTATGCAATATCTAGTGCACCGGCTGGGCGCGCGTGGATATGCCACTGTGTAGCCTTGTCCGGTGGTTCACCGGACAATGACTGTGCGCTGTCCGGTGTGCACCAAATAGGCACTATACACTGTCCGGTGTACCCATGATAAGTTTTAAAGAAAACTTTCCCCTTCCCGCGCCCGAGACCAGGGCTTTTTCTCACTCGCGCTCCAGCTCTATGTCTATCTCTGTTTCTCTCTTCTCTCCGCCGCTGCCCCTACCTCGCCGGCGGTGACCGCCGGCAGTCAACTCCGGCAAGCACCTCTGCCCATGCTCCTCTCTCCCCTGGTGAGATTGGTATCTTCTATTCTTATTTGCTTTCACACCAAGTGTAGAAGCCTCACCACCTTTGAATTCATTTCAAATTCTTCCAAAAATCTGTGAAATCAGTGAATACAAGTGAATGTGAGTGTCCCTAGGTGTCTATTAAGCTTTCCCTGCAGGTTTCCCTCTCCCTTTGGAAGGTTTCAAACCCTAAAAGAGCCATTTCTCCACCTAACTCAAACCTAGCATGCCAAGTGCTCGGTGAAATGCCCAAACCAGTCAAAATAGCTCAAATCGACCCCAACTTTTTCCAGCACACTCCAGCTACTATCAGAACCTCCTATGTCAAATTTCACACCTATTCGATATTCCAGTCATCTGTTTCACAACCTATTCATCTTTATGGTGATCCGTTTCGAGCCGAGTGCCAAAATTATTTTCCCTCAACCAAACTTCAAACCAAGAACTCACTTCACTCATTTTCATTCCTATATACCTATCCATGAAGTATTGGCTCATTTCCTAGTCATTTCATGCCCTATTTCGAATTTCAAACTCTCTACGACACAATTCACCATTCAAACGTCATTCTCACGCTATTTGACCCCTGTTTCTCCAAATCTCTCATTTTTTGTGTCATAACTCTCTATGTATGTATTGTGACGGAACCTCCCAAGATATTAGGCCCACCTATAGATGTCTTTGTCCTAAGGACCTTAGATAGTCATGCAGGTGTGCATAATGACTCGGTAAGTTCGGTTATTTGTACCTTCATCATATCGCCCAAGAGCGCTTAACCCTTCATGCAGACATTACATATAATCAGAGTAGAGAATGAGCGGAAAGGATTACAATAATATAATTTACATTCATATAAAAATATAGGAGTAATTATTACATAACCAGGTGTTCGAGTGCGGAACTTATTATTACATTACCGTGAGGCAAAACACCCTCCCCCAAATAAGTTTAGTGTTCTTCCTCCTGCATGGGCGCCACCTTGAAGCAGAAACAGCAGAACTCAGCTGTTTCATCACCTACAACATGGGTTCGAAAACCCTAAGTATGGAGTGTACTTTCGCAAGTCTTACCCATCAAAGGAAAAAGACTCTCAAGGATATGCTAGCTTTTAGGAATCAAGGTAAAGCTTATCAAGATTCAAAGACTCTGTTTACAGAAAAGCTTACTATGAGTGGATCCTTTAAAATCCATTTTTATTATCAGGTTAAGTAGTTACCTGCATCTAGGGTTCTTTCTATCCTAAATCAGGCTCTTGGCCTATGCTAGCCGTCTTTTACCATTCCTTCAGTTCACTTGATTGCTACGTATAGGGCAGTGACCAAGTCTTCATGTCCGAGAAGTAACGGCGATCTGAATCGATTAATACCCAACTGAGGATCTCCAACCACATGACATATGTACCACTTAACCCTTGCATATGTCAACTCGCCACCGGGTTTCTCAAGACCAGAATGGGTTCACGCCAGCCGAGAGCACAGATACACCATCGTCCAGCCTCTTGCCACGGAGGGTACACGCTACTCTCGCCATCTCTCCACTCCCATTGCGTGGTGGCCTTTCCGGTATTGGTCCGACCGAGGCAAAGCTTACCCATGATGAGGCATGTGGCCAGTTAAAAGGTCCTCGATCATCAAGCCTACATCGGTTCAGTCCTTAATTGACTCAGACGGAGACACTACACCGAGACTTCCTTCTCGTGCAAGTCACCCGGCCGGTCTCATCTTTATCATTTACAACCCAAAGTTTGGAACCTGACAGAGGTACATCTTTTCAGATGTTGAACCCATCACGGCCATGATGGATTCCCCATGACAAGTCTTTTCTTTGTAAAATCCCCATCCCATATGAAGCTTCACCTTTTGTTTAAAACAAAACATTTTGTTTTCTAAAGCAAAGCTAAGCTTCAGAAAACTTTAAGTAAATCAGGTAACAAGGAATGGTTATCAGTTTCCAAGGAAGGGAATGTAGCAATTGTTTAGCACACAACTCCTATCACCTAATGCATCATCTCAAGTGATAAAGAGTTTAAAACAATAAGGAGAGGGGTAAATGCACCGGGGCTTGCCTTGTGTTGCAGGAGGTTCCGGGTCTACTCCACAGATGTCGAAGTAGAAGTTATTCTCGGCTGGAGGATTCTCAGCTTGAGTGACAACTTCTTCTTCAACCACAGTTTCTTCCTCATTTTCTATATATGACAATACATGTACATGAATGCTTATGTGATGTCATGAATATGCAGTTACAATAGAAACATACTAAGTTGTATCTTGAATACAACTTTCCTTCATGGTGCAAACTAATCACTAGGGTTTTCCTAAGTTGGTATTCTACCAGTATTAAGTAACTTAACATTAGGAGGCTAGTTATTGGGTTTGTGACCAAACAGTATCCAAATCATTTCAAACTTCACCTAAGATCTTCAATCATCATACTAGGCCTACCCAAAAAGTTTTACCATTTTTGGAGCTACTAAATTATTTCCAAAATTCTAAAAAAACTTGGTTTGAATATCTTTCAAGGCTACATAATTCTAGCTTTGGGATAAAAATCTTGGAACTATTTTTATTAAATACTAGATGATTTTAGGAGTCTAGCAAAATTTATCCCATAATTTTATCATTTTTCTACTATTTTCTACACAATTCTTAATCTGCCAGTAAAAAGAAAAAGAGAAATAATGAATAGTGTTGGGCCAATTCTGGCCCAAGCCAGCCCGCGGACAGGGAAAACATGCATGCGCCCCCGCCCGCGCTGGCGAACTTGCGCAGAAGCCCCTGATCATTTAAATAACCCGTAAAGAGCCTGTGACACTATTCACCTGTCTTGCTGACATTCGCATAAAGGCCCTTCTATTTCTGTTTCTTCACGAACCACATCCCTGGCCACACACAGTGGAACACCTGGCCGGAACCGAGCGTACTCACCGGCGGTGACCCGTTCCAATGGCGTCGAGCGTACAGGGTCCATCACAGATATCATCCGAACACCTCTCTAGCCTTAATTTGACTAGTCCGTCACTTATCCATGCTTGTCCACGACGACCGCGGAACAAATGCTCTAGCGAACCCGTTCTAGGTTACATGAACCGGTAGCGTTCAATCAAACGTCTAGGGAAGACTCATTGGCTTGCTAGGACTACTGTGCTTGCGTGAACTTGGACAGAAACAACCTGGAACGACCGGTCGACGGAAGCATGTCCGTGGCGGCATTCCCGGACAGTACTGTCACGTTCTCTACACTATGGTGCGGTAGAGTTCAATCGGCCAAGACAGAGAGCTTCCCTAGCGTCAGAGGAGGCAGAAACACGAACTAAAGAGACATGAACGGACCTGTAGATGGCTGGCCATGGCGCGAGGTCACACGGCAGCGTTCTTGGCCGATTTGGGAGAAATTCCAAATTCGGGGGCTGTGGTGGCTAATCGGGAGTGAGGAGCGGTGCACTGGCTTCATAAAAAGATAGCGGAGCAGGCTGAACACTCAATTTATAGTGATCACTCGAGTGTTTCACGAATTTGGGATGAGATGAGCTTGAGGCCAGAGGGGAGGAGAGTCACCAGAGCATAGCTATTGTGGCGCTCAATAAGGTAAAGACTCAGGCAGCAGATGGGTTGTCTACTGCGACCTACTGCGATGTGGTAACGTCTCCAAGCACGTGGCATCCTTGCGGCAAGCGGCGAACTTCGGCGATGGAATCTCGGTCGGTCGCAGGGCAAGTGGGTACGATGGCCAGCTCACAATCTCCTCCGCGGTCACGATCTTTTCACAGGTCCGGTAATATCCACGCCGCGTCGTGCACGAATCACAGTAGCCGACGCGAATCCACGCGCAGAGATCACCGGCGGCGAGATGCTCCACATCTCAGATCTTTTTCAGATACTGTACAATCACGATCTTCTTCAGTCCGTCTAACAAGGCGAATTGAAGGGCTTCGTTCTCCAATTTTCATGTGGAGAGCTACCAATCCAACTATATGAAAGTTGTTGCTCAACATACCATCTTTGATTTTGTTATAAAGATCTTGATCGAATACTCACTGGATCATGCGAAATTCGACCCCAAAGTTCATCAGAGCTCATTGACAGTCGAGTTTCAGTCTTTGATTTGACTGACAGTCCAACTTCAGGTCTATTTTTCTCCAATTTCCAGGTAGCTCTAGGGCTTAACCACTTAATCAAACTTAGACTACTATAGTAACTCTACAAATTTGTTGTAGTGACCTATGGCAAAATCTCCATGGATTAAGAGATACAGGGTCCCAAAGTTAGCCTAATCTCACTGTTTTCAGAACTAAGCCCCATGGGTACTCTTGGGAACTTTAGCAAGTTACTCCAATTTGTTCCACAAAACTTGGAAACCTCCAAATGTAAAAGTTTCTTAATTTTTGTTACTCTACCGCTTTGATATATGCACTTTGGTCCAAAAGTGTATAGAAATTGATTTCACCTTATGGAGCACTAATTAGGGTTTCTAGAGTCCTTATTAAGGTTTTGAGTGTTCTAGGGTTTATGTGCCACTCAAATTCTCCATATTTAGTCTATCTTGGACCTCTCCACTAACTCTTGAGTTCATACTCAAATTGTTATCTCACATACCCACATGCTTCTAGTCCTTGGGTAAGTACCCTATCCTAGGGTTTAAGGATCACTTCAAGTCATCACATCACAACTTGTTTTGAAATTTTAGCCTAGTGGATGCACTCTAGGTGTAACATACATAATGAAATGTCAATGCGTATGATGTCATGCCCAAGTTTTAGTTCTTGTAACACTAGGGGTGTTACATATATTTATTCACATTTTTATATACTTATGACTGTGACTAATACGTGCTCACCTCTTCTGTCATTTGAGTGATTCCGCCTGCCCGCCTACGCTTCTCCTGTCCTGCCTGGTTACTCTCTCTCGAGATGTTCCCAGCTAGTTATGTCACTCTAATCAGGCCTTACCTACTGCTCTACTGCTTTCGCTTACCTTTTCTCCTTATCTTGCAGCATGTCAGTAGCCAGTTTAGGATGGTGTGGACAAAGAATGTCACACTGTCAGGGGGAGGAGATGACCAGGACCCTCCTTGCCCCTTCAGACAGGACAAGGGCAAGACTGTCTACCTTGAGCAGCAAGGGGTCAAGAATGTCGGGGCGAAGGCGAACACGCCCCCCTCGCTCGACGATTTCCACATCAATGTACCACAGATCGAAGGCCCCGAAGATAGGCCCTGCAAGCTGGGCCTGAGGACGACGCCCATGCGAAGGCTCAAGCACTCCCTTCGCCCTGGTGAGCCGAAGTGAAGACCATCGAAGGCTTCGGGGCCCGGATGACCAAGACTTCGAAGACCCCATGTCTTGGTCTCCCTCGGTGTAAAAAGGGGCCCGTGTACAATCCGGCCCATATTGTAGGGCCCCGCCCACAGGTCGTCGTGTGGGCAGAGTGGATTGGGCCACGTCTGTAATAAAGTATGTTGTAATGACACGCTGTAACCCCCCTGTGAGAGAATATTCCAGGGATAAACTAAGTAACTGAGGGTCTAATTGTCCTTGGCAGGGTCGGGCGGTCCCTCAGTTACCTATAAATACCCCCACACTGTGCCAATACGGTGGACGAGAAAAAACACTCGCTAGTGCAGCGATTATCGAACTAGCAGCAACATATCAGGTAGAGCAGGGAGGTCAGCTGAGGATCTCCTCCGACCAGATCGCCTTCCGAGTCCATTGCCTCTTGTCTTGGACTCACTCCTCCACTACTCGATCCACTTCTTCAGACCCAGTCACCACTCCACCTCCCACTTCGCCAGCTCCTGCCGCTCTCAAGCCTTCCACCACACCCGCTGCGACCACCAACTCCACCACTCCAGCTTCCACTCCTCCGGCTCCCGCTTCTGCTCCACCTATTCCTACACCTCACTTTTGGGAGCGTGACAAGACTGAGGTGCGACCTCTCGCTGCTGATTGTGATATCCTGGACCCTGGGATGGTGATATCCTGGCCCAAGGCTTAATAGAATTAATAGAGCATCCATACCAACAAGGTGCATCTTCTTTTTCGGAAGTCTGTCTCGAAAGAACCTCCAAGTTAAGCGTGCTTGACTTGGAGCAATTTGGGATGGGTGACCGACCGGAAAGTTTTCTCAGGTGTGCATGAGTGAGGACAAAGTGCGCACAAAAAGACTTGTGTTGGTCTGTGGGACAATATATGATCCTATCGAGCTGCCAGGAGTAAGTACCGCCGGTCCAGGGATTGGACGGGGTGTTACAAGTGGTATCAGAGCCGACCCTCGCAGTTTCACGGGCGTGTGTGGGTTAGGAGTTCAGGTATATGGCGCATGTGGGCTCGGAGTGGTCACATGGCATGGCATATGACTACACTAGACACATAGACGTGGCTAAGAGGGGAGGTTCCTAGATTGGGGTTGACCGACGAGGATGTCAGTCTTCTAAGGGGGTGGATTGTGATATCCTGGCCCCTGGGATGGTGATATCCTAGCCCAAGGCTTAATAGAATTAATAGAGTATACATACTAACAAGGTGCATCTTCTTTTTCGGAAGCCTATCTTGAAAGAACCTCCAAGTTGAGCGTGCTTGACATGGAGCAATTTGGGATGGGTGACCGACCCGGACGTTTTCTCGGGTGCGCATGAGTGAGGACAAAGTGCGCACAAAAGACTCGTGTTGGTCTGTGGGGACAATATATGATCCTAGCGAGCTGCTAGGAGTAAGTACCATCGGTCTAGGGATTGGACGGGGTGTTACACTGATCCTTGTCTTCTTGACCTTCAGTGGGCCACGGCTGCCAGGGTATATCAGTTCAGACACGTACCCATGGACTCATGGTTGCCAGCTCAGAGATACCCAGCGGTTGCGCCACTTTTCATCACCAGGATCCAGGAGTCCTTCATTAGGCACAACTGTCTGCTCAGATTGTCCTAAGAGCTCATCAGTGATTGGATCTCTCTGCCTTTTGTTCAGTAGCCAGTGCAGAGTCAGAGGATCACATCACCTATCCGCTAGGTTTATACTCTCTCCTGACCTTCGGTGGTAGATATGTTGAGGAGTGGGTCAGAGTTTTCTATTCCACAGTTTGGATTGACCCAGATCATCAGTGGATGAGGTTCATATTTGAGCGTGAGGATGTTACTCTACATGCTGCTTAGATCAGAGAGATTTTTGGATTTCCTGAGTCATCGACGAAGCTTCACAGCATGTCCTATGGCACTTCAGACCGTCCTCGTCGCCCTCACGGTGTAGTAGCTCCTTCCACTACTCACGTCGCCGCCCTGTTTCGACCTCCGTTCACAGATGGGTCGCAATGTTCTCCAGCAGATTTCACTCCAGCAGCCAAGTTTCTATATGAGCTTATGATGCGCACCCTGCTATCGAGGATGGGCTATAGAGAGGCAACCACTCATATCCAGCTCAGGCTCCTTAGTGCTTTAATCTCTCACTTCGAGTTTGACGTGGTCGACTTTCTGATCTGTGAGATAGAGGACACCGTTTTGGATGGTCTCCATGCTCGGCGTCAGCTGCCATACGCTCACTACCTTTGCCACATATTTTCTCAGCTGATCTGGCCTCCTCAGTTCCAAGCCACCCTTGAGGCCTCCAGACTTCAGTTTGGCTTATATCGCCCAGCTCTTAAGGACATAGCTTCAGCACCATTTGATCCACTGCACCAGATATCAGGGTTGAGGACGAGGCCATCAGACAGTTTGAGGATCAGGGTGCAGATGTTGAGACTTCCTCTGATGATGATGAGGATCTGGGGATTCCACCACCACCTCATGTGCCACCTCGTTCCCATGATCACAAGGCTGGTGGCTCCAATGCTGCTCCTCCGGCTGCTCCTCCAGTGATAGACCCTGCTCTAGCTGCCGTCCTTCAGTCACTCACTCAGCAGCAGACTCACAAGGTCGTAGAGCAGGCCCATCAGGCAGCAGAGCAAGCCAGGCAAGCAGCCATTTAGCAGCAGTTGTCCAAGCGGATGTTATCTATGTTCCAAACTATTCAGGACCGTCAGGACACTCTCTAGCAGTAGCTTCTAGCAGACAGGGCAGAGCACCGGGCTTTCATGACTCATATTCTTCAGCACACTGGTGTTCCGATCCCTCCAGTTCAGTCTGCTCCTTCTCCAGCACTTCAGGTTGTCATCGTGCTAGCCATTCAGTCAGGACCCTAGCTCCACTCTTTTGGTCCTTCCATCTCTCTGCTCGGGCCGGTCACCCTGGATTTCTCGACCTAGGTCATCGAACCAGTCAACATTCAACCATCAGTGCCTCCAGCTTCTGCTATCTCCACTGTTGTCGTGGTTGTTTCCATGACTGCTTCAGCTCCTGCAGATCCTGCACCGCATCCAGCGTTAGAGTCAGCACCAGCTCCAACCTCTACTATAGATCCTGGATCCGAGACTGACTCAGATACTTTGCTTGTATTTGCTCTTCTGCCTCGACCGCGACCTGACGTGCCTTCTCCCCCTCCTTCTGAGATGTAGGTTCGGGTCACCCTTTTGGTGTTTGACGCTAAAGGGGGAGAGATGTGAGTTGTGAGAGCTAGGGGGAGTTAGGAAGTTAGTTGAGAGAGCTCTTGATCTTTTTATGTAATATATATACATGTACTCTTTGTATTAGCTCCGCTTTTATACGATGTTTAACTCACCTATGATGTTGTCACCAATCGTTCAGTTCTTGTTCATGAACTTCATTTCATACTTATGTGAACAAGATATTTATGTTGTGTATGCTGTTATACTTACTATTCTATTACATTACTTTTTTTGTCAAACTTATTGAGTATCACTAACCATCTTCACTATTGACAGAAAAACAAACAAACTACTCTCACACTCTTGTAGGGTTGTCATCAATCACCAAAAGGGGGAGAATGAAAGCATCTAGGCCCCTGGTAGGTCTTAGTGATTAATGACAACATAATATTATATGTGACTAACGTGTATTCTGCAGAGCAAATGGTAAGTTAGGTCACATTATAGGAAGTTGAAAACAATCCCTCAGGTGAGAACTTGAAGCGACGGCTGAAAAAGGCGAACCAAAAGATGAAGGTCTTCATATTTCGAGTGTCGAAGGTGTTGTGGACACTTGGTATAGAATTAGGTCTTCTATTTTGTTTTAGCCGTACTATAAAGAGGGATTGTGGATGAGTAGATTACCAAGAGAATTCTAGTGTAGTGTTGGTGCACATTCACACTCACAACTATCACTAGGTGTCACTCTATAACACACTCAAGAGTTAGAATGAAATCGGGTTAGTGAGAGCACCTAGAGGGGGGGGGGGGTGAATAGGTGATCCTGTAAAAACTTCAAACTTAAGCCACAAAAACTTGTTAAGTGTTAGCACGATTATTGCCAAGTGGCTAAGATGAACAAAACACAGTACCACAAGAGAATCAAGCACAGAGGTGACACAGTGGTTTTATCCCGTGGTTCGGCCAAGACCAACGCTTGCCTACTCCACGTTGTGGCGTCCCAACGGACGAGGGTTGCAATCAACCCCTCTCAAGCGGTCCAAAGACCCACTTGAATACCACGGTGTTTTGTTGTTCCTTTCACTATCCCGTTTGCAAGGAATCTCCACAAATTGGAGTCTCTTGCCCTTACAAGTATATGATCACAAATGAAACACAGAGTAAGGGAGGGAAGCAACACACACAAATCCACAGCAAAAGCGCACACACACGGCCAAGAATCGAGCTCACAAGAATATCTCAAAGTTCTCACTAGAACGGAGCTCGAATCTCTTAGAATCACAAACGGATGCGCAAAGACTAAGTGTGGATGATCAAGAATGCTCAAAGGTTGCTTGTGTGTCTCCTCCATGCGCCTAGGGGCCCCTTTTATAGCCCCAAGGCAGCTAGGAGCCGTTGGGAGCAATTCCGGAAGGCTATCCTGGCCTTCTGTCGACGGGGGCACCGGACAGTCCGGTGCACACCGGACACTGTCCGGTGCCCGATTTGTTTCCTTAAACAGACGCTGCCGACCGTTGCAGCCCGTTGGAGATCTGCGAGCCGTTGGCGCACCGGACAGTCCGGTGCACACCGGACAGTCCGGTGCCGTCTTCCGACCGTTGGCTCGGCCACGTGTCCCGCGCGGATTGCGCGGCCGACCGTTGGCCCTGGCCGACCGTTGGCTCACCGGACAGTCCGGTGCACACCGGACAGTCCGGTGAATTTTAGCCGTACGCCGTCGGCGAATTCCCGAGAGCGGCCAGTTCGCGCCGAGTCGGCCTGGCGCACCGGACACTGTCCGGTGCACACCGGACAGTCCGGTGCTCCAGACCGAACTGGGTCTTGGCTGCACACAGCCAAGTATTTCTCTCCCCTTCTCTTTTCTTCTTCTTTCTGTTTCTAACACTTAGACAAGTATATTAGTATACAAAACCAATGTACTAAGGCTTAGAAACATACCTTTATCCTTGATTTGTACTTTGTCCACCATTTTGCAATTAGGCACTTGTGTTGGGCACTAAATCACCAAAATACTTAGAAATGGCCCAAGGGCACATTTCCCTTTCAATCTCCCCCTTTTTGGTGATTTATGCCAACACAACATAAAGCAAGTTGAACAAGTACACAAACACTTCAAATAACACTTAAATTTATTTTGAATCAATTTTGGCATATATGGATCATCCTTTGCCACCACTTGGTTTGTTTTTGCAAATCAAACTCAAATCTCTATCTCTAAGTCAAACACACATGTTGAAGCAAAGAGAGTCATTCCAAAAGAGATTGATCAAGGATTTCAAAAACTCCCCCTTTTTCCCATAATAACTACTTCTCCCCACAAGAAGCCAACTTTTGACAAGAGAGACAACAAAAGAATTTTGACAAACCAAAAACTCTATTCTACTATTTTCAAAATCTCTCAAGTGGTAGCTGATCCATTTATTGCTTTGGCCTTTATTTTCTCCCCCTTTGGCATCAAGCACCAAAACGGAATCAATCTTGGCCCTTTAACCCCATTGCCTCACCAAAATCTTCAATTAAGAGCAAATGGCAATAAGAGTCATGAGATGGACTTGGAATAAGTTACCCTCTCATCGGAGTGCAGTGGAAGTCTTTTATGGTCCAAGGCCACCTTTTCCCTTTCAATTCTCCTTTGAGACTAAAACAAGCAAACTCAAGCATATGGTTAGTCTCAAAGGGTCAAGTTGTAACACATCTCCCCCTAAACATGTGCATCACTTTGCAACGGACTTGTGAGGTCCAGGGAGTGTTTGTACAACTTGAGCACCATAATAAGCAACAAAATGCAGAATGGACATGATCAAAGGCATAAACACATGTATGCTACAATTCAATCCAAGTTCCGCGAATCTAAGACATTTAGCTCACTACGCAGCCTGCAAAAGGTCTTCTCATCTAGAGGCTTGGTAAAGATATCGGCTAGCTGGTTCTCGGTGCTTACATAAAACACTTCGATATCTCCCTTTTGCTGGTGGTCTCTCAAAAAGTGATGCCGGATGTCTATGTGCTTTGTGCGGCTGTGCTCAACAGGATTTTCCGCTATTCGGATAGCACTCTCATTATCACATAGGAGTGGGACTTTGCTCAGATTGTAGCCAAAGTCCCTGAGGGTTTGCCTCATCCAAAGTAGTTGCGCACAACACTGTCCTGCGGCAACGTACTCGGCCTCAGCGGTGGATAGGGCAACGGAGGTTTGTTTCTTGGAGTTCCATGACACCAGGGACCTTCCTAAGAATTGGCACGTCCCCGATGTACTCTTCCTATCGACCTTACATCCAGCATAGTCGGAATCTGAGTACCCAATCAAGTCAAAGTTAGACCCCTTTGGATACCAGATCCCGAAGCAAGGCGTAGCAACTAAATATCTAAGAATTCGCTTCACCGCCACTAAGTGACACTCCTTAGGATCGGATTGAAATCTAGCACACATGCATACGCTAAGCATAATATCCGGTCTACTAGCACATAAATAAAGTAAAGACCCTATCATTGACCGGTATGCTTTTTGATCAACGGACTTACCTCCTTTGTTGAGGTCGGTGTGTCCGTCGGTCCCCATCGGAGTCTTTGCGGGCTTGGCGTCCTTCATCCCAAACCGCTTCAGCAAGTCTTGAGTGTACTTCGTTTGGGAGATGAAGGTGCCGTCCTTGAGTTGCTTCACTTGGAACCCAAGGAAGTAGTTCAACTCGCCCATCATCGACATCTCGAATTTCTGCGTCATCACCCTGCTAAACTCTTCACAAGACTTTTGGTTAGTAGAACCAAATATTATGTCATCGACATAAATTTGGCACACAAAGAGATCACCATCGCAAGTCTTTGTAAAAAGAGTTGGATCGGCTTTCCCAACCTTGAAAGCATTAGCAATTAAGAAATCTCTAAGGCATTCATACCATGCTCTTGGGGCTTGTTTAAGTCCATAGAGCGCCTTAGAGAGCTTACACACGTGGTCGGGGTACCGTTCATCCTCGAAGCCAGGGGGTTGCTCCACGTACACCTCCTCCTTTATTGGCCCGTTGAGGAAAGCGCTCTTCACATCCATTTGGTACAACCTGAAAGAATGGTGAGCGGCATATGCTAGCAAGATACGAATGGACTCTAGCCTAGCCACAGGAGCAAAGGTCTCCTCAAAGTCCAAACCTGCGACTTGGGCATAACCTTTTGCCACAAGTCGAGCCTTGTTTCTTGTCACCACCCCGTGCTCGTCCTGTTTGTTGCGGAACACCCACTTGGTTCCCACAACATTTTGCTTGGGACGAGGCACCAGCGTCCAAACTTCATTGCGCTTGAAGTTGTTAAGTTCCTCCTGCATGGCCAACACCCAGTCCGGATCTAGCAAGGCCTCCTCTACCCTGAAAGGCTCAATAGAGGAGACAAAAGAGTAATGTGCACAAAAATTAACTAGTCGAGACCGAGTAGTTACTCCCTTGCTAATGTCACCCAGAATTTGGTCGACGGGATGATCCCTTTGAATCATCGCTCGAACTTGGGTTGGAGGTGCCGGTTGTGCTTCTTCCTCCATCACGTGATCATCTTGTGCTCCCCCTTGATCACACGCCTCCTTTTGATGAACCTGTTCATCGTCTTGAGTTGGGGGATGCACCGTGGTTGAGGTAGAAAGTTGATCTCGTTCATCTTGTTCCTGTGGCCGAACGTCTCCAATCGCCATGGTTCGTATAGCGGCCGTAGGAATATCTTCTTCATCTACATCATCACAATCAACAACTTGCTCTCTTGGAGAGCCATTAGTCTCATCAAATACAACGTCGCTAGAGACTTCAACCAAACCCGATGATTTGTTGAAGACCCTATACGCCTTTGTATTTGAATCATAACCTAATAAAAACCCTTCTACAGCTTTGGGAGCAAACTTAGAATTTCTACCCTTCTTCACTAGAATGTAGCACTTGCTCCCAAAAACACGAAAGTAAGATACATTGGGTTTGTTACCGGTTAGTAGCTCGTATGACGTCTTCTTGAGGAGGCGGTGAAGGTAGACCCTGTTGATGGCGTGGCAAGCCGTGTTCACAGCTTCCGACCAAAAACACTCGGGGGTCTTGAATTCTCCAAGCATCGTCCTCGCCATATCGATTAGCGTCCTGTTCTTCCTCTCTACCACACCATTTTGCTGTGGTGTGTAGGGAGCGGAGAACTCGTGCTTGATCCCTTCCTCCTCAAGAAACTCCTCCACTTGAAGATTCTTGAACTCGGACCCGTTGTCGCTCCTTATCTTCTTCACCTTGAGCTCAAACTCATTTTGTGCCCTCCTGAGGAAGCGCTTGAGGGTCCCTTGGGTTTCAGACTTATCCTGCAAAAAGAACACCCAAGTGAAGCGGGAAAAGTCATCAACAATAACTAAACCATACTTACTTCCTCCTATGCTTAGATAGGCGACGGGTCCGAAGAGGTCCATATGTAGCAGCTCCAGGGGTCTTGACGTGGTCATCACATTCTTGCTGTGATGCGCTCCTCCCACTTGTTTACCTGCCTGACAAGCTTGCCTTGATTCCCATCACCGAATATAATTGAATCTTGGGAATCCTTATTTTTGACGTAGGAGGTGAACATCTTCTTCTCCCCCGTCATATGGTTTGTGCATCCGCTGTCGATAATCCAGCTTGAACCCCCGGATGCATAAACCTGCAAGGCAAATTTAGGCTTGGGTCTTAGGTACCCAACTCATGTTGGGTCCTGCAAGGTTAGCACAAATCTCCTTAGGGACCCAAATGCAAGTTTTATCTCCCTTGCATTTTGCCCCTAATTTCCTAGCAACAATTTTCCTACCCTTTCTACAAATAGCATAAGAAGCATTTAAAGCACAATAAATTGTAGAAGGTTTGTTCACTACTTTCCTAGGAGCATGAATAACATTCTTTCTAGGCACATGAGCAATATTTCTCCTAGGCATATGAGCAGTATTTCTCCTAGGCATATCCCTATCATGCTTATAAGAAGAACTAGAAGCAAACATGGCATGAAAATCATAAACATGTGAATCAAAATCATTATAAGCCTTTCTAGCATTTCTCCTATCATTATACATAAAGGCATGGTTCTTTTTAACACTACTAGCCATAGGGGCCTTCCCTTTCTCCTTGACGAAGATGGGAGCCTTATGGCTTGTTAAGTTCTTGGCTTCTCTCTTGAAGCCAAGACCATCCTTAATTGAAGGGTGTCTACCAACCGTGTAGGCATCCCTTGCAAATTTTATCTTATCAACTTCACTTTTGCTAGTCTTAAGTTGGGCATTAAGATTAGCCAATTCCTCATTTAATTTGGAAATTAAAACTAGGTGTTCACTACAAGCATTAACATCAAAATCCTTACATCTAGTGCAAATTGTAACATTTTCAACACAGGAATTTGTTTTACTAGCTACTTCCAGTTTAGTACTTAAATCATTGTTAACACTTCTCAAGGTAGCAATGGTTTCATGACAAGAAGACAATTCACTAGAAAGCACTTTATTTCTTTTAATTTCTAGAGCAAGAGAATTTTGTGCACTAACAAATTTATCATGCTCCTCATATAAAAGATCCTCTTGTTTTTCTAGTAATCTATCCTTATCATTCAAAGCATCAATCAACTCATTAATTTTATCTATCTTAGATCTATCTAAGCCCTTGAACAAGCATGAATAATCTATGTCATCATCATCACTAGACTCACTATCACTAGAAGAAGCATAAGTAGAGTCTTGAGTACTCACCTTCTTTTCCCTTGCCATAAGGCATGTAAGACGCTCGTTGGGGAAGAGGGAAGACTTGTTGAAGGCAGTAGCAGCGAGTCCTTCATTGTCGGAGTCGGAGGAGGAGCAATCCGAGTCCCACTCCTTTCCTAGATGCGCCTCGCCCTTTGCCTTCTTGTATTGCTTCTTCTTCTCTCTTTTGTTCCCCTTTTCCTGGTCACTTTCATTATCGGGACAGTTAGCGATAAAATGACCAAGCTTACCGCATTTGAAGCATGAGCGCTTCCCCTTTGTCTTGGTCTTGCTTGACTGCCCCTTGCGACCATTTAGCGCCGTCTTGAATCTCTTGATGATGAGAGCCATCTCTTCATCATTGAGTCCGGCTGCCTCAACTTGCGCCACCTTGCTAGGTAGCGACTCCTTGCTCCTCGTTGCCTTTAGAGCAATGGGTTGAGGCTCGTGGAGTGGTCCGTTCAACGCGTCGTCGACGTATCTTGCCTCCTTGATCATCATCCGTCCGCTTACGAATTTTCCAAGTACTTCCTCGGGCGTCATCATCGTGTACCTGGGATTCTCACGAATATTGTTCACGAGATGAGGATCAAGAACGGTAAAAGACCTGAGCATTAGGCGGACGACATCGTGATCCGTCCAACGCGTGCTTCCGTAGCTCCTTATTTTGTTGATAAGGGTCTTGAGCCGGTTGTACGTCTGAGTTGGCTCCTCTCCCCTTATCATGGCGAACCGTCCAAGCTCGCCTTCCACCAACTCCATCTTGGTGAGCATGGTGATGTCGTTCCCCTCGTGAGAGATCTTGAGGGTGTCCCATATCTGCTTGGCATTGTCCAAGCCGCTCACCTTATTGTACTCTTCTCTGCACAAAGATGCTAAGAGAACAGTAGTAGCCTGTGCATTTTTATGAATCTGTTCATTTATAAGCATAGGGCTATCCGAGCTATCGAATTTCATTCCATTCTCCACAATCTCCCATATGCTAGGATGGAGAGAGAATAAGTGACTACGCATTTTGTCAAGAGGTTTGCCAAGAGGAATGGAAAGCAAATGCGAATTCGAACTATGTTGAATACGGGAATAATCAAATGAAAAGTTCGAATTGACCGTCTTCCTGTAGTCGTTGTCGTCGTCCTTTTGGGAAGAAGTGGATTCATCACTATCGTCGTAGTAGATGATCTCCTTGATACGCCTCGTCTTCTTCTTCTTCCCTTCCTTTCGTCTATGGCCCGAGCCGGAGTCGGTAGGCTTGTCGTCCTTCGGCTCGTTGACAAAGGTCTCCTTTTCTTTGTCGTTGATCACTATACCCTTCCCCTTAGGATCCATCTCTTCGGGCGGTTAGTCCCTTTGCGAAGAGAACGGCTCTGATACCAATTGAGAGCACCTAGAGGGGGGGGTGAATAGGTGATCCTGTAAAAACTTCAAACTTAAGCCACAAAAACTTGTTAAGTGTTAGCACGATTATTGCCAAGTGGCTAAGATGAACAAAACACAGTACCACAAGAGAATCAAGCACAGAGGTGACACAGTGGTTTTATCCCGTGGTTCGGCCAAGACCAACGCTTGCCTACTCCACGTTGTGGCGTCCCAACGGACGAGGGTTGCAATCAACCCCTCTCAAGCGGTCCAAAGACCCACTTGAATACCACGGTGTTTTGTTGTTCCTTTCGCTATCCCGTTTGCAAGGAATCTCCACAAATTGGAGTCTCTTGCCCTTACAAGTATATGATCACAAATGAAACACAGAGTAAGGGAGGGAAGCAACACACACAAATCCACAGCAAAAGCGCACACACACGGCCAAGAATCGAGCTCACAAGAATATCTCAAAGTTCTCACTAGAACGGAGCTCGAATCTCTTAGAATCACAAACGGATGCGCAAAGACTAAGTGTGGATGATCAAGAATGCTCAAAGGTTGCTTGTGTGTCTCCTCCATGCGCCTAGGGGCCCCTTTTATAGCCCCAAGGCAGCTAGGAGCCGTTGGGAGCAATTCCGGAAGGCTATCCTGGCCTTCTGTCGACGGGGGCACCGGACAGTCCGGTGCACACCGGACACTGTCCGGTGCCCGATTTGTTTCCTTAAACAGACGCTGCCGACCGTTGCAGCCCGTTGGAGATCTGCGAGCCGTTGGCGCACCGGACAGTCCGGTGCACACCGGACAGTCCGGTGCCGTCTTCCGACCGTTGGCTCGGCCACGTGTCCCGTGCGGATTGCGCGGCCGACCGTTGGCCCTGGCCGACCGTTGGCTCACCGGACAGTCCGGTGCACACCGGACAGTCCGGTGAATTTTAGCCGTACGCCGTCGGCGAATTCCCGAGAGCGGCCAGTTCGCGCCGAGTCGGCCTGGCGCACCGGACACTGTCCGGTGCACACCGGACAGTCCGGTGCTCCAGACCGAACTGGGTCTTGGCTGCACACAGCCAAGTATTTCTCTCCCCTTCTCTTTTCTTCTTCTTTCTGTTTCTAACACTTAGACAAGTATATTAGTATACAAAACCAATGTACTAAGGCTTAGAAACATACCTTTATCCTTGATTTGTACTTTGTCCACCATTTTGCAATTAGGCACTTGTGTTGGGCACTAAATCACCAAAATACTTAGAAATGGCCCAAGGGCACATTTCCCTTTCAGTTAGAAAAACCAAAGGAAAAGAAATTGGCTTTGCTATCTTAGGGGCACCAGACTGTCCAGTGCGCCCCCTGACAGTGGGGCCAGCCAGCCCCGAGGGCAGCCCCTCTGCCCCCGAGAAACTCGAGAGCGACGAGTTCGCAGAGCCGATTTTTAGCGCGCGCACCGGATTGACTGGTGCACACCATACAGTCACTGTTCACTGTCCGGTACGCTGTCAGAGCAATGGCTAGCTATCAGAACTAGTCGTTTCAGTGCACCGTTGGCGCACCGGACTGTTCGGTGCGCCAATGCGCACCAGCCTATAGTAACGGCTAGTTTGGTGGTTGGAACTATTTATACCCCCTCCACCAGTCACATTAAAGTGTATTGCTGCCCACATTCAAGTGTATTCATTGCTAGTGCATTGCAAGTCCCACAAAGCCTAGTGAGGTGATTAGTAAATCATAATCCCATGTTAGGACCTCATTAGTGCGTATGAGAGCCACCTAGAGCACACACCACATACATTAGGCTTCTCTGGGTCAAGTGAAATTCTATGGCTTGTTACTCTTGGTGATCGGCATCACCTAGACGGCTTGGTAGCGATTGGAGTGTGGTGATCACCCCGGAGGACTTGCTGGTGACCAAGCTCAAGTTTGTACACAGTCGTGAGGGATCCACCGCGCCGGAGTGGCAAAGGGTCATCTCATAGAGAGCACTTGGTTCTTGTGAGGACAAGTGGGAGCGATACCCTTGCGTGGGTGCTCCAACGAGGACTAGGGAAGAGTGCCGACTCTTCGATACCTGGGCAAAAAATTGGAGGAGTCTTCTTACCCTTAGTTTACATTCCGCATTTACTTTGAGCATTTTACTCTGTGAAATTGCTTAGCTAGTATTTGTAGTAATGACTTAGAGTTGTTGTTTTTCTAATAGTACTAGGTATGTGCCTGTGCTTCGCTACGTAAGTTAAAAATTAGTTCACTTATTTGGTGATGGTTTAAGGGCTGTGGTAGCTGCAAATGCTACAATATTTACTTTTTATATAACGTGACATAGCAGCATCAGCTACTGCTGCAGAAGCAGCAGCTGAACGCTAGTCGAGCAACCAAACAACGTGAGTATAAAACATCAATACATAACGACAAATGTCACTATGATATACAAAATCCGTAGTAAAATACCACTGTGACACTAATATTATATCGATGATATAAATATGTAACGGGAAGTGAGTCCCATTCACTACATTGCTGCATTGATGAATTAGCCAGCTTGTTTACGGATCCAATAGGAATGGGCAGAATTAGCTGCATATTAGGAGTATCAGTGTTTTTCCCTATGGCTATGCTGCTGCATTGTCGTTTGTGATGCTTTTGTAAAACTTGAAAGCTATGTATCCATCTATGAGTGTTGCCGTAACAGGAAACAACAGTGCGGCGGGGAAAACAGAATTTGGCTCCACGAGGCAAGGGTCCGCTACGGTGGCAACGCAACGCGCGCATGGCATGGAGGCCGGAGTCGGGTCTGGTGGTGACATGTTTCAGGCTCAGTGCACACATGTCCCGTGCAGCCAGCCTGGACGGCGGTCTCTCTCACGCAGACGTCAACTAAACGCTGCCCAGCTCAGCTGCTGCAGGCAGAGACAAAAAGACCGAAACCCACAACAAAGGTATGCAAACCAAACCGTGTGCTCAGTTTCGGTCGACTCAGCCACGAAAAGAAAACCCTGGGCGCCACGCAGAAAACCACCGGACGACCCGCCGCCTATCGCCCCCCGCTCCGCTTTATTAGCAAAAGATCCCAGTAGCACAAGCTGCCTTGCCCTTCGGTGATCACGAGGACAGCATCCGAGCAGTAGCAAGACGACGCAGGTTCAGCAACCGGTTTCTGCAATGTGCCGCACCACGGCGATAGAGGGCGGCTTCCTCCACCCGCCCCCGTCCCGTGTGCCTCGACATCCGCGCTTTCTACCTCCACCTCTCCAGTCTCCTCCTGCTCTGCCACGACGCCCGCGGAGCTCACACTGGCCTACCACCCGGCCATCGGGGGCGTGGCGCTGGGGCTAAACAGCCGCGCGCTCCTGCCAGCCGCGCCCCGCCAAGGTCACGCTCCACCGGGTCACCACCGACGCGTATGCGAGCGCGTGATTCGAGGTGCTCGTCGCCACCGAGGAGGAGGTCGCAGTGGAGGGCGTCTTCTCCTCGCGACGCGGGGGGTGGCACGTGGAGTGCCGCCAGGCGCTGGCCTCGCTGGAGGTGTGCGTGGCGGATGTGGTGGTGCTCGTGGAGGGCGGCGTGCTGATGCGGGACAGGGCCCGCGCGACGGGCCGAGGCTGGGGCCGGATGCGATGCGGAGCCACCCGGCTGGAGGGGATACCGAAGGAGGATGTCACCACAGGCCTCTACTGCTGGTGCCGCTGCGAATGCGACGACGACGGGTGGGAGGTGGTCGGGGATACGGAGGAGGAGCAGGAGGTCGAGATGGAGATGGTGCGGTGGGCGATGGAGGTGGACGTGTGGGCCACGTGCCTCAGCGTTGGCCTCCTCGCGCTTCCGACGGAAGCGCGCCTTCTGGTGACCGCTGGCGCCTTCTCTGGGTCGGTGTGGGGCCATTGGGGCATTGCGCGCAGGAGGCGGAGGCGGGGGCATGGTCGCGCCAGGCGCCCACACTCCATTCTTAATTAGTAGTAGGGATTTGCTTATTGCTAGTAGTTGGGTGAAGTTGGGCTCATGCTTAGGTTTTAACTTTTGTTGGAATTTTAGAAAAGCCCAATTCACCCCTATCTTGGGCATCGTGATCCTTTCAATGTCTAAACTTAGAGCAAACACTATAAATAGTGGTTTAATTAAATTAAACACTTCACGAAGCACCTACGCTAATTATTGAGTGATTCTCACAAAATTGACAAACAATCTCGAAGTGTGAAGAGGGATAACTCAGTTTTCTCAGGAAATCAAAGGCGGAAAAAGCATGTTCCCATTTTATGGTGCATAGTATGTGGTCTTGGTAAAAATTCTACACGAAGTTCATGTTTATAACTCGTAAATAAAATGGTAAGGGCTAGTTTAGAAACTTAAATCCCCTCCAGGATTCCCGGAGATTGAGGAAAATTAGCTTAGTGCTAGTTTGGAAACTTAAATCCCTTCTAGGATTCCTAGGGATTGAGTGAGAAATTAGTTTAATTTTCCACTCAATCTCCAAGAATGCCGGATGGGATTTAAGTTTACAGACTATACCTTAAACCTAAAAGGTTTGTTTGGTCTCCCTGCCACTTTTCAACCCAATAATTCATGTTGTCACTTTTATTTGCCTTGTCTTTTTTTTGATTGATGAGATGGAATCACATCCATTAAGGCCTTGTTCGGTTTGGAGAGGTTTTAATCTAAGTGTTGGAAGGAAACCCTAACCCTAACAGGGGTTGGGCAATCTATTAAATAGACTGGAGTAACTGGGCCAGGCCAATTATAGAGGGGCAAGACAGTAGTTACACGAGGAGAACCCCAAACCCTAATCGGGTATTCTAACACCCCCCTCCCGCAGTCACAACTCTATCCTGTATAGATGTTGAGACTGGATTGGAAGTCTAAAAATACACTCGACGGTAACCCCTTGGTGAAGATGTCAGCGAACTGCAGCGTGGTGGAGACGCTGAGAACCCGAACGTCACCGGCAGCGACATGCTCGCGGACGAAGTGCAGGTCGATCTCCATGTGCTTCGTGCGCTGATACTGCACGGGATTGGTGGAGAGGTAGACCGCGCTGACGTTGTCGTAGTAGATGAGGGTGGCACGCTAAAGGGGACTATGGAGCTCATGGAGGAGCTGTTGCAGCCAGGAGGCCTCTGCCACGCCGTTGGCCACGGCGCGGTACTCGGCCTCAGCGCTGGAGCGAGAGACGACGGGCTGCCGTTTGGTGGCCCAAGAGACGAGGTTGGCGCCCAGGAACACGGCGTAATCGGAGGTGGACCGGCGCGTGTTGGGACAGCCATCCCAGTCAGCGTCGGTGTAGACCACGAGCTCCGACGTCGGGGATGGTCGAAGTAGGAGGTCGTAGTTGAGGGAGCCGCGGAGGTAGCGCAGTATCCGCTTGAGAGCGATGAGGTGGGGCTCCCGCGGAGTGTGCATATGCAGGCACACCTGCTGGACGGCGTAGGCGATGTCGGGCCTGGAGAAGGTGAGGTACTAGAGCGCGCCAGTCAGGCTCTGGTAGGACGTCGTGTCGGTGACCGGAGGCCCGTCGTCCTCAGAGAGCTTTGCCTGAGTGTCGACAGGTGTGGAGCAGGGCTTGCAGTCAGACATGCCAGCCCGCTCCAGGATGTCGATGGCGTACTGGCGCTAGTGGAGAAAGAGACCTTGAGGCTAGCGCTCGGCGGTGATGCCGAGGAAGTGGTGTAGGGACCCCAGGTCCTTCATCGCAAACTACCACTAAAGGGCGACGATCATGCGCTGTAGAACAGTAGAAGGTCAGTGGTGGATGCCGTGAGCACAATGTCGTCGATGTAGAGCATGAGGTAGACGGTGTCGTCGCCACGCCGATAGATGAACAAGGATGTGTCCGACTTGGCCTCAACGAAGCCGATGGAGGCCAAGTAGGAGGCGAAGCGACTGTACCATGCCCGCGGCGCCTTCTTGAGGCCGTATAGGGATCGGTTCAGTCGGTAGACCAGATCCGTACGATCGGCGTCGACGAAGCCGGTGAGCTGGCTACAGTAAACAATCTCCGTCAGAGTGCCATGGAGGAAGGCATTCTTGACGTCGAGCTAATGGATCGCCCAGTCGCGGGAGAGGGTGAGGGAGAGGATAGCGTGGACAGTGGTGAATTTGACGACAGGGCTGAAGGTCTCGTCGTAGTCTACTCCGGGGCGCTGGGTGAAGCCTCGAAGGACCCAACGGGCCTTATAGCGGTCGAGGGAGCAGTCCGAGGTCAGCTTGTGGCGAAATAGCCACTTGTCGGTGACCACGTTGGTGCCTGGTGGACATGGCACCAGGTCCCAGGTGTGGTTGGCCAAGAGGGCCGCGTACTCCTCCTCCATAGCACGACGCCAATGTGGGTCGGCGAGGGCAGTGCGAACGGAGGAGGACACCTGGGATGCGTCTGGTGGAGTGCAGGTCGTATCAGCTGCTAGGATCAGCCGGTTGTAAAGCCCAAAAAAATTGGTAAGAGAAAAAAAAATAATAAATAAGTAAATTTATAAGTGGATGTTTCAAGGATCCCTTGATTTTCTCTACATATTCAATCAATGGCATTAAAATTATGAAAATAACAAATAAAATAGATACATAAATGTGCATTCCATGAAGTTTCCTTATAAGTTTACACTTTGTATTCAAATTTGTGAAACAAGCTTAAGCTAGGAAACTAGGATTTGAAAATGGAAATATAAAATAAAAGAGAAGAAAAAGGAAAAGAATATGTGCTATAGGGAAAAATAGTAATAATAATATATAAATAAATATATATTCTTATACTGGTATTTTTGTGAACTTGAACTATGTGTAAAACTCACTAACAAATTCAAATTCAAATGGTAGACTTTGAATTAGAGAAAGAAATGCAAAATATAAAAGAAAATAAAAAAAAGAGAAACTCACCCCTAACCTGGGCCGAAATGTTCACCAGCGGCCCAACTGCTCACTTCACTGCTCAGCCCAGCCTCACGGCCGCGGCCCACTTACCCCCCCCCCCCCCCCCGCGCAGCCCATCTCCTTCCCTTCCCTTTATTCTTTATTCCGGGCGCCGACATGCGGGCCCAGCCTGTCGGTCACGTGTGCGCGCTCAGCCATTCCGCCTCCCACTTCCACGCGGGGCCGCGTTGTCAGGGTCTCCCCCTTCCTTCGCCGTGGGACTCGGGCACGCTCCGTTGCCGCGCGTGTACGCGTGACTCCGCCTGGTCTGTGGGCCTGCCCGGTCAGACCTTCGCGCGCGCCCAGCTACACTGATGATTGGGCCCTCTTGGTCAGTGGACCGCCGTCGTGCGGACTCCGTCATCCTCGCGCCGTTGGACGCAACCACCTACCCGAGCTCGACGGATCTCGCCAACCAAATCCGCGCTAGAACCTCGGGACCAACCTGACCGAGTCCGTCCTTGACCTGGACTATAAAATCGAGCCGCGACCCCCCTGCATCCACTGCATACCGAACTGCGCCATCGAGAGAAGAGTGAGAGCCGCCATAGCCATAATCCGCCGGTGATTCTCCTCTGAGCACGTGCACCGGTTCGCGCGTGTGGGTGAGGACGTTCGCCGGAGACCCGTGAAGTCGACCGTGCCTTCAATTTGAACTGTGTGGTCTCGGGGCGGCGGGAATTCCTCGTCGCACCTTCTCCTCCGCCGCAAATCCACCCCTCGCCGTGGCCGACGTCACCCGAGCAACCATCCGTGGTAATATCCCCTTGATCTTGTTCGCCAAGTCCTCCTGTACGTGTAGCTCGGTCCAATTTGTATATGGCGCTCGGGAACGGCCGATTGCATACTCGCCGGTGAGGGCGCGCCGCGGGCGCGGCGGCGCCGCCGGCCTCCCGGTCGAGGTTGGGGAGACGGTGTTCTGGCCGTTGGATCGGAGGGGAACGGCCTGGATTAGATCCTGGCTTACCCCTTCGCGCTTTAGATCTGGTCCGTTGATCGGGATCTGATGGACGAGATTAGATCTAGCAAAATTAAATCGCGGTCGTTGGTCTTGGATCGGACGGTGGACGCTGCGTACCGGTTCGGCGTGACCCAGATCTAATCTGGGGCGTCCAATTTGGATCGGACGGCCCAAATCCCTCCGTACCCCTTCGCCTCGGCATTTATTCAAGAGCCCCTGCGTTTAGTTGAAATAGAACCCGCCGTCCTATGCGGGGGAATCCTGAGTCTAAGGAATTTTTACGAAATAGTCCCTGTGTTTATCTGTTATTGGCGCGCAGTCCAGGGAGTAGTAAAATTAGAGAATTAATTCTGGAAATTGGTTTTTAATACAAAAATAAATCCAGAAACTTATTTAATTCATAACTAATTCATTTTAACTCCTTTTTGACTCATTCCAGTTTCAATAATTTTGTTTTAATATTATTTATCACCTAGTACCTCTGTTTAGCCATGAAACTTGAAATAAAATTGTTCATTTGGAATAATCTATTCTAAGCACTAAATAACTTCAGAAATTCATAACTAAATAACTATAACTCCAAATTTAGTGATTCTTGTTCCTACGATCTCGTAGCAACGCGTAGATTATTATTATTCAGTTTGTACTTATGTTTGGTGTAATGTTAATTTTGCCTATACAATGTTTGTTTGTATTGCTACGACTAGAGCGAGGTCACGTGTCACCTGAAGATCATCCTGGTACCTGGAATCTCAAGACCCAGGCAAGTTGTGCCCTTGATCACTTCTTTTTACCCACTCATGTTCTAATTAATCATAATGATCTGCATAGGTTAATTTTGATGGGACCCAATAGGTTACCCTAGTTTGATTATCTTTATACCTTGTTTACCACTGAACCTTTTTAGGTAGTACTTGCTAGTGCTTTATGTGGTTTTGGGTATGAAGATACATTATTCATGATCACACTTTTATTATCTGTTTATTATTATTGTTCATGTTAAGATCATTATGTTAATTGGAACATGGAGAACCACCCGGGAAAACAGTGCTACCACAAGGGAGGAATGGGACCCCTTGGCTGATTAATTAGGAAAGCTAGTGGAAGACTACCTTACCCGAAAGGGGCAAGGGCAGTAGGGGAGTGGTCAGTGTAGGGTGGCCCTCGGGAGGATTTTGCTGCGATGGCGGTCCTGCAAGGGATTCCTGCATTGGAACTTCCTATAAACTGTAGCAGGTTTTCGGAAGCTAGTGGAACTTTGTAAAGGCCTCGTAGTGGATCCCTAGCCATTCACCTCGGTAGTGTCTAAGGGCCTTGCAAACCCTGGCGACATGGGATACACGACTTGTGGGTAAAGATGCGCAACCTCTGCAGAGTGTAAAACTGGTATACTAGCCGTGCTCACGGTCATGAGCGGCTCGGACACTCACATGATTAAATTATGGAACTTAAACTCAATTTGTCATATGCATTGCATCGCAGGTGAAGTTGTTACTTTTGTTCTACTATTTAACTGGGTTGGTATTTACTTATACTTAGTAACTGCTAATAAAATTTTGACCAACTTTAAAAGCAATGCTCAGCTCTAACCATCTTCTTTGGTAAGCCTTACACTTCACGTGAGCTCCCACCTTTGGCGAGTTCATGCACATTATTCCCCACAACTTGTTGAGCGATGAACGTATGTGAGCTCACTCTTGCTGTCTCACACCCCCACAGGTCAAGAACAGGTACCGCAGGATGAGGCGCATGGAGGATGCTGTGATGAGTTCGTGAGAGGTCTAGGTCGTCGTCTCCCAGTCAACTTTGGGTTGCTGGACCGTTGTCTCCTTATAATGTAAATATTTATTTTGTATAGAACTCCTGTTATATATAAAGATGTGACATTCGATCCTGTGCCACTATACATCATATGTGTGAGACTTGGTCCCAGCATACCTGGTGTTTATGTTCGCGCCCGGGTTTTGGACCCCTAAAATCCGGGTGTGACACCGGTCGACGGGGCGAAGAACGCCAGCGGCGCGCCGAGTCACCATCGAGTGGACGTGCCCGGGGTCGCGGTGGATGGCGACCGGGTGGTACACTGACGGCTCGGAGCGGACTGCCGGAACGTCGGGAGCGGCGGGTATGGCCGGCTCGCGGCGGTGATAGACGATGGCGGGGTCGGCAAAGCGGGTTGCGCTCGTCGACAGGCTTGAGTCGGCAGGCGCCGAGGTAGCGGCGTGGCCGCGACGGTGGTAGACGAACGCGGGGTCGGCGAAGTGAGCCGAGGTCGACGGGGCCGCGCGTGGCGCAGGCGGGGTCGACGAGGCCGCGCGTGACGCAGGCATGATCGACGGGGCCGCACGTGACGCAGGCATGATCGACGAGGCCGCGCGTGGTGCAGGCGTGGCTGACATGGCCGCACGAGGTACAGGTAACGGCGCAAGACGGGGCGCCAGGGGTGGGGGGACCAGATCGGACTCGAGGAGTGAGTCGAGATCGATGGGTGGGGTGGAGCCTACAAGGGGAACACATCTTCGTCGAAGACGACGTGACGAGAGATGATGCGGTGGGAGGTGAGGTCCAGACACCGATACCCCTTATGGTCAGGGAGTAGCCGAGGAAGAGGCAGCGAGTGGAGCGAAGAGAAAGCTTGTGAGGGGCGGTGGCGGAAGTGTTGGAGTAGCGCACAGCCGAACACGCGCAGGTGGTCGTAGGAAGGTGCTGTGCCGTACAGGGCGAAGTGAGGTGTAGGGTGGCTTACCGCCTTCGAGGGAAGACGGTTGAGGAGATGCGTGACGGTATGAAAGGCCTCTGTCCAGTAGGTGGTAGGGAGAGACGCCCGAAAGAGAAGGTAGCGGATCATGTTGGTGGTGGTGCGAATCATGCGCTCGGCCCGGCCGTTCTGAGCAGAGGTGTAGGGACACGAGAGACGCAACTGGACGCCGTGAGTGAGGAAGAAAGAATGGGGGCGTTGTTGTCGAACTCGCGGCCATTGTCGCACTGCAGGGCACGGACTGGTCGACGAAACTGAGTGGATACCCAAGCGAAGAATTGAGTGAGGGTGGTAAACATGTCAGACTTCAGCCGAAGGGGGAAGTCCAAAGAAAATGGGAGTAGTCGTCCAGAATGACCAGGTAGTATTTGTAGCCGAAGAGGCTAAGGACAGGAGACGTCCAGAGATCACAATGGACAAGATCAAAGGCCTGAACAGCCAGGACGTGGAAGTGGAAAAAGGAAGACGGGAGTGACGGCCGAGCTGACAAGCATGACAGAGGCGCTCAGAAGAGCCCCGAGTATAAGATATGTCTGAGTGGCTGGAAAGCTGGGACATGGCGTCAGGTCCAGGGTGCCCGAGGCGACGGTGCCAAATGGTGGTGGAGGTGGTGGTAGTAGCAAGAGCATGTGATGTAGTGGTAGTAGTAAGTGCGGGAGATGAGGCTACTTTGGTGGGGATAGTGGAGGGCAAGTGAAGAGAATAGAGGGGGCCGGAGCTGTCACAGCGAGCGAGCACAACTTATGTGGGAAGGTGGCGTATGGTGAGACCCCAGGGGTCGAACTCCATAGAGCACTGGTTTTCACTTGTGAAGCGACGAACCGAGAGGGGGGGATGAGTGTCCGGGAGCAATAAGGACGTCGTTAAGGCAGAATGGTCCTGGAAGAACCGATGCACCTACTGAGGTGACTGGGAGGGTGGAACCGTTGCCGACGACGATGGAGGAAGGATGTGAGAGGTGTGGTGGATGGGAGTGGAATAACGAACTAGTTGTGGGGATAGTGTGGAAGGAGGCACCGGAGTCAACCACCCAATCGACAGGAGAGGAAGATAGAGGAAAGGTCACACGGTGCGTGGAAAGAGCCAGAGGAGGAGCGTTGGCGTGGTTACTAGGAGGGGAGGGGGACAAAGGGGACTCGATTGTCAGGGAGGCAATCATTGTACGAGGGAAGACAAGGGGTCCGGACACATGATGACCGGCCGTGGGGTGGATTTTAACAGAGTCACGAAGGACAGGACTCATGGCGTGATCGAAGGCCACGAAGGTGCCCTGGATAAGCGGACCATCATAGATGAGGACACCCATGATGAACCCGTCGAGAGGGGTTAAAGCCATGAGAGAGTGGATGGCGAAAAGGATGAGGATATCGGCTGGTAGTAGGCGCGGTCGATGGCAGGGGCGTTGGCCGCGGTCTCCGGCGTGAGGAGTATGGGAGGAGGCTGGACGCGACGCGGCTACTGACGCAACATCAGCAGGAGGAGGAGGGCGCGTGCGGCATCTTGTCGAGCTGCAAGTGCCGGCGGCGGCGGCGGCGTTCGACTTCTCCAAGTCCGGGAGCCTGCGGGACTGGCGGTGGCAGTGCCGGCAGACCGTCTCGCCGGGCTCCTACGTCACGCCCAGGTTCGAGATACCGGCGGCGGCTGAGCGCGGGGGAGGCACTGCCGGCGAGCAGCAGCAGCAGCAGGCGCTGCTGTTCGACCCGGAGCAGGTGGAGCAGGGCACTGCCGGAGGGGCTGCAGCGGAGCAGCAGGCGCTGCTGTTCGACCCGGCCAGGTGCTGGCGGCCGGCTGGGGAGGCGCGGCTGGCGGGCGCCGGCGGCTGAAGGCGCAGCCAGCGGGCGTCGGCGTCGGCGGGAAGGTGTTGGCCGCCGGAGGCGGCGGGACTTTGAGGAGGAGCTGGCCGGCGGCTAGAGGAGAAGGAGAGGAGGTCGAAGGCCACCACGGCTGGGAGCGCCCTAGGGAAGTCGCGCGACCTTCGGGAGACCGACGGCCATGGCGTGGACCTGGTGCTTGGCGGCTGGTGGAGGAGCTGCGCGCCGGGGAGCTGGCCGGAGATGCGCTGGTCGGCGGCTGCGCGGCGGCTGGGACTGCGCGCTGGGGAGCTGGCCGAGGAGCGCTGGACAGCGGCAGCGCGGCGGCTGGGAGGAAGCGGCGTCGCCTGGGAGAAGAGGGAAGAGAGAAAAAAATTACAGTGCTTCTGGTACCATGTTGGAAGGAAACCCTAAACCTAACAGGGATTGGACAATCTATTAAATAGACTGTAGTAACTGGACCAGACCCATTACAGAGGGGCGAGACAGTAGTTACACGAAGAGAATCCCAAACCCTACTGTAGATATTCTAGCACTAAGAAATGATTTAATCTCGAGTTTTAGATTCTAAAGGAGTGGCTCAATTCCAGGTTGGGGTGAGGGGGTTTCGCCAAGAATTGACTAAAAAAAATCCTCACGTGGGCTAACTGAACACGTGTTTCATCGAGGATCAAGATTTTATCCAGGCCAGAACGACCCACGGATTCTTCTACTACAGTAGTACAATCTACAATTGCGATGATTAGTACATGTGCAGCCACTGTTGCAAGCCTCTTTTTTGAACAATGAGAATTTTCATGATCAAATGTTCAGTAGAAAACACTAGAATACCATTCACTGTCTGCTCTCCGAAATTGTCAGCCCCAGGACCAACCTTCTTGACCAGAAGATTTCTAGCATGCCTGTTAGTGTTGAAGATCCTAATGTCAAGTATTCCGATCCTATGCACCGCAGATACAGGTAAGCTTGAGGTCCCATGGTCACTGGCATCAAAATCACGAGGAATGAACTCCTGCAGTGATGCAATCTTGCTCACAGACTCTGATTTGTTGCAGAATACTTTGCTTTTGCAGCCAACACAATCATTCACGTTGAAGATGGTGTGTGTTATCTTGACCAGCATGGTGGGAGGAACATTTGCAAAGTGATTATAGTCGAGAAGGTACGCAGCAACCTCCCTGAAGCCTGTCTCACCAACTCGTACAGATCTTTTCAGGCCTAGCTGCCCCAGAGCCTTCCCAACAAAACCTTTCGGATTGTTTGGGGCAAATGGTTCCTCATCAGTTGGCTTCACTGCCAAGACTGTCATTGGGGAAAACCAGACAGGTTTTGTTAAAGATAGAAATATATTGGAAGGTGTGGTAATTCTGCATGAGGTGATTCATGAGCTGAAAACTAAAAAAGAAAGGGGTCTTCTGAAAATCGATTTTGAAAAGGCTTATGGCAACGTGAGATGAGATTTTTTGGAAGAGGTCATGAGAACTAAAGTTCCTGATGCATGGATTAATATGGTGATGAAGACAATTAAAGATGGAAAAGTGTGTGTGAATGTCAATGGGGAGAGAAGTATATTTTTCAAAACTTTTAGCGGTTTGAGGCAGGGTGACCCTTTATCGCCTCTCCTGTTTAATCTGGTGGCTGAATCGCTAAGTATGTTGCTGGAGGCAGGGGTCGAGAAAGGTCACATCAAAGGTGTGATGACTAATCTCTTGCCTAGGGGATTTCTCATATTCAATACGCTGATGATATAATTATTATGATTGATGGTTCGAAGAGGTCAATTAGGAAGTTGAAACTAATTCTTTACTGTTTTGAATGGCTATCGGGATTGAAAATAAACTTTCATAAAAGCGAAGTGTACGTTTTTGGAGTGGATAATCAGGAAAACGAGAAGATGGCGAACATGCTTAACTGTGCCCTAGGATCTTTGCCTTTGAAATACGTAGGAATTCCCTTATCAGACGTCCGATTAAAGGCCTCTACCTTTGGACACATCTTAAGAGAAAATGAAGAAAAGGTTGGACCCATGGAAGGGAAAGAACCTGTCTTCAGGGGGAAGACTCATCATGACTAATACTTGCTTAAGTAGCCTTCCGATGTACATGATGGGCTTCTACCTACTGTCGGGAGGTTTACATCAACAAATGAACTCGGTTAGAGCAAATTTCTTTTGGCAGGGAGCTCAAGGTAAAATCTGTTATCACATGGCGAAATGGGACATGGTTACTAGACCTAAAGACCAAGGAGGTCTGGGTATCATAAATACTAGGCTAATGAATGAATGCTTATTGGTTAAATGGATTTGGAGGATTGTCCAGGGATCGGAGGATATGTGGTACAATATCATTAAAGCTAAGTATATGACAGGGATCAACTTCTTTAAATCTAAAACCAAGGGGGCTTCTCAGTTTTGGCAAGGATTACATAAAGTTAAACATTTGTTCCAATGGAGGGTAGTGAACATTGTCCGAAATGGAGAAGGCACTGTTTTGGAAGGATACTTGGATGGGAGAGGTACCTCTAAGTATCAGATATCCAAATGACCAAATCTAAATGAAATTTGCAAGGATAAGGATGTCCTTGTAGCTGATTGCTTCGATGGAGATAATGGATGGTTGGAATTTAAGAGACCACTTTCTAATAAGGATTTTAGCGAATGGGAGATTCTTAAATCTGAAATGCAGGATCATGGTATTTCACATGGGAGAGATACAATGATCTGGACCTTAGAGAACTTTAATATGTTCTCTACTAGGTCGCTGTACAGGTTTATGTCTGATGGGGGGTCAGGAATAATATTTATAACATCATCTGGAAATGCAAAGGTCCTCTTAAGATCAGGGTGTTCTTGTGCCTACTTTACAACAGAAAAGTGCAAGCGACCCATGAATTGAAAAAAAAAGATTGGAAAGGTGCATGTGCCCTTTGCTGGGAACCGGAGACTCTTGACCACATTTTTTGCTTTTGCCCATTGGCGAATTATGTTTGGAACTGTATTTGCATTATTTTGAATTGGAGATGGACTCCTAGATTGGTAGAAGATGTCAATCGGAAAAAAGTTCCCAAGCAATGCTACTGTGATCATGTATGATGCGATTTCTTTCATGCAGAAGTGGGAGTGGCTGATCGAGGAGGATTCCAGCAAGATGAAGAACATCTTGGAGCTGATGAAGAGCTAGATCCATGAGTACCGCCCGCCTCCTGGGAATCCTTCGGATATTGCAGCCTCCTGGGAATCCTTCGGATATTGCATTTCTCTGATGGACAGAGTCGGTCTCATCCTGGCCTGGGGCAGTTAGCTAGAGCTAGGAGGTGAGGCTTCTGTGAGCTGATCTAGTGCGTTGTCTGAGTTACTAGTGTCAGGGTGTTTACTTGCTGTCTGCGTACAGTAAGGTTCCTCTCGTTTGACTGTTGGTTTTTCCTTGTCTATGTGGGTCGTTATCTGAACTTGTATGAACCTAAATGCTGTTTGTGTACCTTCTGTGCTTTCTTAAAAGCAGAGCGATAGATCTTTCAAAAAAAAGACCACTCTGATAGGACGTGGTACAAATGAAACAACATTTCTTACAACATCCTTTTTTTCCAACAACATTGCTGCAGTGCAGACATTGCAAAAGGAGAAAGGACCACTACTGGCAAAGCAAGAAGCGTGCCCAAATTGACGGTTTCCCCATTGCACGAACTGCTAGCTGCTACAGCTTCGGTTCAGATACTGGCTGCCTGAAATGGTACCACTGTGCCACAAATCGCACTCGACGGATGCTGCATTTCCGGTGAAATGGGGATACAACGATCGCGCTGCCCAGGACACTGGTAATACTGACCAAGTCACACTGGCGCCAGTCTGGACATCGGGAAACGGTTTCGCACTTCAGGCTCTGACGGGCGATGACTTCTCAACGACAAGGGTAAGGAACAGGAATGAGCCAAAGGAGATGACAAGAGCCACGGCCATCAGGAGAAGCATGGCTTGCAGCGTGATGCTTGGGCTCAGGAAGAAGATGACTGCGATGGCGCCCGACTGCCACACCTTCAGCTGTGCAAAGGCAGCCTCCTGCATTGGCCATGGTGTCAAATTTTAGTATTTGTTGAGGACAAGACAAGTAGCTACAGCAGATGAGATGGAAGCCTATGTGTGTACATGAAACACCAAACAACAAACACTAAAACAAGATTACCTTGACATCTTCGAACAGCAGCCCAAGTAATGCACTTAACTGTGTATTCAAGACACCATCACCAACACCCCACAAGGCACCTATGAATAATGGTATCGCTGCGCCAAGCAGTCCATCCATTGGACTGTGGGCAAGATAAAGGTGAGTGAGCAATCACAGTGGCAGTTATAGGCACGACTGCGGAATAGCTTTTACAGAAATCAAACCTGTAAAAAAGAAGCAGCCAGAACAGGACTATGGCCTGAAGAATAGCTCCAACCGACACTATAAATGCTGCTGAGCGAAGTCCGGAGGTCAATCGTCCAGCAACCAAAGAACACTGCAATGCCAGCCATGTTCCAAGAATCAGGTAAAACACGTACTACAGCTTTTCTTTTAGGGGGTGTTTACGAGTGAAGTTTTTTCATAGTTTTGGAAGATTAAATACTGTAGTGTTATATACAGAATGGTGTTTGGCAAGCTAGCAAAAATCTTTGTTTTCAAAACTGAAGTATTGCAAATACTGTAGTTGTTTTAAGGTATTCTAAACTTAGGCCTAGACCTCGGTTTCTAAAACTGTACTATTTAAAACTGTGGCATTGTCATGACTAAAGTATAACAAGATATGCAATGCAGCTAACTGGAGGTTATTGCCTAAAGCAATGGAAGAAAATGGGGAAATTTGAATGAACAATGTCCAGTCTAGGTAAAAGATGGATAAACTCATTCAACAAACAGTGTATTTTCATTTTACTTACAACTACATCTGCTGCACCATAAATTGCCATGGCTCCACCGACGCCGCTGATGCCAAGAACGGGTGTTACAATACTCTTTGTGAATACCGCCCTTCAGAAAAAATCCATAGAACTGCCTTAGAATAATGCTTATTAAGAAGTGAACAACCATGGATGTTGAAATTGAGATAGGCTACTTACCATACAAATGCCTGTTGTAAACCTGAATATGCTATAAGAGGAATGGTGAGAAGCATTCTTTTGTCCTTAAGTGGCGCAATGATGTACTTCAACATAGCTCCAAATGAGGAATGCGTTGGAGTATTATCTTTTTTCTCATCTCTTTTCGAAAGTAAACACATTAATACAATGCCCACAATCATACAACCAAGAAACACAGCAAACAGAAGATTTTTCCCTGTGATACTTCCACCATCCTGAAGAAACAGAGGGTCAAATAAGATGGCATCTCACAAGTGATAACGTAACATTATAAAAAAATATATCAAGTGACGATCATGCTACCATAGGTTAAATCATGAACCCTAATTTAGCTCTGCTACTAATTGTAATTATCAAGAACATAATGCCAAATGTAAAAAGAATCTATAGTTTGAAATATTACAATGTGATGCTAACCTTTCCATTTCTCAGCAGAGCAAGCGAGATCAAATTTCCAATCACCTACATAGTTCACATGTATGTATAAGTTTGAAGCTATTGTACTGTAGAGGAGACATATCCAGAGAGAAATCGACAGTTCAGTTTAGGGGTGAGGAATTAATACTAGAATATCTCCGAGCATTTTTGAAAAAGAGGAGCTCTTGGAAAAGCTGTACCTGTGTGCTAGCAAACATTCCCCAAAACTCCCCATTGAAGCTCCCTAAAGTTGGACCCTCGGGCAAATTATTTTCTCTTGCGTGACTGAGGGCAGCTGATGTAAGGTATGTACCCTGGAATTGAAGTATAGGTGCCTGAGGTGGAAAGAAACAATAAATATAACACTTCCTAGAAAATTCAAGCAACAGCATTACCTGCCCAACCCAAATGATCGATGCAGTAAAACCAAGGTAGAGTGAAGCTGGGACCATTGTGTACCTGAAATTTTGTCATCTAATTCAACATCACATGAAAGGCATCATGTTTAATGTACTTCAACTTTCTTTAGCATTTCACACAACTGAAATACCCACTAGATTAGGAAGCATATCAGCTAGGATCAAAGGCTATCCAAATCCAAACAACTTATGCATGTCAAAGAACTGGTACATTACCAGGAGACATTCCACAATCAACACTGGGGAGAAGCCCGAAAGATATCTTGAACACTAAATTCAAATACACTTTCTTAAGAACCCAGGGACCTGAGTCCCTTTTAAGTCACTTATTGACAGGAGAAAGACTGCGTAGAAACATAAGACAAACCTTATGTCCCATTGACATGGGATGCACTGATTTTTGTGCATCCTCCATCTACAGCACACTACCAAACAAGAGTTGATCAAGTAGAATCAGCACTCATCACTCAACTCAAATGAACATCATCACCTAAAAAGTAATTTGATCAGAAAGGTTTCTATCATGCATCCAAGTCCAGTCCAATAGGCCACCACAGCACAAGCAAACGATCTTTCAAATCAGACAAAGTGAGATCATAGCCGGGAGCACACCAGCAAAAGCCCGTGGAGATCTAGCTAGCTGTTGAACATGGAGGCAAATTGATAGTTCTGAGCCTAAGATGTTGTTAGGTGACCGTGGAGAGGCAATGTAAACTGATAGGTGTCCCAATCACCCGAGGGCCAATGTCACGCAAATACTACCCAAGACCAACTACAGCACAGAGCACGCTATCAGACAGGAGTTCATCAAATAGCATGGACATCTGTAGCCCAAATAAACGCTGCCTGGTGTCTGCATTTTATCAAGGGTATTTTTATCGAAGAGGTACCACGCGTCCAGTTCAGAACCAACACCCCCCGCCCCCAAACAGTAGTACAGGATCCGTGTCTGCCAGATAGGATCGTGATACACGACCAAGACGCACGCACCATGACGGGACGAGGTTGGCGAGGATGAAGAGCACGTATCCGCTGGTGCCGACGACGAGCGCGCGCTTGGGGCCTATACGCGTGACCATGGGCGACGAGACCACGGAGAAGAGCGTTAAGGAGGTGTACACAGTCCCCATCGAGACGGTGCCCAGGTCGTCCTCCTGCACGGCGAGCCGACGCGTGGATCACTGATGAGAACGAGCTAGCAGTACAGCTGTACAGGGGAGGGATCGGGAATCCGCAACTGGGAACGAAAAGGGAGAAGCGGCGCGCGTACGGTGTTGACGGAGGTCTGGAGGTTCTGGGCGGCGCTGTAGGCGGAGAAGACGAAGAGGAAGGCTGCCGAGAGGACGTGCGCGTCGGCGGCGTGGCTCCGACCGCCGGGCGCTGCGATGAGCGGCGAGGCGGCCTCCTCGTCGCGGTGGGCGTTCATGGCTGCGGCCAGCGAGGGGCGTGCCGTGGGGCGCGAGAGTTGAGTGCTCAGTGAACCGAGGGAGAAGGTTCTAGAAGCTCTTATAGTTGGGAGGCCTGGAGGGGAGGTGGAGGTCCGGTGGCCGGCGCGGGAGAGCGGCAGCGGAGGATACGAGACGAGGCATGCGGCCGGGCTCGGGCCCGGGCCCGGGCCCCACTGGGCAGTCGCTCGCTGGCTTGTCAGTAAGCGGGGCCGCTGGCTGATGATTTCCTGCGTTTTTTTTGTCCGTGTGTTCTTGTATGTTTCTTGCCGTTTGAGGGTGGATTTTTTTTAGAAAAAAGGACGGTCCACCACGTGGCCTCGGGATCTCCCAAAACTTTCCAAGTGGATAGTATCCTCGCATTATCCAAGGTAAACAACAGGCATTTTGGATCATTAGACGGCAACCAGAATCTGAAATCATCGAAAAAAAAGAAAGAAAATTATTTATGGCTTCTGGTGAACAAAATCTCTATCTGAAATAAGTCAAGCGGAAAGGACAAAAAGGAAATTCAGTTTGTATTTTGTGTGTTATCTCTTGTTTGACATGGCTCGCTCCTCTAGTCCTCTATGGAGTTGGAGCTAGAGACTGAAACGGCAAGCTGTGCTTGTGGGCTTGTGGCCTCCCCTTCATTATTAAAAGTAAAAATTCTTATATGTCGTCGAAATTTATATTTATTGTACCACTAAGTGATATATATATATATATATTGTGTATGACACATAGGGCTGGTGGAACTTCAGTTTCTCTTCCAAACACATAAGAGCACCTTCAATAGTAATGTGTAGTTGTACACTTTAAATCCTAGATTTAATATGTCCTCAAATAATATAGGAAGAAAAAACTCCTCCCCTCCCTATGTTCTCTATATATTACTTCCTAAATATTTTAAAACTTTTCATGTCACCAATTTTAATGAGACCACCCATTTTTTTTGTTTTCATCTTCAATCCACAACTCGATCTAAAAATTGTGACCTCGTGGTTGACGATAACTTCAATCTAGTGAGCTATGATGGCTTCTTGATTTGTTGTCGCAATTGTTTAATCACCATGTGCGTCTATTCATTTGCATCGACAATTGTTTAATACCTAGCTGCCACAATTGTTTAATCATATGCTTGTTTCCTATGTACTTAAAGCATACATCATATTATGCACAAGTATAAAAATTAATAGAATGTGTAAGATTGAATAACTAAATCTTGTACCTAGTTAAAAATTAACAAAAGGTTAACATTTCTACACATAGCACTATACCATCACAACACACTAATGTTATCCCTTAAATCTCATCAGCGATTAGACAAAGCATAGATGAAACAAGCTTACAAGGATAGAGATGGTATTAAGGGTTAGTTCGGTGACAAGGGAAATGGAGGGATCAGGAGGAAAGTCCTTGCTATTTAAAATTGAATAGTAAGGGATTTCCTCTCCGTGGATCCCTTCAAATTCCCTTATCACCAAACCGGCCCTAAGGGGTAGGGTGGCGTCTCAAGGAAGACACGACGGTGGCTCCTGGGCAGGGCCGCATTGCCTCTAGAGAAGGGACAAGGCAGCGTCCCGAGGAAGACACAGGGCGGCAACATCGACTCTTGGGTAGCAATGTCGGCTCTATCGTAGGGTGGCGTTGCCTCTAGAGAAGGGGAGGACAATCGATAGCGACAACGACTCTAGAGAGGGGCATGTTAGGGCCATCGGGCAATCCAGGCAAAAAACAGAGCCATCTAGGAAGAGTGGAGGACGATGGAGGAACTAGGAAGAGCAAGGTGGCAGATCTAGCCCGTAGACCTAGGATGATGCGGGGAACGAGGAAGGGGCAGGACAGTGGAGAAACGAGAAAGAGCATGACACAAAGAATGACAAGGATGGCACCAAATCATTTTTTCGGATGGAATTGGCATTAATGGATTTCGGGAGCTCCCTATAAGGTTGCTGGAAGTAGAGAGGTTTTAGGGAAATTTATGGTGTTTGTAAATCTAGGGTGGCTTTTACATAACAGATGAAGAAGCATTTTTTTAAAAAAAATCCGTAATTCAATATTAAGGGAGTGCTTTACATAACTATTGGAGGAGCTCTAAGAGCACTTATCCTATCGTATCTATTTGGTGTAGCTCCTACAAATCTAATGTTGAACCTGTCGTTAAAGTCAAAATCAGAGTTGTATCAAACAACCTCTAACGTTTTGTTTAGAAATGTTTCAGCTTTAGAAAATTTGATGGAGTTAATAGAGCAGTTTATTAGATGCTTTAGAAAATCATAGAGCTAGAGTCATAAGCCTTTAGAAGATATTTAGATAAATTATTTTATTTATTATTTAGATTAAAAATATGTTTAAACTATTTAAATTTATCAACCACGCGCTGAAGCTAGAACCTAGAACTGTAGCAGTTCCAAACATCCACCCCGCAAGAGTGTTTGTGCGAGGGTCACATATTGCCACACTTCTTGACAACCTTTGCCAAATGTGTGATTAACAATTTGTTCACCACAAGTCATATGGTTTGGCAAAGGAATAGGCCTATGAAAATGTGGTTTAGAAGTGTAGCAAGGTGTGATAGTATTAAAAAACTACGGCACATCTAATCTGTGACTTAGCAATTTTGGGTTATAAACTAAATATGTCCTAAACCATATGGATTCTATTTCTTCAAAGATATTTTATTACAAATGCTTAACCACGTCGCCCATAACTTTTCGGGCTAGTATCCCCTCCGAGATTGAAGGGGTTTGAAGAAGTTTGACGATAAGGGAATTAAAGGGAATTTATGGAGGAGGAAATCCGTGTTAGGAATGGCTACCTAGTGGGCCTGGACAACGGGATACTTCTCAATGGGCTCTGCAAGTCCGGCAATGTTGGGGACACGCTCAAGGTGCTTGACCGAATGTCCAGCCCAAGCTCAGATGTTTGCCTAGATATTGCCATCTTGAACACCATAGTGGATGGGCTACGCAAGATTGAGAGGCTGCAAGAGGCCATTGTGTTCGTGGATGAGCGGATGAGGCAAGTGCATGGGTGTGCGCCGAACGCAGTTACATATCACTGCTTGCCTGATGCGTCACCCAGCGAATGCATCAGAGGTTTAGAGGAAGCTGAAGGTCATGTTCAATATCAAGGGACTAACAAGGATTTGCTTCCAGGTGGTTTGAAGGCACAAATAGTGCGCATACCAGAATGAGATGAGCTGGATGCTATGCATGTGCACGAGGATTCGAGATATTTGATAAAATGTGCTTAGATAAAGAGCGAGTTCAAATGAGTGAGGTTGCTCTGACGGCAAAGGCACGTATGACGTTGTTCCATGAGATGGCGGACCATAGGTATTTTGAAGAAGCAAGCAAGTTTCTGCCTGAGGAAGCTGCAAGAGCTGGACTTGTGATTAGAATCAAACAATCGTGGCCTCTACCTATGGAGTTTGGGTGTTTGAATTTTTGCATGGCCTCCGACAACTTTTTGATCTAGAGTCTACACTATCAGCAGCTTAGAGGCAAGCCACATTTTAAACGATAGGGAATGTTAGGAATGGCTACCTAGTGGGACTGGACAGCCTGTCCCTCCATCTATAAATGGGAGCCGAGCAAGCCAATGAGGACATAGAAGAATCATTTTACAACAGAAACCTCTACTTCCCATTATTGTTCATCTTCTTCCTCTCCTTTCCTCTCTTGTTCCTAGATCCTCTCACTTTCCAGTAACTTCTAGAATACGTTGGCTGCTGCCTGCTGCTACTCTAAAATTGTCCAGAATCATATGATCGGTGATACTCTTGCTGTTGGTTCGAGCTCGTGAGATTTGTGTTGCTAACAATCCGTTACGAATTTCCTCTGCAATAGACCCCTCCAATTCCCACCAAACCAGCCCTCAATCCCCTCTAATCAGGAATCTATTCCTGATTTGAGTTTTTAAACTAGCCGTTAGTGTTTCAAAGATTATTACAAATCCTAATTTTTGGGTGATTCCATAAGGCTTAACTTTGTAGGTGTATCACATCTAATTTCTTATATACTATAAAAATGTAATTCTATTTAAGGATAACCCGCAAAAAATAACTTTATGTGTTCAAACACAATGCGATCATTTTTTGGTGATGGAACATATCTGGTGCACATAAGCTTTGGGTGCACATATGGTACATATAAACTAACAAAGTTCATACAAAATCTAAAAAATACATAAATATTCTTTCTACGTTACTCTAATTATATAAAAAATTTCAAATTCAAATTCATTGTACTTTAGCTGTAATAAAAAAGATAAAATTTCTGACAGATTTAAATTAGAAAATCGGTTAAATGTTCTCTTTTTTATTATAGCTAAAATATAACAAATTTGTACTTCAAATTTTATATATAATAGGATTAGGATGGAAGAAACATGTATGAATTTTTTTTCAAATTTTTTTATAAATTTGTTAATTCATGTGCATCGTAGGTAAACTAAAACCTCGTATACACGGGTATGTTCCCTTCTGGGATATCATGTAGCACATACAGTTTCAGACTTTCAGGAACAGAGAGGAAGGCGGTCGAGAGGAGGCGAGAGGAGCGTGCGAGCGTGCTTACCAGGACGGTAGGAGGTTCGCTGCGATAAAGAGGAGGTAGCCGGAGGTGCCGGCCACGAGCGCGCGCCTGGATCCCATCCACCGCACCACCGCGGAGCCCGCCGCCGAGAACGCCGTGAAGGACGTGTAGAGCACGCCCAGCGAGATGGAGCCCAGGTTCTCGTCCTGCGACAGCACGGCCGCCAAGGCCACGGATGAGGTGAGGTACGCATCTCTGGTGACTGGTGGAAGTGGAACAGCACTAGCGGGCAGCGGGTGCACCTACCGTGTTGACAGTGCTTTGGAGGTTCTGCGCCGCATGGTAGGCGAGGAAGACGAAGAGGAAGGCGGAGCTCAGCAGGTGCACGTCGCGGGGCGCCCCCGTCACCGAGGCGGGCGCGCGGCGGGAGCCGGGGCCGGCGACCAGGGGCGCGGCCTCCTCGACGTCGCCGGCGGCCGACGCGAGCCCTGCGTCGGCGCCCGCCATGGAGGCGTTGGGGCGAACAGGCGAAATTGGGGGGACGAGGTGGGTGGCGTGCTCTCTGCGCTCTGCGGTATGCCGTCTGCCCAGCCCAAAGTCGAGGTTCTGCTCGCGTGTTCTCCTTCGTGATTGTGAATTTTGATTTGGGGAACGGGACGACGACGACGACCGGAGGAAGCCGGGCGCGATTAAAAAATCGTTTTATATATATATACTAAATGCCCGTGCGTTGCTACGGAGATGAATATGTTATGATAAGATATATTGTAATTCAAAAATACTAATTGTCATTTTACGTTATTGTTAGCATCTTTTAAATGTTAAGAATTTTTAAACAACAAACAAATCCATCGATCAAAAGTTTCAGTAACCTGTGTTTCCCCAAAAAAATTAAAAGACCCAAATAGAAAAAAACATATTGTTAAGTAATGAGATGCATATGGGAACTAACATAAGCTTTCTTTGTTGTCTCGTCTGCTCGAAGAAGACCACTTTTCCCACTCAAAAGTAGGGGTGGTAATGGATCATAATCCAAATACCCCTTCACAAAATTTAGAACACTTAAATAGTTTTAGTTCAAAAATAAATAGGAATAATGCCTGATCCTATTCTTATTTGATCCTTAAAATTTATAGTATAAAATATAGAGCCCATTACTATCCCAACCCACAGTTGGCTCACAAGCTGCTGAGAATACGTGTCTGAGCTGTCGTTTCCAATGGCGGCACGTCTTGCAGAAGTAGCACGGTTGCGAGAGGCTGTAGTTATTTTAGTACCAAAACTTGGTATGCGTGGACTCGCACCGAGGACACTTGAGTGGCTGGTCATGCTGTAGGCAGTGCTGGCCAATACCAGCAACATTTAGATAAGTTTGATCAGAAGCCAATGCAAAGTAATTGGTCGTATTCACAATATCAATGCCATGTGGAAAAATTCCTTGTCTTCCAGCATTCTCATGAAAGGTAGTAGAAGCAACTCTTCTACAATTAACCTATCATAATTAGGTGCACATGCATTACAATGGCTTCTACATAATAAAAGGATATACACCTTGTTAAATAGAGAGTGAGATAGGTAGTCTGCTAGGATAACAAGTGAGATAGATAGTCTGCTAGAGATAGCCTCTCAACACGTTTGATCAAATTTCAAGGACCAAAGTACCTATTTCAATTTTTCAAGTCAGACTGGAACCCAACCACATGGTTCATTCTCAGAACTTGACCACAGTTCATTTTTAGGAAAAAGAACATAACCTCTTGAATTAACGTGACATCAATGCAAGGGCCATCCAATCTGTCCAACGTTTTTGTCCAGTTCATTCGCATCATGAGCAGCCTTGAGTACTTAAACTGAATCATAACTCCAACATTTCTTTTCACTTCCAACTTCCACTGGAATAAATCTCTTCTACTAAAATTCCACCCTATTTGCTTGCTCCAGACGTAGCCATGACAACTTCGTCCTCCTCGCATGCTAAGGCGTGTAAGGACTCCGGACCCAATATTTCCTTTAAACTGAGCTATATACGCTTTCTCTCCCCCATCAAATAAGATATAACCGAACTTACAACTGCTTTGATCACATGGTGAATTTTTGTGTGAAAGAAAACAAATGATCAATGCACCCAATTCCATGGTTGTTCGTGCCTTGATCATGAACTGAAGCAGAAGTCTAGCATTCTTCAATCCAAACTTCCAAGAGCATGCACAGGAAATTGGTAAGAAACTTTGTTCACATCCAACTTTGGTTGAAAACTGCACCACCTTTCAAGGAATATGAAAACAACAACACAATCAGTTTCAGGAATGAGCACATATCTTTAAGTGAGAAACATCATAAATAAGACAAAAGTAAGCATGAAGCATGGTTCTCGTGTCACTTTCATTTAAATTCAATTTAGATTTGAAGACAGAAACTTGAATTCTACAAGAAAAATGAGTGAATGACCAGCCACAATCATTTTTCAGGAGACAAAAACAGAAGCAAAAACATATACAGAAAAATGTAATTGATTTATGCCATGGTCATGAGCAAATTGATCAAATTTGTTAAGCTTTTGAGAGATTCTTGGTAGTGCTATAATGGCAAGATATTGTGCATGAACAATCTCCAGAACACGAATTTGTTTCTTTGATTTCTCTATCAATATTTTTCCTCGATAGCATGAGCTGGCAACAAGATGCAAATCTCAAAGTTGGTCTGCCAACCCGATCCTATGCTTACAAGCTACCAGCCTACTGGATCATTCATCCATACAAGATTCTTTCAAGACCAGACCATATATGCAAAACCAAAGAGACATGCCAAATTACAGGAATTCATGCTAACAAGAAAAGGAGCGATTAGAATTCACAAACATGATACCATAGCATTTGTATTTATTATACAGTGGTTTCCAAGCAAAAGTCAGTAAAGAAGGCCCAATTGGAGCATTGCACCACCAATGCAGTACATGACAAGCATATCTTCTGGTCACCGGCAAATGTTTAGTGACACCACTAAGACAAAATCATAATTTTGCAAGGTCTAATTCAAGCTATGAAGTCTTGTTAATCCTAAAAATTTTGTCCAAACGCCCACCACAAAACCAAGCCATTGCTCCCAAAGAGTTATTCACGACAGAACTCATAGCATGCCATCTGCTGATTAGCAAACACCAGAACATACCTCTACTATATTAAAGCAGCTGGCATAAGGGTATTGCAACAACCAAACTGGAATTTTAACTTCTATTTTAGAAGGAAAGAAAACAAGGTACTAACAGAGGGATTAGTGACAAGGTCATCACCGACAATATGCAGTTGCTCTCCAATTTCTTCAGTCATTTTAGCATAGCGAACCCAGTCGTCCTAGACACCTCGTCAAAAGTATCTTCAATCCAAATAGTGAATGTCAAAAAACCTTTCTCATATTCTATAATTTTAAATACAAACTAAGTAATGACAAAAACCTTGCTCATATTCTTGCAATCTACTTTCAACCTCCACTTCTACAGCGCAAAATTCCTTCCACCTTTATTCCTGCAAGAAAATATTCATATTTCAAAAGTGTCACCCATATAAATACATATTACAGTACACAATTTAAATAAGGCAAAAAGATAATGAAGTCACCTCTCCTTTGCCAGAATCAACCTTCCAAGCCATGGCAGTACCATCAGGGCTTCCTGAGAGTACATATTGTCTTCCTACCAAGAACTACAAGCCATGAAGGAAAAACATTCAACAAAATGGAGAAAAAGAAACCTACGCTCAGGATCAGACATATCTAATCTAGTGTTGTATATCTACAACTTGTAAGTTAACATTTCAAACATATCTAATATAGTGTTGTATATCTGCAACCAATCAGTTTACCAACTAAAACAATTCAAGGACATTGTCAGCATGCTGCACAAGCTCGTACATATCAACCATAGAGCAGTTGTCCAGTCAAGTCTCCTCCATGAAGAACATCTCTAGCTTCATCTCATCAAACGCCCTCATGTCTGTAGTGGACAAGTGACTCCCATCAGAATCCCAACAGGCGAATCTAGGATTTAAACTTAGGGTGGTCCAATCTTATAAAAATCAATAAATAAATGAGTTTGCATTTTAAGTCCTACAATATATGAGAATCAAAAGAAGCACATAAATCAAAATCATCTATATACTTTTAGCAGGATCGAAATAAGAGGGTGGGCCCATCCTGTCCACCCTCTAGATTTGCCAATGCAACCAAAGCGTTAAAGAGAATGGATTGATGTAAGTTTTTGTTTGTGAGTTCATTTTTCTAAACAAAAACATGAACAAAAACAAGTGTTGGAAATAAGAGCAAGTAAACCAAGATTGGAGCAGACTGTTCTTGCCAAATAAATTGGAGCAGACTGTTCTTGCATATAATGCATGAAGCAAATAATCAGTTCTGAAGACTGCACAACCTGAAAGGGAAAGTATGGGTATATATACCATAAAAACGAGAAATAATTAAATTGGAAAGTATGGGTATATATACCATAGCGTGCAATAGCATTACTCTAAAAAACATGGCCATTAGAGCAACTCCAAAAGTTCCCATAAAAATTGTTCGCCAAAACTTGTGATTGGGGGCTGTTAGAAAAAAACCTTAAAAATATGTCAACCCACACCAGAATGCTAATAACTTCCTTGAAAATTTTTAAAACTTAAAACTGGGCTACAACACGCTGTATTGGGCCACCGAAAGGCTGTTCAGCTGACTCATCTCCTCAGCCCCTCCCCTTCTGCTAACTCAGTACCGGACAATAGAGATATAGCCATATAGGTACACATGAACACACATGTTGCCAGGGAAACAAATGATAAGTGATTCTACAGATACTTAAAGGTTGCCAGGGAACACCTTATCTTGAGATTTACTACCAAACTGAGTTACTTTCTACCAAACTAAGAATTACTACTAAACTAAAATAATTTATACCAAACTGACAATGACTACCAAACTGCAGGTGTAACAAAGCAGCATTTACAACAACATAATCGGCTTCTACCAAACTTCATCTTCCTCATCACTAAATTTTTTGATCTCTTATGGTTTGGCCTTGTGAGGGGGCTGCAGGTGCAAGTAGAATTGCTTGCAAATGAAGGCCTTCTAGAATGTTGTCATCCATCACCCTCGAAAAGTACACATGACATGTTTAGTATATGTGAAATATGGATCAACAGCGAGGTCAACAGATAGCTTACAAACTGGACAAAAATTAAGTACTAACAAACCAGAGCAAAAAAAAGGGTAAAAACATATGACCATCATGTAGTGCAGTGTAAGGCCTGATGTGTATAGAGCAGTGGAGGACACATAAGTAATAGTAACACAGTTTATTCTACTGAAGCTGTTGATGGTTCTGGAAAAAATTCTGTTGGCACAGGCTTCACATTCAGATACACGCTTCACATTCAGATGCCTATATAGGTGCAAACCGTGCATGCCTGTTTTGTTGGTGAGATAATATTTATATAATTTTATTCCAATACAATGAAGCAGGCTACTGAAAATCTTGACGGATTCCATGCTTGTGGTCTAATTCCGACAAAATCTTTACTGAGTAAATTGGTGACAACAGTGATAGCCAAGACCAACTATTTCTAATCCTTGCATTAAAACCAGATTATCATTAATCCTCGCCTCGCAACTTAAAAAACTATCATGATCCTATTGTGTAAGAACTATTTATAGCAAGTGGACCCTATTGGTTATTGGTGGATAAGAAGTTAAACGGACGCAAAGACAAGAAGTAATAGTACCATAGCAATTTCACCCTTCAACATTGTTGGGAAGCCTTCAGCAAAGCCTAGGATCATCTTGCTCTTCCCTAAAATAAATCTGAGTGACATTCCTTTACCTGTAAATTATAACAATAGTAACAAAGATGATTCGAATTGGATAGTCATATAGATGGGTCATTAAAGTGTTTAGAAGCTATTACCTTAACTCTCCTTTTTTTTTCTTTCATAGCCTGAACATCAGACTGAACCACTGGGCATTTCAATAGTAGCCTACCATTCTTGGCCATTGTTTCAGCAACCTAAAGAAGTACTACAAAAGCATGTTACATTTGCACATGACCTGTGGTTTAATCAACTTTTTACAAAACATAAAGAAAGAAAATATGTTTGTGGAACCAATTTTTAGCAAAACTACATCAGGCAATTGGCGGTCTGAAATTTATATATAAATCATGCGCCAATGTCAGAGCATATATGATTTTGTGAAGGTATGTGGAACCATTTTGATCTCTGATCCCACTCATAGCAAATAGCGTCAATAAGGTATCAGATTTGGTCAGACCATCAAGTAGTTAACCAGGAATAAGGTCGAAAGCAACTAATAGCCGGATGGTAAGAGTGAGAAAGTAGCTAACCTTTTTGAGTTCTCCCTAGTCGTACTGCCCCATTGACTGAAACCTCCTTCCAGCCGACACCAGCCACTTGCCAAACACTACACTATGTAAAGCAAACAGCAAAGGACGTGACCTTCAAACGATAGAGGACTAAATGTTGACAAGTGACATCAGCTGCTTATCTTGTCACGTTGCTGCTTCCAATTGAACTTGTCACCGAGAAAACAACACGAGATCTAAACAGCAAAAGACAATTAGTTCAAGGCGTCTAATGTTGATATGCATACATTTTCTTTTTGCAGATCTAATAACAGTATGAATAGTATTGTACATCGATTTACATTAAACAAGCCTTACAAGTACCACCAAGCACAACAATCAGGTAAGCAGCTGAGCTTACTGTCGGTCTCGACGATATGCACACAAGACAGCTTCTCAGGTGCATTTCACCGAACACCTTACATGCACCACCAAGACAGGAGTAGTCAAAGAAGCACAACAATCAGGTAAGCAGCTGACCGTCGGTCTCGGCGATCTGCAATGCCTCTCTGGACTCTTCTAGGGAGCCTCAGGTAACATGTTGCCCTAGCAAAAACACGAAGGGAAGAAATTACCAAGAAACCAAGGCGCGTTAGAAGGTAGCAGAGAAGAGACACTGGCAGGGGCACACTTACAATGATGCGGTCGACACTGGCAGCCAACGCGGATCGAGAGGACTTCTCTTCCATGGAGGCTGGGGTGTCTGATTCTCCTTCCATGGACAACACGGACGTAGATCGAGAGGGATTCAGATGGGATTGCGGACGTGGAGTCTGGTCGAGAGGACTCCCCTTCCATGGAGGCTGGGATCTAGGCGGATGGGATTCTGGAGAGCGGATGGGATTCTAGAGAGCGGACGCGGATGGGATGGCGGTGATCCGGGCGGGAGAGAGCAGAGATTGCGGCGAGAGAGGAGAGTGGGGCGAGGATAGCCGGATCTGCACGTCGAGGAGGAGGTCCGCGCGGACGGGTGGGGGAGCACAACAAGGAGAGCCGAGGTCGGGAGCACAGCGAGCCTTCCATCAACGGAGCGCGAGCGTGGTGGCGATGATTGCGGCGGCGAGGATTAGGAGAGTCCTGGGATTAGGGGCAGGGAGCAGAGCGGAGGCGCCGTGAAATGTGGAGGGCGTGGAGGCCGCGGAGCGCGAGCTTGGGCCGATGATGGCGGCGGCTGGGATGGAGAGTAGCTGAAATATCGCGACCGAGACTGGGAGGCAGAACACGGCGCTGTGCACGCCTACAATGAGAACTTATAGAGTAGTAAAGATGAGTCACACCCGCTGGTACCAGACGCATCGTTTAAAATGATGCAGATTGTTAAATGCAATTTATACGTACTATGAGTATATGACACGATAACGACATGGAAAACTTTATTCCATCTATACAAAAATTAAATTTTTAATCTTTTCACATTACCGCCTGTGAGCAGTAACATGAGTTTTGCTCCTGCCGGTCCGACAGCCTAGTAGGCTACAACACCTTTGCGAAATTGCCATTGTTGTTCAGTCATGTTTCTCCGAGTCACATGTTGGTGACATTCTTAAAAAAAAGACATAGTAAAGTGCAAAGATGGTCCTATCCTAACAATTGTTTCGGATTTAATTTGGACCAAACCTTTTAATTGTGAGAGAAAAAAAAAGAACCTGGTTCCACATTACAGCAATTTTTATTTTCCATTGGCTGCCACATGTGGCCAAACGAAACGAAGGGCTTGTTTGTTTGGTTACTATTACAATCGTATTTTGGCTCGCCGGCGGCTACAATGGACACAAATCGCGCCAAACGCCTTACGGCGGCCAGGATTCTCACGACCGCTCCTCTCTCAGCCACCGCGAAAAAATAACTCGGATTTGACGGGAGGGGCATTTCCTTACTATATCAGCCATGAAGACGGTACGAGGCGCTGCACGCTGCTGATAACACTGACCAAGATGCAGGGACCGGCAATTGTCTTGCCTTAGGACCTGACGGTCGATGGCTTTTGGATGACAATTGTGAGGAAAAGGAATGCGCCACATGAGACGAAGAGGGTGGTGATCATCAGGATGAGCATGGCCTGTAGCATGATGCTTGGGCTCAAGAAGAAGACAACGATGACGGCAGCACATTCCCAGACCTTGAACTGTGCGAAGGCAGCCTCCTGCGCTTGCCACATCGCGAAACCTTAAGTATTTGTTGAAGACACCGTTCATGGAATTACAAATCATTATGTTCCAAATGTTGAGAGTGAGATAGAGGGAAAAATCTTAAGGGCTAGTTTGGGAACCTCAATTTTCCAAGGGATTTGTATTTTTCCATGGAAAATAAACTAATTTTTCTTGGGAAAATAGAAACCCCTTAGAAAATTAGGGTTCTCAAACTAGTCCTAAGACAGAAAATGGGAGGATCATGACGGCAATTACCTTGGCATCTTCGAACAGCAGTCCAAGAACCGTGTTTAACACTGTATTCAACATCCCATCACCAATGCCCCATAAGGCACCTATGAGTAGCGAGGCACCTGCACCAAGCGCTCTAACAATTGGGTTGCACCAAGGCAGCGATGAGTGAACCAAAATAGCAGTGACAGGCACAGTAGCACCGTAAAATTTTATAAAGAAATCAGACCTAAAAAAAAGAAGCGACCAAAGTAGGACTAAAGCATGGACGACAACTCCAATATGTTGGCGCCGATCCGGTCGCCAATCACTTCGTTGATAACTAGCAGCGGTACTATCTGCACATGAGCGGATGGTCCGCGACCATGGGCTTGACGGTCCACGACCTGGTGCAGGGCTCGGGTTCCCTGGCTGACGGGCCGGACGGTCCACGCCTATAGACCGAACGGTTTGCGCGTGCGTAGGGGCGACGGAGATCGCCGACGGCGCCTAAATCTCGCTCCCGGGAGGGACCCCGTCGGGGAGGAGAGATTCTAGGTGTTGTCTAAGGTCAGCAGGCCGATCTAGACACCTCTAATCGACACAGAGTCGAAGAGAAGCGGAGAATTTGGGGATTGAGAGACTAAACTAGAACTACTCATAATACCTAAGGTAAAACGAGAGATAAACTGAGTATTGATTCGATTGTTGATGTTTAATCAGTCGTATTCCTCTATATTTATAGAGGAGAGAGGCTGGACCCGTTACAAACCAATCTCCCGAGTTAATTCCGTGAATCTAGCCAACAACTGTAGCAAGAAACTCGAAACCCTAACTGACTCTGCACGCGCGGACCGTCCGCACCACCAGTGTGGATCGTTCGCACGGTCATTTAGCCATCCAACATATGCCCCCCGCCTTTTGGCGAAGCTGAGCGAACCAAAAGCAACTAACTCGATGTGATCATCTCGGTTTTCTTAGGCATCTTGCCACATACTAGGATGGTACTGTTTGAGAAAACGCCCGTTTAATGCTTTAGGCAAGTCTTTGCCTTGTAATGTTTGCAACAAGTAGGCCATCACCTGCGTGACTTTATAAGGGCCTTCCCAGCTTGGCAACCACTTCCCAAACTTCCAGTCTTTGCTCCTTAGAGGCAGGACGGTCTTCCATACCAGGTCCCCTACCTGGAACGATTTAGTCTTGACCTTCTTGTTGTAAGCTTTGGCGACCATGATCTTGTCCTTTTCTATTTCTCCTAAGGATGTCACTCTCTTGCCGGTCACTTCATCAATATTGTCCATCATTGAATTATAATAATCATCGACAATTAGATCATTTTACTTGGCGAACCTAACAACATTTAAACTTATCTCTACAGGTAACACTACTTCCTGCCCATAGACAAGCTCGAACGGAGATAATTTAGTAGCACGGTGTTTAGATATTCTATGAGCCCATAAAGCTCTGGACAAAATATTATACCAATGCTTAGGATGATCAGATATCTTCTTTTTTATCAGGCTAATCAATGTCCTATTACTAGTCTTGGTCTGTCCATTGGCCTGAGCATAATACGAAAATGAATTGAGCAATTTAATTCTATATAATTCAGCAAACTCACGTACCTCCTTTGACATAAAAGAAGCCCCCTGGTCTGTGGTTAAAGTTTGGGGAATGCTGAATCTATGAATAATATCCTCAGTTATGAACTCAATTACCTCCCTGTGCGTCATGTTCTTCAGAGCAACGACTTCAGTTCATTTGGTAAAGTAGTCAGTGGCAACTAACACGAACCGATGCCCTTTTAATGACGAAGGATGGATCTCTCCTATAAAGTCCAATCCTCATCCTCTGAAAGGCCAAGGTTTAATGATAGGATGTAATTCGGCTGCAGGGACCAATTGTAAGTCACCAAATTTTTAACATACTTGGCATCCTTTGTAGTACTTGAAACAATCTGCTATCATGTTAGGCCAATATAAGCTAGATCTTCGTAATAACCACATCATCTTTGGAGCTGATTGATGGGTACCACAAATTCCTTCATGTACTTTGGCCATGGCTAATACAGCATCACTTGGGCCCAAGCACTTAAGCAGGATGTCATCGGCCGTTCGGCAGTATAGTTCATCGCTCATTATAACATACTTGAAAGTCGTACGCCGAACGTTCCTATCTGTCCTAACACTAGGATTTCGTAGGTAATCAACTATGGGTGTCCCCCAATCAGTCCCATCGGCTTTGTTATCAGCCGATTTTACCAGGAGTACTTCCCTGGCAACCCTGGACGGTCCGGAGCCCTCACCCGGATGGTCCGCGGCCTGGGGAATTGGCGTTGTACCAGTTATTAGATTTTCGGTGTTGTGAAATTCCCTCGCTTTATCCGATAACCTAATGCATCTTGTGCCAAATTGTTAGCTCTGTGATTCTCAACTCTAGAGATGTGCCAAATGTTGAATTCATCAAAAGAATGAATTATGCCCCAACATTTTTCAAGGTAACTATTTAGAGTACTATCAAAACATTGATACTTTTCTAATACCTGTTGGACAACCAGCTGAGAATCACCAAATGCCTTTACATGTTTTACTCCCATACAACTTAAAAGCTCCAAGCCAAATAAAAGGGCCTCATATTTGGCTTGATTGTTAGTGCAATAAGTTTTTAATCGGCTAGAGAAGTCGAAGGAGACATTACTTGGTGAAACAAGCATGATGCCAATTCCTTGTCCATTGCAAACCGATCCATCAAAATGTAAAGTCTAGGGAGTAACAGTGAGGTATGATATGTCTAGTTTATGAGTATCATCAATCCAATGTTCTACATTACAATCTGCTACGACCTGGCCTTTCATAGATTTCAATGGTTCATAAGCCAAGTCATATTCTATGAGTGCATAAGCCCATTTACCAATTCTACCACTCATAATTGGGTTTTGCAACATGTATTTGATCACATCGGTGTGACTGGAAACGGTGTAATGACTAGACAATAAATAACATCTACACTTGGTGCATGCATAAAACAAGCATAAGCATAACTTCTCGATGAAAGTGTACCTCGTTTCAGCATCCACCAGCCTCCGACTTAGGTAGGTTACCACATGCTCCTTTCCTTCGGTCTCTTGCGTCAGAACAGCTCCAATGACTTTATCTTCAGCAGCAATGTATAATCTAAACAGTACACCTACCTGTGGCGCATTTAACATGGGAGCCAAAGACAAATACTTTCTAATGAGATCAAACACTTCCTGCTGCTCTGTCCCCAGGTGAATTCAGCATCATTTTTAAGCTGAAGGATAGGAGTGAAGGCATCAATCTTCTTGGCTAGGTTAGAAATAAACATCCGTAAATGATTTACCTTGCTGTGGAACTTCTGCACTTCAAGCTTCCAGGTCGGAGGTCCCACATTCCGAATGGAGTTAATTCAGTCAGGGTCTGTCTCTATACCATGTTCATGAATGATGAATCCTAAAAACTTACCAGCCGACACTCCAAAAGCACATTTACGTGGGTTCATTTTTAGACCATACCGACACATTTTATCAAAGGCTTTGCTCAAATCAGCTATATGAGAACTCTCAGTCGATTTGACTACAATATCATCAATGTAGACTTCCATAGTGTTTCCCAACAGCTCGTGAAAGATCAAATTCGTAGCCCTCTGATAAGTAGCACCATCATTTTTTAGACCAAATGTCATGACAACCCATTCAAATAAACCAATGAAGCCTGGACATATAAAGGCCGTTTTAGACACATCTTCTTCGGCCATGAAAATCTAATTATATCCGACATTACCATCAAGAAAGCTAATAATTCTATTTCCTGAGACATTATTGATCAACGTGTTGGCTATGGGCATGGAATATTCATCTTTACGAGTTGCTCTATTCAAATTACGAAAATCAATGCATACTCTGAGCTTGCCTGATTCTTTCTTCTCCACCGACACAACATTGGAGACCCACTCTACGAATCTATAAGGTCTAATAAAATTAGCTTCTAGCAGCCATTGAATTTTGTCCTTTATTTGTGGGAGTAGGTCTGGATGAAATGTTCTAGCTTTCTGATTGAAAGGTCTGAAACTGGACATTATAGGCATCCGATGCTCTACTATCTCTTGGCCTAATCCTGGCATCTCAGTGTAATTCCAAGCAAAGCAATCATAATATTCTTTCAATAGACCGATCATTTCATCTCTAGGATCGGTCTCTAGGGTTTTGTTCACAAAAGTCGGCCTTGGAGTTTTACTATCTCCTATATCGATCTCCTCCAAAGGATCGAACGATGTAAACCCCTGTCCTAATTTGTCGAGATCTCTGAATTCCTCTATTATGTCTCCCACAGAGGAATTAGATGGTCTCTGTGTGATGGCGGACCGTCCGGTCTCGATAACCGGACCGTCAGCGACACTGGTTTTATGCTATGGCGGTCGCTCAGACTTAAAAGCCAAACTGTTCTACGACAGACCGGACCGTCCGGCCTCGGAGGCTGGACCGTCCGCGACTAGGGACATGTTCACCATGTGTGTACTCATCATTTAAACTTCATTTAGGATTTAGCCGATTCTCCATCGGATCTAGCATTATAGGAATGAAACCCTTTTTATCTATACTTATGAATTGATAATAAGAAAAATCTACTCCTATGAGACATGTAGCAGTCTCATAGGTCCAAAGTACAGGGGCATCGACCATGGCAATACAGGCCGATGCATCAGCATGTACTTGTTCTACATCGTCGCCTACTCATTGTAGTAGCATTTGATGTAACATAGAAGGTACACATTGATTAGCATGAATCCAATCTCTGCCTAAGATCAGACTGAAATTTCCTTCTACATTAGCAATGAAGAATGCAACATCAATGGTCTTTGTCCCAATGGTTAACTCAACGGACGTGACTCCCTTGGCTTTGATCGAACTATCAGTTCAAACGCCGCTGAGGGTTATGTTGGTCTTGACAAGTTTGTCGTCCTGTTTACCTAATTTTCTGTTCAATGAATAAGGTATTAGATTTACGGCTGCCCCCCATCTACTAACATTTTAGCAATAGGTATCCCATCAATGTGACTGCGCATGAAGAGCGGCTTTAAATGATTTACCGATTCCTTTGGTTTAGTGAAGGCGACCTCTTTACGACCAAAGTCGAACTGAGCAATGACAGGTTCATCGTCGTCGATAATAGTACAATCAGCGGAGAATGTAATAACATTTATGTCCATACCTGGATGTTCTGGAGAAGCTTCGTAGTCGACTAGGTCTTCCCCCAGTAGGTCGTCCTCCTCTATGGGTGTCGGCATGTCGTTGGAGGTGTCCTGGTGTAGTGCGGACGGTCCGGACTCAGGGGTTGGACGGTCTGTGCCCTGTGCAGACGGTCCGGCCTTTATAGCCGGACTGTCCGCCATACTTGCAGAGAGCTGCACAATTGTTGTTTTATTTTCCGTTTTTGTGGCCATTTGCTTTTCCTCAACGACCTTTGGTATCCATCTCTTTTGTGCTGGCAGATACTATAGATGTGTGTCATTGAATATCTTTTTCGCCTCCTTTTCCTAGTTCTCCTTCGCTCTTAGGCGCTGTAATTTTCGCTTTTGCGATCGTGTCAATCCCGATGGGCACCATCGGGGCATGAAGTATTTTGGATCGATTGTTTTGTTGACAGTTGTATCTTCTTTTTTGCTTGTGTTGGCCGATTCACCAAAAATCATCGGCCCTTTGTTATTTTCTTGTACGACGACATTTGATGTTCCTATTTTGATGATGTCTCCTTTTGTCGTCCTATTGGAGGTTGTAGCTATATGCCTCTCTGCTGGATTGGTTGGCCTTTGTGGCCGAGTGGTCCAGCAAGCTCGCTGGGCCTGTGCTTGATGACTGGATCGAGTGGTGCCCAATCGGTCTTGTACTCAAGTGCCACCCTATTGAATACAGATGTTTGGGGTGCCCCCAAGCGGGGGTACTAGGGCATCCCAAATGGGTATGGTGGCATGTCCCACATTTGATTCGGGACATATGGCTCTGGCATGTATGTATATTGATATGGCACAGGTGGATATGGGGGTGGATGTGTCCATGCAGGTATGTTGGGTCGTAATTGGACATTATGACATGTCATTCTTTCCGATTGGTGAGGTGGCCCAATTGGTCTTACCTACTGTCACTCTTGAGTGGGTGAGCGAGGTCGCTTTGCTGGCCGATCACTTGGGCTGGCCTTCTTTTTTACATATTTAGATAATAATTGGTTAAAGGTCGAACCCGATCTGACTAGTCGGCCAGATGCTTTTACCGTATTAGTTTTCCACGTACCTATTTCTGGTCGTCGTGGTTTGAAGGTACGTGGTCGTCATGGTTCCTGGGCGTTGCCAGACTGTCCACTAGAATAGGTGCACACGCCTGGTTCCTTACTTGCGCCTGTCCCCCAGCATTGGAGGTGGTGATGATAACTTTCAAAGTCTCCTCTCTGTTAGGAGTATTTTCCACCACCACTTTCCTGTAAGAGATTTTATTATTCTCATCGGTCTTTCATGCATCACCGATGATTACTTCCTTGCCTTTGCCCTTATCGGCCATGCCGGGCCGAATTAGGACCTTTTTGCCCTCGAAGTCGATCACATTCACTGGGAAGGGCTCTGTACCCACCTGTATTTCCTGAAATTTCAATCGTCCCTCATTAATGACCGATTGGATTTGTCGTCGAAATACATTACAATCATTAGTGGCATGAGAAAACGAGTTGTGCCACTTGCAGTATGTACGACGTTTTTGTTCGTCGGTGGATGGAACAGTATGATTTATTTTAATGTTGCCATTTTGAGTAATTCATCAAATATTTTGTCACGTTTACCAACATTGAATGTAAATTTAACCTCCTCTTGCCGTTTCTTTTGAACTGGATGTAAGGAGGTACAAGCCGAAGATTTGGTCTGCTTTGGCCAAACCATTTTAGCCGCGTATACTTCTTTTGATTCATCGTCCGAGCTACTCTGGTTAGACTCTACTCTATGAACGTTGTGGCGAATCATTTTAGCAGTTTCTTTGCTTCGGCTTTCACAAGCCAAAGTTCTCTGATGTAATTGTGCTAACGTGAAAAACTGGATGCCTTCTAGTCTTTCCTTTAAATAATATTGCAATCCATTAAAGGCTAATCTTGCTAATTATTTTTCTGTCAAATGAATTTGAAAGCATTGGTTTCTTGTATTTCTAAACCTCTGGATGTACTCATTAACCGATTCATCTTTTCCTTGTCGCAGGGCCACCAGGTCAACCAAATCTAACTCATAGTCACCAGAAAATAAGTGATCATGGAATTTTTTCTAAATACCCCATGACAAAATAGAATTAGGAGGTAATGTGGCATACCATGCGAATACAGTTCCTGTTAAGAAAATAAACGTACACAGAACGCCTCTGTTTCGGCCAATTCTCCTAATTGCGCTAAAAACTGGCCTATATGTTCACGTGTGCTCTTTCCTTGGTCACCCGAAAATTTTGCGAATTGGGGTATCTTGGTTCCCTGTGGGTATGGGTGGTGGTCAAATCGGCTGTCATAAGGCCTTCAATATGACTGCCCCCTAGGGACCATGCTTACTCCGAGCTTATCTCGGAACGTCCCGGCTATTTCTTCCCTCACTATATCAATGGTAGCCGGTGCGAGACCACCGACTCTCTAGTCAAACATGGTGAGGTTGTTTGGATATTAGTATGTGGTCTTCCTCCCCATTAGTTTGGGTTTTGTGGTTCATTAATAGTTGCCCTATTAAGCTCATAGGACTGGCCATTCTTTTCTGGCCTTCTAGGGGCCAGAAAGTACTCACCCTCAAGGGGTTGGTATGTTATATTATTGTGTTGGTGTGTCGTATGGTGTGACGAGAAGTTTAGCTGGGACGGCTACGAGGATGGATAGCCATCCTTCTCAAAAAAAAACTCTGTGTCGGACCGTCCAGTTAGATGTGGCGTTATATTTGGACTACCTAGCGCCATACACGGACGGTCCGAATGGGTTATCTAAGGTTTGCAGTACGTGGCGGCTCGGGTGCAGGCTTCGATAATTCATTTCTAAAAATGGGACCGGCCACCGCTGCCCTGGACGGTCTGCGCTCACATGCGGACGGTCCGGACATGCGCAGATTGGCAAATTTATCACCGATGTGCGCAGGAGGCTGTGGTTGCCTAGGGTACGTTTCTATCGTCATCCCATATAGGGGTTGTGACTGGTCGTGACAACTTGTGGCTGATGAATCACGCGTGTTTTCCCCCAACTCAACCTCGTGTGAAGGAAAATTTGCAATGGTAGATTTATCAAACGCACGCACTAGCCTTTTATAATCTTTTTGTATACCCCTACGATATGTCGCATTTGCTCTCGCTATTCATCTATGTAAGCTTTAAGAGATTGGAGCTCGTTTGTGTTACTTACATTGGGGGTATCCGTTGTGGGTCGGAGTGAAGCCATATCAATCGCCCGTTGCCGAACGACCTTGTTGTTCCTGTCCACCTTGAAGTTGGCCAGGAACTTTGCCTTTGCTTCTTTGACTAACTGCTTCTTGTGCTCTTCGAACTGGAGCTGTTTCCCAAGTCGGCTCTATGATATTGCTGGGGGAGACGTCAGAGTTATCCCTTGAACTGGCCATTGAGGGCCGATTTGATTGGTCTATATGTGTTGTCCCCAGCGGAGTCATCAAAAAGTGTGTTGGTGCCGATCCGGGCGCCAATCACTGCGATGATAACCGGCGGCGGTGCTCTCTGCACAGGCGCGGACGGTCCACGGCCAGGGGCCGAACGTTCCATGGCCAGGGGCCGGACGGTCCGTGACCTGGCACAGGGCTTGGGTTCCCTGCCTGACGGGCTGAACGATCTACGCGTGTGTAGGGGTGGCGGAGTTCATCGACGGCTCCTGAATCTCGCTCCCGGGAGGGACCCCGTCGGGGAGGAGAGATTCTAGGTGTTGTCTAGGGTCGGTAGGCTGACCTAGACACCTCTCATCGACGTAGAGCCAAAGAGAAGCAGAGAATTTGGGGATTGAGAGACTAAACTAGAACTTCTCCTAATGCCTAAGGTAAAACGAGAGATAAACTGAGTATTGATTCGATTGTTGATGTTTAATCGGCCGTATTCCTCTATATTTATAGAGGAGGGGGCTGGACCGTTACAAACCAATCTCCCGAGTTAATTCCACGAATCTAGCCAACAACTGTGGCAAGAAACTTGGAACCCTAACTGACTCTGCGCGCACGGACCGTCCGCACTGTGGACCGTCCGGCCTCGGGGCTAGACCATCCTCACGATCATTTTGCCATCCAACACAATTGACACTATGAATGTAACTGAATAAAGTCCAGAGGTCAAACATCCAGTCGCCAATGCACACTGAAATGCCGTCATGTTCCAACAGTCAGCTAAAAACATGCAGAGCGATTTCTTTACTTATTTAGAATGTGGGGCTTTTAGATTTTAGAAACTGTAGAAGAAGATATATGTAGCAGTTGCTAGTGTGGCTAGTCACTAATGCACTTCAAGTCTTCAGCAATTACTGACTATAAATAGCCACATCAAAAACCTTGGCAAATGAAAACCGAAACACAGGCCGTGTGATTGGTTGTTATACGGTGGCAGCCTGGTTCGCATGTAAGGAACCAGGTTCTTTGTGCACAGGCTAGATCCGACATAGGTTTTTGTTTGGTTGTTTGCATTAGTGTATTCAGTACAGATACAACTAATGTTTGGTTGTCTGCGTCAGAATGAGTGCATAAATAAATCTTCAAATATTATATATTATGAGTGGTCTAGTTTTGTTCATAAAAATTTTAGAAACACATATATAAAATCGGTTCGATGATTAAATCTTTTAATTAAAAGATATAATAAAAAAACAAATTTAAAATGTTTTTCGTAATTCGTGCAGCTGCATGCACAGGTGCTGCTTTAATACTCCGCGGATGCAGGTGCACCCACACATCCGAGAACCAATCACACGGAGGGTGCATCACAAAATGGTACGAGGAATTTACAGTACTCTCTCTGTTCCAATTTATAGACCATTTTAGTTTTTCTAGATACTCAAGTTTTATTATTTATCTAGGCATATCCTATATTTAGGTTCATAACAAAAACTAGGTATCTAGAAAAACCAAAACAACCTAGAATATAGAACAGAAGGTGATATTTCTTAACATTTTGGCTGAGGGGAGAATTATAAGACAACTAATGACATTGTTATTTCACCTACAACGTGCATCCGCAGCACCATAGATTGCCATAGCTCCACCTACTCCAGATATGCCAAGGACATGTTTTACAATACTCTTTGTGAATACAGCCCTTCATAATAATCCATAGTGTTTTATTTAAAGAATAGCATAGTAAAGAAAGAAAGGAACAAACTATGTAGATAAAAAGTTGGTTACTTACCACACAAACGCATGTTGCAAGCCTATATATACCATAAGGAGAATAATAAGAAAAATCCTTCGGTCCTTGAAAGGGGCAATAATATACTTCAACATCGCTCGCGGAGTGCACAAGATCATTATCTCCTTTCTCATCTCTTTTTGACAAAAAACACATTAAAAAATGCCCACGATCATGCAGCCAAGAAATGCAACAAATCACATATTTTTTCCCATGACACTTACCCCATCCTGAAGTCATATGAGAATCAAAGGATCAGAAAAAAATGACATTTTAAATGTAGATGTATAACACACTAAACAACCGAAGTGGCAAATAGAAGGTAATAAAGAAAATTCAGGGTGGAAAACAACAACAAGCATTTATCCATTTGCATGACTAGCAAGTAGCAACACCTCTGTTTCACAGTATTTGTCAAGGTGTCAAAAAAGAAATATCAATTTCATGTGGCATATTTTTTCTCAAACATGCAGGAGAGGTACATATTATTATATTGAAGAAGAGGAAACGGTTTAATACCCTTACAGACCCTTCCTTTGATCTTTGTTCATCCTTCTACTCGCTTTTCTCCATCACTCAGCAAAGATCATATCTTTCTGGCCAGGGACTAAATGTCCAAGACCAATTGGATTAAGCAACTCAAACCAGAACTGCCAAGCGAGGGGCACTTGCCTTTGAAACGACAGGGGGGATTCGAAGAAGTTGTGTGCCTCCAAGATGTAAATTCTTTCTTTGGCTGGCTTCTTTAAATCATTGTTGGCGAGGTCTGGATCATCCTATGCAATGTCCTCTATGTGATTAAGAAGACGAAACTATACAACACCTCCTTGTACATTGTGTCTTCACTAGAGAAGTTTGGTATCACATTCTTTCTCATATTGGGCTGCAACATCTCACTCCGTAGACCAGGTCCGGGCAATAGACAGTCTCCGTCAGAGTGCCATGGAGGAAGGCGTTCTTGATGTCGAGCTGGTGGATCGCTCAGTGTTGGGGGCCTTCGTCTTCCGAAGGTCCTCAAAAACATGATTTAACAATGTTTCCGGAGTTGTAATACATGAACAGGTACCTTCGGATTCGAATCAGAACCATAGTGGGAGAAGCACGAACAATACGAAGATCGATGCAGCGCCGAAGCTACGCGCAAGGGAGCTTCGGCATGACAGCAGGAAAGGGAACCGACTTAAAGGGGAAAAGGCTATTTAGACCCCAATGAGTTACCTTATAGTCATTAGCAAATGTAAAGGGCATGAATGTAATTTCATGTGGGCTGCGTCCCCCGTACTGTACACGCTGACTTGGCATTTGCTTTTGCATCATGCTTGTACCTTTGCTGCCTATCAAGTCGAAGGTATCAAATGTAATTCAATATTGTTTTTATTTTCTCATGATAATATAATGGAGATGAATTCATAATGCTATATGATTGTTTATGTTATCTTTTGTATTTTACACGCTTCTTCTATTACCATCTTAGCTTCGATATTCGAAGGTATGTCCTTCATGACCTTCGTCTGAAGATCATTATATCCTAAGGGAAATAATGTTTCGAAGGACGAAGGGCATTAATATTTAACATTTTATGTTGCCTTGTTCTTGATTCATAGCATTTGAGAACAAGTCACCAACACCCAGTTTTAGAAGAGGGCGAGAGAAAGGACGACACGGACGGTGGCAAACTTGACGATGGGACTGAAGGTCTCGTCATAATCCACTCCGGGGCACTGGGTGAAGCCCTGAAGGACCCAGCGGGCCTTGTAGTGGTTGAGGGAGCCATTAGAAGTCAGCTTGTGGTGAAAGAGCCACTTGTCGGTGACCACATTAGTGTCGTGTGGATGCGGCACCAGGTCCTAGGTGTTGTTGGCCAGCAGGGATGCGTACTCCTCCTCCATGGCTCGACGCTAGTGAGGGTCGGCGAGGGCTGTGCGGAAGGAGGAGGAGACCGAGGAGGCGTCTAGTGGAGTAGCGGTCGTATCGGTGGCCAGGATCAGCCTGTCGATAGGCCAAAGAACACCAGCGATGCGACGAGTCACCATGGGGTGAGTGTGCCTGGGGTCGCGGTGAATGGCGACCGGGTGGTACACCGACGGCTCAGGAGCCGCAGGCGTGGCCTGCCCGCGGCGATGATAGACGACGGCGGGGTCGACGAATCGGGCCGAGCTCATCGAGGGGCCCGAGTCCGTGGGCACTGAGGGAGGAGCGCTCCTGCGGTGGTGGTAGACAATGGCGGGGTCGGCGAAGCGGGTCCCGCTCGTCGACGGGGCCAAAGTCGCTAGAGCCGCATGAGGCGCAGGCGAGGTTGATGGGGCCGCACGTGGCGCAGGTAGGGTCGATGGGGCCGTGCGTGGCGCAGGCGGGGTCGACAGGGCCACGCGTGGTGCAGACAGGGTCGACGGGGCTGCGTGTTGTGCAGGCAGGGTCGACAGGGCTACTCGTGGCGCAGGCACGCGTGCGAGTGGGGCGTCGAAACCACATGTGGTAGGCACGGGGTCGTCAGGGCTGTGCTAGAGGGCGGTGAAGCTGCGCAAGGTGCGGGTAACGGTGCAAGGTGAGGTGCTTGGGAGGGATGGGTACTCTAATTAGACTCAAGGAGGGAGTCTAGATCGGTGGGTGGGGAGGAGCCAGCAAGGGGAAACACATCTTCGTCGAAGATGATATGACGAGAGATGATAATGCGATGGGAGGTGAGGTCAAGACAGCGATACCCCTTGTGGTCAGGAGAGTAGCCAAGGAAGAGGCAGCGGGTGGAGCGTGGAGACAGCTTATGAGGAGCAGTAGCGGAAGTGTTGGGAGAGCAGGCACATCTGAACATGCGAAGGTGGTCGTAGGAGGGGGTCATGCCGTATAGGGCGAAGTGGGGTGGGGTGGCTCACCGCATTTGATGGGAGGCGGTTGAGGAGGTGGGTAGCTGTGCGTAGGGCCTCTGCCTAGTAGCTGGCAGGGAGAGACGCCTGGAAGAGGGGGCAGCAGATCATATTGGTGGTAGTGCGAATCATGTGCTCTGCCTAGCCGTTCTAGGCAGAGGTGTAGGGGCACGAGAGACACAACTGAACGCCACTGGTGAGGAAGAACAACTAAGAGGCGTGGTTGTCGAACTCGCAGCCATTATCACACTACAGTGCACGGACTGGGCGATGGAACTGGGTGGAGACCTAGGCGAAGAAGTGAGCGAGGGTGGTAAACGTGTCAGACTTCAATCGAAGAGGAATCGACGATAGGAAATGAGAAAAGTCATCCAAAATCACGAAATAGTATTTGTATCCAAAAAGACTAAGTACAGGGGAGGTCCATAGATCACAATGAACCAGATCAAAAGCCTGCTCGGCCCTAGAAGAAGATGTAGTAAAAGGCCCTCAACATGTCCCCTATTGCAAGAAGAATCTAAAGTGTTGGAAAGCTTGGTCATGACGTCAGGTCCTGGGTGGCCGAGATGACGATGCCAAGTGGTGGGGGTGGTGGTGGAGACCAGGACGGGAGGTGGAGACACGCCGGTGGATGACGACCGGAGCGTGTAGAGGGGCCCAATGCTGTCACATCGGGCGAGTGGGGTCTTGGTGGCTAGATCCTTCATAGAAAAACCGGTAGGGTCAAACTCAATGGAACAAGAATCGTCGGTGGTGAACCAATGGACATAATGGAGATTGTGAGTGATGTGAGGGGCTACGAGAACGTCGTTGAGGTAGAACGGTCCAGGGAGTACCGAGGCACCTACTGAGGTGATTGGAAGAGTGGAACCGTTGCCAACGACGATCGAGGTAGGGTGTGTGGGGGGAGGTGGGTGTGAGCGAGAGGGCATGCCTGTGGTGGGAGTGGTGTGATAGGATGCACTATAGTCGATGACCTAGTCAGAGGGTGGTGGGGCCAACGCCATGGTGCTGTATGCGGTGGCGAGGGCAATAGGGTCCCAGTCTGCAACAAACGAGGACCATGGTGTCATGGTAGACTGTCCTATGAGGCATGCCATAGGCGGGCGGCGTAGTCAGGAGAGCTGGCGCCGGAGGATGGGAGGCGCTGGGGGCCTGACCCGGCCTAGGGGTTGTAGAATGATGGCCAACTCTGGTTGCCACCCCGGCCGGTGGAACCTCCACGAGAGAAGCCATCGCCCCCACGTCCGCCCTTGCGGGGGCGACGACCGCCATCGGTGGTGGTATGTTGACAAGGGGCCATAGTAGGCATAGTAGGGGGGCGAGCGAGGGTCCCTGTCAATGGACCTTGGGGGGCCTACCCCTCGGGAGACGCCTAGGTGCCAGGGGTGATGCTGTAGAGAGCCGGTGCCGGGGTGGGAGCCTCGAAGGTCATGGTGAGCTCCTTGAGGAGAAGCTCATTTCGCACGACATGGAAGGTGGGGAAAGGCACTGTTCTCTTGATCAGAGCTTTCAAGTGGTCGTAGCAGGGGCTATGGCCACGCAGGAGGTTCAGCACCAAGGTATGGTCCGGACTGGTTCGTCGAGATCGCGGAGGGAGTCCACCAGTCCTTTCATCTAGCGGCAGTACTCCTCCATGGGGAGGTACCCCTGGGAGAACTGATGGAACTGAGCATCGAGGTGAAGAGCCTGAGCGTCCCGGTTCCTGAGGAATTATTCCTCGAGAGCGAGCAACGCCTAACGGGTCGTGCGTGCCTGGCTGCGGATGATGTCCTGGAGCTCGACCATGATGGTGCCATGGAGCCACGAGAGCACCACGGTGTCCATCAGGGACTAGGCCGAGGACGGTGGGGCGACGATGTCGTCGAGGACATGGTCGGTTTGAGCAAAGCGCCATAGGGTGAGTAGCACCTGCCCCTGCCAGCGAGGCTAGTGGGAGGATGCCGGGTCCAACATTGTCACACCCGGATTTAAGGGTTAAGGCCGGGTGCACCTCATATATGAGCCAAAGAAGACAACACATATAATAACAGAGTGTATAGAGATAAATGTCACAATATCATAAAAGTACTTATTACGTAGCGGAAGTCTTACAAAATAAAAGATAAATATAAAGCGAACTAAAGTCCATCCTTGGCGTCATAAAGTCGACTGAGAGGCGCCACCTAGATCAAGTCGAACACCTTGTTGTGTGGCTCCTCCTAGGCCACCTGTTCTTCTCTTGTTGGGGGGTGTATGAGGCAACAAGGGTGAGCTCACATATGTTCATCGCTCAACAAGTTATGGGGAATAATGTGCATGAACTCACCAAAGGTGGGAGTTCATGTGATGTGTAAGGCTGATCAATAATAGGGGTCAAAGCTGAGCATTGCTTTTAATAAGTTGGTCAAATTTTATTAGCAGTTACTAGATGTAAGTAAATACCAAACCATAATAAGAATAGAACAAAATTAATAAATAATCTCATGCAGTGTAAATGAAAAATTGAATTTAGTTTCATAATTTAATCATGCGAGAGTCCTGAGCTGCTCATGACCGCGAGCACAGCTAGTATACCAGTTTTACACTCTGCAGAGGTTGTATCCTGTAACCACAAGTCATGTTACCCATCTGCCAAGGGATCGCGATTCCCATACACCTCTACCAAGGAAGCGAGGCAGGGCAACACTACGAGCCCTTTATCTAGTTCCACTAGCTTCAGAAAACCCGCTACAGTTTCTAGGAAGAGCAATGCAGGAATCCCCCGTCTGACCACCATCGTAGCAAAATCAACCCGGGAACCTCCCTACATGCCTACTCCGTACTCCCCTACTTCCCTTGCCCCTATCGGGTAAGGTAGTCCTCCACTAGCTTTCCTAGTTAGTCAGCCAAGGGCGTCCCATTCCACCCTTATGGCGGCACATGTTTCTCAAGTTAAGCTGAATTTACAATTAAAATAATGATCTTGACATGAATAATAAATAAAATAACAGAATAATTGGAACATGGACATAATGTAGTATTAAACCCAAAACCATATAGGGCAATAGCAAAACTACCCAAATGATTCAGGAGTAAACAAGGTAAAAGGATAACCAGTCTAGGGTGACTATTGGGTCCCATCAAAATTAAACCTATGCATTGATAAGTGACAATAAAGAACATTATTGGGTAAAAAGTGGTCAAGGGCACAACTTGCCTTCAATGAGCTCCTGCTCAGCAACTTCTACCTGCTGAACATCGGGATCCTCAGCCACTGGCTCTTCTACTCGCCACAATACAAACAAGCATTGTATAAAGAGGAAATTAACATCACACCAAACATGTATACAAAATACATATGAATAATCTACATATTAAAATAAGATCATAGGAACAAGAATCATTAATTTTGGAATTATGGATTTTAAGTTATGAATTTCCAAAGGTTCAATGTATTTGATACAAGATTAATTAAGAGATAAATTTTAATACAGTTTTCATGTCAAAATAGAGACACTATGTGATGCACAATATTATTACAAAATTATAGAAACTGGAATGGACTAATTTGGACTTAATATAAATTTTCTATGGATTAAACAAATTCTAGCAATTATTTTTATATTAAAAATCCATTTCCAAATCAATTTCTCTGATTTTACTAACTCCCTGTACTGCGCGCCAATTACCGGGAAAGGCAGGGGCTTCGGCGCAAGAATCCCAAGACTCAGGTGCACTGTCTCAGGACCGTGGGTTATTAACCTAAATCCAGAGGGCTCTAATTGCTAACTTGCCTGACCGAAGGGGTATCAGTCGCTTAGGGCTATCAGATCCCATTCATACGACCCAGATTAGATCTCACAACATCTGGACCAGTGCAAAATCTGAACCGCCTGCCTTTGATTCTATACTCTCAATTTAATGAAATCCAGATCCAGCACCGCTCGTCGATCGATCGACCGACGGCCACGACCAAATCACGCGAAGGGGTACGCGCGGTTTCTAATCTCTGCCCTTAGCCACTGACCCGACGGTCATGGATTGGTCTTCCCCATCCGTGCCCCGACACGGCGGCGCTGCCAGGCAACACGGCGGTGGTTGGATACGACAATCTCGCACCCTAACGGTCCAAACCGAATGAGCCTAGCCCTAAGCGATGTCCAGCGAAGGGTGAAATTAATCGTGGGCCGCTTATCAGCAACGTCCAGTTGAGGCTGTCCACGACGCGGCGCATTTGACGGTGGTGTGCCCACACCGGCGAGAAATCGGCGCCAATGCAGCGGAGTTCTCTCTCGTCCGAGCGCAGCACCACACTCCCCACCCCCAGACAATACTCCGGTATGCACTCCAGGGATGAAACACCGGCGAGGGTGTGGATTCGCGGTGTTCCCCGTTCTGCCCTGGTTTCGGATCACCACACGCTGTGCTCCCTCGCGAATTCGGGTGTAACCGGTGGATGCAGCTCGGAAAAGGGGATGTAGGTGGCCTGCGCACGAGCTTATTAATCGGCTTAGCAGTGATGGAGGTCGTGGCTAGATATGCACAAACGGCGCCGCGGTCTTTGGCTCGCCCCCGCCATGCGCGGAGCTCCATTGCAAGGGGGCATCTGACCGCACAGGCCCATAGGACAGAGGAAGCGAGAACGTGGTGGAGGAATAGGCTTACTTGTGGGGTCGCGTCGTCGGCACCGTGATCACACCCATCAGACGCACGCGGGAGGCTGAGCGGAGGACCCCATATGTCGGCTAACTCTGTGACCCATGCCCGCACGATGTATGAATGGTGGGGCTCAGGCGTCAGCGCCATCGCGCGGAGACGAGTTAGTGACACGCGCGCGGGTAAAGTGGGCCGCCTAGGTCGATTTCGGCCCAGTTGCAGAATTCTCATCCCTTTTTCTTTTATATTTTCCTTTTCCTTTTCTTTTCCCTTTAATTTCTAGAATTTGAATTTGAATTCAATTTTAACTGTGAACTTATACTCATTTTAAATGTACAGATTGAATATACTAGTATGGGAAGGACTTCATGTGTTTATAAATTTATTTCTCTATTTTGTGTAGTAGTTTTCTTCTCTTCCTCTAAACTCTAGAATTTCTAAATTTATGTCTAAATTTCCTCAATTTGCACATTGATGTTTTTCTAAAGATTTTTATTATTATATGCACACACGAATAAACTCCAGCATGATGCACCAATTACTTTATGTGTCATTAGTTAATTAATGACTTTTAAAGTGTTGGTTCATAAGTTATAATAAACAGAGGCAAAAACATGTATGTAAATCAACCATGTTTTCATTTTACATTTTTGGGTATTACAAATCCTACCCCACTTAACAAGAGTCTCGTCCTCGAGATTTAGGAAGGACTAGGGAAAAGATGGGGAAACTCTATTTGAAGCTCTTCTTCTCTCTCCCAGGTAGCCTTGTCTTCACCATGGTGACTCCATTGCACTTTGCACATCTTTATCACCTTATTTCTTGTAACTCGAGTCAATGTATCAAGAATCTTGATAGGATATTCCGTGTAAGTTAGATCACCCTGAACACTGAGTTCTTCAATTGGCAACTATTCTTCAGGGACACGGAGACACTTCTTAAGTTGAGACACGTGGAATACATCATGCACATCAGACAGATGATCAGGTAGCTCAAGTTGATATGCTATCTCCCCAACTCGCCTAAAGATTCTGAATGGTCCAATAAAGCGAGTGGATAATTTGCCTTTGACTTTGAATCTCCTCATTCCATGAAGTGGTGACACCTTGAGGTACACATGATCACCTTCCTCAAACTCTAGTGGTCTTCTTCTATTATCAGCATAGCTCTTTTGCCTAGTCTGAGCTACTCTCAAGTTTTCCCAAATTATACGGACTTGTTCTTCTGCCTCTTGAATAAGTTAGGCCCAAAGAACAGTCTTTCTCTAGTCTGATCCCAATATAGAGGAGTCCTACACTTCCTGCCATATAAAGCTTCAAATGGTGACATGTTTAGACTGACCTGATAACTATTATTATAAGAGAACTCAGCATATGGTAGACTCTTGTCCCAACTACCACCATGCTGAAGGGCACAAGCTCTCAACATATCCTCCAGTACTTGATTAGTCCTTTCAGTCTGGCCATCAGTCTGAGGGTGATAGGCCAAACTAAAGCTCAACCTTGTGTCCATATTCTCATGAAAGCTTTTCCAAAATCTGGAGGTAAACTGTGAGCCTCTATCAGAAACGATCTTCTTTGGTACTCCATGTAAACACATAATCCGAGCCATGTATAACTCTGCCAGCTGAGAGCCTTTATAAGTAGTCTTGACCGGAATGAAATGAGCTACTTTGGTCAGTCTATCCACAATCACCCATATGGAATCATACCCTTTCAGGGTGTGAGGCAACCCGACAATGAAGTCCATACCAATCTCTTCCCACTTCCATTCGGGTATCTTTAACGGGTGCAATAATCCAGCTGGTCTTTGGTGTTTAGCTTTGACTCTCTGACACACATCACACATAGCCACGTGTGCAGCCACATCTCTTTTCAACCCATACCACCAGTACTTCTGCTTCAAATCCTGATACATCTTAGTGCTCCCAGGATGAATAGAATAATCAGAGTCATGGGCTTCCTTCAGTATAGTTTCACGAAGGCTGTCAATCTCAGGAACACATATCCGGTTCTTGAACCATACTGTGCCTTGCTCATCCTCCATGAATTCTGGTCCTCTACCTTCAGTAATTAGATCCTTGATATCTTGTATTTTACTATCACCAATCTATCCTTTGTGGATTTCTTGTTCTAAGGTAGGTTCCACTTCAATAGTGACTCCTTCAGTATGTGCAACTATTCCCATGTTGAGTCTCCTGAAATCCTCAACAATGTCATCGGGTAGCTAGGCAACAATAGCTGAATGGACATGTTCCTTCTGACTCAAGGCATCCGCAACCAGATTTGCTTTGCCCAGGTGATAATGAATCTCCAAACAATAATCCTTAATGAGTTCCAACCATCGGCGCTGCCTAAGGTTGAGATCCTTCTGAATGAATATGTACTTCAAACTCTTATGATTAGTGTAAACTTGACACTTGGTCGCCATAATATAATATCTCCATATATTAAGCGCATGCACTACGACTGCCAATTCTAGGTCATGAGTGGGATAGTTCAACTCATGTTTTCACAACTGACGAGACACATAGGCGATCACGTGTCCTTCTTGCATAAGCACACATCCCAAGCCTTGACGCATGCATCACAGTAGATATCAAATCCCTTCTGTAGATCCAGCATAACCAACACTGGGGGCGACATCAATCTCAACTTCAGTTGATTAAAGCTATCTTGGCACTTCCATTCCCACTTAAACTCTCTCCCCTTCTCTAGAAGTGCGGTCATAGGCTTAGAAATCTTGGAAAACCCTTCAATAAATCGTCGATAATAGCCTGCAAGTCCCAAGAAACTCCAGACTTCAGTAACTGTACTAGGTATGCTCCACGCCACTATCTCCTTCACTTTAGCAAGATCCACTGAGATTCCACCATTAGAGATGATGTGTCCAAGGAATGGCACTTCGTCAATCCAGAACTCGCATTTGCTATATTTGGCGTAGAGTTGATTATCCTGTAGCGCTTTTGTAGCACCAATCTCAGATGTTCCTCATAAATAAGAATATCGTCGATGAATACCATGACAAATCTGTCAAGATACTCCATGAACACCTTATTCATCAAATTCATAAAATAGGCTGGTGCATTAGTTAGTACAAATGACATAACTGTGAATTCATATAAACCATATCGGGTTGAGAAAGCCATCTTGGGAATATCAGATGGCCTAATCTTCATTTGGTGATAACCCGATCGGAGATCAATCTTCGAGAATACCCTAGCACCTCTCATTTGATCAAATAATTCTTCAATGTGGGGTAACAGATACTTGTTCTTCATAGTAACATCATTAAGGGATTTATAATCTTCACACATCCTTTGTGATCCATCCTTCTTCTGTACAAACAGAACCGGTGCTCCCCAAGGTGAAGAATTCGGACGAATGTACCCAGCCTCCTGCAACTCCGTTAACTGCTTCTTAAGTTCTTTTAACTCTTCTACAGACATCCTGTATGGCCATTTAGAAGTAGGAGCAGTCCTAGGTAAGAGATCAATGACAAACTCAACTTCCCTATCTGGTGGCATCCCGGGTAACACCTCTGGAAAGACATCAAGAAAATCCCTAACCACACGGATGTTGTCACCAACAAACTTCCCATCTACTAAGAATACAACAGGTTTGGTAGAGGCAGTTACTGTAATTTCAACTTCAAATCTTTCTCCTTTAGAGCTGGTGAGTTCTACAGTACCCTTAGCACAATGTATAACGGCCTTCACCTTTTTTAACCATGACATACCAAGGATCAGGTCTATACTGCTTTCCTCTAATACTATAGGATTAGCCCAAAATTCTCTTCCCATAATTGTCAATGTCAATCTATGTGTCATATAATTTGCCTCAACAGGCCCTTTAGGTGTAATTACTAACATTGGTGTTTTCATATTTTGCAGTGGTAACTCATTTGTATTGGCATATCGAGCAGACATGAATGAATGTGTAGCACCAGAATCAAATAATATTGCTGAAGGAATTGCATTAATATAAAAAATACCAAGTGCGATGTCAGCTCCTTCAGTAGTAGCATCAACGCTGACTTGATTGACCCAAGCAATAGTGAATCCCTTGCCAGATCCTAGAGTCTGCTGCTTGTTCTGGACGGGGTAGTAGCAATCCTCTGTGGACAAACATTAGCATAATGCCTAGTCTTACCACACTTGTAGCATGTGGTACCAGCACTCTGTCCTAAAAATTTTGCCGGGGTGCCAGTGGGGGCAGCCTTACGAGTCGGTGGAGTCCCCTGTGGTGGGTACTGAGCTGGGCGCTGGCCTCCTTCAGTGCGAACTGGTGTACCCTGGGGTGGGACATAGCAAGGACGAATGCTGTTACTCCCCTGACCCTAGGATATTGCCTTCCTCTTCTTATCCCCCAGCTAAACATGCTTGTGTTCAATGGCTAGGTCCTTGTCAAGCAGCCTCTAAAATGACGGAAAGGTATGAGCCACCAAAGCATACTGCAGAGGCCCATTGATTCCTTCAATGAAATGTTCCTGCTTCCTCTCATCTTCAGCCACTTCATCTAGTGCATATCGTGAGAGCTGAATGAATCTGTCGCGGTACTCGCTGACTGACATGCTCCCCTGCTTCAGCGACAGAAATTCCTTCTTCTTGATCTTCATCAGTCCAGCAGGAATATGATAGTTTCTGAACTGAGTAGGAAACTCTACCCATGTGATAGTATCAGCAACATCGTGGGCAGCAGTGTAGGAATCCCACTAATCAGCAGCAGGACCTGTAAGACGACCAGAAGCATAGAGAACCTTCTCCCGATCAGAGCACTGTGCAATAATCAACATCTTCTCCATAGACTTCATCCAATCATCAGCGTGCTGAGGATCTGGAGAGCTGGCGAATGTCGGTGGCTTGTGGCTCATGAACTCCCAGTGCTTGTCCCGGGGTGGAACTGGTGGTGGAGGTGGTGGCAGTGGTGCTTGCTGCCGTTGCGCCCTTCGCTCCTAGCGCATCTCCTCCCTCTCTTGGCGCATCTCCTGATGCGCCTGTCACATCTGTGCATGCATATCTGCTATAGTATCAGCCATCTGTTGTATTATCCACATCTGGGCTGCAACTGCTGGATCAGCTTTGGCTGGTGGAGAATTTGGAGGATTCGGAGGATTCATCTCGGCTTGTTGTTGTTGTTGTCTAAGTACCCTCTGATTGTGTCGATTGGAGGATATCAATTCCTCCTCCCTTCTTGGTATTGACCATCTGAGTTAGAAACACAGGGTAAGGAAGAAAGAATTATAGACAAGGCAGGTAATTATGAGGCATGTTACTGTGGGAGATTTATTAGCTAAGTAGATTAGTGTGTCACTTACTAAAGCTAATACATTACCTTATGGTGGTTAGGGGTGGAAACGAGCCGAGACGAGCTCAGCTCGGCTCGATGCGGCTCGCTCATGCAACGAGCCGAGCTCGGCTCGGCTCGCCCATCTGGCGAGCTTGGAAAAGCGACTCGGCTTGGCTCGCTCCTGGCTCGCGAGCTGGCTCGCCGAGCCAACGAGCCTAGCCATAAACGTAAATATGCTCTCTAAATTATAATATAAAATCTTAAAAATATTTTAAATAACATATTTTAAATTAGTAAAATAGATATATCACTAATATAATATAGAAAATAGATTATTTTTTATAGTAATCTCAAATAACATAAATTAATTGTCTACTCGGTACTAATATTATATGTTAATTAAGATTTTATGCAATAAATTGTTGTTGGGTCAAGTCACAAGCCAGCTCGCGAGCTGCACCAAGACGGGTCGAGCTCGCTTGCTCTTTTCACGAGCCACAAAAATTGGCTTGGCTCGGGCTCGTTCTAAGCGTCGAGCCAGTCCGAGCCGAGCCGAGCTGCTGCGAGCCCGAGCCAGCTCGTCGAGCTCGAGCTTTTTTCCAGCCCTGATGGTGGTACATGCTAAGATGTCCTTCTATAATATTTCAATCAATCAAAGAAGCAAATCAGGCATTTATCATCAGAACAATCAACTATCATTTTTAAATAGAGAAAATAGTTTTAATTTTGTCTTAGGTCTCCTATCTCTTACAAAGGTCATAAATGTAGGATTCCAAGGTGTGAAATCCATCTTGTCTTAGAGTAGAAAAGATAAGAGTAATCAGAGTAGAACAGTAGAAGGTGAGATAGGATCAAGATAAGTGTAGAAAGAATCAGAGTAAGGTAAGTAGGTAAGGGTTTTGTCCATTTCTATCTAGGTTTCGTCCTACAGTTAACTTTTGCTCTGATACCACTTCTGTCACACCCAGATTTAAGGGATAAAGCTGGGTGCATCTCATATATGTGCCAAAAAGACAACACATATAATAACAAAGTGTATAGAGATAAATGTCACAATATCATAAAAGTACTTATTACATAGTGGAAGTCTTACAAAATAAAAGATAAATATAAAACAAACTAAAGTCCATCCTTGGCGCCATAAAGTCGTCTAGGAGACGCCACCTTGATCAAGTCGAACTCCTCGTTGTGTGGCTCCTCTCGGGCCACCTATTCTTCTCCTATGGGGGGTGTGAGGCAGCAAGGGTGAGCTCACATATGTTCATCACTCAACAAGTTATGGGGAATAATGTGCATGAACTCACCAAAGGTGGGAGTTCATGTGACGTGTAAGGCTGATCAATAATAGGGGTTAAAGCTGAGCATTGCTTTTAATAAGTTGGTCAAATTTTATTAGCAGTTACTAGATGTAAGTAAATACCAAACCATAATAAGAATAGAACAAAATTAATAAATAATCCCATGAAATGCAAATGACAAATTGAATTTAGTTCCATAATTTAATCATGCTAGAGTCCTGAGCTGCCCATGACCGCGAGCAAGGCTAGTATACCAGTTTTACACTCTACAGAGGTTGTACCCTATACCCACAAGTCATGTTACCCATCTGCCAAGGGATCGCGACTCCCATACACCTCTACTAAGGAAGCAAGGCAGGGCAACACTACGAGGCCTTTACCTAGTTCCACTAGCTTAAAAAACCCGTTACAGTTCTAGGAAGAGCAATATAGGAATCCCCCATCTGACCGCCATCGCAGCAAAATCAACCCAGGAACCTCCCTACACCCCTACTCCCCTACTCCCCTTGCCCCTATCTGGTAAGGTAGTCCTTCACTAGCTTTCCTAGTTAGTCAGCCAAGGGTGTCCCATTCCACCCTTGTGGTGGCACGTGTTTCTCAAGTTAAGCTCCATGTTCCAATTAAAAATAATGACCTTGACATGAATAATAAATAAAATAACAGAACAATTGGAACATGGACATAATATAGTATTAAACCCAAAACCATATAGAGCAATAACAAAACTACCCAAATGATTCAGGAGTAAACAAGGTAAAAGGATAACCAGTCTAGGGTGACCTATTGGTTCCCATCAAAATTGAACCTATGCATTTATAAGTGACAATAAAGAACATTATTGGGTAAAAAGTGGTCAAGGGCACAACTTGCCTTCAATGAGCTCCTGCTTAGCAACTTCTACTTGCTGAACACCGGGATCCTCAGCCACTGACTCTTCTACTCGCCACAATACAAACAAGCATACTATAAAAAGGAAATTAACATCACACCAAACATGTATAAAAAATACATATGAATAATCTACATATTAAAATAAGATCATAGGAATAGGAATCATTAATTTTGGAATTATGGATTTTAAGTTATGAATTTTCCAAGGTTCTATGTATTTGATACAAGATTAATTAAGAGATAAATTTTAATACAGTTTTCATGTCAAAATAGAGACACTATGTGATGCACAATATTTTTACAAAATTATAGAAACTGGAATGGACTAATTTGGACTTAATATGAATTTTCTATGGATTAAACAAATTCTAGCAATTATTTTTATATTAAAAATCCATTTCCAAATCAATTTCTCTGATTTTACTAACTCCCTGTAGTGCGTGCCAACTACCAGGAAAGGTAGGGGCTTGGGCGCAAGAATCCCATGACTCAGGCGCACTGTCTCAAGATCGCAGGTTATTAACCTAAATCCAGAGGGGTCTAATTGCTAACTTGCCCAATCGAAGGGTTATCAGTCGCTCAGGGCCGTCAGATCCCATTCATACGACCCAAATTAGATCTCACAACATCAGGATCGGTGCGAAATCCGAACTGCTCGCCTTTGATTCTACGCTCTCGATTTAATGAAATATAGATCTAGCACCGCTCGTCGATCGACCGACCAATGACTACTATCAAATCACGCGAAGGGGTATGCGTGCTTTCTAATCTCTGCCCTTAGCCACTGATCCGACGGTCACGGATTGGTTGTGACGGAACCTCCCAAGGTATTAGGCCCACCTACAGTTGTCCTTGTGCTAAGGACCTTGGACAACCCTGTAGATGCACATAATCACTCTACAAGTTCGGTAACTGTATCATCATCCTTTAGCCCAAGAGTGCTTCACCCATCACGCAGATATTACATCACATCAGAGGAAAGAACGAGCGGAAGCAATTTATAATAACTTAATTTACAATAACAAAATATAGAGAGTGTACTTATTACAATACCAGGGTATTAAGAGTGCATATGTATTATTATTATTACAGACCCGGGAGGCAAAACACCCTCCCGCACACAAGTTTATTATTTCCAAAGTGGGAGGCCAACATCCTCCTGTGACTGACTTCACTGCTGGGGCACTTCCTTGGGTACCACGTTTGAACAGAAACAGCAAAAGTCTACTGTTTCCTCTACAACAACATGGGTTCGAAAAACCTGAGTACGGAGTGTACTTTCACAAGTCTTACCCGACAAAAGAAAAAGACTCTCAAGGATATGCTGGCTGGAAGGAGTCAAGGTAAGGCTATTCAAGAATCAAAGACTCTGTTTGCAGAAATGCTTACTAATAGTGGATCCTTAAAAATCCAGTTTTATTATCAAGTTAAGTCATTACCTGTAGCTAGAGTTCTCTCTAACCCAGTTCAAACACTTGGCCTACACTAGTTGTCTTTGATCCACCTTTTAGTTCACTGGAATGCTACGTGTAAGTCAGTGACCAAGTCTTCATGTCCGAGAAGTAACGACGATTCGAATTGATTAATACCTAGCTAGGGATCTCCAACCACATGACATATGTAGCACTTAACCCTTGCATATGTTAACTCCCAGGTTTCTTAAGACCAGACTGGGTTCACGGCAACCGAGAGCACAGATACACCACCGTCCAGCCTCTTGCCACGGAGGGTACACGCTACTCTCGCCATCTCTCCACTCCCACTGCGTGTTGGCCTTTCTGATATTAGTCTGCCAAGGCAAAGCTTACCAATGACGAGGCATGTGGCCAGTTAAAAGGTCCTCGATCATCAAGCCTACATCGGTACAGTCCTTAATCGACTCAGACGGATGACACTACACCGAGACTTCCTTCTTATGCAAGTCACCCTCCCGGTCTCAACTTTATCATTTTAAACCCCAAAGTTTGGTACCTGGCAGAGGTACATCTTGTCCAATGTTGAACCCATCACGACCATGATGGATCCTCCATCAAGTTTTATTTTCGAAAACATCCCAATCCATCTGAGGCATCATCTCTTGTCAAAATCAAAACAGTTTTGTTTTCTAAAGCAAGACTAAGCATCAGAAAACCTTTTAATAAAACAGGTAATCAAGGAAGGATAAACAGTTCCAAGGAAGGAAATGCAACAATTGGTTTAACACCCAACTCCTATCACCTAATGCATCATTCAAGTGATAAAGAGTTTAAAATCACAATGAAAGGTAAATGCACCCGGGCTTGCCTTGTGTTGTAGGGGATTCAGGATCTGTTCCACAGATATCAAAATAAAAACAGTTCCCGGCAGGCGGGGTTTCAATTGGTGGTGCAGTCTCTTCTTCTTCAACACTTACTTCTTCTTTGTTTTCTATACATAACCATACATATACATGAATGCTCATGTGATGCTAGGAATATGCAATTAAAATAGAGATACATCAAGTTGTATCTTGAATACAACTTTCCTTCATGGTACACCTGGGTAACTAGGGTTTTTTGGGCTAATACCCTAGTAGGGTTAAGCTATCCTATTCTAAAAAACTAGGGTTTTGGGGTTTTGGGATCAAACAATGTCCAAAACATGTCAAACTTCACCCATGGACTCTAATTATCACATTAAGCTTACCTAAAAAATTTAATGATTTTTGGAGTTACCAAATTATTTCTAAAATTCCAAAACTCTAAGTTTAGGCCTTCTTAAATACTACATAATTCCTGGTTTGGACTAAAAATCTTGGAACTATTTTTATTAAATACTAGAGGACTTTAGGAGTCTAGTAAAATTGGTCTCATTTTTTTATCATTTTTCTAGAATTTTCTATAATTTTCCTAAGCCTGGCAGAAAAATAAAAGGAAAAATAATGAATAGTAACGGGCCCTATCTAGCCCAACTCGGCCCATGTCCAGGTGAAACGCGCCTGCGCACGCGCCCACAGTGTCAGATTTGCACAGAGGACCCTAGCTGTTTGAATAACTAATTAAGAATCCTGCACACTGTTCACATGTGTCTCTGACATTCGCACCAAGGCCCCTCCCCTTTTGTTTCTTCGCAAGGTCAGGTCCCTGACCACGGACGGTGGAGTAGTGGCTCCGACGAGCTTGTACCGATCACAATACCCAATGATTCGCGCTCAACTTTGGCTTGCGCCTAATTCTACACATGGCGCTCCATTGGGAATCACTAATTTGATTGGAACTCCATCCTAGGGCTTGGTTCACACACACCGCGGAACTAGAGTCTTTCCCGTCGTGTTCTCGACGACATAGCATGACAACATACAAATTGGGGGTGCGGTGAGCTTTAGCAACGTACCAGGGCTCAAGAATGGCAACTTGGTAGGCGGGTGGAGGGACAGGATGGAGGGTCGACGGAGGGGTGCTCACGGCGGGGCGAGAAACGGATTTGGGGGAAAACTCGAATTAAGGCGCTATGGTGGACGATCAGGCGCGAGAGTGGGTGCTCTGGGTTTGTGATGAGAAGACGAAGCAAGGGAGGTGCTCAATTTATAGAGGTCAGCCACGGTTATTCCGAATTTGGGAAGAGAGTGGAGCACGACGGTGATAAGATATTGCACTTGCGGCCCCATCGTGGCGCCAGCCGATGCAACAGCTTCGACATGGCAAGTCCGAGCATGCCACGATTACTACTACGTGGTAAAGGGGTACGACATGGCATAATTGAGGTCACCGGAGTACCACGCGACACCGGCGATCCGGCCACGTCGCACGGCTGCAGGCGCAGTTGATAAACTTCACCCCGCGACCAAATCCACTTCACCACGAGATCTTTTACTCCCCCTACCATTATCCATTGCGCGGTAAGCACGAATCACGGCGATCTGCGTGAATCTGGGCGTGGGATCGCCGGTGGCGAGGGGCGATGAATCTAAAGATCTTTTTCAGTTACTGTACAATGGGAACTTCATTCAGAGCGCCTGACCGAGCTAATTGAAGCGCTTGATTCTTCAATTCTTGCGTGATAACATGATCATCTGTCTATAGAGAATTTATTGTCCTACATTCCATCTTTGATTTTTCTATAGCATCCACAATCAAATAATTACTGGATCATATTCAAATCTGATCCCAAAGTTCATCTGTCTTCACTGTCAGTCAGAATTCAGTTTCTCGATTGTCTAACAGCCAAACTTCAAGTCCATTTCTCTCCAAATTTTGTATGACACCAAGGCTTAATCACTTAAGCAAAGTTATACTGCTATCATAGCTCTACAAATTTGATGTGTTGACCTAGGGCAAAAATTAAGAATTTAGAGATATAGAGCTCCAAAGTTGACCCCATTGTACTGAAATTCAGACTTAACCTTATAAAGCTCATGGGGTACTTTTGCAAAGAAGTCCAAATTCCTCCACATTACTTGAAAATTCTACAATGTGAAAGTTATTTGGTTTGTGATGTTTTATCACTTTGCTATTTGCACTTTGGTCCAAAAGTGCCTATAATTTAAATTTAAGCCCCTAGGGTTCCTAATTAGGGTTTTCTAGGGTTTGTCTTTAGGGTTTGGGCACATTAGGGTTTTTGTGCCACTAAAGTCCATCAAATTTGATATCTTGTGAACATTTCTAATGTCTTTTGAGATTTTTTCTCATTTTGGTTCCACTTTCATCTATTAGCCCTAATTCAGGGTTAGGTACCCAACCCTAGGGTTAATCACACATCAAGTCATCCCATCACAACTTGTTTGAAAATTTTACCTAGTGAATGCACTCTAGGTGTAACAAACATATGAAATGTCAATGCACATGATGTTATGCTCAAGTTTTAGTGCCAGTAACACCAGTGGTGTTACATCCTTCCCCCCATAAAAGAATCTCGTCCCAAGATTTCAGGTCCTAGGGTAAGTAATGGAAAAGGAAACACGTCACATCTTTATTTCCTTATTTGTCTTACAGAGCAGGGGGTGGTATGGGGTCTATTCCACCTTTACAATCAAATGTCCACATCTTACAGATTACATGATGCTTAAAACCTAGGAAATTTTTTTCCCAAGAAGTCTTGAGTCTCCTAGGTAGCTTCATCTTCAGTATGCTGGTTCCATTGTACCTTATAGAATTTAAGAGTCCTTTTTCGGGTGATCCTGTCCTTTGGATCCAAAACTCGAATGGGATGTTCTAAATAAGTCAGATCTAGCTCCAAGGCAACATCTATCACATCGATGGTTCAATCAGGAACCCGAAGGCACTTCTTCAATTGAGATACATGGAACACATTGTGTACTGCAGACAATGTTTCGGGTAGTTGAAGTCGGTATGCCACGGGTCCGTATCGTTCAAGAATAAGAAACGGGCCAACATACTGGGGTGCCAATTTTCCTTTTACCCCAAAACGATTTACACCCTTCATTGGTGATACTTTCAAGTATACATAATCATTGACTTGAAAGACCAAAGGTTGACGTTGCTTATCCGCATAATTCTTTTGCCGAGCTTGTGCCTCTTTCAAATTGTGTATGATCCGTTGAACTTTTTCTTTCGTCTCTTTAACCATTTTGGGCACGAAAAACCATCTTTCTCTAGGTTCAAAACAATTTAAGGGTGTACGACACCGGCGCCCTTACAGTGCTTCGAATGGTGCCATCTTAATGCTTTCTTGATAGCTATTATAAGAAAATTCCGCCAATGGTAGACAATCATCCCATTTTTGCGGAAACTCTAGGACACATGCCCGCAACATATCTTCAAGTATTTGATTTACTTTTTCAGTTTGTCCACTTGTTTGAGGATGATATGCCGAACTGTGGAGCAACTTAGTACCCAGGGACTTATGTAGCTCCTCCCAAAACTTGGACACAAATTGTGGTCCACGGTCCGACACTATTGTCTTTGGAATCCTATGTAAGCTGAGAACATGAGCAATATATATTTGTGCATAGGTAATGACTGGGTAATATGTCTTGACTGACAGAAAATGAGCTACTTTTGTAAGCCGATCAATTATAACCCAAATAGAGTCAAAACCTTTAGTTGTCCTGGGTAACCCCCATAATAAAGTCCATACTAATATCTTCCCATTTCCAAGTTGGGATAGGTAAGGATTGTAATGGTCCAGCGGTCTTCATACGTACTGCCTTGACACATCTGCAGGTGTCACATCTTGCCACATAGAATGCAATTTCAATCTTCATTTTTGTCCACCAATAATATTGCTTTAAATCTTGATACATCTTAGTACTTCCGGGATGAATGGAATACCGACTAAGATGAGCTTCATCCAAAATTTTTTGGCAGACCTCAGCATCTTTAGGCACAACTATGCGATCATTAAACCATAATATTCCTTGGTCATCTTTTCTAAAGTAATTAGCTTTGCCGACTTCTATTTTCTCATGAATGTGCTTCATACCCTTGTCGGCTCTTTGGGCGTCAATAATTCTCTATAGAAGAACTGACTCAAGCTTTAATTGTGTCAAAGTCCCATCTTGTATCATTCCCAGTTTAACTTTTCCATTTCTTGAAATAGTGTGGTGTCAGAGGCCCTTGCGGTAAGACAATAACAGGAAGCCTTGCGACTCAGAGCATCTGCCACCACATTGACTTTTCCTGGGTGATAGTGGATTTCTAAGCCATAGTCTTTAATCAGCTCAAGCCATCTTCTCTGCTTCATATTCAATTCTGACTGGGTAAAGATATATTTCAGACTTTTATGATCTGTATATAAATGGCAAGTATTTTCTAGCAGATAATGACGCCATATCTTGAGGGCATGAACAACTGCAGCTAACTCCAAGTCATGAGTTGGATAGTGCTCCTCATGCCGATGCAATTGTCTTGAAGCATAAGCTATGACTCGGCCCTCTTGCATTAGGACACATCCGAGTCCACTGCCTGATGCGTCACAATACACATCAAAAGGCTTCTCTATATCCGGTTGAGCCAATACCGGAGCAGTGGTCAATAACACCTTCAGCTGCTCAAAGGCCTCATTGCATTTTGAGGACCAGTCAAACTTGGTATCGTTCTTCAATAAACCTGTAATAGGTTTAACAATCCTGGAGAAATCCAGAATAAACCTGCGGTAATATCCAGCCAGTCCAAGGAAACTTCGAACTGGATGTACTGTAGTGGGCGGCTTCCATTCTAGAATATCCTTGACTTTGCTGGGATCAACCGCAATTCCTTTTGCAGACAATACATGTCCCAGAAACTGGATTTCTCCCAACCAAAACAGACATTTGCTAAACTTAGCATATAACTAGTGCTCTCTTAAGCGCGTCAGCACGATTCGTAAGTGCTTAGCATGCTCCTCTTCATTTTTAGAATAAATCAGGATATCATCAATGAAGACCACCACAAATTTATCCAACTCGAGCATAAACACCGAGTTCATTAAATACGTGAAGTGGGCTAGAGCATTTGTCAATCCGAAGGACATAACCAAATATTCAAATAATCCATACCGCGTAGCAAATGCAGTCTTAGGTATATCTTCGGGTCGAATATGGATTTGATGATAACCTGACCTGAGGTCAATCTTGGAGAATACCCGAGCTCCAGTAAGTTGATCGAATAGAATATCGATCCGGGGAAGAGGGTACTTGTTCTTGATGGTGACCTCATTAAGGGGTCGACAGTCCACGCACATTCGAAGCGTTTGATCTTTCTTCTTGATGAAGATTGCGGGACACCCCCATGGTGATGAACTAGGCCTAATGAATCCCTTCTCCAACAAATCTTGTAATTGAATCTTGAGTTCTGCCAATTCATTAGGTGGCATTCGGTACAACCTTCTAGAAATAGGAGTCGTACCAAGCTTTAGTTCAATCACGAATTCTACATCCTTTTCTAGAGGCAATCCAGGCAAATCTTCAGGAAAGACATCCGGGAATTCACATACTACCGGAATATTCTGAATTTCTTGTACGATAGCTTCATAGACTTGTCCAGATGGTTTGGCTGGGACAGCTACAGGGATGGACAATTGAATCTCTTCATGGCCATAGATCAATTTGATGGTCCTTAAGTCTGTATTAATGATGGCCTTATGCTGGGCTAACTAGTTCATGCCCAGAATTACATCTATGACTTGGCCTTTTAAAACAATCATGTTGGTAGGAAATTCCTGTCCGGCCAATGTTACTGGTATGTGGAAGGCTACTTCCTTAGTAAATATCCATCCCCTAGGTGAATGGATAATAAATCCTTCCTTTGATTTAGTGCAACGAATGCAATGCTTTTCCACAAAATTCTTGCTTATGAAGGTATGTGATGCACCAGAATCAAAGAGAATAACTGCTGGGTAATTGGCAACAAGGTACGTACCCATCATTATCGGTTCGCCCTCCAGTGTTGTAGCCACTTGAGTATAATAGACCCGTCCAGTTTTCTTGAAGTTCTTACCCGTTGAAGTATTAGCCGTGTTCCCCTTTCCTTGATTGGAGTTCCCAGGGTTCTGTTGGAAGTTGGTTTTATTTTGCTTCGGGTATGGGCAGTCCTTGATGAAGTGTCTGAACTTTCCACAGTTGAAGCAACCAGTGGAAGAACTAGGGAGAACCGGGAAACGAGTACCAGGGCACTCGGCTGATTGGTAGGAGCAGGGGCAGTAGCGGGACAAATAAAAATAGGCTGTTTAAAGGGATATGAAGGTGGACGAGGTGAATAGCAATTTTGATTAAAAGGTCGGATAACCAACCTTGTTCTCTTTTCTGGTCCTTGATTCGACCTTTCACCTCCAAACCCCTTTGATTTCCCATGTCCTGTATTTTTGGCTTCGACTGCCAGTGCAGTGCTGACAGCCCTGGTGTAGGTAAGGTCCAAGCACGTCGCCATTTTTCGCTGAAGCCTATCATTGAGTCCCCTCATGAAACAATTCTTTTTCTTCAGATCTGTATTTACTTGGTCGATGGCATACTGGGATAGACGGTTGAATTTATTGAGATACTGCATTACAGTATCTCCCCCTTGCTTTAACCGGATGAACTCTTCTTATTTCATATGGAGCACTCCTTCTGGAACATAGTGCTCCCGGAATGCTAGCTTGAACTCCTCCCAGGTAATTTGATGTCTGGCCGACTGAATTGCTACAAAATTTTCCCACCAAGTACCGGCAGGCCCTCTTAGTTGCTGTGCAGCAAATAATGGCTTCTGCATCTCTGTGCAGCGAATCAATCCAAACTTCTGCTCCATCACTCTTACCCACTCATTGGCTTCTAACGGTTCTTCTGCTTTAATAAAGAGCGGGGATCGAGTCTCGGAGAATTCCAGATATGTAGTTTCTCGTTGTCCTTAAGAAGGAGCCCTGCCTTCATGCTGTTGGAACTGATTGCCCACCATCTCATGCAAGTAGCGCGTATTATCCGCAGTGGCATTGACCAAGGCAGTGATAGCCTCAGCCAAAGTTGGTGGTACTGGTGGCAGGTTAGGAGTATCTTCCCGACCACGGGAAGTCCCCGCACCATCATGTGCGCGAGTCTGTGATGGCATCTGAGGCAAAGAAACATTTGGAAAATATAACATGCCAGCAAACACCATCATATTACATTACGAAAATGTAATAATTATACAGACTCCAGTGTACAACTTGACTTCATTACTTATTTTACATAAGTATAACATCTAAACTATACTATTCTAGTCTTCGTCATCCTTTGTTGCTTCATTTCCTGCTGCAGGAGACCGTTCGTCAGCAAGGTTCATGGAAGGAGGGGGCTTAAAAAGGTCCAACTCCCCATCAAGTCCTTTGTTTGCTATTCCCGAGGGTCTGGCTTCCATTGTAGCAGCGTCGGAAGGCACGTCCAGGTACAGTCGAGCATACAGTACATGTACTTCTTCATGTAAAGTATTACAATACACTTGCAGGTTATCAAGGGTCGCGTTAAGCTCTTCCACATGAGCTCGAGCTTTTGCTTCGTGGTGCCAGGCGATCGAACGCGAGTTGACGGCCCAATCAATGGCCGAATCCCACTCTGAGATCTCAAACCGCAAGCGGCTGACTTCAGCTGACAATTCAGCTATACGTTGGCTGTCCTGCTCCCGTGCCCTATTCCTATGGCGTAACTCTGACCGGAGTTGTTCCACCTTGGCTTCCAAGTCTCCAATCGGATCATTGCTGCCACTACTACTTCCTTCATGTCTGGGGGCTAACTGATGACGAGGCACGCCAAAAGGTCTAGTAGATTTGCGGGCTATTTTCCTTATACGCGCCATGTCTCCATAAGAGGGGAATATTTATTAGTATATTCTTAACATGATGCATGCATATTCTAATAATTATGGAATCAACCTTCGTTGATCACCAACTTCCTATATATTGCACTCGGTTACCCAATTCTACAAGATAAGGGACTACCAGAAAGTGGTAAAGTAAGAATGAAAGAATATTTCTAGATAAGTGTTCAAAGATTCTTTTGAACTACGTAATATCTAGAGAGATGGGTTTCGCTCCGATACCAGCTGTGATGAAACCTCCCAAGGTATTAGGCCCACCTACAGTTGTCCTTGTCCTAAGGACCTTGGACAACCCTATAGATGCACATAATCACTCGACAAGTTTGGTAACTGTATCCTCATCCTTTCGCCCAAGAGTGCTTCACCCGTCACGCAGATATTACATCACATCAGAGGAAAGAACGAGCGGAAGCAATTTACAATAACTTAATTTACATTAACAAAATATAGAGAGTGTACTTATTACAATACCAGGGTATTAAGAGTGCATAAGTAGTCTTATTATTACAGACCCGGGAGGCAAAACACCCTCCCGCACACAAGTTTATTATTTTCAAAGTGGGAGGCCAACATCCTAGCGCGAATGACTTCACTGCTGGGGCTCTTCCTTGGGTACCACCTTTGAAAAGAAACAACAAAAGTCTGCTGTTTCCTCACCTACAACAACATGGGTTCAAAAACCCTGAGTATGGAGTGTACTTTCGCAAGTCTTACCCGACAAAAGAAAAAGACTCTCAAGGATATGCTGGTTAGAGGGAGTCAAGGTAAGGCTATTCAAGAATCAAAGACTCTGTTTGCAGAAATGCCTACTAATAGTGGATCCTTAAAAATCCAGTTTTATTATCAAGTTAAGTCATTACCTATAGCTAGAGTTCTCTCTAACCTAGTTCAAACACTTGGCCTACACTAGCTGTCTTTTATCCACCTTTTAGTTCACTGGAATGCTACGTGTAAGTCAGTGACCAAGTCTTCATGTCCGAGAAGTAACGGCGATCCGAATTGATTAATACCCAGCTGGGGATCTCCAACCACACGACATATGTAGCACTTAACCCTTGCATATGTCAACTTGCCACTGGGTTTCTTAAGACCAGATCGGGTTCACGCCAACCGAGAGCACAGATACACCACCGTCTAGCCTCTTGCTACGGAGGGTACACGCTACTCTCGCCATCTCTCCACTCCCATTGCGTGTTGGCCTTTCTGGTATTAGTCTGCCCGAGGCAATGCTTACCCATGATGAGACATGTGGCTAGTTAAAAGGTCCTCGATCATCAAGCCTACATCGGTACAGTCCTTAATCGACTCAGACGGAGACACTACACCGAGACTTCCTTCTCGTGCAAGTCACCCGCCCGGTCTCAGCTTTATCATTTTAAACCCCAAAGTTTGGTACCTGGTAGAGGTACATCTTGTCCCACATCATGGCCATGATGGATCCCCCATCAAGTTTTATTTTCGAAAACATCCCAATCCATCTGAGGCATCATCTTTTGTTAAAATCAAAACAGTTTTGTTTTCTAAAGCAAGACTAAGCATCAGAAAACCTTTTAATAAAACAGGTAATCAAGGAAGGATAAACAGTTCCAAGGAAGGAAATGTAACAATTAGCTTAACACCCAACTCCTATCACCTAATGCATCATTCAAGTGATAAAGAGTTTAAAATCACAAGGAAAGGTAAATGCACTAGGGCTTGCCTTGTGTTGTAGGGGATTCGGGATCTGTGTAACACCCCAGGTGTTTATATTCCGCTCGACAACGAGTATGGATTTAAGCACGCAATATCAATAGATAAAGTGGACGCTAAATTGTAATTATCTTCGTCTATTGCGATTTTTATATCGCATCTGTTTTGTTTGTCGCGATTTCAACATCATTTTTAGCTATCTGGGCTCGTCCTAAATTTTTGTGATGTTCGGAACATCGTTGTTCCGAAAATCGGTGCGTCCGGGGATTATTTAAAACTCATCGCTCGCGCGAATTTGAATTCGGAAGCCCGACCCATTCGGATGATTTTATCGCGAACAGATGAAGAAGAACTCGACGACTAAAATATTCGGGACAAAATAAATTGAATCGCGCAGTGTCTGAGAAAAATCATGCGCGAGGTTATAATCCAATTTATTCTTCAGCACGCTGTTTCGAAGACGAAATCGCGTATACATTCGCAGATATGGTTTTGGCTAATTTCGGTCGAATCACGCAGAATAAATTATCGAAGCCGAAATCCTTTTAATTCAGTCCATTGCTTCTCGCTTGGTTCTAAATCTTCAAAAGTGAATTAACAGTACGATTTTGTTCGAGTTCAGAGAATTCACCAAATCAAATCGTTAGTCCTTAGATTTCCGTTTCGAGATTCAGGGAATGGGATGCGTAGTTGAATAGTGTATCGATCCAGTGTACATTGCTAAAAATCTGGACTCAAAAATATCTGCGATTTTCTGTAAAGAAACATGAAGAAAGAAATTAAAAAAAGGAAATATCCTACAACCGCTCGCCCGTTCCTATCTCCACGCCGCCCTCCCTCTGCCTCTATCAGATTTTTGTTCTGCTTGCTGGCTGGGATATTTCTTAGAGCTATGGTCGTTCTTATCTTCCCAGCCACTCCTCTTCTTCGTCTGGCAGCGTGCGCTCCCTCCCTGCTTCTTCCTCCTCTCACTTCCGCACACACCGGCAGCAATCCGTCTCCCTCAGCTTCACTCGCCGTGGAGCTCTCACGGTCGCCCCTTCTCTTTCTAGTCTCCAGTTCGCCCAGCCACAACCCCGCATGGCCGCTCCTGCTGCTAGCCGCGCGCTCTCCCTGCTATCTCCCATGGTGCGCAGCCTCCCTCTCGGCTCGCTGGACCTCCCTGCCGTGTGCTCGCCGACAGCGAGTCCTTGCCATGGCACGCCTGGAAGCTCCTCCCTGCCGCGTCTGGTCAAATCTCGCCTAGTTTGTAGCTCACTGGCGTGCTCCTCTGCTCCTCCCTTCTCTCGTCGTGCTCCTAGTCCAAGCTCCCTGTGCTCCGTTCATCCATGGAGCGCCCCTAATTTCCCCTACCACACAACTCTTCGCCAGGCCGCCCGTCTCCCTGCGCTCGTGCTCCAGCTTGGTTTTCCTCCACCGCGCCCCTCTCCCTGCTCCCTCTGCTCTCTCTCTGATGCCCATCCCCCATGGCCGGAGCTCCCAAGCCGCCACCGTCGAAGCTCCTCTGCGTGCTATGCTTTTTGTGCGCGCGAGCTCACCGTCTCTGTTCCGGCCATGCGCGTGATTCTCTCTGTACCCTCACCGTGGCTCCCTCCTGCTCAGCCCCTGTGTCGCGGCCACTGGATGGCGCGGTCGACTGATTCGTGCGCTGGGGAGCCGTTCTCAGTTGCTCGACGTGGTCGGCTCCTGCTCCCAAATCGCCTCAGCCGCGACCTCACTGTCGTTCTTCGGCTTGCTGCGCGCCCTGCTCCACTGTGTCGATCCGCCCATCTCCCTGAGTCCATGCGCGCGCAGCTTCCTCAAGTCGTCGTGTGCCCAGCTTGCTCTAGCTCGCCGGTCGAGCTTCTCCCTCGCGCTCGGATCCGACCATTAACGTCCAGTCATGTGTTCTTTTTCCTAGCTCGGATCTCGTCAGCCGCCGTTCTCTAACCCGTGTGTCGGTCGACGTCGTGGAGTTTTGGTTTGATCGGCTCGTTGTTGACCTCGCCGGTGTCGTCGAATCGTCGAACCTCGTTCTTCGCTGCTCGATCTCGTCGAACCCCGAATCCCGGACGTTATGCAGAAATAAGCGAGGTCCCTGTGCATCGCTTATCAAGTGCTCGGTCGAAGACTTCAATCGAAGGTCATCGTTGTTCCGTGCGTCATCAAGAAATCCCAAGAATCGGGTGAAGACGAAGCTAGCAGCGCGATATTCCCCAAGCGCTCGGCAAATTGCCTGGATCGGAAAATCATTACCGATCCCGCGGATTCGAGTCAGATATTGGAACGGTGAGCTGTTTTGCTATGTTTATTGACTAGTTTGATAAATGAATTGATAGGTATGTATGTCGCGACAATTATTTTGCTTGTAGCTCAGGCATGTATTTATTTGACGCTTGTAGGAATACGGGGCTACCTGCAACATGGTAATTGTGTCCCTGATTGCGAAGTCGTCGCGCTGCATAGCTAAGTTTAGGTTTAATGACATAGGTTATGCGAGAAGAATTAAATCGGTGTTTCGTATCCGATGAGTGGTCGAAGTAATAAAACGAAGAATAGGTCTAGTGTCTGTAACGACCAGTCGTTAGGTTCTTCTAAAAATTGGTAACACAAAGAATAAATTTCGCAGTTAACTCATCTGCCGTTTAGTGTTGTCAGCAGTGGTTTTTGATAAATCTTGATTTCATAATGAAGTCAATGACTTGCTCGGGTAATCATTATATCTGATGTGTAGAAATCGATTATGTGTTAGATGAATGTTGTTTGCCACTTCGAGTAGTGGGGAGCAACTAGCATCATCTAGTGATCGTCAACTTCGTGTTCGGAGTGTGTTGGTGGTAAGCATTTTCAGATTTTCGTGTGTCAAATGATAGTGGTCATACTATGATGACTAGGTAAAAATATATGTAGTAATATGATTTTGTTAATAAATCATAAAAGAAAATAGAGCATGTGTATATTTTATTGTATTGCGATGTATGCGTTACCTCCGAATAAGCTAGAAAGGCGTAATTATTACGCGTAGTCGTATATCGATAACTAGTATTTCCATATGAACTTGTACAACGCCTCGCCGCTAGGTGTTTAATTTGCTATCACGTAGCACTATTTAGGTTTGTGATATTCTTGTCTATATGCATTCATGTGCATAATGCATTCCATTCAGGTACGTTAATTAATCGCGCGATGCAGAAGATGAGCCAAGTCGACCCCAAGCGCGGGCTACTCCGCATGGTGATGCTGATGGACGAACCTACCTGAACAAATGCTAAGACAAAAGGATGGTCGTCAAGTGGTCGCCATCTAACAAACACTAACCTAGTGTTTATTCCAGGCAAGCCCCGGTGCATGCAACCCCTTCCTTGTGTTTTTAAATAATTTTTATACACTTTAAATCTAGCGAAATGTGCATTAGGTTTATAGGAGTTGCTTGGAAACCCTTTGATGCATTGCCTACCTTGATATCCATACCCTTATAGATACTTCTGATGAAGTATCAAAATATGATTTACAAAAATGCTTATCCCTGCTTAGATCTTGTGGATAGAGGTTGTCTTTTGCATTAAGGCCTAGCTCAGGGTTATCCTGAGGAAGGATGACTTCTACCTGCAAGAATATTTTCATTGGGAGCGTGGTGGGATCTTACTGCAAAGTTCCCTATAATGCTCTTTTCATCCTAAGGAATACAAACAATCCTAAGGATGGAAGTACTTAAATCGGGACTTGGGCTAGGAACAGGTGATGTTCTACCCAGGTTGATTAAGGATTGGATGTGTATGTAGGCTTGATGATCGAGGACCTTTTAACTGGTCACATGCCTCATCATGGGTAAGCATTGCCTCGGGCAGACTAATACCAGAAAGGCCAACACGCAATGGGAGTGGAGAGATGGCGAGAGTAGCATGTACCCTCCGTAGCAAGAGGCTAGACGGTGGTGTATCTGTGCTCTCTGTTGGCGTGAACCCGATCTGGTCTTAAGAAACCCAGTGGCAAGTTGACATATGCAAGGGTTAAGTGCTACATATGTCGTGTGGTTGGAGATCCCCAGCTGGGTATTAATCGAGTCGAATCGCTGTTACTTCTCGGATATGAAGACTTGGTCACTGACCTGCAACCTAAGTCAGGATGTGAACATTATGAATAAAAATGATGTTGTATTGATGAGATGGTGAAATTAGACTAGATGCAATCAGAGTCTATTAATATTTAATCTGGCGTTAAAACATTGAAAGTAAGGATTCACTTTAGTAAGCTATTTCTGCAAAAATATCTAAGTTGATTCTTGCTAAAGCCTTTTCCTTGATTCCTATTTAACCAGCATACCCTTGAGAGTCTTTTCTTTAGTCGGGTAAGTCTTGCTGAGTACTTGCGTGTGGCGGAACTGCCCGAATTATTCCAACTTAAGTGCCTAAATCCGGCCTTAGAGGCTAGACCACACTTAAATGGGAATAACCCGTCAATCCCTCGGATCTAGTCCGACACGGCCACTGACAGGATCAAGTACCACAGTCTCACTCGATGGTGAGTCACAGAGCAAATACAATAAAGCATAAAACCATGCATGGAAGAGTATTAAATCATTACATCACCATTGTCATCATCGGAGTTTTCGCAAAAGTAACCATCATTGTTTTGAAGTGCAGCGGAAATAAACTAACGATAAATAAATGGAGAGATGGGGAAGCCTGTCCCATCACTCCTCATGCTCCTCCTCAGCCGAGGCAGGGTCCCACTCGACAGTCCAACCCGGTGGCAGGGTGGATGGCCAAGTCACTCCAGCAACCATGTCCTCCAGAGAACCTGTAAAATTATGCCACAAGCAAGGCTGAGTATACTAATACTCAGCTAGACTTACCCGGTGTGAGGAGTCTATACTCCTCTACCTCTAGACATGCAGCTGTTTGGCTGTGGGGTTTGGTTGCCAAAAGCACTAGCTGAGTTTCTAAATCAAGATTTTAACTTTGTCAAAATTAAGTGTGACTCTCTTAAGGCTAAAAGTGTACTATCTATTCATACATAGTAGCAAGCATCTTTAGCAATCAACATCTTGTGTCATCTCATCACAGTTCCACTTGTTACTCAATGTAGCAGCATGGATCAAGCAGTCTCATTAGCTGCGAGAAGCAGACGATCCGAATCGAGTTTTTTTATGCTTGCAAGGTAAACCTAAACACACGACATGCAGGGGCACTCCGTCCCCACACACATCAACCGTCCCCATCGATTCCCTGGCAACAGATCAGGTCTCACCGCCTTGGCGTACAATGCCTCACTGACCCCGACTGGCCGTCGTGCAGTGACCGCACTTGTACCCACCATAACCGGAATGGGAGACTACGTCTCAGGTCGCGTGAGGAGGTATGTCTGCGGGCAGGTTCACTCAGGTACTAGGCTTACCGATTTACCATATTTCTCGGTATGTGTTTAGTACGTTCAAACGCTTGACTCACGGTACCACACCTTAATCCTTAATCAACTTTTTATCCCGTGAACAACCAATCCCCATGGATTGTTGCCCACAAACCACATCAATATGATAGGAAAGTGGATACAGCCAATTCCTGACCTCGCGCGAGTGCTAGAAAAATCACTCGACTTCTACCGAGATCCTAATTAATAAAGCAGCTACTCGACCTAGCATACTAGTATCCATCTCAAAAGGATTCCTAAGATCATGCAACTAGGGTTTCAAACAGTTCCTACACCTAAGTGCACAATCAATCCTACAATCATTAAGTGAAGTAAAATAGCTTAAATAACAGGTTATGCATAAACCGGGGCTGGCCTTCCAAAGCAGTGGCAGGCAGGTCCTCTAGTGCAGGCTCTGGTGCTGGGTCTGGGGCAACCTCCTGGGCAGCTCCTTGCTCCGGCACGAGGATGTACTCTCCGTCGGCAAGATTACAGTCTATCGAAATGCAATGAACATGTATGTCATGATTATGCAGGATTTAAGAACATTAAGCTACAGAAATTAAGTCAAGAATTAACTTAGGGTTCCCTGGCTACGTGGGTCTTCTAGTGGTATACATAGACTTATTACCTTCTAGGTTTAGGTTTTCTTTTAGGATAACATATTGGATTTTGCATTGCCTTTATGGATTTTTAGTGGACAAGTAATAAAGGTCTTAGGAGGACATTAAATTCCATCATCCATTTTCCTTTCTTTAATTTCCCTCTTAGGGTTTCTAGTAGGGGTTTGAACTATGACAGTAATTTAAAAATTTCCAAAAATTCTGTAAAAATTACAGTGGGTTGTCACTGGCTATTCTAGCTTGTTTTAAGAATTTGAGGCTTAAGGTACAAAAGCTAGCCTTTAAACAAAAATAACAATAGTCAGGCAAAATGGGCCACTTAACACTACAAGTCTTTTATTAAAGTGGGTTCTGACTTAAGGGTTATTTTTGTTGGCTTCTAGTAGTGGTAAAAAGCTCTTGTACCAAAAAGGACAGAGAGCAACATGATGGTTAATTAATGATGGATTTTTAAAGTTTGGTGCAAAAAGGGTGATTAGAACTAACTTGCCATTTGAAAAATATCAAACAACAGATTTCAGATTTTTCTTAAGTTCTTATTATCAATACATTAGTTATCCTAAGGTTTGGGGAGGTTTCACCTTAGGGTTATTTTTGTAGGGTTTTTCTAAGTTATCCTTATTTTCTTCATTTAAAACGTATCTTCCTTATTTTTTTACTACAACAGGGTATGATACATTTTTCCAGTGAACTACATTGACTAAATATCTCAACAAAAATAGGGGTGCCCTCTGGTTCATTATTTATATCACTTTTTCTATTTTCCTTAAACTTAAGCATATTATAGAATAAGGGGTAAAAACTAACTTAATGTAATGGACAGAGAGGTTTAACATTTTTAACTAGGTCAGTAGGTAGACAATAACTTCTCTAAATTTTTCCAACTCTAGTTAAATAGTGCAACCATTTTTCTTGCTATTATTAAGCTTTTGGCCAAAACTGAAAATAAATCAAAACCTTATATTTTTCTCTAGTACTTATGGGGTTTTATATTTTTCTTCGACAGGTTATATTATTTAGAGTCTGGCAAAATTAGTTTGACCAAATTTGGATAAACCAAACAGAAGTTATGGGTTTTTAAAGTTTCTGTTTGAATTTAAATCAGGTTTTACTTAAGTTTTTCTGGAAAAACAGTTTGCGCCGAGGCCCCTGAGTTTAAACCGAATCAAACTTCGCAGATCTACCCTCGGGCCACTATTCATTTGAGTCTCTGGCTTTTCACTTAACCCCCTGGATTCCTCTCCCTCTCATCCGCAGTCCCTCCCCCAACCAAAACAGTAGCCGCGGGAAAGAAAGGACGGCGCGGCTTACCGGCGGCGAGGGAGGCCCGGCGAGGTGGTCAGTGACGTTCGGGAGGTTGCGGCGGTCACGTCGATGTGCGGGTCGTCGCTGGAGGTGGTCGGAGTCACACTGGCCACGAGCGCAGGCGGCGGGGGTCGACGGCGACGCCTGCTCCGGCCAAACCACGGCGGTAGAGTTCAATCAATGGTCACGAGGAGCTTCACGGGATGACACAGAAGCCATACACGCAAAGAATCGGAAAATGGTGGAGGGGTTTACCCGGTCCACGTGCGCCGGCAGGTTCTTGAACTCCGGTGAGCGCGATTCGGCTGCTCCGGTGATGCGGGCCCTCGGGTTAAGCTTGAGCAAGGCTCACGGCTTCACCAGGAAGCTAACTGGGGGCTTGGATCGAACGGAGGGGGACTGGAGAGGGGTTGGCCACGGCGGTGGCTTTCGGTCGGCACTGGCGGGTCGCGGGGAGGTCGCCGGAGGCGATGGCTGGCTCGGGCGAGTCCGGCGAGGTACGGATGAGGTAACGGGGAAGGCAACCGAGCGCTAGGGCGGGTTTTATAGGCGCGGGCATGGCCGGGGCGCCGGCTCGACCGTTTGGCGCGACGCGGGCACGCGGGGCGCGCGCGGGCGTGCTCTGGCGAGCTCAGAGCGCGTCGAACACGTGGCGGTTTGCTTCTGCCCGTGTTCTTCGCTCTGCTGAGCGGCCAGGCGTACGAATCTCGCCCTACCGCCTGTGGGAGATCTCTTCCCTGCACCTAGGGCTACCTAGTTCATGTGAGTTCCAAGAGGAGATGTGGTCTGGTTGAGGAGATATGGTAGCGCCAAGTCTTGTCTGTCTGCCCTGTGCAAACCGAGACAAAACCAGTGCCCACTCGTGTCAACCAGTTTTGGCTTGGGTTCAAACTTTTCCAGGGCATTCTAGGGTTCATTTGGCGCCACTTTGTCAATTGGGTCGACTGGTTTTGAAAAGGGAAACAAGGTGAACATGAGGGATCTTTGCTCAAGGGTTGGTTTTTGACTTAGACAAAATCTGCATTTTTCCCTTGTGTTCAACCTTTGGTGATCTTTTTAGGACTCTTCTGAAAACTTTTTGGGGGTACTTCCTTACTATTAATTGTAGGTTAATAAGTATATTACAACTTTTATATTTGGCCCAAACCATGATCATGATGTTTACATGATCTTTTGATCATGGCTTCAATTAGGGTTATAATTGCCTATGGGGGTTTTGTTCTAAGGTTTTGGGAGATCCCTACTTAGATGTGCATTACAAACTAGGGCATGATATCCAAGATAGTTTGCACTTGATTAGGACCTTAAATTCCAAGATTGAGATACTTTGCCCACAATTCTCTATGTAACTATGGGTTAAAAGGGGGTAACCCTGGGGTGGACACCCTGAGTAACACCTAGGGTGTTACAACCCTCCCCCCTTAAAGGAATCTCGTCCCGAGATTTTTAGGTAGAGTCCCTTGGAGGGATGCTCGAAGGTGTGTTGGTGCTACTTTCCCCTTAACTCAAGTTCCACTTTCCTAACTGCTCTTCGAATGTCATCCTCTTTGCAACTTCAGAAGGAAGCCCTTCTTAAGTTAAGTCCATAACTTAGACTATCCTTGTTATCTAAGTTTTTCTTATAATTGACTTCAAAGGGCAGGTGGGGGTGGGGTTTTGGGTTACATACCGACTCCTTTGGGCAGAAAGTCGGGGAAGCGAGAGCGTAGAAAATCCTCCGTCTCCCATGTAGCTTCTTCTGCTGAATGGTGACTCCACTGAACCTTATACATTCTGATTGATCTTGCCCGAGTTGATCTTTCCTTCTGATCCAATACCTTGACGGGGTACTCTTGGTAGGACAAATCTGGTTCTAACTCAAGGTCCGGCTCCGGTAGCACTTCAGTGGGTAGACGAACACATTTCCGCAGCTGAGATACATGGAACACATTGTGAATTGCTGACATATGGGGTGGCAATTCCAATTGGTAAGCTACGGGTCCACACATTTCCTTGATCTTATATGGTCCAATGTAACGAGGGGCCAACTTGCCCTTGATCCCGAATCTCTGGACACCCTTGGTTGGCGATATCTTAAGATAGACATGATCTCCCACCTCAAACTGGAGTGGCTTCCGCCTCTGGTCATGATAACTCTTTTGCCTGGCCTGAGCAGCTTCCAAGTTCTTCCTGATGACTCTGACCTTTTCCTCTGCTTCAAGTACCAAATCTGGCCCAAAAATTTCCCTTTCTCCTGCTTGAGACCAATTTAGCGGGGTCCTACATCTTCTCCCATATAAGGCCTCAAAAGGTGCCATTTTCAGACTGGACTGATAGCTATTATTGTAAGAAAACTCGGCCAAGGAAAGACACTTGTCCCAGTCCTTTCCATAGTGTAGTGCACAGGCTCGCAACATGTCTTCTAAAATCTGATTTACCCTTTCTGTCTGACCATCTGTTTGAGGGTGATATGCTGAGCTTCGGATTACATGGGTTCCAAGTGATTCCTGTAATTGCTCCCAAAATCGTGCCACAAAAGATGCTCCTCGGTCAGAGACTATGGTCCTTGGTATCCCATGCAGACGAACTATCTGGTCGATGTAGATTTCCGCATACTTCTCCGTCCGGTGGGTGGTGTGTACTGGCAAGAAATGAGCAGTCTTGGTCAATCTGTCCACAATCACCCATATAGAATCATGGTGCCTCGAGGTATTGGGCAATCCCACTATGAAGTCCATGCAAACATCCTCCCATTTCCAAGATGGTATGGGAAGGGGTTGCAAAGGGCCTGCTGCTTTCAAATGACTAGCTTTTACCCTCTAACAAGTGTCACATTCTGAGACGTACTTGGCAATTTCCCTCTTCATCCTGGTCCACCAATAAAGAGGTCTGAGATCATGGTACATCTTGTTGCTACCAGGGTGCATGGAAAACTTGGAAAGATGAGCTTCATCCAGTATCTTCTTTCTGAGCTCAGGGTTCTTAGGAACAACCAATCGATCTTCAAACCATAAAGTTCCCTTGCTGTCCTGGCGGAAACACTTGTATTTCTCTGCCTTCTGCTTGATCATCTCCTTGATAACCTGAACACCCTTATCCCCAAACTGTGCCTGAGCTATTTGTTCTTGCAACGTGGGCTCTACTGCGATATATCTCAATTCACCGGAAGGAACAACTTCCAGATTCAGCTTGCACAACTCATCACACAAGGTGGTAATTCTTGCATCCATGCTCATGCAATTACATTGGGCCTTTCTGCTCAAGGCATCTGCCACAACATTGGCCTTGCCGGGATGGTAATGCACCTCCAAATCATAGTCCTTGATTAATTCCAACCATCTTCTCTGCCTCATGTTCAGATCTGCCTGAGTGAAAATATACTTGAGGCTCTTGTGATCAGTGTAAATGTTACAGTGAGCTCCCATCAAGTAGTGTCTCCATATCTTGAGGGCATGAACTACTGCTGCCAACTCCAAATCATGTGTCGGGTAGTTCTGCTCATGGGGCCTGAGTGCTCGGGAAGCATAAGCAATTACTCGGTTTTCTTGCATCAAGACACATCCCAATCCGGTACCAGAAGCATCACAATAAACTTCAAATGGCTTGGTATTGTCGAGTTGGGCTAGCACAGGGGCTGTTGTCAATTGTTGCCTCAAGGTATGAAAAGCATCTTCACATTTTTGGCTCCACTCAAATTTGACTCCCTTCTTCAACAGTTCAGTCATTGGCTTGGCAATTCTGGAGAAATCCGGAATAAATCGTCGGTAGTATCCTGCTAATCCCAGAAAACTTCGAATCTGTCTCACTGTAGTCGGGGGTTTCCAGTCCATCACTTCCTGTACCTTTTCAGGGTCGACTGATATCCCATCCTGAGAAATTGTGTGACCCAAGAATTTTATCTCCTTCAACCAGAACTCACACTTGGACAACTTAGCATACAACTGATGGTCACGAAGTCTCTGAAGCACAATATGCAGATGTTTAGTGTGCTCCGCTTCGTTCTTGGAATAAACTAGAATGTCATCAATGAAGACGACCACGAACTTGTCCAACTCTGGCATGAATACTGAGTTCATCAAGTACATGAAATAAGCCGGGGCATTGGTTAACCCAAAAGACATCACCAAAAACTCATACAGCCCATATCTAGTAGAGAAGGCCGTCTTGGGAATATCACTGGCACAGATCTTGATCTGATGGTAGCCTGAGCGAAGGTCTATCTTGGAGAATACCTTGGCTCCCACCAACTGATCAAACAGAACATCAATGCGGGGTAACGGGTACTTGTTCTTGATAGTCACCGCATTGAGAGGGCGGTAGTCAACACACATCCTCAAACTCTCGTCCTTTTTCTTCACAAATAAAGCTGGGCATCCCCATGGTGAAGTACTGGGACGAATAAACCCCTTATCCAACAATTCTTGCAATTGCTTCTTCAATTCTGCCAATTCCGCGGGAGGCATCCTATAAGGTCTCTTGGAGATAGGAGCAGTCCCGGGTTGCAATTCAATGGCAAACTCAATATCTCTGTCAGGTGGCATTCTTGGCAATTCATCCGGAAAAACATCGGGGTAGTCACAGACTACTGGGATCTTCCTTACTGGGGATTCTGCCATAACAAAGGCACAAGACCGGGTACCACTCTGGTTGGGTAAATACAAAACAGCCTTGCCATAAGCAGGGGAATGAATTTCAATGGCTCTGGCTGCAATGTCCAATATTGCCTGATGTTGGGTCAACCAATCAGTTCCCAAGATGATATCCACACTATCCAGTCCCAAGATAAGAAGGTCAGTTTTAATTATCAAACTACCAAACTTTAGAGGCACCTTCATGCTGATTTGATTAGTGGCAATCCTGCCTCCCGGGGTTGAAATGGTAATAGCCCCGTTGGTGTGGTGAAAAGGCAACTGGCACTTGACACTAAATTTGGCACTGACAAAACTATGCGAAGCACCAGAATCAAAAAGAACAATAGCAGGAAAATTTAAAACTGTAAAGATACCAGTCATGACGGGTGCTCCCTCTGGAATGTCAGCCATTGTTGTGAAGTTCAGCTTGCCCTGCCTTACTTGCACTTTCTGCCTCTTTCCTTGGTTCTGATTGCTATTCTGCCCCTGTCTCTGCTGATTCTTGGGGCAATTCTTGGCATAGTGTCCCGTGCTGCCACAAGTGAAACACCGGTTATCATTGGCCTGGCGGTACTGCTGCTGCTGATTGTTCCTCTGAGCTGGAAACTGGGCACGGTTGGGTGCCTGCTGCTGCTGCTGCTGCTGTGGCCTGATCACCCATCTTCCTTGCTGCTGCTGAGGTCCCCTGCTCTGTGAGTCAGACACAATCCTGAAGCGCTGTGGCTGAGATGAGGGTCCTGCCACAGGGGTCTTCCTCTTCTTCTCCGCCTGCCGAGCCAGGATGCAGTCCTCCTGGGAGATAGCCATGTTGACCAACTCATTGTAACTGTTGGCCCTGACGGTGTTGAGACGGTCACGGAGCTTGGTGCTGAGCCCCCTCCTGAACCTGTCTCGCTTCTTCTCATCCGTATCTGCATGATATCCAGCATACTGACACAAATCATTGAAGGCCTGGGCATACTGCAATACTGTCCTGTTGCCCTGGGTAAGTGCCAGAAACTCATTGAGCTTCCGGTCCATGATGCCAGCAGGAATATGATGCCCTCTGAAAGCAGCCTTGAACTCCCTCCACTCCACCTCTCTACCATCTGGCTGCATAGCAAGAAAATGGTCCCACCAAGTCCTTGCGGGTCCGCGAAGCTGCTGGGTGGCGAACCTGACCTTGGTGACCTCTGAGCAAGCCCCATGGAGCAGTGGGAATTTGGATTCCACCACCCTCAACCACACATCTGCATCAAGTGGGTCCTCTGCCCTGGTAAACAGTGGTGGCTGAGTACTAAGGAACTCCTGGTAGGTAGCAGCGACAGGGTGACGCTGATGGTCTCCACCATAATGCTGAGGTGGTGGCTGGCGCTGAGCTAGCTGTCTCAGAATCTCATTCTGCTGGGCCATGAGCTCCTGCAGAGTGGGAGGCGGTGGCGGTGGAGGAACGTGCTCATTCTGACCGCGGCGCACTCTCCCAGCCATCTGAAAAATCACATGGTTGCTCAATAACACATCTCCAAGCTTAAGGTTCAAACATGGTAGGGGAGTTAAAGCAATTTGATAGATTCCAAATAAAACAAAACGGAAACATAAACCTTCCGTCCAAATTTAAACTGCCATTAATCATCCCCGAACCTCCAAAAGAGTTTTAACACTGGTTACATCAATGATCCAAAAGACTCAACTCTTCCTAGCCTAGTACCCTAAGGTGCAAAAGCTAAGCTAGCGGCGAGGAGTCCAACTATCATCAACTTCTAGTATTAGTCTGGCATCTAGTGAGCGAACGAGGCAACGCTGGACTCGGGGGAAGGTGGTCTCCCTGAGCCAGCGGTGTCTACACTGGAGGCAGGCTCATCTCCTCCCTCGATGTCCACGTCCTCGTCAGCCTCCTCATCATGGATCTCTTGGTGATGCATGTCCAGGTGCGCATTAGCCTCCGCTAGTTGCTGCTGGGTGTTGAGGAGCTGATCCTCGAGAACCTCGATGGTATTCTCCCTTGTGCCCACTAGCTCCTCCAACTCATGAATCTCATCAGTCAGCTGCTCCACCTGCAAATCTTTTTCCACCAGCTCCTGGGATAAATCCACCACGAGCTCCTCCCTGTTGTCCAGGGTGATCTTGGTAGCCTCCAGTAGTGCCATTAACTGAGACATGGCCTCCCCACGCATCACTTGCAGACGATATAGAGCGTTCATGCATCGTACCGACAAGTGAGCGGTGTGGCCTGGGTAGAGGGCCCAGATGTCCTTGGCATGCTCCACCCAATCCTTCCACATCGGGTCGTCCTCCTTTTCCGCGGGGAACAACCCAATGGGGTGGGTAGCCAGCTCCAAGGGATGGAATCCGCAGAAGGTAGTTAGTCCATGCAGAGCGATTGCCTCGATGGTGTCCTCCGCTCGGTACCCGAAAGACTCAGGGTCCAAGGAGCGCCAGCCCGGCTGCAGGGGATGAGGCTCCAAAGTCATCCTCACCCTACAGCGAGGCACCCGGTGCTTCTCGAACTGCTGCACCGCGTATTGAGGGGGTGTCAAGTATCCTGCCCCCTGAAGTACCTCCCACAAGATGCGGGGAAAACCCTCTCGTGCAAGTCCGTCAGTGTGGGTCAGTGCATCTCCATCCTCGGAGGATCCGTGGGAAGTCATCTGTGCACGGTTAAGCGTAAGTAAAGAAAAAGAAGTACAAAAAGAACAAGGAAAAACAAAACTCAGCCTGCCTCTAGCTAAAAGAAAAAGGCATTGGGGACCTAGTTGGCTGCTATCTCATTTTTAAGTCCTTTTACTTAGTTATCCATTTGCTTAATTAAGAATGCATGCATGCTCGTCCTGAACGACCTCACAAGAAAAATAAAAGGAATAGGGAAGAACTCCCATCCTGTAAAAGTGGCCTGTAGGGCCTAGTTAATTAGCCACCTAGCTACCCTTCTACCATCCTAAGGCTTCACGTCCTAGGTCTATCCTGCTCGCCCTACTATCTATCCAACATTGTTTCTATCAAGTTTTACTTTAGAAAAGGGATGGTATTCATGTTTTATTGATTCCTCTGTGGTGGTACAAGCTCCGATACCAGCTGTGGCGGAACTGCCCGAATTATTCCAACTTAAGTGCCTAAATCCGGCCTTAGAGGCTAGACCACACTTAAATGGGAATAACCCGTCAATCCCTCGGATCTAGTCCGACACGGCCACTGACAGGATCAAGTACCACAGTCTCACTCGATGGTGAGTCACAGAGCAAATACAATAAAGCATAAAACCATGCATGGAAGAGTATTAAATCATTACATCACCATTGTCATCATCGGAGTTTTCGCAAAAGTAACCATCATTGTTTTGAAGTGCAGCGGAAATAAACTAACGATAAATAAATGGAGAGATGGGGAAGCCTGTCCCATCACTCCTCATGCTCCTCCTCAGCCGAGGCAGGGTCCCACTCGACAGTCCAACCCGGTGGCAGGGTGGATGGCCAAGTCACTCCAGCAACCATGTCCTCCAGAGAACCTGTAAAATTATGCCACAAGCAAGGCTGAGTATACTAATACTCAGCTAGACTTACCCGGTGTGAGGAGTCTATACTCCTCTACCTCTAGACATGCAGCTGTTTGGCTGTGGGGTTTGGTTGCCAAAAGCACTAGCTGAGTTTCTAAATCAAGATTTTAACTTTGTCAAAATTAAGTGTGACTCTCTTAAGGCTAAAAGTGTACTATCTATTCCTACATAGTAGCAAGCATCTTTAGCAATCAACATCTTGTGTCATCTCATCACAGTTCCACTTGTTACTCAATGTAGCAGCATGGATCAAGCAGTCTCATTAGCTGCGAGAAGCAGACGATCCGAATCGAGTTTTTTTTATCCTTGCAAGGTAAACCTAAACACACGACATGCAGGGGCACTCCGTCCCCACACACATCAACCGTCCCCATCGATTCCCTGGCAACAGATCAGGTCTCACCGCCTTGGCGTACAATGCCTCACTGACCCCGACTGGCCGTCGTGCAGTGACCGCACTTGTACCCACCATAACCGGAATGGGAGACTACGTCTCAGGTCGCGTGAGGAGGTATGTCTGCGGGCAGGTTCACTCAGGTACTAGGCTTACCGATTTACCATATTTCTCGGTATGTGTTTAGTACGTTCAAACGCTTGACTCACGGTACCACACCTTAATCCTTAATCAACTTTTTATCCCGTGAACAACCAATCCCCATGGATTGTTGCCCACAAACCACATCAATATGATAGGAAAGTGGATACAGCCAATTCCTGACCTCGCGCGAGTGCTAGAAAAATCACTCGACTTCTACCAAGATCCTAATTAATAAAGCAGCTACTCGACCTAGCATACTAGTATCCATCTCAAAAGGATTCCTGAGATCATGCAACTAGGGTTTCAAACAATTCCTACACCTAAGTGCACAATCAATCCTACAATCATTAAGTGAAGTAAAATAGCTTAAATAACAGGTTATGCATAAACCGGGTCTTGCCTTCCAAAGCAGTGGCAGGCAGGTCCTCTGGTGCAGGCTCTGGTGCTGGGTCTGGGGCAACCTCCTGGGCAGCTCCTTGCTCTGGCACGAGGATGTACTCTCCGTCGGCAAGATTACAGTCTATCGAAATGCAATGAACATGTATGTCATGATTATGCAGGATTTAAGAACATTAAGCTACAGAAATTAAGTCAAGAATTAACTTAGGGTTCCCTGGCTACGTGGGTCTTCTAGTGGTATACATAGACTTATTACCTTCTAGGTTTAGGTTTTCTTTTAGGATAACATATTGGATTTTGCATTGCCTTTATGGATTTTTAGTGGACAAGTAATAAAGGTCTTAGGAGGACATTAAATTCCATCATCCATTTTCCTTTCTTTAATTTCCCTCTTAGGGTTTCTAGTAGGGGTTTGAACTATGACAGTAATTTAAAAATTTCCAAAAATTCTGTAAAAATTACAGTGGGTTGTCACTGGCTATTCTAGCTTGTTTTAAGAATTTGAGGCTTAAGGTACAAAAGCTAGCCTTTAAACAAAAATAACAATAGTCAGGCAAAATGGGCCACTTAACACTACAAGTCTTTTATTAAAGTGGGTTCTGACTTAAGGGTTATTTTTGTTGGCTTCTAGTAGTGGTAAAAAGCTCTTGTACCAAAAAGGACAGAGAGCAACATGATGGTTAATTAATGATGGATTTTTAAAGTTTGGTGCAAAAAGGGTGATTAGAACTAACTTGCCATTTGAAAAATATCAAACAACAGATTTCAGATTTTTCTTAAGTTCTTATTATCAATACATTAGTTATCCTAAGGTTTGGGGAGGTTTCACCTTAGGGTTATTTTTGTAGGGTTTTTCTAAGTTATCCTTATTTTCTTCATTTAAAACGTATCTTCCTTATTTTTTTACTACAACAGGGTATGATACATTTTTCCAGTGAACTACATTGACTAAATATCTCAACAAAAATAGGGGTGCCCTCTGGTTCATTATTTATATCACTTTTTCTATTTTCCTTAAACTTAAGCATATTATAGAATAAGGGGTAAAAACTAACTTAATGTAATGGACAGAGAGGTTTAACATTTTTAACTAGGTCAGTAGGTAGACAATAACTTCTCTAAATTTTTCCAACTCTAGTTAAATAGTGCAACCATTTTTCTTGCTATTATTAAGCTTTTGGACAAAACTGAAAATAAATCAGAACCTTATATTTTTCTCTAGTACTTATGGGGTTTTATATTTTTCTTAGACAGGTTATATTATTTAGAGTCTGGCAAAATTAGTTTGACCAAATTTGGATAAACCAAACAGAAGTTATGGGTTTTTAAAGTTTCTGTTTGAATTTAAATCAGGTTTTACTTAAGTTTGTCTAGAAAAACAGTTTGCGCCGAGGCCCCTGAGTTTAAACCGAATCAAACTTCGCAGATCTACCCTCGGGCCACTATTCATTTGAGTCTCTGGCTTTTCACTTAACCCCCTGGATTCCTCTCCCTCTCATCCGCAGTCCCTCCCCCAACCAAAACAGTAGCCGCGGGAAAGAAAGGACGGCGCGGCTTACCGGCGGCGAGGGAGGCCCGGCGAGGTGGTCAGTGACGTTCGGGAGGTTGCGGCGGTCACGTCGATGTGCGGGTCGTCGCTGGAGGTGGTCGGAGTCACACTGGCCACGAGCGCAGGCGGCGGGGGTCGACGGCGACGCCTGCTCCGGCCAAACCACGGCGGTAGAGTTCAATCAATGGTCACGAGGAGCTTCACAGGATGACACAGAAGCCATACGCGCAAAGAATCGGAAAATGGTGGAGGGGTTTACCCGGTCCACGTGCGCCGGCGGGTTCTTGAACTCCGGTGAGCGCGATTCGGCTGCTCCGGTGATGCGGGCCCTCGGGTTAAGCTTGAGCAAGGCTCACGGCTTCACCAGGAAGCTAACTAGGGGCTTGGATCGAACGGAGGGGGACTGGAGAGGGGTTGGCCACGGCGGTGGCTTTCGGTCGGCACTGGCGGGTCGCGGGGAGGTCGCCGGAGGCGATGGCTGGCTCGGGCGAGTCCGGCGAGGTACGGATGAGGTAACGGGGAAGGCAACCGAGCGCTGGGGCGGGTTTTATAGGCGCGGGCGTGGCCGGGGCGCCGGCTCGACCGTTTGGCGCGACGCGGGCACGCGGGGCGCGCGCGGGCGTGCTCTGGCGAGCTCAGAGCGCGTCGAACACGTGGCGGTTTGCTTCTGCCCGTGTTCTTCGCTCTGCTGAGCGGCCAGGCGTACGAATCTCGCCCTACCGCCTGTGGGAGATCTCTTCCCTGCACCTAGGGCTACCTAGTTCATGTGAGTTCCAAGAGGAGATGTGGTCTGGTTGAGGAGATATGGTAGCGCCAAGTCTTGTCTGTCTGCCCTGTGCAAACCGAGACAAAACCAGTGCCCACTCGTGTCAACCGGTTTTGGCTTGGGTTCAAACTTTTCCAGGGCATTCTAGGGTTCATTTGGCGCCACTTTGTCAATTGGGTCGACTGGTTTTGAAAAGGGAAACAAGGTGAACATGAGGGATCTTTGCTCAAGGGTTGGTTTTTGACTTAGACAAAATCTGCATTTTTCCCTTGTGTTCAACCTTTGGTGATCTTTTTAGGACTCTTCTGAAAACTTTTTGGGGGTACTTCCTTACTATTAATTGTAGGTTAATAAGTATATTACAACTTTTATATTTGGCCCAAACCATGATCATGATGTTTACATGATCTTTTGATCATGGCTTCAATTAGGGTTATAATTGCCTATGGGGGTTTTGTTCTAAGGTTTTGGGAGATCCCTACTTAGATGTGCATTACAAACTAGGGCATGATATCCAAGATAGTTTGCACTTGATTAGGACCTTGAATTCCAAGATTGAGATACTTTGCCCACAATTCTCTATGTAACTATGGGTTAAAAGGGGGTAACCCTGGGGTGGACACCCTGAGTAACACCTAGGGTGTTACATTGCGTACTTAGGGTTTTATTCCCTGTTGTTTTTCAGGTTATAGTTTTGTGCTACTATTGATGGTGTTAAGTGCCAGTGGGCTCGGCCTTCTTTTATAAGTATACCCCGTCTTTATCTTCTTATTGAGGATGGTCACTTGAGCTAGCATATATTTCAAAACTATAAATAATTTATAACAGTTCAAAGTTATTCCTTTGAATCACTTTTTGTAATCACTCCGGTCATGTACATTATAAAACTTGATGTAACTTATAAAATTTGGTAATAAGATTTCCGCTGCAAAATGTTGGGTGTGATTTGTGTTTACTTTATCCTGCGGTCCTGGTTGTAAGTGGTTTATCCGATGTCCTTGGGGCAATCGGACGGATCCTGTTAAGTTATCTGGTGCACCTACATAGCAGTCTGAGGTCTTTGAGACAAGGACAGGTGCATGTGGGCCTGATAACTTGGGAGGTTCTGCCATAGCTGGCATCGGAGCAGGATTAAGTATATACGATCACATACGTATTTTCAAAACAAAAGTTTTGGTTTTAGAAAACCTGTTTTCAACTAAACACGTTGTTTGGTTTTGAAAAACAGAATTTGAAAACTATAATGCTAGCGACATCCTTTGTTAAGCCCTAAATTAAGGACTATCAGGTGGCTTAGTTCAAAACCACTAACCCACAACTAGGGGTATTGCATACATGTGTATTGTTATTTTAGAGGCCATTCAGTTTTGAATGGATCGATGCTCAGGTAAGGTGAGATGTGAGAGCATGACCAACAAACGTCGGTCTAGGGAAGAGTGTAAAAAGCGCTTGATTATATACATGTTCCACATATGCATATATGAAGGCTGCGATGTGGAGTATTTACTTTTCCGGGAATTCGGTACCCCATGGATGTGTATGGGTATACAGACATGGGAATACTGAGAAGTGTAATGTACTTGTAACGACGCACCTATGCTCAGGTAAGAAGTTGAGTTACCATAATGAGTTGCCCTATGGTTAAAGTGTGGCAACGACGCCTATGCGTGGCTCAACGCTTAATGATGAGCTAGCCTCCATATTGCAATATATGGAGTATAAACTGTGATAAACTGTCATGTGTGAACTGCATCATGGGAATTGGGCTGTGATGGATTTTTTTGCAGGTACACTAACCTCGAAAACGTATGTGTAGCTGACGACTAGCAAAATACCGAGAGAGACGAAGTATGCCACCGATATAGAACGCTATTGCCACAGTATGTTGGCAAAACTCGTGAGGACGCATAGGACGAGCATGCATCCTGATTGTTGCATTGTGTTTGTCACCTATACATCCAAAATGCTTCTCTCATCTTTATTCCAGTAACCAGTGATTGTAGATAATGTTGTGTTATGAACCCCAATGAAATAGTTATTCTCCGTTTCTTTAGGTATTAATTGTGTTTGCTCTGGTACTTGATGTGTCGATAGAAGGTTAGTGACTTGTTTGCCTAAACCCAAAATTAGGCCATGTTCTTATTTGGTGAACTTAGACCCAAAATTTGAATTGTCCATTATCACTCCATGACCAAACACATACAAATGGATGCTTAGATAATTTCTTTGTTGGACGTAAAGTGTACCCAAGCTTAAAACAAGAATCTCAAGTCATGTCTCCTTCTAGAACCATTCTCTTGATCAGTTGATGCAGGTTGAGGTCTCTATTGTATTTGGCCTCTCCTTGCAGATTATCTTGTCACTTTATCAACCTAACCCAGAAAAGACAGATTTGATCATTTTCCTTAGTTTGATGCCTTTGGTTTCCTCATATCTATCGAAGGCATACCAACTTCATCTTGTGATTTTTTCCCTCCGTATCTAATCAGATACTGATCCTTGACCTTGTAATCTCTATGATGGGCATAGAAATATGCTTGGGGCTGAAATAACAGTCTCCCATCATACTCCTTTCATCAAATTTAGGTTATGGCCACGTCTTGTTCATTTCATCGGGCCATGATCTATTGGCTCTCTACTTGTAACCATTCTTACAGGTGGAGTATCTCTTTGTATATTGTCATCCTTGCTCATATTACCGATGCCATGTGAGATTTCTTATTGGTTACGTCTGATAATGGTGTTGTAATTAAAATCGATGGTGCCGCGTCGAAACCGAGGGCCTCCTGTGGGTATACACACAAGGTTGTGCTGCTCAGCACACGCTGGTATCATGGTTAGTAGTTGTAATCCATTATGAGACTATATCAATGTGTTATCTTGGCACAATCTAGTTTTACCACGTGAGATTCTTTATTGGTGCCAGTTCAGTAATGGTGTCACGATTAAGGACTTATGGTGCCGCAGCGAAACTGAGAGCCCCTTGTGAATGTACACGCAAGGTTATGCTACTTAGCGCATGCTGGTATCAAGGTCTCTAGTCATGATACATTATGGAATTACACTGATGTGTTATCTTTTGTGGACCTTCCCTTGAAACAATTTCTATGTTGTTGGTCAAGTGACCAAGCAACATCCATCATCTCTGTGGATCAAACCGGCAGACCACTTTCATGTGTGGTCTCTTCTCTTTTCTTTTCATCTTGATAGTGACTACTCATACAAGTTCCCTTTACATCCTTTGTGTAGAGGTGAAGCCTTGGAGCTTTTTAGTGTTGGAAAACAACTGATTAGCTCTCAAATTGGAGATTGACTTTCCTTGCTACTGAGATGCAGGAGTTTGTTCATTCGCTCTTTTATTTAATTGATGTATTCCCGAACCTAGTCTGTTCATCCCACATGCAGAAATGGATGAACAACCTAACCAAATGGATTTCTACCCAAATGCATGACCTTTTGCTAGCAAATGTGAACTCTCAACCCTTGGCTTACCGATGGTACTGAGAGGACTTGCTCAATGTCAAAAGTAGTTCAACAAGTTGGTTTTGACTAACTTGTAACTTCCCAATGAACAAAGGTTGAGTTTAGAGATCGTTTTATTGAGTTGTCTAAACTCACTTTAGTTCAGTCTATCCTGAAGAAAACCTTGTGAAGATCAAGTGAAGGTTATGAACATATTCGCAAATCTTGTGCCATATTGGATTAGATAATGAGCATATGCATCTTAACTTTACATTGTTGGCCGAGGTACTTTGCCATCCTCAGCTAACTGTTAACAGCCTAACCACAGCTCCAGTCATGCCTCGATCGCCTCACGTATGGTTTTCCAACGTGTGTGATCAGGTCGAGTCATGCTTAGTGCTCGATAAAGTGGATTGGTTGCGAAGACAGCATCTACCGATCCCTCCGCTGGTGATTTTCTTAAATCTATATCACCTTTCTGGGACTTAGATTTTCTAGCTTAACATGAGTTAACTGTGATGTTATTTGACATTCACGCCTGTCTCGTGTGCTACGAACTTACTGCGACCACTTGTTGGTAAACCTCTTTCTGTGTGTTTTACCCAAGAGGTTGCATCTGATTCTATTTGGGTAAAGTCGCATATCCACCGCTCGCTCAATAGACTCAGATAGTACAGTGTCATCAGAAAAAGCAAACTGCACACATGGAACCTTATGTGTTCTTTTGGCAGATATCGCCTCTACTGATGGACATCTCCAAATCGGCCTAAGGCGATACATGTTATGTCCACTAGAGAAACAACATCCTGAGACGCTCGCCTTTGCTTGAAACTGTCTTAGGGTTATCGCTGATATGGACATGGGTTACATGCTTCTCTACTCTTAAAAGTCTTTCGCTCTGAATCTCGGGACGAGATTCTTTTAAGGGGGGAGGGTTGTAACACCCCAGGTGTTTATATTCTGCTCGACAACGAGTATGGATTTAAGCACGCAATATCAGTGGATAAAGTGGACGCTAAATTGTAATTATCTTTGCCTATTGCAATTTTGATATCCATCTGTTTCGTTTGTCTCGAGTTCGACATCATTTTTAGCTATCCGGGCTCGTCCTAAATTTTCGTGATGTTCGGAACATCGTTGTTCCGAAAATCGGTGCGTCCGATGATTATTTAAAACTCATCGCTCGCGCGAATCTGAATTCGGAAGCCCGACCCATTCGGATGATTTTATCGTGAACAGATGAAGAAGAACTCGACGACTAAAATATCCGGGGCAAAATAAATTGAATCGCGCAGTGTCTGAGAAAAATCGTGCGCGAGGTTATAATCCAATTTATTCTTCAGCACGCTGTTTCAAAGACGAAATCACGTATACGTTCGTAGATATGGTTTCGGCTAATTTCGGTCGAATCACGCAGAATAAATTATCGAAGCCGAAATCCGTTTAATTCAGTCCATTGCTTCTCGCTTCGGTCTAAATCTTCAAAAGTGAATTGATAGTATGATTTTGTCTGAGTTCAGAGAATTCGATAAATCAAATCGTTAGTCCTCGGATTTCCGTTTCGAGATTCGGGGAATGAGATGCGTAGTTGAATAGTGTATCGACCCAGTGTACATTGCTAAAAATTTGGACTCAAAAATATATGCAATTTCCGCCCTCCTTCTGCCTCTATCAGATTTTTGTTCTACTTGCTGGCTAGGATATTTCTTAGAGCTCTGGTCGTTCTTATCTTCCCAGCCGCTCCTCTTCTTCGTCTGGCAGCGCGCGCTCCCTCCCTGCTTCTTCCTCCTCTCACTGCCGCGCACGCCTGGAGCAATCCGTCTCCCTCAGCTTCGCTCGCCGTGGAGCTCTCACGGTCGCCCCTCCTCTTTCTGGTCTCTAGCTCGCCCGGCCACAACCCCGCTTGGCCGCTCCTCCTGCTAGCCGCGTGCTCTCCCTGCTATCTCCCATGGCACGCAGCCTCCCTCTCGGCTTGCCGGACCTCCCTGCCGTGTGCTCACCATCCGTGAGTCCTTGCCATGGCGTGCCTAGAAGCTCCTCCCGGTCGCGTCTGGTCGAATCTCGCCCAGTTTGTAGCTCGCCGGCATGCTCCACTGCTCCTCCCTTCTCTCGCCGCTCCTAGTCCAAGCTCCCTGCAGCTCCGTTCATCCGTGGAGCGCCCCTGATTTCCCCTGCCGCGTAGCTCTTCACCAGGCCGCCTGTCTCCCTGCGCTCGTGCTCCAGCTTAGTTTTCCTCCACCGCGCCCCTCTCCCTGCTCCCTCTGCTCTCTCTCTGATGCCCATCCCCCATGGCCGGAGCTCCCAAGCACCGCTGTCGAAGCTCCTCTGCGCGCTCTGCTTTTTGTGTGCGTGAGCTAACCGTCTCTGTTCCAGCCGTGCTCGCGATTCTCTCTGTTCCCTCACCACGGCTCCCTCCTGCTCGGCCCCTGCGTCGCGGCCACTGGATGGTGCGGTCGGCTGATTCGTGCGCTGGGAAGCCATTCTCAGTTGCTCGCCGTGGTCGGCTCCTGCTCCGTAATCGCCTCAGCCGCGACCTCACTGTCGTTCTTCAGCTTGCTGCGCGCCCTACTCCACTGTGTTGATCCGCCCATCTCCCTGAGTCCATGCGCGCGCAGCTTCCTCAAGTTGTTGTGTGGCCAGCTCGCCGGTCGAGCTTCTCCCTCGCGCTCGGATCCGGCCATTAATGTCCAGTCATGTGTTCTTTCTCCCAGCTCGGATCTCATCAGCCGCCGTTCTCTAACCCGTGTGTCGGTCGACGTCGTGGAGTTTTGGTCTGATCGGCTCGTCGTTGACCTCGTCGGTGTTGTCGAACCATCGAACCTCGTTCTTCGCTGCTCGATCTCGTCGAACCCCGAATCCCGGACGTTATGCAGAAATAAGTGAGGTCCCTGTGCATCGCTTATCAAGTGCTCGGTCGAAGACTTCAATCGAAGGTCGTCGTTGTTCCGTGCGTCATCAAGTAATCCCAAGAATTGGGTGAAGACGAAGCTAGCAGCGCGATATTCCCCAAGCGCTCGACAAATTGCCTAGATCGGAAAATCATTACCGATCCCGCGAATTCGAGTCAGATATTGTAACGGTGAGCTGTTTTGCTATTTTTATTGACTAGTTTGATAAATGAAGTGATAGGTATGTATGTCGCGACGATTATTTCGCTTGTAGTTCAGGCACATATTTATTTGACGCTTGTAGGAATACGTCGCTACCTGCAACATGGTAATTGTGTCTGTGATTGTGAAGTCGTCGCGCTACATAGCTAAGTTTTGGTTTAACGACATAGGTTATGCGAGAAGAATTAAATCGGCGTTTCGTATCCGATGAGTGGTCGAAGTAATAAAACGAGGAATAGATCTAGTGTCTCTAACGACCAGTCGTTAGGTTCTTCTAAAAATTGGTAACACAAAGAATAAATTTAGCAGTTAACTCGTCTACCGTTTAGTGTTGTCAGAAGTGGTTTTTGACAAATCTTGATTTCATAGTGAAGTTGATGATTTGCTTGGGTAATCATTATATTCGATGTCTAGAAATCGATTATGTGTCAGATGAATGTTGTTTGCCACTTCGAGTAGTGGGGAGCAACTAGCATCATCTAGTGATCGTCAATTTCGTGTTCGGAGTGTGTTGGTGGTAAGCATTTTCAGATTTTCGTGTGTCAAATGATAGTGGTCATACTATGCTGACTAGGTAAAAATATATGTAGTAATATGATTCTGTTAATAAATCATAAAAGAAAATAGAGCGTGTTGTCGGCGTTTTGGACCCGGGGGGGTCCCTGGACCGACGAGTGAAATTGTCGCCGTGTGCCCCTGCCCAGATGGGTTGGCGTGGGATGGAACACAAGAGGTTGGGCAAGCCTTGTATTATCCTGCACCAGGGGTGCCGCTCGTAGTAGGGGTTACAAGCACGTCGTGAGAGGGAGAGAGAGAGAGAGAGGGAGCCTGTTCGTTCGCTCCTTCCCCCGCGCGAACCCCTCTCCAGGATGGCCCTGGACCTCCCTTTTATAGACGCAAGGAGAGGGTCCAGACGTACAATGGGGGGTGTAGCTATGCGCTAACGTGTCCGGCAGAGAAATGCCTAAGCCCTGTGTACATGCCAACGTGGCTGTCGGCGGAGAGGTTGAGCCCTGTATACGTGATAGCGTGGCCGTCGGAGAAGCGCCTGAGCTCTGTAGGAGCACAGCTGGCAGTGCGGCAAGGATCCTGCTAACGTCTCCTTGCTGCCGTAAGGGGCTGAGAGCCACCGGCATTATGATTGCACGCGGGGCACCATCATTACCCGTCGCCGCGGTAAGCCAGATGGGACGCCAGTCTTGTTCCTTGTAGCCTGAGCTGGCTAGGGATAGGGTAATGATGTATCCCTTGTTGGCGCGGTCGGCCCGAGCCCAAGGTCGGGTGAGGCGGAGACTTCTCTTGAGGACGAGGCCGGGGTCGGGCGAGGACGCGATTCCTCCCGAGACCGAGGTCAAGGCCGAGTCCGGGGGTCGGGCGAGGCAGAGACTTCCTTCCGAGGCCAGAGCCTGAGGTCGGGCGAGGCGGAGACCTCCTCCTGAGGCTGGAGCCTGAGGTCGGGCGAGGCGGAGCTTCCTGTTGCGCCCGAGACCGAACCCGGTGGTTGATCGTGACTTGTTGTTAGCTTCTCTTGGGTGGTTGGCACGGCAGTCGGAGCGGGGCGAGCGGCGCTGTTTTCCCGTCATATCGGACAGTAAAAGGGGGCAAAGTGACTGCGGTCACTTCGGCCCTGCCGACTGAGGCGCGTGTGTTAGGATACGGTGTCAGACGATCCTTGCATTGATTGTGCCTGCGATGTGGTAAGTTGGTGAGGCGGTTTGGCCAAGGCTGCTTTACAATGAAGCCTGCCCGAGCCGGGCTTCGGGAGAGCCGAGGGGGTGCCCGCTGCCTGAGGAGGCCCTCGGGCGAGGCGTGAATTCGTCTGGGACTACTGCTCCAGCCCGAGGCTGGGCTCGGGTGAGGTCGCGTCCCTTGGGTAGACAAAGCCTTGACTTGAACCGTGCCCGTCAGTTGGTCTGAGGGTGTTTACCAGCCATGATTAGGAGTGTTGGGGGTACCTCTAATTATGGTACTCGACAGTAGCCCCCGAGCCTCGAAGGGAGTGTTGGTACTCGCTTGGAGGCTTTTGCCGCATTTTTGGTGAGGGGACCGGCCTTTCTCGGTTTTGCTTTGTTCTGGTGGGTGCGCACGAGCGCACCCGCCGGGTGTAGCCCCCGAGGCCTCGGAGGAGTGGTTTGACTCCTCTGAGGTCTTAATGCTTTTTGTGGTGCCTCGGTCGGTCTGATTGTTCCCTCATGTGGCCTGGCCATAGCCCGGGTGCATGGTCAGGTTCCGAGTTATCAAGCTGGTTTGTTGACGCTGTCAATAGTTTGGCCGTAGCCGGGTGCGAGAGCAGCCCCCGAGCCTCTACATGGAGCGAGAGGACAATCAAGGACTTTCCCGACTTTTATCATACGCCCCTACGTCGCCTTTCCGCAAGGAGGAGGGGGGGAAGCGCCATGTTGCCCTTGGAGGGCGCCGAACATGGTGTTTCCAATGAGCTGCTAACGGGTGATCTGAGTGGACGCCTGTGCCCCGTTCGTTAGGGGTCGGCTGGTGGCCCAGAGGCGCGCTCCAAAAGTACCTGCGGGTGATTCGCGGACCCAGACCCCTTCGACAGGGTCCAAGGGCTCGATGCCTCCCTCCGGTGGGATTCCGTTACAAATCGTTCCCGCCGGTCTCGGAAATGTCCTAGGGTACCTCGGGAGCGTAGCCCGAGCCTCGGCCATGTATCGGACGTACCCAGAGTCATCCCTCACTCTGCGTGCTTTGGGGCGACTGTCGAACCCTTCCGAGGGGCCAGCCTTCGAACCCCTGATCAGTAATGGGCGCGGAGCCCGAGCGCTCTGGGGCGGCTATCGAACCCTTCCGAGGGGCCAGCCTTCAAACCCCTGATCAGTAATGGGCTTGAAGCCCGAGTGCTCTGGGGCGGCTGTCAAAACCCTTCCGAGGGGCTAGCCTTCGAACCCCTGATCAGTAGGAGGGCTCGGGGCCCACTTCCTTCGCCGAGAAGAATCCTTTCCACAACATCCCCTTTCCCGGTCCCTGTAGTAAGAGAGAGAGAGAGAGAGGAGGAGGGGAAGGATATGAATTTAAATAAGGTGGCGCACCTTTTCTGACGCGGTCATCATGGCGGAGGTGAAACGATGCCCGCCTCGCCTGCCAGAGGTGTCGCTTGCTCTGCCGGGGAGTTAATGCGACGGGACGGGCGATTCACGTGGCGCCCGTTGCGCGTGCGAGCCGTTTGAGGAACGGGACATGGGTGCGTCGTCTTCACGCCGTGGGAGAGGGCTCTCCCATCGCTTCAGGAGGGAACGCGAGCCTGCAGGCGATTTGACCGCTGCTTCTGCTCGTCTGCCGCTGCAATTACTGCCAACCCACTTTTGGCCATGCCAACCATCGTGCCTATCTCCGCGGCTGACTGACCCGTGGCCGTCGCCTTTAATTGGCACTGTTGGGTCAAGCGCGGGGCCGCCTCGAGTCGCGGTACTGGTTCCGCAGTCGAGGAGGCGCGGCATTCGACACAGGTGGTGGTGCGGCTCTTTGCATGTCGTAACCGGCGCGCCGGTTACATGACATGCGGGCCTGCTTCCTTTGCGCTGGTCCACAGGATGTGGTCGAAGTCGAAAGGGCGCACAGTTGTGGTGCGGTTGGATGCCTGTCGCGTGGCAGTCCACCCTTCGGTCCGCTGGTTTCTGCGAAGATGGGAGAGCGCTTGTAACCGCGGGACGGTTACATGCCTCCTATGCGGCGGTTCGCCTTCTTCGCGCTTCGGATTAGCTCGTATGACGTGTGGGACCTAGCCCCCGTGTCGTAGGGGGAGAACCCTGGAGTATGTCAGTGGAGACATTCCTCATGACGCTAAGGGGTGCAAGTGAGGAGGTCTGCCTATAAAAGGGGATCGATCCCCCAGGCAGTGGCCATGCCTTCGTTCTCCCCTCATGCATTGAGCCCTTCCACTTTCGAGCCCCCAGATGGGGCGTACTGGCATCGCCTTGCTCTTGCTATCGTTGGAGGAGCGCAGCCTCGTGGAGATCGGCGCTCTTCAGCCACCGCTCGGCTTCAAGGATTTTCGTCGTGCAGCCCGACTGCATTCCCTCACCAATGGTCAATCTGGTGGGGAGAAGCAAGCCGGGCTGCGGCCTCCGCCCCGCCCTCAGCTTCAAGGATCTTTGTCATCCGGGCTGAGGCAGAGGAACGCACCGGGGGATCGTCCAAGACACCGTACGCCGCATGGGCGGCGTTCGTGTTCTTGGATTGTCTTGTCCTCACTCCGGCACGACACCTCCGCGTGGAGGTCGGGGCCTGCCCGTCCGCGAGGACTTGAGTGGGGATCTGCTGGTGTAGGCTGGGGCGTCCGCCATTCGTCGGCGTGGCATCGGCGTGCGGGTGGCTGCTATCGTCGGTGCTGAGGTGGTGGCAGCCAGAGAAGGTTTCTCCGCCGACGAGACCGTCGGCGCCATCTGGAGTTTGTTGTCCCGCAGGCCCTCTGGTGTGGAGGTTGTTCATACCCGCGGGAGTGGAACCGGAGTCCCGTTTGTAAGGGGATATACTGGGTTTTTGTCGGAGCAAAATGTAACCGCTTCAAGGACTTATACATTTGTCGTAGGCCGAGAGAACCACCGAGGGTCCTGCCGACGTCTAAGTCTATGTAGCATAGTTACCCCAAACATATGTATTTGTTCTTTGTGGCTGTCGAGGCCTAAACATTTGGGTATTCGAGTATAAAGCTGCGTTTCTTCCTCATTTCGAGCACTGGGACTTGCCTGTTGGCTAGCCGAACCACTTAACCGAGCGTGAGTTGCCTTTCGCGGAAGGTGACGAGTGAGGTATCCGTATCCCGGAGGCATAGGAGTCCCTCGGCTCGGTCGGCCTTGCCGCTCTAGGCCTCTCTTGCTCAGTTTTTTAGAACCCTCGGCTGCTCTGCGATGAGCCGGAGCCGGAGGTAGCGGTGTTGGCGCGGATAGAAGCGGAGTCGGCTCGAAAAGAGACCATCGGCCTGGGAGCTGGCGGCTTACCAGGTCGAGGAAGATGTGGTAGCAGCAGCTAGAGCTTGGCCAAGACATCCACGGGCGTGGTGCTGGCGTCCTCCCTTGGGTGGAGGTCCTTTCGCCTGGGTCGCCGTCCGAGGCCGAGCCAGGTTCCGCCGAGGGTGGAAACAACACGGAGGGTGCTGCTGCTCCCCCTGCCGATGCCTGAACCTGCAGGAATAGTTTGTCTGTAGCATGCACATGTTTTTCGCGGCCGCCGAGGCCTAAACACTTTATCGTCGTGTTAAAAAGCTGTGTTTTCTTTCCTCTCGTTTCGAGCATCACAACTTGTCTGTCAGTAGCAGAATCGTTTATCCAAGCGAGAGTTACTTTTCGCGGAAGGTGATGAGTGAGGTATCCGTATCCCGGAGGCGTAGGAGTTCCTCGGCTCGGTCGGCCTTGCCGCTTACGTGCACTCTCATTTGGTCGTAGGATTCTGTTATCGATACAGTCGAGAAGGCACGAAAGTCGTTTTCTACCCGAGTGTTTGGACTTGTTTGGTAGTAGGATCGCTTATCCGAGCGTGAGTTACTTCTCACGGAAGGTGATGAGTGAGGTATCCGTATCCCGGAGGCGTAGGAGTTCCTCGGCTCAGTCGGCCTTGCCGCTTACGTGTACTCCCATTGTTTTCAGGATTCCGCTATCGATACAGAAGTCGAAAGCACGAAGGTCATTTTGGTAGAAAATTTTTTTCGAGGAAAATTTTGACGCTGAGGGGGTTCCCCCCCTTCTAGCCCCCGAGGGAGGGTCGGGCTTTGCTGAGGCAAGGCCGACCCTTCCTTGATGGTTAGACTTTATGTATGTAAAGAAAACAAGGTACATGAATGACTTAAAACATCTTAAGGGTAGAAGCGACGTAGCTGTTCAATGTTCCAAGCGTTGCTGTAGACCTCGCCTTGGTCGTTGGCCACCTTGTATGTTCCGGGCTTCAAAATCTTGGCGATGATGAAGGGCCCTTCGCAGGGAGGAATGAGCTTGTGGCGCCCTCGGCCGTCCCGTCGCAGTCGAAGCACCAAGTCTCCCACTTGGAAGCCTCGGGGCCGAACGCTTCGGGTGTGGTAGCGTCGCACGACTGCTGGTACCGTGCCGAATGTAGTAAGGCAACGTCCCGAGCTTCTTCGAGCTGGTCCAGCGAGTCCTCTCGGCTAGTCTGGTTGCTTTGGTCGTCGTACGCCCTGGTCCTCGGGGAGCCGTATTCTAAGTCCGTGGGGAGGACGACCTCGGCCCCATAGACTAGAAAAAACGGCGAGAAACCCGTGGCTCGGCTCGGCGTCGTCCTCAGACTCCAGACTACCGAGGGTAGCTCTTTCATCCACCGCTTGCCAAACTTGTTGAGGTTGTTGTAGATCCTCGGTTTGAGTTCCTGCAAAATCATACCGTTGGCACGCTCCACCTGCCCATTCGTCATGGGGTGAGCTACGGCGGCCCAGTCCACACGGATGTGGTGGTCGTCGTAGATGTCTAGGAACTTTTTTCCGGTGAACTGCGTGCCATTGTCGGTGATGATGGAGTTTGGGACCCCGAATCGATGGATGATGTTGGTGAAGAACGCCACCGCCTGCTCGGTCCTGTTGCTGGTTTAGGGCCGGACCTCGATCCACTTGGAGAATTTGTCGATGGCGACCAGCAGGTGCGAGAAGCCCCCGGGTGCCTTCTGTAAGGGACCAACGAGATCTAGACCCCACATAGCAAACGACCAGGTGATGGGTATCGTCTGTAGGGCCTGAGTGGGCAGGCGTGTCTGCTTTGCGTAGAATTGACACCCCCGGCAGGAGCGTACAATCCTAGTGGCGTCGGCCACCGCGGTTGGCCAGTAGAAACCTTGTCGGAAGGCATTTCCCATGAGGGCTCGAGGTGCTGCATGGTGGCCGCAAGCCCCCGAGTGTATTTCTTGCAACAGCTCTTGTCCTTGGGCGATGGATATGCATCGTTGGAGGATGCCCGAGGGGCTGCGGTGATAGAGTTCCTTTTCATCACCCAGCAAGATGAACGACTTGGCACGCCGAGCTTTGGCCTTGTCGAGGGGAAGCTCTCCTCGGAGGAGATATTCCAGGTACGGGGTCTACCAGTTCGGATCTGGTGTGACCCCATTCTGTTCCCCCTCGATGGGCAAGGCCTCCTCCTCGATGGCCGAGGGTACCTCGGGCTCGGACGTGTCGTCGATCTTGACGGATGGTTGATGTAGGTCTCTGGAGAAGACGTCCCGGGGGACCGTCATCCACCCTGAGGCTATCTTCGCCAGCTCATCCACAGTCTCGTTGTACCGTCGGGCGATGTGGTTGAGCTCCAGCCCGTAGAACTTGTCTTCCAGGCGCCGGACTTCGTCACAGTAGGCTTCCATCCTCCGGTCGCGGTAGTGGGAGTTCTTCATGACTTGGTCGATGACAAGCTGCAAGTCGCCACGAGCGTCGAGGCGCCAGACCCCTAGCTCGACGGCGATGCGCAGCCCGTTAACCAAAGCCTCGTACTCGGCCACGTTGTTTGATGCCGGAAAATGGAGGCGTATGACGTAGCGAAGATGCTTTCCAAGGGGTGAAACGAAGAGCAAGCCAGCGCCTGCTCCTGTTTTCATGAGTGACCCATCAAAGTACATGGTCCAAAGCTCGGGTTGGATTGGAGTTGTTGGTAACTAGGTGTCAGTCCACTCAGCCAGGAAGTCTGCCAAGACCTGGGATTTTATGGCCTTTCGAGGGGTGAATGATAGCGTTTCGCCCATGAGCTCCACTGCCCACTTTGCTATCCTACCCGAGGCCTCTCGGCACTGGATGATCTCCCCCAGGGAGAAGGATGACACCACAGTCGCCGGATGAGACTCGAAGTAGTGTCACAACTTTCACCGTGTCAGAATCACTGCATAGAGCAGCTTCTGGATCTTCGGGTAGCGGACTTTGGTCTCGGAAAGCACTTCGCTGATGAAGTAGACTGGCCTCTGGACGAGCAGTGCATGCCCTTCCTCCCGTTTCTCGACTACGATCGCGGCGCTGACCACCTGAGTGGTCGCGGCTACATAGATCAAGAGGGCTTCTCCTGCAGCGGGGGGCACCAGGATGGGTGCATTCGTAAGGAGCGCCTTAAGGTTTCTGAGGGCTTCCTTGGCCTCGAGGGTCCAAGTGAAGCGATCGGCCTTCCTTAAGAGGCTGTACAGAGGCAAGCCTTTCTCGCCCAGGCGTGAGATGAAGCGGCTCAGAGCCGCAAGGCATCCCATGACCCTCTGTACTCCTTTCAAATCTTTGATCGGTCCCATGTTGGTGATAGCCGCGATTTTCTCCGGATTGGCCTCTATGCCCCGCTCGGAGACGATGAACTCTAGGAGCATGCCTTGGGGGACTCCGAAGACACACTTCTCGAGGTTGAGTTTCACGCCTTTCGCTCTCAGACACTTGAATGTCGTTTCAAGGTCAGAGAGGAGGTCGGAGGCTTTCTTCATCTTGACAACGATGTCATCGACGTAAGCCTCGACCGTTCTGCCGATGTGTTCTCCGAACACGTGGTTCATGCACCTCTGGTAGGTGGCACCTGCATTCCTCAAACCAAATGGCATTGTAGTGTAGCAGTACATGCCAAAAGGTGTGATAAAAGAAGTCGCGAGCTGGTCGGACTCTTTCATCTTGATTTGGTGATAGCCTGAGTAGGCATCGAGGAATGACAGGGTTTCGCACCCAGCAGTGGAGTCCACAATTTGATCGATGCGAGGTAGAGGGTAGGGAACCTTCGGACATGCTTTGTTTAAACTGGTGTAGTCTACGCACATCCTCCATTTCCCATCCTTCTTCCTTACAAGAACAGGGTTGGCTAACCATTCGGGATGGAATACCTCTTTGATGAACCCTGCCGCGAGTAGCTTGTGGATCTCCTTGCCTATGGCCCTGCGCTTTTATTCGTCAAAATGGCGTGGGGTTTGCTTCACGGGTCGGGCTTCAGCTCTGATGTCCAGTGAGTGCTCGGCGACATCCCTAGGTATGCCTGGCATGTCCGAGGGACCCCACGCAAAAACTTCGGCGTTTGCGCGGAGAAAGTTGACGAGCACTGCTTCCTATTTGGGGTCGATCTCGGAGCCGATCCGGACTTTCTTGTTGGCGTCGTTGTTGGGGTTGAGAGAGACAGGACTTAACCGCCTCGGCTGGTTCGAAGTTGCCAGCGTACCGCTTCGCGTCGGGTGCCTCCTTGGAGAGGCGTTCCAGGTCGGCGATGAGGGCCTCGAACTCGGCGAGGGCCTCAGCGTACTCCACGCATTCCACGTCACATTCGTACGCGTGGCGGTACGTGGATCCGACGGTGATGATCCCGTTCGGGCCCAGCATCTTGAGCTTGAGGTAGGTGTAGTTGGGGACGACCATGAACTTGGCGTAGCACGGCCTTCCCAACACCGCGTGGTAGGTCCCTCGGAACCCGACGACCTCGAAGGTGAGAGTTTCCTTTCGGAAGTTGGAGGGAGTCCGAAAGCAGACGAGTAAGTTGATCCGTCCGAGGGGCAGGATTCGCTTTCCGGGCGCGATCCCGTGGAAGGATGTCGCACCGGCCCGGACCTTGGACCTATCAACCCCCAAGAGTTCCAGGGTCTCGGAGTAGATGATGTTAAGGCTGCTTCCTCCGTCCATGAGGACTTTAGAGAGCCTAACAGTTGTCGATGATTGGATCGACGATGAGCGGGTACCTCCCTGGGCTTGGCACGAAGTTGGGGTGGTCACCTCGGTCGAAGGTGATAGGCTTGTTGGACCAGTCTAGGTAGACTGGCACTGCCACCTTCACCAAGTAGACCTCCCGGCGCTCCTGCTTGCGGTGCCGAGCCGAGGCGTTCGCCGCCTGCCCGCCGTAGATCATGATGCAGTTGTGGACCTCCGGGAACTCCTCTTCCTTGTCGCCCTCCTTCTTGTTGTTGTCATGGCCTTTGCTATCTTCCGCCGGGGGTCCGGCCTTGTGGAAGTAGCGCTGAAGCATGACACATTCTTTGAGGGTGTGCTTGACGGGACCCTGGTGATAGGGGCATGGCTCTTTGAGCATCTTGTAGAACGCGCTGGCCCCTCCAGGAGGTTTCTGAGGGTTCCTGTGCTCGGCCACAGCGACGAGATTCGCGTCAGTGGCGTCGCACTTCGCTTGCGACTTGTTCTTGGCCTTCTTCTTCGTGCCCCGCTGGGCGAATGCCTCGGAGGCGTCTTTCTTCGGCTCTCCCTAAGGCTGCTTGTCCTTTCGGAAGATGGCTTCGACCACCTCTTGACCCGAGGCGAACTTGGTGGCGACGTCCATCAGTTCGCTCGCACTGGTGGGATTCTTGCGCCCTAGTTTGCTCACCAGGTCTCGGCAAGTGGTGCCGGCAAGTGGTGCCGGCAAGGAAAGCCCTGATGACATCTGAGTCGGTAACGTTGGGCAGCTCGGTCAGCTGCTTCGAAAACCAGTCGGATGTACTCTTAGAGGGACTGCCCTGGCTGCTGGCGGCAGCTTCGGAGATCCCACGAGTTCCTAGGACGCACGTACGTGCCTTGGAAGTTTCCCGCGAAAGCCCTGACCAGATCGTCCCAGTCGGAGATCTGCGCAGGAGGTAGATGCTCCAGCCAGGCTCGGGCAGCGTTAGAGAGGAAAAGGGGTAGATTACGGATGATGAGGTTGTTATCATCTGCCCCTCCCAACTGGCATGCCAGTCGGTATTCCGCGAGCCACAGCTCTGGCCTCATCTCCCCTGAGTACTTGGTGATGGTAGTCGGGGCTCGGAAACAGGCGGGGAACGGCGCTCGTCGTATGGCCCGGCTGAAGACTCGTGGGCCGGGTGGCTCGGGCGAATGGACTCCGATCCTCCTCGCTGTCGCAGCGTCCCCCGTGCCTAGGATGATAGCCTCGGCACACCTTCTCCTCGAGGCGGGCTCGACGGTCGAGATGGTTGTGCTCGTTGCCGAGGCGATCCCGGGCGGCAGGCTCCTCGTCCCGCGTGTGCTCGGGGCGGAGCGAGGCTTCCCGCATGCGTCGGGAGGACACCTGCGCGGTGCTCCAAGGGGTCGGCTCGCCTCCGGGAGGCAGATCTCTTGGCTCGTCGAACTACGGCGCCTTCCAGGAGATCCTTGAGTTCGCCCTAGATACGCCATCCCTCGGTGGTGGATGGCTCTGGCATGGCTCGAAGTAGCATAGCCGCTGCAGCTAGGTCCTGGCCGGACCCGCTGACGGCCGGGGGCAGCGCTGCCCTGGCATTGTCGATGATGCGGCAGCTGGACAGTCTTGGGCCCGATGACAGGCTCCTCCTGCGAGTGTCCGGCCTGCCCACTCCTGTTCGATGTTCTGTCAGGAGCTGCACAAGCCGGCCTGCTTCCCCGTCGACCCAGGGCCTGCATCTCACGGATTTGCTCGAGCTGTGTGTCCCGAACCCCTGCAGGGACTGGGACCACAACTAGCTCCCATGGGATGTCAATGCGAGATGCGGGCCTAGGGGGATCGTCAACCTCCAGCATACCGAGGTGGTTGCCTTTGTTGTGATCTCCCTGATCGATGTGGAAACATTCACGACTTGGGCCGTAACCCTCGTCGTCAAGGTCATGGCCATCGTCAGAACAACCAGAGAGACAGTGGTCACAATGCGAACATGAAGCCCCGCATGGCACCGGGGTCATTGAGGCCAGATAAATCCCAACCGGAGTCGGGGCCATCCTCTTCCTCGGAACCCGCTGGTCTGAAGGTTGAGATGGCTGTCAGTCGGTCCCAGGTCGACCACATATGGTACCCCAGAAGGTTTGGATACGCCTTTACGAAAGCGCTCACCATAGTGGGGTCGCTAGGTGGATCGAAGCTGAATCGAAGGGGTACGGGATGGAAAACGGACGATACCTCTTGGTCTATGGACGGTGGTGAAGTCGCATCGGGGGCGGAGCTCACCCGCATCTCAAGTACGAGGGTAACGCCCAGCAAATCCTTTGCAAGGGTGCTGGCAGTCATCAGTCCGCTTGGGGTTGACACGTTGCGGGGAAGTGACACCCGCCGTCGTCTCAGGTGCGAGGACATTGCCCGACATGTCCCCCGGGGGAGTGCCGGCGTCGTCAACTCGCTCTGGTGCGACAGCCGACAAGGTGCCGCCTCCTGTGTGGCCATGGTTGCCCCATCTCCGCCTCCTCCAGCGAGGAGGGTGGCGAGGACTGACCGGAGTGCTCCTCTTCTGTCGCGGGGAGATGCTATCGCCGAGCTCAGCCGCCGCCGGGCGAGTCGAAGTCCGTCGTTGTCGTCGCGCCACGAGGGGAAGGAGTACCATGTCGTAGCTGTCGTCGAGGGACATGAACTCGAGACTCCTGAAGCGGAGCACCGTCCCGGGCTGAAGAGGTTGCTAAAGACTCCCCATCTGGAACTCAACGGGAAGGCATTCGTTAACATGCTGTAGGACCCTACCTGGCGTGCCAACTATCGGCAGTTTCGGACCCGGGGGGTCCCTGGACCGACGAGTGAAATTGTCGCTGCGTGCCCCTGCCCAGATGGGTTGGCGCGGGATGGAACACAAGAGGTGGGGCAAGCCTTGTATTATCCTGCACCAGGGGTGCCGCTCGTAGTAGGGGTTACAAGCACGTCGTGAGAGGGAGATAGAGAGAGAGAGAGGGAGCCTGTTCGTTCGCTCCTTCCCCGCGCGAACCCCCCCCCCCTCCAGGATGGCCCTGAACCTCCATTTATAGACGCAAGGAGAGGGTCCAGACGTACATTGGGGGGTGTAGCTATGCGCTAACGTGTCCGGCAGAGAAATGCCTAAGCCCTGTGTACATGCCAACGTGGCTGTCGGGGGAGAGGTTGAGCCTTGTATACGTGATAGCGTGGCCATCGGAGAAGCGCCTGAGCCCTGTAGGAGCACAGCTGGCAGTGCGACAAGGATCCTGCTGACGTCTCCTTGCTGCCGTAAGGGGCTGAGAGCCACCGGCGTCATGGTTGCACGTGGGGCACCATCATTACCCGTCGCCGGGGTAAGCCAGATGGGACGCCGGTCTTGTTCCTTGTAGCCTGAGCTGGCTAGGGATAGGGTAATGATGTATCCCCTGTTGGCGCGGTCGGCCCGAGCCCAAGGTCGAGCGAGGCGGAGACTTCTCTTAAGGCCGAGGCCGGGGTCAGGGCGAGGACAGCGATTCCTCCTGAGACCGAGGTCGAGGCCGAGTCCGGGGGTCGGGCGAGGCAGAGACTTCCTTCCGAGGCTGGAGCCTGAGGTCAGGCGAGGCGGAGACCTCCTCTCGAGGCCAGAGCCTGAGGTCGAGCTAGGCGGAGCTTCCTGTTGCGCCCGAGACCGAACCTGGTGGTTGATCGTGACTTGTTGTCAGCTTCGCCTGGGTGGTTGGCACGACAGTCGGAGCGGGGCGAGCGGACGCTGTTTTCCCGTCAGATCGGACAGTAAAAGGGGGCGAAGTGACTGCGGTCACTTCAGCCCTGCTAACTGAGGCACGTGTGTCAGGATACAGGTGTCAGATGATCCTTGCATTGAATGCGCCTGCGATGTGGTCGGTTGGTGAGGTGGTTTGGCCAAGGCTGCTTTCACAACGAAGCCTGCCTGAGCCAGGCTTCGAGAGAGCCGAGGGGGTGCCTGCTGCCTGAGGAGGCCCTCGGGCGAGGCGTGAACTCGTCTGGGACTACTGCTCCAGCCCGAGGCTGGGCTCGGGCGAGGTCGCGTCCCTTGGGTAGACGAAGCCTTGACTTCAACCACGCCCGTCAGTTGGTCTGAGGGTGTTTACCAGCCGTGATTAGGAGTGTTGGGAGTACCCCTAATTATGGTACCCGACACGTGTGTATATTTTATTGTATTGCGATGTATGCGTTACCTCCGAATAAGCTAAAAAGGAGTAATTATTATGTGTAGTCGTATATCGACAACTAGTATTTCCGTATGAACTTGTACAACACCTCGCCGCTAGGTGTTTAATTCGCTATCAGCGTAGCACTATTTAGGTTTGTGATATTCTTATCTATATGCATTCATGTGCGTAATGCATTCCATTTAGGTATGTTAATTAATCGTGTGATGCGGAAGACAAGCCAAGTCGACCCCAAGCACGGCTACTCCGCATGGTGATGCTGATGGACGAACCTGCCTGAACAAATGCCAAGACAAAAGGATGGTCGTCAAGTGGTCGCCATCTAACAAACACTAACCTAGTGTTTATTCCAGGCAAGCCCCAGTGCATGCAACCCCTTCCTTGTGTTTTTAAATAATTTTTACACACTTTAAGTCTAGCGAAATGTGCATTAGGTTTATAGGAGTTGCTTGGAAACCCTTTGATGCATTGGGCATTGCCTACCTTGATATCCATAACCGTATAGATACTTCTGATGAAGTATCAAAATATGGTTTACAAAAATGCTTATCCCTGCTTAGATCTTGTGGATAGAGGTTGTTTTTTGCATTTAGGCCTAGCTCAGGGGTTATCCTGAGGAAGGATGACTTCTACCTGCAAGAATATTTTCATTGGGAGCGTGGTGGGATCTTACTACAAAGTTCCCTATAATGCTCTTTTCATCCTAAGGAACACAAACAATCCTAAGGATGGAAGTACTTAAATCGGGACATGGGCTAGGAACAGGTGATGTTCTACCTAGGTTGATTAAGGATTGGATGCGTATGTAGGCTTGATGGTCGAGAACCTTTTAACTGGTCACATAACTCATCATGGGTAAGCTTTGCCTCGGGTAGACTAATACCAGAATAAGATAACACGCAATGGGAGTGGAGAGATGGCGAGAGTAGCATGTACCCTCCGTGGCAAGAGGCTGGATGGTGGTGTATCTATGCTCTCGGTTGGCGTGAACCTGATCTGGTCTTAAGAACTCCGATGGCGAGTTGACATATGCATTGGTTAAGTGCTACATATGTCGTGTGATTGGAGATCCTAAGCTAGGTATTAATCGATTCAGATCGTCGTTACTTCTCGGATATGAAGACTTGGTGACTGACCTAGCAACCTAAGTCAGGAATGTGAACATTAAGAATAAAAATGATGTTGTATTGATGAGATGGTGAAATTAGACTAGATGCAATCAGAGTCTATTAATATTTAATCTGGCGTTAAAACATTGAAAGTAAGGATTCACTTTAGTAAGCTATTTTTGCAAAAATATCTAAGTTGATTCTTGCTAAAGCCTTTTCCTTGATTCCTATTTAACCAGCATACCCTTGAGAGTCTTTTCTTTAGTCAGGTAAGTCTTACTGAGTACTTGCGTACTTAGGGTTTTATTCCCTGTTATTTTTCAGGTTATAGTTTTGTGCTACTGTTGATGGTGTTAAGTGCTAGTGGGCTCAGCCTTCTTATATTAGTATACCCTTGTCTTTATCTTCTTATTGAGGATGGGCACTTGAGCTAGCATATATTTCAAACTATAAATAATTTATAACTGTTCAAAGTTATTCCTTTGAATCACTTTTTGTAATCACTCCGGTCATGTACATTATAAAACTTGATGTAACTTGTAAAATTTGGTAATAAGATTTCCGCTGCAAAATGTTGGTGTTTGATTTGTGTTTACTTTATCCTGCGGTCCTGGTTGTAAGTGGTTTATCCGATGTCCTCGGGGCAATCGGACGGATCCTGTTATGTTCTCTGGTGCACCTGCATAGCAGTCTGAAGTCTTTGAGATAAGAAAGGTGCATGTGGGCCTGATAACTTGGGAGGTTCTGCCACAATCTGTTCCACAAATATCAAATAAAAACAGTTCCCGGTAGGTGGGGTTTCAGTTGGTGGTGCAGTCTCTTCTTCTTCAACACTTACTTCTTCTTCGTTTTCTATACATTACCATACATATACATGAATGCTCATGTGATGCTAGGAATATGCAATTAAAATAGAGATACATCAAGTTGTATCTTGAATAGAACTTTCATTCACGGTACACCTGGGTAACTAGGGTTTTTTGGGCTAATACCCTAGTAGGGTTAAGCTATCCTATTCTAAAAAACTAGGGTTTTGGGGTTTTGGGATCAAACAATGTCCAAAACATGTCAAACTTCACCCATGGACTCTAATTATCACATTAAGCTTACCTAAAAAATTTAATGATTTTTGGAGTTACCAAATTATTTCTAAAATTCCAAAACTCTAAGTTTAGGCCTTCTTAAATACTACATAATTCCTGGTTTGGACTAAAAATCTTGGAACTATTTTTATTAAATACTAGAGGAATTTAGGAGTATAGTAAAATTGGTCTTATATTTTTATTGTTTTTCTATAATTATAAATTCCCTAAGCCTAGCAGAAAAAGAAAAGGAAAAAGAATGAATAGTAACGGGCCCTATCTAGCCTGACTCGGCCCATGTCCAGGTGAAACGCGCTGGCGCGCGCCCGCGGTGCCAGCTTTGCACAGAGGACCCTGACTATTTGAATAACTAATTAAGAATCCTGCGCACTATTCACATGTGTCTCTGACATTCGCACCAAGGCCCCTCCCCTTTTGTTTCTTCGCAAGGTCAGGTCCCCGACCATGGACGGTGGAGCAGTGGCTCCGGCGAGCTTGTACCGACCACAATACCCAATGATTCGCGCTCTACTTCAGCTTGCGCCTAATTCTACCCATGGCGCTCCATTGGGAATCACTAATTTGATCGGAACACCATCCAAGGGCTCGGTTCACACACACCACGGAACTAGAGTCTTTCCCATCGTGTTCCCGATGACATAGCACGTCAACATACAAATTGGGGGCACGGTGAGCTTTAGCAACGTACCAGAGCTCAAGAATGGCAACTAGGTAGGCGGGTGGAGGGACAGGATGGAGGGTCGACGGAAGGGGTGCTCACGGCGGGGCGGGAAACGGATTTGGGGGAAAACTCGAATTAAGGCGCTATGGTGGACAATCTGGCGCGAGAGTGGGTGCTCTGGGTTCGTGATGAGAAGATGAAGCAAGGGAAGGTGCTCAATTTATAGAGGTCGACCACGGTTATTCCGAATTTGGGAAGAGAGTGGAGCACGACGGTGATAAGATAATGCACTAGCGGCCCCATCGTGGCGCTAGCCTGTGCAACGGCTTCGACATGGCAAGTCCGAGCATGCCACTGGTTACTACTACGTGGTAAAGGGCTACGACATGGCGTAATTGAGGTCGCTGGAGTACCACGACGACCCCGGCGATCCGGCCACGTCGCACGGCTACAAGAGCAGTTGACAAACTTCACCCCGCGACCAAATCCACTTCACCGCGAGACCTTTTACTCCCCCTACCATTATCCGCTGCGCGGTAAGCACGAATCACGGTGATTGGCGCGAATCCGGGCACGGGATTGCCAGCAGCGAGGGGCAATGAATCTGAAGATCTTTTTCAGTTACTGTACAATGGGAACTTCATTTAGAGTGCCTGACCGAGCTAATTGAAGCACTTGATTCTTCAATTCTTGCGTGATAACATGGTCATCTATCTGTAGAGAATTTATTGTCCTACAATCCATCTTTGATTTTGCTATAGCATCCACAATCAAATAATTACTGGATCATATTCAAATCTGATCCCAAAGTTCATATGTCTTCACTATCAGCCAGAATTTAGTTTCTGGATTGTCTGACAGCCAAATTTCAAATCCATTTCTCTCCAAATTTTGTATGACACCAAGGCTTAATCACTTAAGCAAAGTTATACTCCTATCATAGCTCTACAAATTCGATGTGTTGACCTAGGGCAAAACCTTTAAGAATTTAGAGATATAGAGCTCCAAAGTTGACCCCATTATACTGAAATTCAGACTTAACCTTATAAAGCTCATGGGGTACTTTTGCAAAGAAGTCCAAATTCCTCCACATTACTTGAAAATTCTCCAATGTGAAAGTTATTTGGTTTGTCATGTTTTATCACTTTGCTATTTGCACTTTGGTCCAAAAGTGCCTAGAATTTACATTTAACCCCCCTAGGGTTCCTAATTAGGGTTTTCCAGGGTTTGTCTTTAGGGTTTGGGCACATTAGGGTTTTTGTGCCACTAAAGTCCATCAACATTGATATCTTGTGAACATTTATAATGTCTTTTGAGATTTTTTCTCATTTTGGCTCCACTTTCATCAATTAGCCCTAATTTCAGGGTTAGGTACCCTACCCTAGGGTTAATCACACATCAAGTCACCTCATCACAACTTGTTTGAAAATTTTACCTAGTGAATGCACTCTAGGTGTAACAAACATATGAAATGTCAATGCACATGATGTTATGCTCAAGTTTTAGTGCCAGTAACACCAGGGGTGTTACATTGGTCTTCCCCATCCGTGCCCCGACGCGGCAGCGCTGCCAGGAAACACGACCGCGCCATGGCCGAATACGGCAATCTCGCACCCTAACGGTCCAAACCGAATGAGCCTAGCCCTAAGCGATGTCCAGCAAAGAGTGAAATTAATCGTGGGTCGCTTTCCAGAGATGGAGGGGTCAGTTGAGGCTGTCGACGGCACGACGCGGTTGACGTTGGTGCGCCCACACTAGCGTGATATCGGCGCCGATGCAGTGGAGTTCTCTCTCGTCCGAGCGCAGCACCACACTCCCCACCCCCAGACGATGCTCCGATATGCACTCCAGAACGAAACACCGGCGAGGGTGTGGATTTGCGGTGTTCCCCGTTCTGCCCTTGGTTCCAGTTCACCACATGCTGCGCTCCCTCACGAATTCGGGTGTAACCGATGGATGCAGCTGGGAAAATGGGATGTAGGTGGCCCGCACACGAGCTTATTAATCGGCAAGGCGGTGATGGAGGTCGTAGCTGGATATGCGTGAACGGCACCGCGGTCTTTGGCTTGCCCCCACCATGCGTGGAGCTCCGTTGCAAGGGGGCATCTGATCGCACGGGCCCATCGGACAGAGGAAGTGAGAACATGGTGGAGGATTAGGCTTACTTGTTGGGTTGCGTCGTCGACGCCGCGATCACACCCATCAGATGCACGCGGGAGGCTGAGCGGAGGACCCCACATGTCAGCTAACTTTGTGACCCACGCCCGCACGATGTATGACTGGTGGGGCCCAGCGTCAGCGCCATCGCGCGGAGACGAGTCAGTGACGCGCGTGCGGGTAAAGTGGGCTACCTAGGTCGATTTCGGCCCAGTTGCAGAATTCTCATCCCTTTTTCTTTTATATTTTCCTTTTCTTTTCCCTTTAATTTCTAGAATTCAAATTTGAATTCAATTTTAACTGTGAACTTATACTCATTTTAAATGTATAGATTGAATATACTAGTATGGGAAGGACTTCATGTGTTTATAAATTTATTTCTCTATTTTGTGTAGTAGTTTTCTTCTCTTCCTCTAAACTCTAGAATTTCTAAATTTAGGTCTAAATTTCCTCAATTTGCACATTGATGTTTTTCTAAAGATTTTTATTATTATATGCACACACAAATAAACTCCAGCATGATGCACCAATTACTTTATGTGTCATTAGTTAATTAATGACTTTTGAAGTGTTGGTTCATAGGTTATAATAAACAGAGGCAAAAACATGTATGTAAATCAACCATGTTTTCATTTTACATGTTTGGGTATTACAAACATGATGGAGACGAGGGACCGGATGTTGTGGAGGCTGGTAGCCTAGGCGTCTAGAGTGGCGATGTTGTCGGCGTTGAGTCTAGAGGCATGGGGGGCCTCTGGGGTGGGAGGTGGAGCATCAAGACTCGCTAGGGAATGACCAGTGGATGAGGCGCTATGCTTTTGCCATCTGGGCGGTCAGGGCGGCACCCGTGGCCCGCTCATGCTCTAGGGCCAGGGACGTAGCACGCAGGCACTCCTGGGAGGCGGCAACAGTAGCCTGGATGCTGGTGATTGGCGGCAAAAAGCGTGGCAGCCATGGGCACACTGGCCGGCGAGGGTGGGACAACCTCCGTCCACATGGGGTTGTGGGTGGAAAAACCCAATGGGGAGCGAGAGGAGCGTTGGTCAGTGGCCAGGAGGATGGTGTGTAGGGGTCTGAGGCCGGAGATGAACAAAGCCTCGTCAATGGGCGGTATGAAGCCCTCAGTGCTCTAAGAGGACGACGCGGTGGAGAACAGCCCTGCGCGCACGGCAGCTGCGTCGGTTGGGCCGGCCAGGGTGGCGAGGCTCGCAGCAATGGCTGCTACAGTCGTGTGGGGGTGGGCAGTGCCAGCCGTCGTGGGATGGGGGCAGAGTCGGCGAGATCGGCCATCCGGCCACGGGATGACAGCGACAGGGCACTAGACGGTGGCGACCGATGGCGGCCGGGCGCTAGTGCGGCGCTGGACATCGGGACGACGGTGGCCGAGCATTGGAAGGTGCTGGATGGCAGCGGCCGGGCATTGTTGGAGGAGCCGGTGGCTTGAGGGAGGGAAGGGGAGGAGGGGGTAGCGGCAGCCGAGCCTAGGGGTTGGGGGCCAGTGGTGGCTGGAGGTGAGGAGAGAGGGGAGGAGGTGGCAGCTAGGAGGGAAGGAAAGATTAACTTGGCTCTGGTACCAAATTGAATGTTTGATAACCCTAGCCCTAGAATAGGGTGGGGCTGTATATTAATAGCCTTGGAGTTGGGCCTGGCCCATTACAGAGGGACGAGAGTGTAAATGTATAGGGAGGACCCCCAAACCCTAATATAGTTCTTACACTGATGAGTCTTAGTTTCAAGTTTGGTGGTGTAATTCAAAAATGCCTGGAAGATTATTTTCCTGATTGTTCTCTTCACAGTAACGCTACCTCAGTTTCTGATCACTGTCCCCTACTCTTAAAGTCAGAGAGGTGTGCTTGGGTACGAGATGATTTCATTTCGAGATTTTTTTGGCCTAAGATCCCTGGGTTTTTGGATGTGGTGGCTACATTGTGGCATCATCCATTAAAGGATTCTTGCCCTATGGAGAAGATATCATTGAAGTTAAAAAGATTAGCTAAGTGTTTGCAATCTTGGGGGCATAAAGAAGTCGGCAATGTGAATGTCCAGTTGGGTCTTGCTCGTGAGGTACTGCATAGATTGGAGATGGCACAAGATAGCAGATTTTTGTCTAGGGAGGAAATTTGGTTATTGATACAACTAAAAAAACATTGCCTGGTCTTGGCTTCTTTGTAAAGGACAGTTGCACGTTTGAGGTCACGTATTCAATTTTTAAAAGAAGGTGATGCCAATACTCAATTCTTCCACCAACAGGCTTGTTACCGTAGGAAGCATAATTTTATTTCAAAGCTAGAGGAAGATGGAAGGGTGATTACAAATCATGATGACATACAGGAAGTCCTGGATGGTTTCTTTTCCAACCTTTTTGGTGCTGATTTTTAGAGGCGTTTTACTATTGAACTATCAAGCTGTCATAGGGATGAAGTGGATCTTAGTGCACTAGATAGTCCTTTCTTGGAAAAGGAGGTAAGGGATACTATTGGAAGCCTCCCTTCTAATATAGCTTCTGGGCCTGATGGGTTTACGGAAGGGTTTTACAAGACATGTTTGAACATTATTAAGGAGGATCTGCTGGCTGCCCTGAGTTCTTTGCATCAAGGAAATGCTCAAAAACTTGGGTTGCTGAATTTGACCTATCTTATCCTTCTCCCAAAGAGGTTGGATGTTATGTCGGCGAGTGATTATAGGCCTATCAGCCTAAATTAGTTTTGCTAAGTTGGTCACAAAGCTTCTTGCCAACAGGTTGGGTCCTTGTCTTCATGAGCTGCTTGCAGCCAATCAGAGTGCTTTTGTGATAGGGAGATCAATTCATGACAACTTTATGCTAGTCCAACAATCAGCTAAGTCTCTTCACAAGAGAAAGGTCGCTAGTTTCTTCTTAAAATTGGATATCTCCAAGGCTTCCGATTCAGTGTCTTGGGCTTTTATTATTGAAATTCTTTCTCATCTTGGTTTTGGACCTATTTGGCATAATTTGATTTCCTCTCTGTTGTTCATGTCTTCTACGCAAGTGCTTCTAAATGGTTGTCCTAGTAATCGTATTGCACATCGGAGAGGTCTTCATCAGGGAGACCCTCTATCTCCTATGTTGTTTGTGCTAGTCATGTATGTTCTTAATAGCCTATTTAGAGCAGCTGAAAGCAGAGGACTATTACAAGGTTTGGAGGAAGCTGGGGGTCTGGAATAGACTGTCGATTTACATTGATGACGTGGTCCTTTTTGTTAAGCCCATGGTCGAGGATCTGAATTGTGTTAGATTGATCTTGGATTGCTTTGGTGAAGCAACTAGGTTGATAAAAATTTGCACAAAAAATTTTCCATACCAATAAGGTGTACCGGGCAAGTGGTTCAAGCTGGCTGCAATATCCTGCAATGCGGCTCGGGGTCTTTTCCTTGCAGCTATTTGGGACTGTCGATCTTGGATAAGAATCTAAGAAGGAGTGATCTTATGGTGTGGGTTGAAAGGATTGCTGACCGGCTTCCCAACTAGAAAGCTCGATTGCTCAGTCTGGCTGGTAGGATAGCATTGTGAGGCATGTGCTTTTGGCCATTCCTGTATATATCCTCGTGGCTATAAATGTTCCCAAATGGGTAATCAAATCGATAGATAAAATCCAAAGGGGGTTTCTATGGAAAGGAAGGAAGAATGTAAACGGTGGAAGTTGTCTTGTTCCATGGGAGATAATTATAAGGCCTCTAAATTTTCACGGGCTTGGAGTTTCTAATTTACAATTCAAAAGTTGGGCTTTATAGGCTAAATGGTTATGGCTGCAAAAAACTAATCCGTCCAGACCTTGGCATGGGATGAGTCTTCCTATAGAGCAGCAGGTCAAACAGTTCTTTGCTTTGTCAGTATTATCTATGGTAGGAAATGGGACCAATACTCTCTTTTGGTCAGATAAATGGTTGAATGGGAATGCTATCCATGGTATTGCACCAGCCATTGTCTATATGGTTGGCCATAGAGCCATCTCTACCAGAACTGTAGCTCAGGCGCTTGATAACTAGCAATGGGTTAGTGATATTGAGAGTCATCTTTCGTTGATCGGTATGCAACAATATTTGAAGTTATGGGATGCTCTAAGGGGGTAACACTATCACAGGAGGCAGACGAACATGTATGGATGCACACTGCTTCTAGGCAATTCTCATCCAAGTCGTGTTACAGAGCCTTCTTCATGGGTTCCATCTCCTTTGAGCCATGGAAAAGATTGTGGAAGACTTGGGCTCCCCCAAAATGTAAGTTTTTCCTTTGGTTAGCAATAAGGAATAAGTGTTGGACTGCTGATAGGATCCAAAGGACAGGAATGTAGTACTCGGTGTGTTGTCCCTTATGTGATCAGGAGCAAGAAACAGCGCAACATCTCCTCTACACCTGCAGTTTTGCCAGATAATTTTGGCATCATATTTTGTCGCTCATAGGACTAGGTGATCTCACTCTTGAGAATGATGAAAACTCCTTTGCTATGTGGTTGGGAAAGGTTCTTAAAAAGTGCACAGGAACAGGAGGAAAGGCTTCAATAGCGTCATAATTCTTGGGGCTTGGTGCATATGGCTTATTCGTAACAAGACTGTTTTCGATGGAGTGAACCCTTCCATTAGCTCGGTTAAATGGTTGTTTTTAGATGGGTTGATCCATTGGGATAAGGTGGGAAATAAGCATATTGACAGTCTGAGGCTTATTGTGCCTTAAATAGGGTATAGTTGGGCCTACCAGCCCTCTCCTTTGCTTTGTTTCGCCTTATTGGTTGTTGGAGAGGAGGCTTGGGAGTTAGGATCTTGGTGATCAGGTCCAATGTCTGTTTTTCTGCCCTCCAGGGCTTTGTATTTCGGTCCATATTTGACCTTCCCTTTCTTAATATAATGATGTGCAACTCTTCTGCTCGTCCGAGAAGAAAAAACCATCAAAGAAAAGGTTTCAATTCAGTGGTGATTCTTGTGGCATGGTGGTTGTGGAAGCATAAGGACACTTTGTGTTTTAGATGGGGCTACACCGGACATCGCTAAGATCACTCAAAACATCCAGGCAGGTCTCAAAAGGTTATGGCCTTAGAGCACGAGTACAGAAAAGAGGGGTACTGGATGTCTTTAATTTATCTTTCATGTATTTTTTCCTTGTCAAACTACCTAACTGCTTGTTTGGTGAATGTACATGTCAAGGGCGTTAAACCCTTGGGTAGCAGGACCTCAGCTATGTAGTTCGTAGCCTTGATCCGCCTTCTCTGATGGGGTTAGACCCTAGGTCGAAGGCTTGGTTGAAGACAGAGAGAGATAGGAGAATAGCTCAGTAATATCTTTTTGCCTCTTTTGATTGTTGTCTTACAATATATATATATATATATATAGTGTGTGTGTGTGTGTGTGTGTGTGTGTGGCCGACCGACCCAAAATAACTAGAGCGATAGGCTCCTTTAATCTAGGAACTAGTAGATCTTCTCCTTGCACGCCTAGCGTGCATTTTGAGCGCTCTGCGTCTCGGCACTCGTCATGGGTCTGGCACCTGGAATACGTGCACCCGACCATGATATCTCCCCCCTCGTCGAGGAGCAACTCGTCCTCGAGCTGGAATTCTAGATACTTGATGTGGAACGGCTCAATGTCTTCCCAAGTTGCAGATGCTACCGACTCGCCCTTCCACTGGACAAGAATCTGGAGCACCCCACGAGCCAGACGAGAACATATGGCGTGTTCTAGCTTAGGGGAAATGACACCATGGTGCATAGGCAGCAGGGGGTGGACGGAGTTGGCCCCTGGAACTTCTTGAGCAACCCCACGTGGAACATGTCGTGAATGCGGGCTCGAGGCGGATGACGACGTCGTTGATCAGCTCGGTGACCGGTACGGCCTGAAGAAGCATGGCTTGAACTTGGCAGCGATAGTTTGGGGAAGCGAAGACGCCGCGTGTTGTCGTAGGCAAAGGAGCACCCAGTCGCCCACCTGGTATGCAACGTGGCGGTGTACCTTGTCATTGTGCAGCTTTTGCGTCGCTTGAGCTTGTTCCAACCAGTATTGGACGTCGGCTAGGAACACTTCTCGTTCATCCATGCTTTTGGCAATGGCAGCCACCCTCGTGTCCCCTAGTTCATATGACTGGATAGATGGCGGATCACGCCTATAGACGACGTGGAAGGGTGTGTCCTGCAGTGAAGTCTGGTAGGCGGTGTTGAAGACGAACTCCACCCAGGGCAGCCAACGTAGCCACTGGCGAGGCCTATCCCCCGTGAGGCACCACAAGTACAAGATGATGACGTGGTTGACCACCTCCGATCGCCCATCCGACTTGGGATGGAACGTCGTGTAGTCGAACAATGTTGGTGAAGAACGCCTGGGCGACCGACTCGGCTGAGTACGGGTGCGGTAGTGGGATGAAATGGTAGTACTTGCTAAACATGTCCATCATGGTTAGCATTACTGAAAGTCGCCTAGAGGGGCGGTGAATAGGCGTAATCTGAAAATTATAAACTTAAGCACACACTACAAGCCGGAGTTAGCGTTAGAAATGAAACCGAGTCCGAAAGAGAGGGCAAATGTAACACCCCAGGTGTTACTTAGGGTTTTCACTTAAGACTACACAAGTAAAGCCCATCATCACATGTGACTTAAATTGAGTAAAGGTCACCAAACATGGAAATCAAGATTCTAAATAAGTGTGTTCCATCTTAGAAATCATGCCTTGGCCTTATTATGCACTAAAGAGAAGGGAATAACTCAAACCCTAGTTCAACATCCATTGTTGGTAATTGGAGCCCTAGAGGGGATTATGGCAAAAAGTCCATGTAAATCACATTGTCATGACTTGGGCTAATTATAAAAGTTGTAGTACACTTAATACCCTACAAAAAATAGTAAGAAAGTGACCCCAAAAAGGTTTTAGAAAAACCCCAAAAGAGTCACCAAAGAGAAAGACCAAAACGGAAAATCAGAATTTCTCTAAGTTCAAAACCAACCCTCTTCCAAAGATCAAACATGTTCACCCTTCTCCAAACTTCAAACCCACTTGGCCCAATTGACAAAATGGCGCCTAAAGACCTCTAGAACACCCTGGAAAAGTTTGAACCCAACCCTAAGTCATTTGACATGACTTGGCACGAGTTTTGTCTCGGTGTGGACAGCTAGGACAGAGCCAACTTCCCACCCCCATATCTCTCAAACCAGACCACATCTCCCCTTGGAACTCACATGAACTAGGTAGCCCTAGGTGCAGGGGAGAGATCTCTCAAAGGTCTTAGGGCAAGATTCGCACGTTTGGCTGCTTAGCAGGGGATAGAACAAGAGCAGAAACAAACCTCCACGTGTTCGACGTGCACTGAGCTCGCCAAAGCACGCCCGACGCCCGCCCCCGCGTGCCCCACATCGCGCCAAGCCGAGCCAGCACCGTTGCCCGTGCCCGCACCTATAAAGCCACCAGAGACTTCAACCGTACTCCCCCGCACGCTCTCGACCTCACCGGAGCACTAGATCACCGGCGTTGCCCCACGCACGGCGTGCCCGCGTCCACCCGAATACCCACCACCGTAGACCGGCCAGCAGATCCTCTCCCAACCGCGTCCGACCCTCGGAGTAGACCTTGCGTGCCTCGGTGAAGCTCCCCGAGCGAGGAATCGAACTTTGCCTCACCGGAGAAGCCAGTTCACGGTCGCCGGACTTCACCCGACCACCAGCAAGCGTAGACCGAGCTCCACGGTGAGTCATTCTCCGATTCCTTGCACGAGTCGATTACTTGACATCCCGTGAAGCTCCCCATGCCCTTGGATTGACCTGTATCACCGTGGTTAGGCCGGAGCACTCACCGCCGACGAGTTCCCCCGCCTGCGCACGTGGACCGGCCGATTCCGGCCACCACCGCCGTCGAGCCGTACCTCGTTGTGACCGCAAGAACCTCCCGGAGCCAACCCCACCCTTCGCCGGACCTCCCTCGCCGTCGGTAAGCCATGCCGCCCTATTTACTCCCATGGGTACTATTTAAATAAGGGGAGGGACCTCGGAAAAGAAGAGATAAAGGCCAGGGGGATTTTTGAAGTGTCAGCAACTCAAAGGAATAGTGGCGCAGGGGTATAAATGAAGGGATTGTTTTAGAAAGAAACCAGGGTCCTCGATGAAAAGTGGTTTTCCAGAAAACCTTTTTAATATTTCTGATTTAAATACAAACAGAACTTGAAAAATTCATAACTTCAGTTTTGTTCACCTAAATCGAGTCAAACTAATTTTGCCCGATTCTAAATAATATAAACTACTTAGGAAAAATATAAAACCCCTAAGTGTTGCAGAAGACTTCAAAGTTTTGATTTAAATGATTATCTGGTCAAAAGCTAAATGAAATAGGGAAAAATAGCTACACTATTAGACTGGGGTTAGGAAAATTCAGAGAAGTACTTAATCACTTCCTAACCTGTTTAAAAATAATAAACCCCTCAGTACACCAAATTAAGGTAGAGTTTGCCATTTAAATCATTTTCAGCTTAAAGTTAAAGAAAATATAATAAGTAGTTTAAAATAAGAACCAGGGAGCACCCGCATTTTTGTTAGCTCCCTTATTCAGTATAGTTCACTAGAAAATTTTGTTAGACCTTTGTTTAGTACAAAAAAATGAGATACCTTTTATTTTAGGAAAACAAGGAAAACTTAGAAAAAACCCTAGAAAAATACTCCTGAGGAGAAAACACCCCAAACCTTGGGATAACAAATGTTTTGTTATTATAAACATAGAAAAATTATGAGTTCTATTGTTTAACATTTTTTAAATAACAAGTTAGTTGTAAGTGTCCTTTTAGCATTAAACTTTAGAAAATCCTAACTAAATAACCACTAAGTAGCCCGCTGTGATTTTTGGCACAGAAGCATCTTATTACCTATAGATACCAGCAACAATAACTCTTAGTGCAGAACCCACCCCTAGATAGGAGTTGTAGTGCAAAGTGACCCCTTTGCCCCAACTTTTGTAATTTTTGTCCAGGGCATATTCTAATTATTCTGGACCTCAAATTTATAGAACATACTACAGTGACCAATAGTAAACCAATGTAATGTTTACAGAATTTTTGGAAAAATTTAAATAACTGTTGTAGTTCAAACCCACCCTGAAATCATAAATAGAAAATGAAAAGGGGAATTAATAGTAGAGACTAATGTTACCCTAACCAAACCAGCAAAACCCCTTGAGTGCCTACTAAAACATTTAAGGGGCAATCCAAGTCTTAATCCATTATGCTTATCTCTAGGCTAAACCTCAAACCTAAATTGATAAGCATAAGCCACTAAGAGCCTCTTATAACAAGGAAACCCTAAGTTATTAACTAACTTAGTTTTTCTTCACTAGGCATAATTGTTACTAAATTCTACATATCATAGCATACATATATATTATTCATTGCATTCGATAGATTGTAACCTCGTGGACGGAGAATACATCTTCGTGCCGGAACAAGGAGTTGCTCAGGAGGTAGCCCCGGATCCAGCACAAGAGCCTACCCCAGAGGATCAGCCTGCCCCAGCTTTGGAAGGAAAGCCCTGGTTTTATGCATAACCGTTTATATATGCTATTTTACTGCACTTAATGTTTGTAGGCTTGTACTGTGCACTTAAGTGTAGGAGTTGCCTGAAATCCTAGTTGCATGAACTCAGGATTCCTTTTGAGATGGATACTATTATGCTAGGTCGAGTAGCTGCTTTGCTAATTAGGGATCTCGGTAGAAGTCGAGTGATTTTCCTAGCACTCGCGCGAGGCCAGGAATTGAATGTATCCATTTTTATATCAAGAATGATGATAGTTTGTGGACACGGATCCATGGGGACGCGTGGTCTACGAGGTGAAATTGGAATAAGGATTAACGTGTGGATACCTGTGTCAAGCGTTTGAACGTACTAAGCACATGCCGAGAAATATGGTAAATCGTTAAGCCTAGTACCTGATTGAACCTGGCAGTAGACTTTGCCCCTCACGCGACCTGAGATGTGGTCTCCCATTCCGGTTATGGTGGGTACAAGTGCGGTCACTGCACGACGGCAGTCGGGGTCAATGAGGCATTGTACGCCAAGGCGGTGAGCCCTGATCTGCTAACGGGGAATCGATGGGGACGGCTGATGTGTGTGGGGACGGAGTGCCTCGCCATGTCATGTGTTTAGGTTTACCTTGCAAGGATAAAAACTTGATTCGAATCGTCTGCTTCTCGCAGCTAATGAGACTGCTTGATCCATTGTACTACATTGAGTAACAAGTGGAAATGTGATGATCTTGCAAAAGATGTTGATTGCTAAATGTTTGATACCATGAATGATTAGATAGTACACATTTAGTCTTAAGAGAGTCACACTAAAACTTAAAAAAGCTAAAACTTGATTTTTAGACTCAGCTAGTGCTTTTGGCAACCAAACCCCTCAGCCAAACAGCTGCATGTCTAGAGGTAGAGGAGTAGACTCCTCACACCGGGTAAGTCTAGCTGAGTATTATTATACTCAGCCTTGCTTGTGGCATAATTTTATAGGTTCTCTGGAGGACATGGTTGCTGGAGTGACTTGGCCGTCCATCTTGCCACCAGGTTAGACAGTCGAGTGGGACCCTACCTCGCCCGAGGAGGAGCATGAGGAGTGATGGGATAGGCTTCCCCATCTCTCTGTTTATTTATCGTTAGTTTTACTCCGCTGCATTCCGAACAATGAGTACTACTTTTGCGAAAACTCCGATGATGATGTAATAATTTGATACTCCTTAGTGTATGGTTTTATGCTTTATTGTATTTGCTCTGTGCCTCACCATCGAGTGAGTACGTGGTACTTGATCCTGTTAGTGGCCTCGTCGGACTAGATCCGAGGGACTGACGTGTTATTCCTATTTAAGTGTGGTCTAGCCTCTAAGGCGGGACTTAGGCACTTAAGTTGGAATAATTCGGGCGGTTCCGCCACAGCTGGTATCGGAGCTCGTACCACCACAGAGGAATCAATAAACTATAAATGCCATCCTTTTTTAAAAGTAAAACTTGATAGAAACAAATGTTGGACATGTCGTTGGGACGATCAGGATAGACCTAGGACGTGAAGCCTTAGGATAATAGAGGGGTAGCTAGGTGGCTATTTGAATAAGCCCTACAGGCTACTATAAGGGATGGGGAGTTCTTCCCTATTCCCTCTAAGTTGAAATGAGGTCGTTATGGACGAGCATGCATGCATCCTTACTTAAATTAATTTATAATTGGGTAAAACTTTAATACTTGATAATAACAGATTAAGTACACTCGGCAAACTTATCGTGACCTTCAATAGGACAAGCCTTGATCTCCTTTATTTTATAATTCTTTTTCTTTTTCACTTACGCTTAACCATGCACAGATGGCTTCTCACGGATCCTCGGATAGAGGGAACACACAATCCCAAACGGATGGACTTGCACGAGAGGGTTTTCCCCGTATCTTGTGGGAGGTACTTCAGGGAGCCGGTTACACGACGACTCCCCTAGTACACGGTGCAGTTGTTCGAGAAGCACCGAGTGCCCTGCTGTAGGGTGAGGATGACCCTAGAGCCTCATCACTTATAGCTAGGCTGGCGTTCGCTGGACTCTGAGTCTTTTGGATACCGGGCTGAGGATACTATCGAGGCGATTGCTCTCCACGGGCTGACCACCTTGTGTGGTTTCCACCCCTTGGAGCTGTCCACTCACCCCATTGGTTTGTTCCCCGCGGAGAAGGAGGACGACCCAATGTGGAAGGACCGAGTGGAGCATGCCAAGGATATATGGGCTATTTACCCAGGTCAGACTACTCATTTGACGGTGCGGTGCATGAATGCCCTGTATCGTCTGCAAGTGATGCGAGGAGAGGCAATGTCTCATCTGATGGCATTATTGGAGGCTACCAAGATCACCTTGGATAATCGAGAGGAACTTGTGGTAGACTTGTCCACTGAGATGGTGGAAAAAGACCTACAAGTGGAACAGATGTCCAATGAGATCCAAGAGCTTGAAGAGCTAGTGGGAACCAGGGAGAACACCATCGAGGTTCTCGAGGATCAACTAATCAACACTCAGCAGCAACTTGCGGAGGCCAACCAGCATCTGGATATGCACCACCAGGAGATCCAAGACATGGAGGCCAACGAGGATGTCGATATCGAGGGAGGAGAGGAACCGGAGCCTGCATCCAGTTTGGACATTGCTGGCTCAGGGAGACCACCTTCCCCCGAGTCGAGCGTTGCATCGTTTGCTCACTAGGCCGCCGGGATAGGATTAGCAGTGTGTAGCGGTAGAACTCCTCGAGGCTAGCTTAGCTTTTGCACCCTTGGGGTACTAGGCTAGACAGAGTTGAGTCTTTTGGAACCACTGATGTAATCATAACGAACTCTTTTGGAAGTATGGATGATGAATGATGTCAGCTTTAATTTAAGAAGAAAAGTTTATGCCACATGTTATCTTTTATAAATTATGCAGGAATATATTGGTTTTACCCCTTTCGACTCTTTCACCATGATTGAACCTTGAACCTCAGAAATATGATATTGAGAATATCCATGATTTTTCAGATGGCAGGAAGAGCGCGTCGTGGACAGATGTAACACCCGGATTTTAGGGGTCCAAAACCCGGGTGCTAACATAATCACCAGGTGTGCTGGGACCAAGTCTCACACATATGATGAATCATGGCACAGGATCGAATGTCACATCTTTATACATAACAGGAGTTCTATACAAAATAAATAATAACATTATAAGGAGACAAAGGTCCAGCAACCCAAAGTTGACTGGGAGACGACGACCTAGACCACTCACGAACTCATCACGGCATCCTCCAAGCGCCTCATCCTGTGGTACCTGCTCTTGACCTGTGGTGTGTGTGAGACAGCAAGAGTGAGCTCACATACGTTCATCGCTCAACAAGTTGTGGGGAATAATGTGCATGAACTCACCAAAGGTGGGAGCTCACGTGAAGTGTAAGGCTTACCAAAGAGGATGGTTAGAGCTGAGCATTGCTTTTAAAGTTGGTCAAAATTTTATTAGCAGTTACTAAGTATAAGTAAATACCAAACCCAATTAAGTAGTAGAACAAAAGCAACAACTTCACCTGCGATGCAATGCATATGGCAAATTGAATTTAGTTCCATAATTTAATCATGTGAGTGTCCGAGCTGCTCATGACCGTGAGCACGGCTAGTATACCAGTTTTACACTCTGCAGAGGTTGCGCATCTTTACCCACAAGTCGTGTTACCCATTTGCCACGGAGTTGATCAGACTCCATACACCTCTACCTAGGAAGCGAGGCAGGGTACCACTACGAGGCCTTTACAAAGTTCCACTAGCTTCAGAAAACCCGCTACAGTTTATAGGAAGTTCCAGTACAGGAATCCCTTGCAGGACCGCCATCGCAGCAAAATCCTCCCGAGGGCCTTCCTATACTGACCACTCCCTTACTGCCCTTGCCCCTTTCGGGTAAGGTAGTCTTCCACTAGCTTTCCTAATTAATCGGCCAAGGGCGTCCCATTCCACCCTTGTGGTAGCACTGTTTTCCCGGGTGGTTCTCCATGTTCCAATTAACATAATGATCTTAACATGAACCATAAATAACAACTGATAACAAAAGTATATTCATGAATAGTGTAATCTTCATACCCAAAACCACATATAGCACTAGCAAGTACTACCCAGAAAGTTCAGTGGTAAACAAGGTATAAAGATAGACAAACTAGGGTAACCTATTGGGTCCCATCAAAATTAACCTATGCAGATCATTATGATTAATTAGAACATGAGTAGGTGAAAAGAAGTGATCAAGGGCACAACTTGCCTGGGCCTTGAGAATCCAGGTACCAACTTGCTTTTCAGATGGCACGTGTCCTTGCTCTAGTCGTAGCAATACAAACAAACATTGTCTAGGCAAAATTAACATTACACCAAGCATGTAAATAAAATACACAGTAATAATCTAGACATTAAAATAAGATCACAGGAACTGGAATCATTAAATTTGGAGTTATAGATTTTAAGTTATGAATTTAGGAAGCTTTTATGTACTTAATACAAGATTAAGTATTAGATAAATTTAAATGAGCCTTTCATGCCAAAACAGAGGCACAAAATGATGAAGAATATTATTACAAAATTTTAGAAACTGGAATGGTTCAATTTGGAGCTAGAATGAATTAGTTATGAATTTAAATAAGTTTCTGGATTTATTTTAACACTAAAAATCATTTTCTAACTCATTTTCTATGATTTTATAACCCTCTGGACTGCGCCTCAATATCAGATAAGTGCAGGGGCTTTCTCGAAAGAATCCCCAGACTCAGGCTTCCCACATATGGACGGCGGGTTTATTTAAGTAAAACACAAGGTCTCTTTAGTAAGATAACCTTGCCGAAGGGGTAAGATTCAACTAGGACCATCGGATCGCGAGTGAACGCCCCAGATTAGATCGTGTGTGTTATGATATGCCCCTCGCACACCACCGTAGGATCCCGGATCCACGGCCACGCGCCCATCGCCCTTAAACTCAATCGTGATCGTTGCGGATCAATCCAAGGGCCAGGGCCAGACGCTACCTCCCTTCTAATTTCGACCGTTCTCTTCCGATCTAACGGATGACCGTCGTCTCCTTCCTTCGGTGTCCGAACGGCGGCGCAACGCCTCACCGTGGCGGCGCAACCACCGGCAACCTGACCAATGAACCCAATTGCCCTACCCTAAACGCTAAGCGGTGCAAATGGAAGGGGCAGAGGTGCAGAACCAATTGGAGACCACCCTACCGGAAATAGTGGTGACAGCCGTGCTGCCCGCGGCACGGGGCGGATTGGTGAGCGCCGACGTGCAATTGTCGGTGTCCCGACCATGGCCCATGCCTGACGAGGCCACATACGTGCGCGGCGAAGTCCTGCGATGCACTAACACCACCCATCGCGGTCGGTAGGTCATCCCACGGGTGCGCCAACGGTGGTGGCGCCGGTTTCCCACACTGCACCATGGTGAAGCCGCACCCGTGGTGCGATGCAAGCGTGGAGGTCACAGGGCGTCGGGTCCAACTTTTATACACAGAGAGACCGAGTCCAGGTCGTGATTGCCGTAGAGTTTGTTGAGGCCAACAGCGAGAATTCCGACGGCATCTGTTGCGGGCGGCGCGGAGGCTGTTGCGAGGAGGAAGGGAAACCTGACGCATGGGCCCCACTTGGAAGAGGACTGACTCGCCCGAACGCGCTTGCGCGTGGAGACGGGGAGTCTGCCAAGTGGGTCACGCGCGTCAATGACACAGGAGTAGTTAGTGCGGGTGAGAGAAAGTAGATGGGCCGCGCAATAGGGTTTGGTTATTGGGCCGCCAGCATGGGTTTTAGGCCCATCCGAGCGCTTTTCCTTTTCCTTTTATATTTTCCTTTTCCTTTTAGTTTTCAAATTCCATTTTAAATTCAGATTTAAATTCAAATCTTGTGCCAGTTTATCCCCAATTTATATTGTGAAATAGAAAGTACCAATCTTAGAAGTATAATTATATATATGTTGTTCATGTTTTTATACCCCTTTATTCCTTTTCTCCATATTCCTATAATTCCCTTTAACTCTTAAATTCCTACTTTGGGGACTTTAATATTTTTCTTGTCACCTTATCTTTATATTGTCGCGAAAATGCACACAAAGACAAAATCCCAACATGATGCATGTATTATTTTTGGGTATCTCTTGCTAATTATATATTTGTGTAAGTAATGCGTCCACATGAAATGATAAACATTAGTACTGCATATAGATTTAGAGTAGTATAATTTCCCTTTTAGACTTTTCTTACAAAGTGGGTGTTACAAATCCTACCCCCCTTAAAAAGAATCTCGTCCCCGAGATTTGTAAGGACAGGGATGTAAAAAGCTTTATTTATAGTTTAGCCTTTAACTTTTAGTTAGTTTAGGAATTGAGAAGTTTCATATTATTTAGATAGTGGTTATAAAAGCTTGGGTATGTATATCCACTCTATTGTGTATGGTAAAAGATGTCTTTAAAGCATAGAGAAGTTTGGTTAAGAAAGGGTAGGGTGAGGAAAGACTCCATCCAAGATTGTGGATCTTGACTCCGTTGGCGATTCAACTTGATCTTTGAAGTCTTGAGTTGATGCTTATCCTTCTTTGACGTGGTTGGTCTCCTTTGGCCTTTCTTCTTGGAATTGCCATCCGAGTTAAGGACATATGGTTAAGATATATGTGGTAAGATAGACTATATGATATAGGTCAAAATCTGGTTTGATGTCAGGTGGTGGTTGATAGATTATGCAATCCTTTAAGACTCTATTGATTGGGTAAGTTATGTAACTTGTTATATAGATCGAGTTGTTGTGTATGGCCAAGTTGATATAAGTCTCCAAATTAGGCTTAAGTGATTTAGGAGTATGGCCTTATCCCTTCTACCAGCATTAAGTAACTCACACCAGATTAGACCATATTAACTTAGATATGATCTAGATTAGACTAGTTTAAGTTAGATGGATTTATCAGGGTAAGATATATCTTGTTAGGATATGTTAGAATTTTTTTTTTGAGATAGGATGAGGTATACGGTGTAGGTAGGTCAAAAGCTCTATTAGGTTAATACAGAGGGATTATGCAACCATCGGATGGGTAAGGTAGTTGCATATGTATATGGTCCAGTTAATCTAGGGCATCAATTTAGCTTAAGTCATTTTTATAGGAGTGAGGTCTAATCCATTTCATTAGTACTAACTAATTTATTAAATAACTCACTTTTAGATTGGGTCATATTTAGATTAGATAGAATCTGGATTAGGTTGGATATAACTAGATTAGACTAGATAATATCTATTTACTTTGGATTAGATCTTGGTTGTTACTAGGGTGAGGTAAATATGCTTATTAGGACAAGATGAATCCATAAAGATAAGATAGAATCTTTTGTGACCAGTTTAATCTATTAGGATAAGGATAAAATCTTTTCGAGATAAGATGAGTATCTTTTAAGATGAAATGGATCTATTAAGATAAGGGAGAATCTTTTAAGATAAGATGAATTAGTTAGAATGAGATCTTTTAGGATAAGATAAATCTCTTAAGCTAGATATGTTCCAATGGGGATAATCTAGGTTGTCTAGTTATCTTACAAATGCTATCCTTTATGCCTAGATGTATATGCAGATGTAATTGTGGACATTACTCCACAACCCATCACACTCAAACAAAGATCCAAATCAGACAGATATCATAAGAACAAACATTCAAATACATAGACACTTATAAAAATAGTTTTGTTTTTGTTCCTAGGATTAGGTCTCCTATTCCTAAAGTCACTTTAGGTACGGATTTCAAAGTGTGAAATCCATTTTTGTCTTTAGAAAAGAAAAGGTAAGAATAATCAGAGTAAAGCGGAAATAGATGAGAAAGATTAAGAGAAGTTTAGAAAAGAATCAGAGTAGCAAAGGTAAGTAGACAATGGTTGTCCAGTTCTATCTAGGTTTCGTCCTACAGTCAACATTCCTCTGATACCACTTCTGTAACACCTGGATTTTAGGGGTCCAAAACCCGGGTGCTAACATAATCACCAGGTGTGCTGGGACCAAGTCTCACACATATGATGAATCATGGCACAGGATCGAATGTCACATCTTTATACATAACAGGAGTTCTATACAAAATAAATAATTACATTATAAGGAGACAAAGGTCCAGCAACCCAAAGTTGACTGGGAGACGACGACCTAGACCACTCACGAACTCATCACGGCATCCTCCAAGCGCCTCATCCTGTGGTACCTGCTCTTGACCTGTGGTGTGTGTGAGACAGCAAGAGTGAGCTCACATACGTTCATCGCTCAACAAGTTGTGGGGAATAATGTGCATGAACTCACCAAAGGTGGGAGCTCACGTGAAGTGTAAGGCTTACCAAAGAGGATGGTTAGAGCTGAGCATTGCTTTTAAAGTTGGTCAAAATTTTATTAGCAGTTACTAAGTATAAGTAAATACCAAACCCAATTAAGTAGTAGAACAAAAGCAACAACTTCACCTGCGATGCAATGCATATGGCAAATTGAATTTAGTTCCATAATTTAATCATGTGAGTGTCCGAGCTGCTCATGACCATGAGCACGACTAGTATACCAGTTTTACACTCTGCAGAGGTTGCGCATCTTTACCCACAAGTCGTGTTACCCATTTGCCACGGAGTTGATCAGACTCCATACACCTCTACCTAGGAAGCGAGGCAGGGTACCACTACGAGGCCTTTACAAAGTTCCACTAGCTTCAGAAAACCCGCTACAGTTTATAGGAAGTTCCAGTACAGGAATCCCTTGCAGGACCGCCATCGCAGCAAAATCCTCCCGAGGGCCTTCCTATACTGACCACTCCCTTACTGCCCTTGCCCCTTTCGGGTAAGGTAGTCTTCCACTAGCTTTCCTAATTAATCGGCCAAGGGCGTCCCATTCCACCCTTGTGGTAGCACTGTTTTCCCGGGTGGTTCTCCATGTTCCAATTAACATAATGATCTTAACATGAACCATAAATAACAACTGATAACAAAAGTATATTCATGAATAGTGTAATCTTCATACCCAAAACCACATATAGCACTAGCAAGTACTACCCAGAAAGTTCAGTGGTAAACAAGGTATAAAGATAGACAAACTAGGGTAACCTATTGGGTCCCATCAAAATTAACCTATGCAGATCATTATGATTAATTAGAACATGAGTAGGTGAAAAGAAGTGATCAAGGGCACAACTTGCCTGGGCCTTGAGAATCCAGGTACCAACTTGCTTTTCAGATGGCACGTGTCCTTGCTCTAGTCGTAGCAATACAAACAAACATTGTCTAGGCAAAATTAACATTACACCAAGCATGTAAATAAAATACACAGTAATAATCTAGACATTAAAATAAGATCACAGGAACTGGAATCATTAAATTTGGAGTTATAGATTTTAAGTTATGAATTTAGGAAGCTTTTATGTACTTAATACAAGATTAAGTATTAGATAAATTTAAATGAGCCTTTCATGCCAAAACAGAGGCACAAAATGATGAAGAATATTATTACAAAATTTTAGAAACTGGAATGGTTCAATTTGGAGCTAGAATGAATTAGTTATGAATTTAAATAAGTTTCTGGATTTATTTTAACACTAAAAATCATTTTCTAACTCATTTTCTATGATTTTATAACCCTCTGGACTGCGCCTCAATATCAGATAAGTGCAGGGGCTTTCTCGAAAGAATCCCCAGACTCAGGCTTCCCACATATGGACGGCGGGTTTATTTAAGTAAAACACAAGGTCTCTTTAGTAAGATAACCTTGCCGAAGGGGTAAGATTCAACTAGGACCATCGGATCGCGAGTGAACGCCCCAGATTAGATCGTGTGTGTTATGATATGCCCCTCGCACACCACCGTAGGATCCCGGATCCACGGCCACGCGCCCATCGCCCTTAAACTCAATCGTGATCGTTGCGGATCAATCCAAGGGCCAGGGCCAGACGCTACCTCCCTTCTAATTTCGACCGTTCTCTTCCGATCTAACGGATGACCGTCGTCTCCTTCCTTCGGTGTCCGAACGGCGGCGCAACGCCTCACCGTGGCGGCGCAACCACCGGCAACCTGACCAATGAACCCAATTGCCCTACCCTAAACGCTAAGCGGTGCAAATGGAAGGGGCAGAGGTGCAGAACCAATTGGAGACCACCCTACCGGAAATAGTGGTGACAGCCGTGCTGCCCGCGGCACGGGGCGGATTGGTGAGCGCCGACGTGCAATTGTCGGTGTCCCGACCATGGCCCATGCCTGACGAGGCCACATACGTGCGCGGCGAAGTCCCGCGATGCACTAACACCACCCATCGCGGTCGGTAGGTCATCCCACGGGTGCGCCAACGGTGGTGGTGCCGGTTTCCCACACTGCACCATGGCGAAGCCGCACCCGTGGTGCGATGCAAGCGTGGAGGTCACAGGGCGTCGGGTCCAACTTTTATACACAGAGAGACCGAGTCCAGGTCGTGATTGCCGTAGAGTTTGTTGAGGCCAACAGCGAGAATTCCGACGGCATCTGTTTTGGGCGGCGCGGAGGCTGTTGCGAGGAGGAAGGGAAACCTGACGCATGGGCCCCACTTGGAAGAGGACTGACTCGCCCGAACGCGCTTGCGCGTGGAGACGGGGAATCTGCCAAGTGGGCCACGCGCGTCAATGACACAGGAGTAGTTAGTGCGGGTGAGAGAAAGTAGATGGGCCGCGCAATAGGGTTTGGTTATTGGGCCGCCAGCATGGGTTTTAGGCCCATCCGAGCGCTTTTCCTTTTCCTTTTATATTTTCCTTTTCCTTTTAGTTTTCAAATTCCATTTTAAATTCAGATTTAAATTCAAATCTTGTGCCAGTTTATCCCCAATTTATATTGTGAAATAGAAAGTACCAATCTTAGAAGTATAATTATATATATGTTGTTCATGTTTTTATACCCCTTTATTCCTTTTCTCCATATTCCTATAATTCCCTTTAACTCTTAAATTCCTACTTTGGGGACTTTAATATTTTTCTTGTCACCTTATCTTTATATTGTCGCGAAAATGCACACAAAGACAAAATCCCAACATGATGCATGTATTATTTTTGGGTATCTCTTGCTAATTATATATTTGTGTAAGTAATGCGTCCACATGAAATGATAAACATTAGTACTGCATATAGATTTAGAGTAGTATAATTTCCCTTTTAGACTTTTCTTACAAAGTGGGTGTTACAACAGAATGAACGCATTCCTCCACCATCGCCACCGCCTCCTACCATGCAAGAACTGATGGCTCAGCAGAATGAGATTCTGCGACAGTTGGCTCAGCGGCAGCCACCACCTCAGCACTATGGTGGTGGTGACCACCATCAGCGTCCCCTAGTGGCAGCTACTTATCAGGAGTTCCTTAGTACCCAGCCACCGTTGTTCACCAGGGCAGAGGATCCACTTGATGCTGATGTATGGCTGAGGGTGGTGGAATCCAAATTCCCACTACTCAATGGAGTTTGTTCAGAGGTGACTAAGGTCAGGTTTGCCACCCAGCAGCTTCGCGGACCCGCGCGGACATGGTGGGACCATTTCCTTGCTATGCAGCCAATTGACCATGAGGTGGAATGGAGAGAGTTCAAGGCAGCTTTCAAGGGGCATCATATACCAGCAGGCATTATGGATCGCAAGCTCAATGAGTTTTTGGCACTTACTCAGGGAAATCGCACTGTGTTGCAGTATGCTCAGGCCTTCAATGACCTATGCTAGTATGCCGGATACCACGCAGACACTGATGAGAAGAAGAGGGACAGGTTCAGGAGGGGGCTCAGCGCTAAGCTCCGCGACCGTCTCAACACCGTCAGGGCCAACAGTTACAATGAGTTAGTCAACATGGCCATATCTCAGGAGGACTGCATCACGGCCCGTCAGGCAGAAAAGAAGAGGAATACCCCTGTGGCAGGACCTTCAGCTCAGCCACAACGCTTCAGGGTTGTATTTGACCCCCAGAACAGGGGACCCCAGCAGCAGCAAGGACGTTGGGTGATTCGACCAAAGCAGCAGCAGACACTCAACCGCTCTCAGCCCCCAGTTTAGAGGAACAATAATCAGCCACCGCAGCAGCGGTACCGTCAGGCAAATGACAACAGGGGTTTCACTTGTGGTAACACCAGACATTATGCTAAGAATTGCCCTAGAAACCAGCAGAGGCAGGGACAGAATTCCAACCAAAACCAAGGCAAGAGGCAGAAGGTGCAAGTGAGGCAGGGCAGGCTGAACTTCACCACCATGGCTGATATTCCAGAGGGAGCACCCGTCTTGACTGGTATCTTTTCAGTTTTGAATTATCCTGCAATTATTCTTTTTGATTGTGGTGCATCACACAGTTTTATTAGTACCAAATTTACTGCCAAGTGCCAGTTACCTTTTCACCACACCAATGGGGGTATTACATTTCTACACCCGGAGGCAGGATTGCCACCTATCAGATCAATAGACACGTACCAATAAGGTTGGGTAGCTTCATATTTAAAACCACTCTCCTGATAATGGGATTGGATAGTGTGGATATCATCCTGGGGACTGATTGCTTATCGCGACACCATGCGGTGATTGATGTCGCAGCCAGGGCCATAGAGATCCACTCCCCACTAGATGGCGAGATCACCTTGTACCTACCTGACTAGGGATGTACCCGTTCCTGTGCCTTCACCATGATAGAATCACCAGTTGAGAGAATTCCTGTAGTCTGTGACTACCCAGATGTTTTGACGAATTGCCAGGAATGCCACCCGACAGAGACATAGAGTTCGCGATTGAATTACAACCCGGAACTGCACCTACATCTAAAAGACCCTATAGAATGCCTCCAGCGGAATTGGCGGAATTGAAAAAGCAACTGCAAGAGTTGTTGGAAAAGGGATTCATTTGCCCAAGTACTTCACCATGGGGATGTCCAGCCTTGTTCATAAAGAAGAAGGATGAGAGTCTAAGATTGTGTGTCGATTACCGCCCTCTTAATGCGGTGACCATCAAGAAAAAGTATCCATTGCCCCGCATCGATGTATTGTTTGATCAGTTGGTGGGGGCAAGAGTATTCTCCAAGATAGACCTTCGCTCTAGCTATCATCAGATTAAGATCAGGGCCAGTGATATTCCGAAGACGGCTTTCTCTACTAGATATGGGCTTTATGAGTACTTGGTAATGTCTTTCGGGCTGACCAATGCCCCGGCTTATTTCATGTATTTGATGAACTCGGTGTTCATGCCGGAGCTGGACAAATTTGTGGTGGTTTTCATTGATGATATTCTGGTCTATTCCAAGAGTAAAGACGAGCATACCGAGCATCTACACATCGTGCTTTAGCGACTGCGCGATCATCGTCTATATGCTAAGTTGTCCAAATGTGATTTCTGACTGAGGGAAATTAAATTTCTGGGTCACACAATTTCTCAGGATGGGATATCAGTTGATCCTGAGAAGGTACAAGAAGTGATGAATTGGAAGCCTCCTACTACAGTACGGCAGATTTGGAGTTTTCTGGGATTGGCAGGGTATTACCGACGATTTATTACGGATTTCTCTAGGATTGCCAAGCCAATGACTGAATTGTTGAAGAAAGGAGTAAAGTATGAATGGAGTCAGAAATGTGACGATGCTTTTCATACACTAAGGCAGCATTTGACAACGGCACCCGTGCTAGCTCAGCCTGATAACACCAAACCCTTTGAGGTTTATTGCGATGCTTCTGGTACTGGATTGGGATGTGTCTTGATGCAAGACAACAGAGTCATTACTTGTGCCTCCCGAGCACTCAGACCCCATGAGCAGAACTACCCCACCTATGACCTGGAGTTAGTAGCTGTAGTTCATGCTCTCAAGATTTGGAGACATTACTTGATGGGAGCTCACTATAATATTTACACTGATCATAAGAGTCTCAAATATATCTTCACCCAGGCTGATCTTAATATGAGGCAGAGAAGATGGTTAGAACTAATTAAGGACTATGATTTGGAGGTGCATTACCATCTTGGCAAAGCCAATGTTATGGCAGATGCCTTAAGCAGGAAAGCCCAGTGCAATTGTATGAATATGGATGCAAGGATCACCACCCTATGTGATGAGTTGTGCAAGCTTAAAATAGAAGTCGTTTCCTCCGGTGCTTTAAGTTATATTTCAGTGGATCCCACCTTGCATGAGCAAATAGTCATGGCACAAATTAGTGACAAGGGTGTTCAAGTTATCAAGGAAATGATCGAACAGAAGGCGGAAAAATACAAATGCTTCCGTCAGGATAGCAAAGGGATCCTATGGTTTGGAGTCCGATTGGTTGTTCCCAAAAACCCCGAGCTCAGAAAGAAAATATTGGATGAAGCTCACCTTTCAAAATTCTCCATGCACCCCGGCAGTAACAAGATGTATCATGACCTCAGATCCTTGTACTGGTGGACCAGAATGAAGAGGGAGATTGCTAAGTATGTATCTGAATGCGACACTTGCCAGAGAGTCAAGGCCAGCCATCTGAAGGTAGCAGGCACCTTACAGCCCCTTCCCATACCATCTTGGAAATGGGAGGATATTTGCATGGATTTTATCGTGGGATTGCCCAATACCTCCCGGCACCATGATTCTATTTGGGTCATCGTGGATAGGTTAACCAAGATAGCTCATTTCTTGCCAGTGCATACCACCCACAAGACAGAGAAGTATGCAGAAATCTATATTGATCAAATAGTGCGTTTGTATGGAATTCCGAAGACCATTGTGTCTGACAGGGGAGCACTGTTTGTGGCACGCTTTTGGGAGCAACTCCAAGAATCACTTGGGACCCGTGCAATAAGAAGCTCAGCATACCATCCGCAGATAGATGGTCAGACAGAAAGAGTGAATCAAATTCTCGAAGACATGTTGCGAGCCTGTGTGCTACACTATGGTAAAAATTGGGACAAGTGCCTTTCCTTGGCAGAATATTCATATAACAACAGCTACCAGTCCAGTCTAAAGATGGCACCTTTTGAGGCCTTGTATGGGAGAAGGTGTAGGACACCGCTAAATTGGCCACAAGCTGGAGAGAGAGAAATTTTTGGGCCTAACTTAGTACTTGAAGCAGAGGAGAAGGTCAGAGTTATTAAGAAGAACCTAGAAGCTGCTCAAGCCAGGCAAAGGAGCTATCATGACAAGAGGAGGAAGCCTCTACAGTTTGAAGTGGGAGAACATGTTTATCTTAAGGTGTCACCCACCAAAGGTGTTCAGAGGTTTGGGATCAAGGGCAAGTTAGCTCCTCGCTACATTGGGCCCTATGAGATCAAAGCAAATTGTGGACCCGTAGCATATCAATTGAAGTTGCCACTCCACATGTCAGCAGTTCATGATGTGTTCCATGTATCTCAGCTACGGAAGTGTGTCCGCTTACCCACTGAAGTACTACCTGAACTAGAAATTGAAATAGAACCAGACTTGTCTTATCAAGAGCACCCCGTCAAGGTATTGGATCAAAAAGAGAGATCAACGTGGGCAAAGTCGATCAGAATGTATAAGGTTCAGTGGAGTCACCATTCAGTAGAAGAAGCTACGTGGGAGAGTGAGGGTTTTCTACGTTCTCGCTTCCCCGACTTTCTGCCCAAAGGAATCGGTACGTAACCCCAAAACCCCACCCCCACCTGCCCTTTGAATCTAAATATAAGAAAAACTTAGATGTTAAAGGTATTGTAAGCTTTGAAAATGACTTTAAAAGGGCTTCCTTCTGAAGTTGCAAAGAGAATGACATTCGAAGAGCAGTTAACTAGAGAAACTTGGATAAAGGAAAGAACAACACACCAACACACCTTCATGGCACCCCTCCAAAGGACTCTACCTAAAATCTCGGGACGAGATTCCTTTAAGGGGGGAGGGATGTAACACCCCAGGTGTTACTTAGGGTTTTCACTTAAGACTACACAAGTAAAGCCCATCATCACATGTGACTTAAATTGAGTAAAGGTCACCAAATGTGGAAATCAAGATTCTAAATAAGTGTGTTCCATCTTAGAAATCATGCCTTGGCCTTATTATGCACGAAAGAGAAGGGAATGACTCAAACCCTAGTTCAACATCCCTTGTTGGTAATTGGAGCCCTAGAGGGAATTATGGCAAAAAGTCCATGTAAATCACATTGTCATGACTTGGGCTAATTATAAAAGTTGTAGTACACTTAATACCCTACAAAAAATAGTAAGAAAGTGACCCCAAAAAGGTTTCAGAAAAACCCCAAAAGAGTCACCAAAGAGAAAGACCAAAAAGGAAAATCAGAATTTCTCTAAGTTCAAAACCAACCCTCTTCCAAAGATCAAACATGTTCACCCTTCTCCAAACTTCAAACCCAGTTAGCCCAATTGACAAAATGGCGCCTAAAGACCTCTAGAACACCCTGGAAAAGTTTGAACCCAACCCTAAGTCGTTTGACACGACTTGGCACGAGTTTTGTCTCGGTGTGGACAGCTAGGACAGAGCCAACTTCCCACCCCCATATCTCTCAAACCCGACCACATCTCCCCTTGGAACTCACATGAACTAGGTAGCCCTAGGTGCAGGGGAGAGATCTCTTAAAGGTCTTAGGGCAAGATTCGCATGTTTGGCTGCTCAGCAGGGGATAGAACAAGAGCAGAAACAAACCTCCACGTGTTCGACGTGCACTGAGCTTGCCAGAGCACGCCCGACGCCCGCCCCCGCGTGCCCCGCGTCGCGCCAAGCCGAGCCGGCGCCGTTGCCCGTGCCCGTGCCTATAAAGCCACCAGAGACTTTGACCGTACTCCCCGGCACGCTCTCGACCTCACCAGAGCACTAGATCACTGGCGTTGCCCCACGCACGGCGTGCCCGCGGCCACCCGAATAATCGCCACCGTAGACCAGCCAGCAGAGCCTCTCCCAACCACGTCCGACCCTCGGAGTAGACCTTGCGTGCCTCGGTGAAGCTCCCCGAGCGAGGAATCGAACTTTGCCTCGCCGGAGAAGCCAGTTCACGGTCGCTGGACTTCACCCGACCGCCGGCAAGCGTAGACTGAGCTCCACGGTGAGTCATTCTCCGATTCCTTGCATGAATCGATTACTTGACATCCCGTGAAGCTCCCTGTGCCCTTGGATTGACCTGTATCGCCGTGGTTAGGCCGGAGCACTCACCGCCGACGAGTTCCCCCGCCTGCGCACGTGGACCGGCCGATTCCGGCCACCACCGCCGTCGAGACGTACCTCGCTGTGACCGCAAAAACCTCCCGGAGCCAACCCCACCCTTCGCCGGACCTCCCTCGCCGCCGGTAAGCCGCGCTGCCCTGTTTACTCCCGCGGGTACTATTTAAATAAGGGGAGGGACCTCGGGAAAGAAGAGATAAAGGCCAGGGGGATTTTTGAAGTGTCAGCGACTCAAAGGAATAGTGGCGCAGGGGTATAAATGAAGGGATTGTTTTAGAAAGAAACCAGGGTCCTCGATGAAAAGTGATTTTCTAGAAAACCTTTTTAATATTTCTGATTTAAATACAAACAGAACTTGAAAAATTCATAACTTTAGTTTTGTTCACCCAAATCGAGTCAAACCAATTTTGCCAGATTCTAAATAATATAAACTACTTAGGAAAAATATAAAACCCCTAAGTGTTGCAGAAGACTTCAAAGTTTTGATTTAAATGATTATCTGGTCAAAAGCTAAATGAAATAGGGAAAAATAGCTACACTGTTAGACTGGGGTTAAGAAAATTCAGAGAAGTACTTAATCACTTCCTAACCTGTTTAAAAATAATAAACCTCTCAGTACACCAAATTAAGGTAGAGTTTGCCATTTAAATCATTTTCAGCTTAAAGTTAAAGAAAATATAATAAGTAGTTTAAAATAAGAACCAGGGAGCACCCACATTTTTGTTAGCTCCCTTATTCAGTATAGTTCACTAGAAAATTTTGTTAGACCTTTGTTTATGTTGGGGACCGTAATTAGGGGTACCCCCAAGGCTCCTAATCTCAGCTGGTAACCCCCATCAGCACAAAGCTGCAAAGGCCTGATGGGCGCAATTCTGGTCAAGGCTCCATCCACTCAAGGGACACGATCTCGCCTCACCCGAGCCCAGCCTCGGGCAGGAACGGTAGACCAAGGCAGATTCGCGCCTCGCCCGAGGGTCTCCTCAAGCAACGGGCGTACCTTCGACTCGCTCGAGGCCCAGCTTGGGCAGGCTTCACGGAGAAGCAACCTTGGCCAGATCGCCTCGCCAGCCGACTGGATCGAAGGAGCATTCAATGCAAGGATCACCTGACACCTCATCCTGACGCACGCTTTCCAGTCGACAAGGCCAATGTGACCGCAGTCACTTCGCCCCTCCACTGACTGACCTGACACGAAAACAGCGCCGCCTGCGCTGCTCCGACTGCTGTGCCACCCACCAGGCTCGGGTGCCATAGGAATCTCTGCCTCGCCCGACCCCAGGGCTTGGACTCAACCTCGACTCCGGAAGACGATCTCCGCCTCACCCGACCCCATGGCTCGGACCCAACCTCGACTCCGGAAGATAGTCTCCGCCTCGCCCGACCCCAGGGCTCGGACTCTACCTCGACCTCGGAAGACAGTCTCCGCCTCGCCCGACCCCAGGGCTCGGACTCTACCTCGACCTCGGAAGATGATCTCTGCCTCGCTCGACCACAGGGCTCGAACTCAACCTCGACCTCGGACGACGGTCTCCGCCTCGCCCGACCCCCGGGCTCGGACTCAGCCTCGACCTCGGAGGAGCCACCGCCTTGCCCGACCTCAGGCTCGGACCGACCACGCCACAAGGGGGGCCATCATTACCCTACCCCTAGCTAGCCCAGGCTAGCCCAGGCTACGGGGAACAAGACCGGCGTCCCATCTAGCTCGCCCCGGTAAAACAAGTAATGATGGCACCCCGCGTGCTCCATGACGACGGCGGTTCTCAGCCCCCTACAGAAGCAAGGAGACGTCAGCAAGGATCCGACAGCTCCGACAGCTGTGCTTCTACAGGGCTTAAGGAATCCTCCGACGGCCACGACGCCACATGAACAGGGCTCCAATACCTCTACGACAACCACATCGACATGTACATGGGGCTCTGGCTCCTCTCTGCTAGACACGTTAGCACACTGCTACACCCCCCGTTGTACACCTGGACCCTCTCCTTACGTCTATAAAAGGAAGGTCCAGGGCCCTCGTACAAAAGAGAGGTGGCCGCGCGGGAGAACAGGCTGACGCGCAGTCTCACGCCCTCTCTCTCTCTCTCCCTCTCAAACGCTTGTAACCCCCTACTACAAGCGCATCCGCCCTGGGTGTAGGACAACACGAGGCCGCGGTTCCCCTTACTGTTTTCCCCCCTTGTGTTCCGTCTTGCGCCGACCCATCTACGCTGGGACACGCAGCGACAATTTACTCGTCGGTCCAAGGAAGCCCCGGGGTCGAAACGCCGACAGTTGGCGCGCCAGGTAGGGGCCTGCTGCGTGTTGACGAACAGCTTCCCATCAAGTTCCAGATGGGGAGTCTCCAGCGACCTCTCCAACCCGGGACGAAGCTCCGTTTCGGGAGTCTCGAGTTCATGTCCCTCGATGGCAGCTACGACATGATACTCCTTCCTCCGCCGCGCGACAACGACAATGGCGGCTGTCAGCCCGCCCGCCGGCGGCGGAATCGACGACGTCTTCCCCGCGTGGCAGAAAAATAGCATCCGGGTCTGTCCTGTCACCTTCCTCGTCGATGGGGGAGGAGGCGGGGCAATCATGGCCAAGCAGGAGGCGGCACCTCGTCGGCTGTCGAGCGAGTCGACGACGCCGGCGCCCCAGCGGGGACACGTCGGGCGTTGACCTTGCGTCTGAGACGAAGATGAGCGTCGTTTCCCCGCAACACGCCAACCCCGAGCAGATGGGCGACGCTAGCACGCTCGCGAAGGACTTGCTGGGCGTTAGCCTCGTACCTGAGATAACGGTGCAGTCCGTCCCCGATGCGACTTCGTCACCATCCGTCGATCAAGAGGTACCGTCCGTTTCCCATTCTGTGCCTTTTAGATTCAGCTTCGACCCACCAAGCGATTCCGCTTCGGTGGATGCTTTCATAAAGGCATATCTGAACCTTCCGGGGTACCATATGTGGTCAACCTAGGACCGATTGATGGTCGTCTCGACCTACGGGCCCCCGGGTTCCGAGGAAGACGACGAGCCCAACTCTGGTTGGGACTTCTCCGGGCTCGGTAACTCCAGTGCCATGAGGGACTTCATGACCGCATGGGACTATTGCCTCTCCGATTGCTCCAATGATAGCCACAGCCTCGGCGACGAGGACTGTGGCCCAAGTCGCGAATGTTTCCACGTCGATCTAGGGGGTCACGATGAAGGCAACCACCTTGGTATGCCGGAGGACGGCGATCCCCCTAGGCCTGCGCCTCGCGTTGACATCCTTCGGGAGCTAGCTGTGGTCCCAGTCCCTGCGGGGGGTCAGGACACACAGCTCGAGCAAATCCGCGAGATGCAGGCTAGGCTCGACGAGGAAGAAGGACAACTTGCGCAGCTCCGGCAGAACATCGGGCAGGAGTGGGCAGGCCGAGCGCCGGCTGGAGAAGCGCGTCATCTGGCCCAGGACGTCCAGCACCGCATCGCCGACAATGCCAGGGCAAGGCTAACCCCGGCTTCTAGTGGGGTTGGCCAGAACCTGGCTGCAGCAGCAATGCTACTCCGAGCGATGCCGGAACCATCCACCACCGAGGGACAGCGTATCCAGGGAGAACTCAAGAATCTCCTGGAGGATGCCGCGGTCTGACGGGCCGAAAGCTCTGCCTCCCGAAGGCACGGATACCCCCCGGAGCATCGCGCCGCGACTTCCCGATTCATGTGGGAAGCCTCGGTCCACACCGGGCACACACGGGACACAGCGCCTATGGCCCCGGGCCGCCTTGGCAATGAGTACCATCGCCGCGACCGTCGAGCCCATCTCGACGAGAGGGTGCGCCGAGGCTACCACCCCAGGCGTGGGGGACGCTACGACAGCGAGGAGGATCGGAGCCCTTCGCCCGAACCACCCGGTCCGCAAGCTTTCAGTCGGGCCATACGACGGGCGCCATTCCCGACCCGGTTCCGAATCCTGACTACCATCACCAAGTACTCGGGGGAGACGAGGCCGGAACTGTGGCCCACGGACTACCGGCTAGCTTGCTAGCTGGGTGGAACGGATGATGACAACCTCATCATCCACAACCTCCCCCTGTTCCTCTTCGACGCCGCCCGAGCCTGGCTGGAGCATCTACCTCCTGCGCAGATCTCCAACTGGGACGACCTGGTCAAAGCCTTCGCCGACAACTTCCAGGGCACATACGTGCACCCTGGGAACTCCTGGGATCTCCGAAGCTACCGCCAGCAGCCGGGAGAATCCCTGCGGGACTACATCCGGCGATTCTCGGAGCAGCGCACCGAGCTGCCCAACATCACCGACTCAGATGTCATCGGCACGTTCCTCGCCGGCACCACTTGCCGCGACCTGGTGAGCAAGCTGGGTCGCAAGACTCCCACCAGGGCGAGCGAGCTGATGGACATCACCACCAAGTTCGCCTCTGGCCAGGAGGCGGTCGAGGCCATCTTTCGAAAGGACAAACAGCCTCAGGGGCACCAGCCGGATGACATCCCCGAGGCATCCGCTCAGCACGGCCCGAAGAAGAAGGGCAAGAAGAAGTCACAAGTGAAACGCGACGCCGCCGACGCAGACCTTGTCGCCGCCGCCGAGCACAAGAACCCTCGGGAGCCTCCCGAAGGCGCCAACTTGTTCGACAAGATGCTCAAGGAGTTGTGCCCCTATCATTAGGGTCCCATCAGGCACACCCTTGAGGAGTGTGTCATGCTTCGGCGCTACTTCCACAAGGCCAAGCCACCGGCGAAAGGTGGCAGGGCCCCCGACAATGACAAGAAGGAGGGTCACAAGGCAGAGGAGTTCCCCGAGGTCCATGACTGCTTCATGATCTATGGTGGGCGGGTGGCGAACGCCTCGGCTCGGCACCGCAAGCAAGAGCGCCAGGAGGTCTGCTTGGTGAAGGTGGCGGTGCCAGTCTACCTAGACTGATCCGACAAGCCCATCACCTTCGACCAAGGCGACCGCCCCGACCGCGTGCCGAGCCCGGGGAAGTACCCGCTCGTTGTTGATCCCGTCATTGGCAACGTCAGGCTTACCTAGGTCCTCATGGACGGAGGCAGTAGCCTCAACATCATCTACGCCGACACCCTCGGGCTCCTACAGATCGATCTGTCCTCGATCCGGGCCAGTGCGGCGCCCTTTCATGGGATCATTCCCGGGAAGCGTGTCCAGCCCATTGGACAACTCGATCTTCCCGTCTGCTTCGGGACTCCCTCCAACTTCCGAAAGGAAACCCTCACGTTCGAGGTGGTCGGGTTCCGAGGAACCTACCACGCAGTGCTGGGGAGACCATGCTATGCCAAGTTCATGGCCGTCCCTAACTACACCTACCTCAAGCTCAAGATGCTGGGCCCCAACGGGGTCATCACCGTCGGCTCCACGTACTGACACGCGTACGAATGCGACGTGGAGTGCGTGGAGTACGCCGAGGCCCTCGTCGAATCCGAGGCCCTCATCGCCGACATGGAAAACCTCCCCAAGGAGGCGCCAGATGCGAAGCGCCACGCCGGCAACTTCGAACCAGCAGAGGCGGTTAAGTCCGTCCCTCTCGACCCCAGCAACGACACCTCTAAGCAGATCCAGATCGGCTCCGAGCTCGACCCCAAATAGGAAGCAGTGCTCGTCGACTTTGTCCGCGCGAACACCAAGGTTTTTGCGTGGAGTCCCTCGGACATGCCTGGCATACCGAGGGAAGTCGCCGAGCACTCACTGGATATCCGAGCTGGAGCCCGACCCGTGAAGCAGCCTCTGCGTCGATTCGACGAAGAAAAGCGCAGAGCCATAGGCGAGGAGATCCACAAGCTGATGGCTGCTGGGTTCATCAAAGAGGTATTCCATCCTGAATGGCTAGCCAACCCTGTGCTTGTGAAAAAGAAAGGTGGGAAATGGCGGATGTGTGTAGACTACACTGGTCTAAACAAAGCATGTCCGAAGGTTCCCTACCCTCTGCCTCGCATCGATCAAATCATGGATTCCACTGCTGGGTGCGAAACCCTGTCATTCCTTGATGCCTACTCAGGGTATCACCAAATCAGGATGAAAGAATCCGACCAGCTCGCGACTTCTTTCATCACACCTTTTGGCATGTACTGCTACATTACTATGCCATTTGGTTTGAGGAATGCGGGTGCGACATACCAAAGGTGCATGAACCACGTGTTTGGACAGCACATTGGCCGAACGGTCGAGGCTTACGTCGATGACATCGTAGTCAAGACGAGGAAAGCCTCTGACCTCCTCTCTGACCTTGAAACGACATTCGAGTGTCTCAAGGCGAAAGGTGTAAAACTCAATCCCGAGAAGTGTGTCTTCGGAGTCCCCCGAGGCATGCTCCTGAGGTTCATCGTCTCCAAGCGGGGCATTGAGGCCAACCCGGAGAAAATCGTGGCCATCACCAACATGGGGCCCATCAAGGACTTGAAAGGAGTACAGAGGGTCATGGGATGCCTTGCAGCTCTGAGCCGCTTCATCTCGCGCCTCGGCGAAAGAGGCCTGCCCCTGTATCGCCTCTTAAGGAAGACCGAGCGCTTCACTTGGACCCCCGAGGCCGAGGAAGCCCTCGGGAACTTGAAGGTGCTCCTTACAAGCGCGCCCATCCTGGTGCCCCCCGCTACCGGAGAAGCCCTCCTGATCTACGTCGCCGCTACCACTCAGGTGGTCAGCGCCGCGATCGTGGTCGAGAGACGAGAAGAAGGGCACGCATTGCTGAGAGCACCTAGAGGGGGGGGGGGTGAATAGGTGATCCTGTAAAACTTGAAACTTAATGCCACAAAACTTGATTAGGAGTTAGCACAATAATGCCAAGTGGCTAGAGAGGAGTCTTAGCAAAACACAATAACCACAAAGATATCAACACAGAGATGGCACAGTGGTTTTATCCCGTGGTTCGGCCAAGTCCAACGCTTGCCTACTCCACGTTGTGGCGTCCCAACAGACGAGGGTTGCAATCAACCCCTCTCAAGCGGTCCAAAGACCCACTTGAATACCACGGTGTTTTGCTTTGCTTTTCTATAAGCCGCTTGCGAGGAATCTCCACAACTTGGAGTCTCTCGCCCTTACAAAGATGTTCACAAAGAAGCACAGAGTAAGGGAGGGATGAGCAACTCACACAAGACACAAAAATCACAGCAAATACGCACACACAAGACCCAGACTTGAGCTCAAAAGACTATCACGAGGTTCTCACTAGAACGGAGCTCAAATCACTAAGAATGTCGAACAAGTGCGCAAGAATGAAGTGTGAGTGATCAACAATGCTCAAAGGATGCTTGGTGTGCTCCTCCAAGCGCCTAGGGGCCCCTTTTATAACCCCAAGGCAGCTAGGAGCCGTTGAGAGCATTCCAGGAAGGCAATTCTTGCCTTCTATCGCCTGGCGCACCGGACAGTCTGGTGCACCACCGGACACTGTCCGGTGCGGATTTCTTTCCTTCTTTGGCGAAGCCGACCGTTGGAGATTCAGAGCCGTTGGCGCACCGGACACTGTCTGGTGCACACCGGACAGTCCGGTGCCCCCTTCTAGCCGTTGGCTCGGCCACGTGTCCCGCGCAGATAGCGCGGCCGACTGTTGGCCCGACCGACTGTTGGCTCACCGGACAGTCCGGTGCACCACCGGACAGTCCGGTGATTTATAGCCGTACGCCGTTAATCACTTCCCGAGAGCGACGACTTCACCTGTGAATGGCTCACCGGACAGTCTGGTGATTTATAGCCGTACACCGCCGTCGAAGTCCCGAGAGCAGCAAGTTCGCCAGAGCCAGCCTGGCGCACCGGACACTGTCCAGTGCACCCAGACTGAGCAGACTTTGGTTGAACGAGCCAAGTCATCTCCAAATTGATTTCTCCTGTTTCCAGCACTTAGACACAATATATTAGTTCTCAAAACAATGTACTAAGTCTAGAAACATACCTTTAGACTTGATTTGCACTTTGTCCATCAATTGGCATAGATTTTCACTTAAGCACTTGTGTTGGCACTCAATCACCAAAATACTTAGAAATGGCGCAAGGGCACATTTCCTTTTCAATCTCCCCCTTTTTGGTGATTTATGCCAACACAACACAAAGCAACTAGAGCAAGTGCAATATCAATGCAAATAAGAACACAAATTGTTTTGATTCAACTTTGGCATATTTGGATCATACTTTGCCACCACTTGGTTTTGTTTTTGCAAATCAATCTCAATTACCTATCTCTAATTTAAACACAATTGTAGAGACATAAGGAGAGTTGTTCCAAGAGAAATTGATCAAAGATTTCAAAAACTCCCCCTTTTTCCCATAATCAACCATTCTCCCCACAAGAGGCCAACTTTTGACAAGAGAGACAATAAGAGAGTTTTGACAAACCAAAAGCTCTATTCTACTATTTTCAAAATTTCTCAAGTGGTAGCTGATCCATTTATTGCTTTGGTCTTCTTTTCTCCCCCTTTGGCATCAAGCACCAAAACGGGATCAATTTTGGCCCAGAACCCCATTGCCTCACCAAAATCTTCAAATAAGAATACAAAGGCAATAAGAGTACATGAGATGAACTTGGAATAAGTTACCCTCTCATCGGAGTGCAGTGGAAGTCTTTCATGGTTCAAGTCCACCTTTCCCTTTCAATCCACCTTTGAGACTAAATCAAGCAAACTCAAGCACACGGTTAGTCCCAAAGGGTCAAGTTGTAGCACATCTCCCCCTAAATATGTGCATCACTTGCAAAAGGACTTGTGAGGTCCGGGGAGTGTTTGTACAACTTGAGCACCATAAATAAACAACAAAATGCATAAGGAACATGATCAAAGCATAGTACACATGTATGCTACAAATCAATCCAAGTTCCACGAATCTAAGACATTTAGCTCACTACGCAACCTGCAAAAGGTCTTCTCATCTAAAGGCTTGGTAAAGATATCGGCTAGCTGGTTCTCAGTACTAATATAAAACACTTCGATATCTCCCTTTTGCTGGTGGTCTCTCAAAAAGTGATGCCGGATGTCAATGTGCTTTGTGCGGCTGTGCTCAACGGGGTTGTCTGCTATGCGGATAGCACTCTCATTATCACATAGGAGTGGGACTTTGCTCAGATTGTAGCCAAAGTCCCTGAGGGTTTGCCTCATCCAAAGTAGTTGAGCGCAACACTGTTGTTGGGCACCTTCGGCTTCCGAAGCACCTCAAAAACATGATTTGACAATATTTTCCGAGTGAAACATGTGAACAGGTATCTTCGGAGTCAGGTTGCGGGTGTACAGGAACGAAGCTTAACTGGGGTGTAAAGCGATCACAATGAAAGATAGGATGATCACGAAGCTACGTACAGAAAAGCTTTGGCACGACGAAGGAAAGGAGGAACCGACCTAAGGATGAAAAGTCAAGTTAAACCTCGAAGGATCGCCATAAAGTTATTATCAAATGTAAAGGGCATCAATGTAATTTTACACGGGCTGCGTCCCGTGCCTATAAATAGATGAACAGCACTCCCGTACTGTTCACGCGGACTTGACATACGCTTTTTCACGTTACGTTTGCATCCTTACTTTCCAACAATCCGAAGGTACACTTGTAATCTATTTTTACGAATTTGGCGATGAAGATAAGTTGATTATAATACTCGAGCCATTGTTTGTATTTTATATATGTGTCCTTTTTTATCGCTAATTAATCTTATGAAAATCTTTTCCTTTGCAACCTTCGTCCAAGATTCATTATATCCGAAGGGATATAATGTTTTTAAAGACGAAGGAGCTTAACATTTAACACTTTCTATGTTGCCTTGTTCTTAACTCTTAGCATTTGAGATCAAGTCCCCAACATTGGCGCCCACCTCCGGTGAACTCACGCCCATTTTCCGAAGTTCTGAACACCTTCGGCAAGTGTCACCTTCGTCATGCCGCCTAAAAAAGCTTCAGCGACAGGGGCTGCCACTCTGCAGCCGCTGGACCCCAATCAAGATGTCGTTTCTCTTAGGGAGGCCCGAAGCCAGAAGAGGAAGGTCACCAGTCCAACGCCTCCGGAGGACGATTTGGATCAAGAAATCCAAAATTTAGAGATGATCAATCAACAGGTCCAACGGAAGAAGGAGAAGATGGCTCGTCTAGCTGATCTTCAAAGGCAGATAGACGAGGCCTCTGAAGAGCTTCGACATCTTGCTCAAGATGACCAGAACCAAAGGCCCCTGCGCAGAGAGCTTCATGAAGAGGGCTTCTACAATGACGGTGACTGGTATGAAGATTTCCATCACGGAAATTTTGCTTTTGATGATGCTTCTCCCTTGTCAACAGAACTGCAGGCTGTTCCTTGGCCACAGTCTTACAAGCCGCCTCAGCTCCCCATGTACGACGGTCATTCAGACCCAAAACAATTCTTGATGAGCTATGAGGCAACCATATCTTCGTACGGTGGCAACACGGTGGTCATGGCAAAGTCTTTCGTCATGGTTGTCAGGAGCGTTGCACAAACTTGGTACTCTTCCCTTAGGCCAGGGACAATCACCTCATGGCAAAAGTTGAAGGATATGTTGATAACCAGCTTCCAAGGGTTTCAGACGAAGCCAGTCACTACTCAAGCTTTATTCTAGTGCACTCAGGATCACGAAGAATACCTTCAGGCATATGTCCGAAGGTTCCTACGTCTGAGGGCACAGGCACCAACAGTGCCCAATGAAATTGTCATTGAGGCCATGATCAAGGGGCTTCGGCCAGGTCCTGCAGCTCAGTACTTTGCCAGGAAGCCTCCTCAAACTCTGGAGAAGCTGCTCCAGAAGATGGACGAGTACATTCGAGCTGACAATGATTTTCGCCAAAGAAGGGAGGAAGCTCTCAGGTTCTCTGAAATGACTAGGGGCTTCGAAGGAAGATTTTATCCAAGGCACGTCAGGTCAATTCACAATTCTACTCAAAATGACGACAAAGGGAGTCAACAGCAAAGGCCACAGTGCTCCTCGCAAGCTTCGGGGCAACAGCAAAGCTCCTTCCGGCCGCCAGCGCCAAGGGGCAGAGGCGCCAGGGGCTTCGGGGGAAGATTTGGAGATCAACCAAGAAAAATATATTGCCTATTCTATGGTGAAGGCAAGGGCCACACCACCAGGATGTGTCACATTACCATCCAGAAGCAAAAGGAGCTAGCAGAAGCTGCTGCACAACAGAGCCAGCCGAAGCAGGTCATGCATACTGCTTCGTATCATTTGCCTTACATCCCAGAATATGTAGGCAATCACCCTGCAGCCTCTGTTGCTTCGGCAAGCCAACCCCAAGCTTCCTGGCAACAGCTTCCACTGTAACACCCGGTTTTAAGGAACAAAGCCGGGTGCATCTCATACATGCGCCAAGAAGACAACATATATAATAATAGAGTGTATAGAGATAAATGTCATAAAACATCAGAGTATTTATTACATAGCGGAAGACTTATTACAAAATAAAGATAAATATAAAACGAACTAAGGATCGTCGGCGCCAATGTCAACTGAGAAACGCCACCTAGATCAGATCATACTCCTCGCCTTGTGGCTCCTCCTGAACCACCTGCTCTTCTCCTGTGGGGGGGTGTGAGACAGCAAGAGTGAGCTCACATACGTTCATAGCTCAACAAGTCGTGAGGAATAATGTGGCATGAACTCACCAAAGGTGGGAGTTCATGAAGTGTAAGGCTGATCAATGAAATAAAGGCTGAGGCTGAGCATTGCTTTTATAAGTTGGTCAAAATTTTATTAGCAATTACTATGTGTAAGTAAATACCAAACCTTAATAATAATATAGAAAAGTAATAGTAAAATAATCCCAAATGCGATGCAAATGTCAAATTAAGTTTAAGTTCCATAATTAATCATGTGAGGGTCCGAGCTGCTCATGACCGTGAGCACGGCTAGTATACTAGTTTTACACTCTACAGAGGTTGCGCATCTTTACCCACAAGTTATGTTACCCATCTGCCAAGAGACGGCCAATCCCATACACCTCTACCGAGGAGGCGAGGCAGGGTAACACTACGAGGCCTTTACAAAGTTCCACTAGCTTCAGAAATCCCGCTACAGTTTATAGGAAGCTCCAGTGCAGGGTTCTTGCCTGACCGCCATCGCAGCAAAATCAACCCAAGGACCTCCCTACACTAACCACTCCCCTACTGCCCTTGCCCCTTTAGGGTAAGGAAGACCTCCACTAGCTTTCCTAGTTAATCAGCCAAGGGCGTCCCATTAAACCCTTGTGGTAGCACTGTTTTCCCGGGTGGTCGCTCCATGTTCCCATTAATTTAATGATCTTAACATGAACAGTAATAATAACAAGATAATAACAGGATAATCATGAGCGTTGTATCTCCATACACAATCCACATAAAGCAATAGCAGGTACTACCCAAAAATATTTCAGTGGTGAACAAAGTATAAAGATAACCAAAACTGGGGTAACATAAAGGATCCCATCAAAATTAACCTATGCAGATCATTAAAATTAATAAGAACATGGCTGGGAAAAGTAAGTGATCAAGGGCACAACTTGCCTTCAATGAGCTCCTGCTCAGCTATCTCTACTTGTTGAACCTCAGACTCCACAGTGGTTTGCTCGTCTACTCGTATCAACACAATACATACACAGTATAGCATAAATTAACATCACATCAAACATGCAAATAAAATACATAGTAAAAATCTACACATTAAAATGAGATCATAGGAATTGGAATCATTAAATTTGGAGTTATAGAATTCAAGTTATGAATTTCCTAAGGTTTAGTGTGATTAAAATAGGATTAAATGTTAAATTAATGTTCTTACTGTTTTTATGCCAAAACACAGACACTAAATGATAGAGAATATTATTACAAAATTTTAGAAATTGGAATAGTTCAATTTGGACCAAAGATGGAATTTCTATGAATTTTACAAGTTTCTAGATTTATTTTTGTATTAAAAATGAATTTCTATAAATATTCCTCTGTTTTTAAACATCTCTGGTCTGGGCCTCAATTTCTGGTAAGTAAGAGGGTCTTAGCGCAAGCTAACCAAGACACAGGGAACAGTGGCCAATGGACTGCGGGTTTGTTTCTTATAAAGTCGGGGGCTCTTACGCAAATCATACCGGCCGAAGGGGTACGGGGGAAATCTGGTCGTCCGATCGGAGATAGACGCGCTAGATTAGATCTGAATTCGATCAAAGGGGTATGCAATCGGGGCCATTGGATTTCTAATGGACGTCTAGGATTTTAAAATACCCAGCCCAACTCATGCCCGTCGGATCAGAATCGAACGGCGCCTGGCACAATCTGACCAAACCGAAACGCTAGATCTGATCTACGCCGACGAATCCACATCCAACGGACGGCGCTAACCAGAACTCCCCACAGCTGGCCCCGACGGCGCCACCAATACACACGGTGGAGGATCACCGGAGCTAGCTCCGATCCGGTGCATCGATGGCCTAGCTGCAGTGCCAACAACGCTAAGCAAAGCGGGTCCCATGGCGAACTCGTGAGTGGCGCATCTACCGGTGATAAGAACGAATCCGCGGCCGACCACGGCGGAGACTGACTCCACAACGGCGGCGGGACGCCCGTGCCAAATCCCCGCAACCAATCATCACCCCTATGACTAATCTTGGGTGTGCCAGTATGGAAGAGCGAAAGCGAAGGTGCCGGGATACTCACCTAGGTTGGAGGTGAGGGCAGTGCCGGACACAGCGGACGGCGGCTGTGCAAACCCGCCACGCACCGACGAAGGAACGAGTAGTCGAGGGCAGTTACGCGCGTCTCCGCATACACCAGTACGATCCCGGGCCCCCAGGCAAACTCACACGAACCCCGACGAAGTCCCCGCGGTGAGAACCGAGTGGATTGCAATGGCGGCGCGCTGCTTATGGCTTTGGAACGGAAGGTGGCTGGGGTCGAGCAGAGAGGCAGGGTACAGCGGAGGATCTCGCATCGGCGCCAGTCGATCCGAGGATTAAGTAGTCCAAGGGCGAGGCAATCCAGTCCGCGCGTGACAGGTGCGCGAGTTCGTTATGCGAGTTGGCCGATTCTAGCGGCGGCGACGGCTTCGGGCGCTCGGTGTCGATGGAAGGAAGAGGAGTAGTGGAAGGTGTGGGTCCTATGTGTCAGCGAAAGTCATGGTAGCGCGCACACGAGACCAAAGGCGTTCACCCCTGACGACACGGTCCCCTGGCGCCAGTGACAGGAGCGACTGCCCGTGGGCCCGGCCCAGCAGTGACTCTAGCGTATGGTGCAGGCGCCCGAGAATTGTGGGCTGCGCAGTGGAATAATTTTAGCTCGGCCGAAAATATGGTTTTGGCCCAACCGGTGACCATCACTTTTTCTCTTCTCTTTTTCTTTTATATTTTGTTTTATTTTCCTTTTGAGTTTGAAATTCAAGATTCATAATTCAAATTTACTATGTGGTAAAGCTTCCTCAAATTATGAGTATAATTTTGCACATACTATTATTATCTTTATTTATAGCATTTATTTTGTACATACATTTTCTTTTCCTTCTCTACTTCTAAATCCTAGATTTTCTTTTATATTCTAAATTCCACTTTGGGACTTTCATATATTTTTTTGTCATGCATTTTATATTGTCACAAAATGCACACAACATGAAAACCCAGCATGATGCATATTTTGGTAGCATATATCTTAAGAGTTATTTGTTTTTAAATATGGTGTTCACATGAAATGATGGATTGACATAACACACATAAATAAGGAAATATAATTTTTTTTTGATTTTTTTACAAAGTGGGTATTACAAATCCTACCCCCCTTAAAAATAATCTCGTCCTCGAGATTTAAGAAGATCTAGGGAAAAGGTGGGGAAAATCTATACGAAGCTCTTCTTCTCTTTCCCAAGTTGCTTCATCTTCACTATGGGGACTCCATTGAACTTTGCACATCTTTATAACCTTATTCCTCGTAACACGAGTCAGTGTATCCAGAATCTTGACGGGGTACTCAGCATAGGTCAGATCATCTTGAACACTAAGGTCTTCCATTGGTAATTGTTCTTCAGGTACCCTGAGACATTTCTTCAGCTGAGATACATGAAATACATCATGAACATCCGCAAGATGAGCCGGTAACTCCAATTGATAAGCAACTTCTCCCACTCGCTTTAAGATTAAGAAGGGTCCAATAAAGCGAGGGGACAACTTTCCTTTCACTTTAAATCTTCTCATACCCTGGAGTGGTGACACCTTCAAATAGACATAATCACCCTCCTTAAACTCAAGTAGTCTTCTCCGGGTGTCAGCATAACTTTTCTGCCTGGATTGTGCAGTTCTCAAATTCTCCCTTATTTGCTGAACTTGTTCTTCTTCTTCCTGTATAATCTCAGGCCCAAACAGTTGCCTTTCACCAGTTTGATCACAATACAGTGGGGTCCTGCACTTTCTGCCATACAAAGCCTCAAACGGTGACATCTTCAAACTGGCCTGATAGCTATTGTTATATGAGAACTCCGCATACGGTAGACTCTTATCCCAACTACCACCATGCTTAAGGGCACAAGCTCTTAACATATCCTTCAATAGTTGGTTAGTCCTTTCGGTCAGTCCATCAGTCTGAGGTAGGCCAAACTAAAATTCAACTTCGCATCCGTATTCTCATGAAAACTTTTCCAAAATTCTGGGGGTAAACTGTGATCCTCTTATCCGAAACGATCTTCTTTGGTACTCCATGTAAACACACAATCCGAGTCATATATAACTCTACCAATTGAGGTACCTTATAAATAGTCTTGACCGGAATAAAATTAGCCACTTGGGTCAGTCTGTCCACAATCACCCATATAGCATCATATCCTTTCTGGGTGCGAGGCAATCCAGTAATGAAATCCATACCAATCTCTTCCCACTTCCACTCAGGTATTTTTAGTGGGTGCAGTAGTCCAGCGGGCCTTTGGTGTTCAGCCTTAACTCTTTGACATACATCGCACATAGCCACATCTGCAGCCACATCTCTCTTCAATCCATACCACCAGTATTTTAGATTCAAATCCTGATACATCTTGGTACTCCCAGGATGAATAGAATAATCCGAGTCATGGGCTTCCTTTAAAATAGTCTCACGAAGGCTTTCAATCTCGGGGACACATATCTTGTCCTTGAACCATACAGTGCCCTGCTCATCTTCCGTAAATTCCGGAACTCGACCTTCAGTAATCAGATCCTTGATCTCTTTTATTTTAGCATCACCAATTTGTCCTTTGCGGATCTCTTGCTCCAAAGTAGGTTCCACATCAATAGTAACTCCTTCAGTGCGAGCAACTATCCCCAGGTTAAGTCTCCTGAAATCCTCAACAATCTCATCGGGTAGCTGGGCAACAACAGCTAAATGAACATGCTCCTTTCGACTCAAGGCATCTGCAACCAAATTTGCCTTGCCCGGGTGATAGTGAATCTCCAAATCATAATCCTTAATAAGCTCCAACCAACAGCGTTGCCTAAGGTTGAGATCCTTCTGAGTGAATATATATACTTCAAACTCTTATGACCCATGTACACTTGACACTTGTTTCCCATAACATAATGTCTCCAAATCTTAAGCGCATGCACAACGGCTGCCAGTTCTAGGTCATGAGTGGGGTAGTTCAACTCGTGTTTTCGCAACTGACGAGACACGTAGGCAATCACATGTCCTTCTTGCATGAGCACACATCCAAGTCCCTGGCCACATGCATCACAATAAATGTCAAATCCTTTATGTAGATCTAGCATAACCAACACTGGTGGCGACATTAGCCTCTCCTTCAATGGATCAAAGCTTTCTTGGCACTTCTCATCCCACTTGAATTCTCTCCCTTTTTCCAAAAGCGAGGTCATAGGCTTGGCAATCTTAGAGAACCCTTCAATAAATCTCCGATAATATCCTGCGAGTCCCAAGAAACTCCGAATCTCCGTAACTGTAGTGGGCACTCTCCACTCCATTATCTCCTTCACTTTAGCAGGATCCACTGCTATTCCTCCATTAGAAATAATATGTCCAAGGAATGGCACCTTGTCAATCCAAAACTCACACTTGCTGAACTTAGCATAAAGTTGATTATCTCGCAGCTTTTGTAGCACCAACCTTAGGTGTTGTTCATGATCACTTTCATTCCTAGAATAGATCAGAATATCGTCGATAAACACTACGACGAATCTGTCCAAATACTCCATAAACACTTTGTTCATCAAATTCATGAAATAAGCCGGTGCATTGGTTAATCCAAATGACATAACAGTAAACTCATATAATCCATATCGGGTTGAGAAAGCCGTCTTAGGAATATCCGAGGGTCTAATCTTCATCTGATGGTATCCCGATCGGAGATCAATCTTCGAGAATACCCTGGCTCCTCTCATCTGATCAAACAAATCCTCAATACGGGGTAATGGATACTTGTTCTTTACCGTGACATCATTAAGTGATCTATAGTCCACACACATCCGTTGCGATCCATCCTTCTTCTGCACAAATAACACTGGTGCTCCCCAAGGTGAGGAACTCGGACGAATATACCCCGCCTCCTGTAACTCAGTTAACTGCTTCTTAAGTTCCTTCAACTCCTCTACGGACATTCTATATGGCCGTTTAGAAATAGGGGCGGTTCCAGGTAAGAGATCAATAACAAACTCAACTTCTCTATCAGGTGGCATCCCTGGTAACTCCTCTGGAAAGACATCCGGAAAATCTCTAACCACCCGGATGTTGTCACCAACAAACTCCTAAGGCATAAAGAACATTGCACGCATGGATGAGGAGGTTACTGCAATATTAACTTGAAATCTTTCCCCTTTAGTGGTAGTGAGCTCTACGTTACCTCTACCACAAGCTATAACGGCCTTTGCCTTTCTTAGCCATGACATACCAAGGATCAGATCTATACTGCTTGACTCTAATACTATAGCAGTAGCTCCAAATTCTCTACCCATAATGGTCAATGTCAATCTACGTGTCATTTGATTCGCCTCAACAGGCCCTTTAGGTGTAATTACTATCATGGGTTTTCTCATATTTAGCAGTGGTATTTCATTTGTGTTGGCATATCTAGCAGACATGAATGAATGTGTAGCACCAGAATCAAATAATATGGTTGCAGGAATTGCGTTAACATAAAACATACCAAGTACGATGTCACCACCATCAGGAGTATCATCAACGCTGACTTGATTCACCCTAGCTATAGAATATCCCTTGCCAGGGGTCTGTTGCTTGTTCTGAACTGGAGTAGTAGCAATCCTCTGTGGGCAGACATTTGCGTAATGACCAGTCTTCCCACACTTGAAACACGTAGTGCCTGGACTCTGTCCTGCAAACTTCGTCGGGGTGCCAGTGGGGGTAGCCTGTCGAGGAGGTGGAGTCCTCAGTGGTGATTGCTGAACTGGGCGCGGTCCTCCTGGTCGAGTCGGTGTACCCTTTGGTGAACTGTAGCGAGGACGAACACTGCTGCTACCCTGTTCCTGTGAGATAGCCTTCCTCTTTAAATCACCCAGTTGAACACACTTGTGTTCAATAGCAAGAGCCTTATCCAGTAGCCTCTGAAATGATGGAAAGGTGTGTGCAACCAGTGCATACTGCAAGGGTCCATTAAGTCCTTCAATAAAGTGCTCTTGCTTTCTTTCATCCTCAGCAACTTCCTCTGGAGCATATCTCGACAGCTGAATAAATTTGTCTCTGTACTCGCTGACTGACATGTTACCTTGCTTCAATGACAGAAACTCCTTCTTCTTGATCTTTATCATACCAGCTGGAATATGGTAGTTCCTGAATTGTGTACTGAACTCTGCCCAAGTAATAGCATCAGCAGCATCGTGGGCAGCAGTATAAGAATCCCACCAGTCAGCAGCAGGACCTGTCAGACGACCCGAGGCATAGAGAACTTTCTCTCTGTCTGAGCATTGGGCAATGTTGAGCATCTTCTCAATTGCTTTCAGCCAATCATCTGCATCAAGTGGATCTGGCGAGCTGGCGAAGGTTGGTGGCTTATGACTCATAAACTCCCGGTGCTTATCACGAGGTGGAACTGGTGGTGGTGGAGGCAATGGCACTTGTTGCTGTTGCTGTTGTTGTTGAAGTTGTTGTTGCAGCTGCTGTTGTTGCGCCCTCCTTTCTTGGCGTATCTCCTCTCTCTCCTGGCGCAACTCCTGGCGTATATCTTCTCTTTCCTGACGCATTTCCTAGCGTTCTTGCTGCATCTGGGCACGCATATCTGCCATCGTGTTCGCCATTTGCTGCATCACTGCCATCTGAGCTGCAATCAATGGATCAACTCCGCCTGGTGGAGGATTAGGAGGATTCATCTCTGCAGGTTGTGGTTGAGGTTGCCTATATATCCTTCGAGTGTGTCGGTTAGGAGGCAAATCAATTCCACCACCCCTCCTGGTATTGACCATCTGAGTTAGATACATATGGTAAGAGAGAGTAGTAGACAAGGCAGTAATTACGAATCATGTTACTTTGGGGGATATTAGCTAAGCAGATTAATATTTTACCTACCATAGCTAATTTATTACCTTATGCTGGCACATACTAAGATGTCCATATATAATATTTCAATCAATCAAAGCAGCAAATCAGGCATCGATCATCAGAACAATCAACCAACATTTCTAATAGAGAAAATAGTTTTAATTTTGTCTTAGGCTTCCTATCTCTTAAAAATGTCATAGGGGTAGGGATTCCAAGGTGTGAAATCCATCTTGTCTTAGAATAGGAAAGGTAAGAATGATCAGAGTAGAACAGTAGAAGGTGAGACAGGATCAAGTTAAGTATAGAAAGAATCAGAGTAAGGTAAGTATGTAAGGTTTTGTCCATTTCTATCTAGGTTTCGTCCTACAGTCAACATTTCCTCTGATACCACTTCTGTAACACCCGGTTTTAAGGAACAAAGTCGGGTGCATCTCATACATGCACCAAGAAGACAACATATATAATAACAGAGTGTATAGAGATAAATGTCATAAAACATCAGAGTATTTATTACATAGCGGAAGACTTATTACAAAATAAAGATAAATATAAAACGAACTAAGGATCGTCGGCGCCAATGTCAACTGAGAAACGCCACCTAGATCAGATCATACTCCTCGCCTTGTGGATCCTCCTGAACCACCTGCTCTTCTCCTGTGGGGGGGTGTGAGACAGCAAGAGTGAGCTCACGTACGTTCATAGCTCAACAAGTCGTGGGGAATAATGTGGCATTAACTCACCAAAGGTGGGAGTTCATGAAGTGTAAGGCTGATCAATGAAATAAAGGCTGAGGCTGAGCATTGCTTTTATAAGTTGGTCAAAATTTTATTAGCAATTACTAAGTGTAAGTAAATACCAAACCTTAATAATAATATAGAAAAGTAATAGTAAAATAATCCCAAATGCGATGCAAATGTCAAATTAAATTTAAGTTCCATAATTAATCATGTGAGGGTCCGAGCCGCTCATGACCGTGAGCACAGCTAGTATACTAGTTTTACACTCTGCAGAGGTTGCGCATCTTTACCCACAAGTCATGTTACCCATCTGCCAAGAGACGGCCAATCCCATACACCTCTACCGAGGAGGCGAGGCAGGGTAACACTACGAGGCCTTTACAAAGTTCCACTAGCTTCAGAAATCCCGCTACAGTTTATAGGAAGCTCCAGTGCAGGGTTCTTGCCTGACCGCCATTGCAGCAAAATCAACCCAAGGACCTCCATACACTGACCACTCCCCTACTGCCCTTGCCCCTTTCGGGTAAGGAAGACCTCCACTAGCTTTCCTAGTTAATCAGCCAAGGGCGTCCCATTAAACCCTTGTGGTAGCACTGTTTTCCCGGGTGGTCGCTCCATGTTCCCATTAATTTAATGATCTTAACATGAACAGTAATAATAACAAGATAATAACAGGATAATCATGAGTGTTGTATCTCCATACCCAATCCACATAAAGCAATAGCAGGTACTACCCAAAAATATTTCAGTGGTGAACAAGGTATAAAGATAACCAAAACTGGGGTAACATAAAGGATCCCATCAAAATTAACCTATGCAGATCATTAAAATTAATAAGAACATGGTTGGGAAAAGTAAGTGATCAAGGGCACAACTTGCCTTCAATGAGCTCCTGCTCTAGCTATCTCTACTTGTTGAACCTCAGACTCCATAGTGGTTTGCTCGTCTACTCGTATCAACACAATACATACACAGTATAGCATAAATTAACATCACATCAAACATGCAAATAAAATAAACAGTAAAAATCTACACATTAAAATGAGATCATAGGAATTGGAATCATTAAATTTGGAGTTATAGAATTCAAGTTATGAATTTCCTAAGGTTTAGTGTGATTAAAATAGGATTAAATGTTAAATTAATGTTCTTACTGTTTTTATGCCAAAACAGAGACACTAAATGATAGAGAATATTATTACAAAATTTTAGAAATTGGAATGGTTCAATTTGGACCAAAGATGGAATTTCTATGAATTTTACAAGTTTCTAGATTTGTTTTTGTATTAAAAATGAATTTCTATAAATATTCCTCTGTTTTTAAACATCTCTGGACTGGGCCTCAATTTCTGGTAAGTAAGAGGGTCTTAGCGCAAGCTAACCAAGACACAGGGAACAGTGGCCAATGGACTGCGGGTTTGTTTCTTATAAAGTCGGGGGCTCTTACGCAAATCATACCGGCCGAAGGGGTATGGGGGAAATCTGGCCGTCCGATCGGAGATAGACGCGCTAGATTAGATCCGAATTCGATCAAAGGGGTATGCAATCGGGGCCATTGGATTTCTAATGGACGTCTAGGATTTCAAAATACCCAGCCCAACTCATGCCCGTCGGATCAGAATCGAACGGCGCCTGGCACAATCTGACCAAACCGAAACGCTAGATCTGATCTACGCCGACGAATCCACATCCAACGGACGGCGCTAACCAGAACTCCCCACAGCTGACCCCGACGGCGCCACCAATACACACGGTGGAGGATCACCGGAGCTAGCTCCGATCCGGTGCATCGATGGCCTAGCTGCAGTGCCAACAACGCTAAGCGAAGCGGGTCCCATGGCGAACTCATGAGTGGCGCATCTACCGGTGATAAGAACGAATCCGCGGCCGACCACGGCGGAGACTGACTCCACAACGGCGGCGGGACGCCCGTGCCAAATCCCCGCAACCAATCATCACCCCTATGACTAATCTTGGGTGTGCCAGTATGGAAGAGCGAAAGCGAAGGTGCCGGGATACTCACCTAGGTTGGAGGTGAGGGCAGTGCCGGACACGGCGGACGGCGGCTGTGCAAACCCGCCACGCACCAACGAAGGAACGAGTAGTCGAGGGCAGTTACGCGCGTCTCCGCATACACCAGTACGATCCCGGGCCCCCAGGCAAACTCACACGAACCCCGACGAAGTCCCCGCGGTGAGAACCGAGTGGATTGCAATGGCGGCGCGCTGCTTATGGCTTTGGAACGGAAGGCGGCTGGGGTCGAGCAGAGAGGCAGGGTACAGCGGAGGATCTCGCGTCGGTGCTGGTCGATCCGAGGATTAAGTAGTCCGAGGGCGAGGCAATCCAGTCCGCGCGCGACAGGTGCGCGAGTTCGTTATGCGAGTTGGCCGATTCTAGCGGCGGCGACGGCTTCGGGCGCTCGGTGTCGACGGAAGGAAGAGGAGTAGTGGAAGGTGTGGGTCCTATGTGTCAGTGAAAGTCACGGTAGCGCGCACACGAGACCAAAGGCGTTCACCCCTGATGACACGGTCCCCTGGCGCCAGTGACAGGAGCGACTGCCTGTGGGCCCAGCCCAGCAGTGACTCTGGCGTATGGTGCAGGCGCCCGAGAATTGTGGGCTGCGCAGTGGAATAATTTTAGCTGGGCCGAAAATATGGTTTTGGCCCAACCGGTGACCATCACTTTTTCTCTTCTCTTTTTCTTTTATATTTTGTTTTATTTTCCTTTTGAGTTTGAAATTCAAGATTCATAATTCAAATTTACTATGTGGTAAAGCTTCCTCAAATTATGAGTATAATTTTGCACATACTATTATTATCTTTATTTATAGCATTTATTTTGTACATACATTTTCTTTTCCTTCTCTACTTCTAAATCCTAGATTTTCTTTTATATTCTAAATTCCACTTTGGGACTTTCATATATTTTTTTGTCATGTATTTTATATTGTCACAAAATGCACACAACATGAAAACCCAGCATGATGCATATTTTGGTAGCATATATCTTAAGAGTTATTTGTTTTTAAATATGGTGTTCACATGAAATGATGGATTGACATAACACACATAAATAAGGAAATATATTTTTTTGATTTTTTTTTACAAAGTGGGTATTACATCCACCGCCACCACCAATACAACGAGCTCCACAGCCAGAAGGGAGCCAGCACTCTCACCCCTAGAGGGACTTCAGGGAGGAGTCCGAAGCTCGTACAGTCAATAGCACTGTGCCAGAGTCGAAGCACATTTACTGAAAATATCCTACCTCAACAGCAGCTTTTTGCATTTTCGCATTCAGTTTTACTTTCTTTGTAGCAAAGAACAGTTATGGGAAGTTTAAATGTCTTTTATCGGTCTTTCAAATTCTTGTAAAAGTTTAGCTTATTATCATAATGAAAATATATCTTTTCCATAGGCTTGAGTTACTAAGGCACAAGAACTTATGGTGGCATGGAGAACCTTCGAATTATCAAAAACTTGTTTTAAGGAACACACTGTAACTTCTTCAAAGTAGTAAAAAGCCGTTCCTAAAGGAGCACAGTGTAAGTTTTCTGCTCAAATGTCGTTCCAAAGGGAATGCAGAGCTTATAGCGAAAAATAAACGCTGATTCCACCGAAAGTAAAAGGCGAAGAAGCTCCTAAGGGAGGCTTGCAGCGAAAAATAAACGCTGATTCCGCTGAAAGTAAAAGGCGAAGAAGCTCCTAAGGGAGGCTTACAGCGAAAAGTCAGCACTGAGATAAAAAGATTATGTGCTCATTGCAGAGATGTGTGTATCTTCGGCATAAATATCATTTTGCATAGCATAACATCATCGCACCATTTTGCATAACATAAGCATCATACATCATATTGCATGAAGAACGAGAAGGGGACACAGTATTGATCTTCGAAGAATGTTTTGGAAAAAGAGAAAATCGTGCTAAAGCATAAGATAAATTGAGAAGAAGTATAGCTTCGTCAGAGAGGCAACATAAAACTTTTTATAGCTTTGAAGAATGTTTGCACGAAGCTTGGATATTCTTCATCAAGGGAAGTATGAAAATTCTTGTGATACATAAAGGATTTTCTTCACGAAGCATGAAAAGAAGGGAAGGTGTTTTTTCGCCGAAGGCTCAAAAAGCAGTATGTATGCAAAATTTCATGCATCGTAAAGAATTGAGCCGTAAATATATTATATATTACATTCAAAGTTACAAAGTTTTACACATGTCATGTTCCAAGTGTTTTTTACATTAGCACTTAATCTTCCCTAAGTACTACTTCTGCAGCTTCGTTTAGTAGCTGATTGACAACTTTGTCCATGATGGCTTCGGCCATTTGTCTAATTTCGTCGTCCCCCTTCGGGGGGGGGGGGGGGGTCCGGAGCTGCCTCAGCAGGTTCTGAGGGAGGAGAGGATACGACTATATTACTATTACAGAATCGCGAACAAAGTTTAAAATCAAAAATCACAATAGAATAAAAGCCACTAACTAATACCTATTTGCCCTTCGGGCCCTGTGCCTTCTTCAGCAGCCTCCGTTACCTTCCTAGCGTCATGGATGCCTTTTTCGCTTCTCTGAATGATTTCTTGAGCCATTTCTCGGCCGCCATTGTCCTAAATGTCGGTGAAAAATTTTCCACCGACCTGGCTTGCTTCGGCTGAAGGGTCTTTGATATCTTCAGAGGATAAAGCAGCTTCAGACTGTGCTAAAGATTTCACATGTTCGCACCCTTTCTTCTCCAAAATAGTAACAATTCCTCTGGCGCTTGAAAAAGCACAAATGTCCCCGCAACTATTCAAGATTTCTTCAAAGGCCTCAGCTTCGTGACTGATCCATTCAATCGGGCCTTCTGATTCCCTCTTGTGAAATTTTCTTCACTAGAAAATGCGCCGACGCTGGCGAAGCTGGATTTTATCTTTTTAACACATTCTATGGATTTATCATAGCACCTTTTCTTCGAAGCACGAAGCTCTTCAACATTTATTTCCAAATGATTTGCCCATTGATCACTTAGTTCTCGTTTTGTTTCTTCAAGAATGCGTTCTTCTTTAGCTCGGGCTAATTGTTTCCGAAGATCTTCGATTTCCCGCTTCTGAGCTTCGACTTGAGTTTTAGAGCTAGCTTCGTCTTCCTTCATTTTATCCACCAATGTAACTAGAATCTTGTCCTTCTCCAAGGCTTCGTTTCTTAGCCTGATAACCTCTGTTCGAAGGTTGTTAAGAGAAATAGTACAACTCTCGTCTTCAGCATTCTTTTGTGCCCTTAAGGCATTGCTGAGTATCAAGCCCTATTCAAAAGAATGAATGGATTAACATAACAGTAAAGGACTAATTCAAAATTCACAAAATTCAAAATTCACAATCTTTGTACCTTCAGACTATTATATGCAAGACTATCTGCAAGATCTTCCTTCGTCATGGCGCAAAGGCCAGCTTCAAGCTTCGGGAATCCCATGCTTCTAGCCATCTCCTGGCAGACAGATAATTCTTTATTATCTGGGAGGCAGTACAGGAAGTCATCTTCGTCTGTCCCATTGAACACTACGGCCCCCTTCGGATACTTCAGTTCTCGGGCATAGTGATTAGCTTCAAAGATCTCTTCTTCAGATAATTTCTTTCCCGAAGCATGTCGCACAATATAATCTCGTATTTTGGAAGATGCTTCGGGGACGGCAGTGTCAATTTCCTCAACCAAAATTGGCTCTGTCATTGTTGTTTTTTCGGTTTCCAAAATTGCCTTTGTCAATTTTGTTTCTTCAGCTTTTAAATGTTTTACCTTGGTGGGCTCTGAAGGCCTAGCTTTAGTTACAAATTGTTGCTTTAAAGCTTCAGTAACAAAGGCTTCAGTAGACACTTCAGAAGCTTTAGCAGTTTTCTTCGGAGTTATGCTCGAAGATTTAATTGTTTCCAAAACATCTAGCACATTAACCATCCTTTTTCTTTTCGGGGTCGCTGCTCGACTCTTTTGGATTTTTGTTGAAGGACTTAAAATTTCTAATGTTTTTGCTTCTTCAGTCCCCGGTTCTCTTGTTTTCTCTGCTGCTGGTACTTCGGCCATTTCCTTGATTTTTGCCATTGGAGTTGGTTCTCTGGCTTCGGTGGCCGAAGAGGCCTCACCAATAAATTCAGGCACTGTGGCCGGCTCAATATAACGTGGAGGGTGTGTGAGCACCTTTACCTTTTCCCTCTTCTGCGCTGGCTCACTAGGAGCAGCTGAAACAATTTCCTTTGCAGGAGAAGTATTTTTCCTTTTTTGGCCTCGCGATGGGTAATGGTAGTCAGGGTAGATAAACCCAATCGCATCAAATACTCGGTTAAGCCTCTTCTTCTTTCGGCCTCCGAAGGCCGCTGATAGTGCAGTATCTTCGGCCTTCGAGTACACCCCAAGCAATTCGTCACTTATGGCCTCAATACTTTTCAACCAGTCATCATCTAGTTCAACAAACTTATCTCCGTATTTGAATGTGTATTTTAGCCTAACTAGCCCGCCTTCGTCAGGTTCCGTGAAGGTCTCTTTCGGCATTTCCCACTTTTCAACAAGTGGCCAAACTCTGAAGGCAATATGCTCTTGGACCAAATCCCTTGTCCCAATAAAAGAACAAACCACGCCGAAGGCTCTCTGGCATTCTTCGACTGCTTCATCCATTTCCACCTTCAGCTTTCGGAGGCCGAAGCGTTGCCAGATAGGGCGCATAATGATACCCTTGATATCTTCACGAGATTTCAGGTCGTTTTTCACGTAAAACCATTCTGTCATCCAATCGCCGGGCCACCTCTTCCGAAAGGTTGGCACAGGGCAGCTTGACCCCGACCGAGCGCCGTAGCTGTAGCAGCCAAAGTTGTTATGATACTGCTCTTTGCCCCAGGGTTTTGTCTCATACAATAGCTCATGTATGTTACAGAAGCTCTTTGCGTTAGGCTCCAAACCTTGGCTTCTCACGGCCCACACAAAAATGTTCATCCTTATGATTGCTTCGGGGATAAGCTGGTGAAGGTAGATTTCAAATGTCTTCAATACTTCTACGACAAAATTACTCAAGGGAAATCGTAATCCAGCTTTCAAGAAGCTTCGGAATATCACGACCTCATTTTCCTCGGGAGTTGGACAAGTCTTCTCTCCTTCGTCAGCCCTCACAATAGACAAGTCCCGAAAGTATCTCCCTCTCATATTGACAACATGGTTTTCCTTAATGCTGGACTTACCAAAAACTGCATGGCTTGGTTGCCACGGTCGATCTTCGGAATCTTCACCACCACTATCCACATCGTAACTGTCACTGTCGCCAGTATCTTTAGATAAACCCTCCAAAGTCTCCTTGGTAATCTTCTCTGTATTAGCCTTCAACATTGATTCAAGAAAACCCAGGTGCATTTCCTCAGAAAGGCTTAGCTTCGAACCACCAACGGCTTTCTTATCCTCAGGCATCTTCGAAAATGCTGACAAAACACACTCGAAACCGAAGCTTAAAAATCTAAAACTGAGCAAGTGCTGTTGCGTGCAGGCTAGAAATTTTTTGGGTGACTAAAAGCGGATGGCAGGAGAGCGTGCCAAATAAACTTGTGGCGAGCCCTTATTTATACACCCAGTGTGTCGGAAACTGGAGGGCCCAGTCTGTCAATGACTGCTGCTATTCTAGCAGAAGGAAGGTGTTTTTTCGAACCTTCGGCTCAAAGCCTTCGTCCACGTCGCAATATGAATTCATCATTACAGTAAATTAATATTGCGAGGGGCTACTGTTGGGGGCCTTCGGCTTCCGAAGCTCCTCAAAAACATGATTTGACAATATTTTCCGAGTGAAACATGTGAACAGGTATCTTCGGAGTCAGGTTGCGGGTGTACAGGAACGAAGCTTAACTGGGGTGTAAAGCGATCACAACGAAAGATAGGATGATCACAAAGCTACGTACAGAAAAGCTTCGGCACGACGAAGGAAAGGAGCAACCGACCTAAGGATGAAAAGTCAAGTTAAACCTCGAAGGATCGCCATAAAGTTATTATCAAATGTAAAGGGCATCAATGTAATTTTACACGGGCTACGTCCCGTGCCTATAAGTAGATGAACAGCACTCCCGTACTGTTCACGCGGACTTGACATACGCTTTTTCACGTTACGTTTGCATCCTTGCTTTCCAACAATCCGAAGGTACACTTGTAATCTGTTTTTACGAATTTGGCGATGAAGATAAGTTGATGATAATACTCGAGTCATTGTTTGTGTTTTATATATGTGTCCTTTTTTATTCGCTAATTAATCTTATGAAAATCTTTTCCTTTGCAACCTTCGTCCAAGATTCATTATATCCGAAGGGATATAATGTTTTTAAAGACGAAGGAGCTTAACATTTAACACTTTCTATGTTGCCTTGTTCTTAACTCTTAGCATTTGAGATCAAGTCCCCAACAACTGTCCTGCGGCAACGTACTCGGCCTCAGCGGTGGATAGGGCAACGAAGGTTTGTTTCTTAGAACTCCATGACACCAGGGACCTTCCTAAGAATTGGCACGTCCCCGATGTACTCTTCCTATCGACCTTACATCCAGCATAGTCGGAGTCTGAATATCCAATTAAGTCAAAGGTAGACCCCTTTGGATACCAGATCCCGAAGCAAGGCGTAGCAACTAAATATCTAAGAATTCGCTTCACGGCCACTAAGTGACACTCCCTTGGATCGGATTGAAATCTAGCATACATGCATACGCTAAGCATTATATCCGGTCTACTAGCACACAAATAAAGCAAAGAACCTATCATGGACCGGTATGCTTTTTGATCAATGGACTTACCTCCTTTGTTAAGGTCGACGTGTCCGTCAGTTCCCATCGGAGTCTTTGCGGGCTTGGCGTCCTTCATCCCAAACCTCTTTAGCATGTCTTGCGTGTACTTCGTTTGGGAGATGAAAGTGCCGTCCTTGAGTTGCTTCACTTGGAACCCAAGGAAGTAGTTCAACTCGCCCATCATCGACATCTCGAATTTCTGAGTCATCACCCTGCTAAACTCTTCACACGACTTTTGGTTAGTAGAACCAAATATTATGTCATCGACATAAATTTGGTACACAAATAAGTCACCATCACAAGTCTTAGTAAATAAAGTTGGATCGGCTTTCCCAACCTTGAAAGCATTAGCAATTAAGAAGTCTCTAAAGCATTCATACCATGCTCTTGGGGCTTGCTTAAGTCCATAGAGCGCCTTAGAGAGCTTACACACGTGGTCGGGGTACCGTTCATCCTCGAAGCCAGGGGGTTGTTCCACGTAAACCTCCTCCTTGATTGGCTCGTTGAGGAAGGCGCTCTTCACATCCATTTGGAACAACCTGAAAGAATGGTGAGCGGCATATGCTAGCAAAATACGAATGGACTCTAGCCTAGCCACAGGAGCAAAAGTCTCCTCAAAGTCCAAACCTGCGACTTGGGCATAACCTTTTGCCACAAGTCGAGCCTTGTTCCTTGTCACCACCCCGTGCTCATCTTGTTTGTTGCGGAACACCCACTTGGTTCCCACAACATTTTGCTTGGGACGAGGCACCAGTGTCCAAACTTCATTTCTCTTGAAGTTGTTGAGCTCCTCCTGCATGGCCAACACCCAGTCCGGATCTAGCAACGCCTCTTCTACCCTGAAAGGCTCAATAGAAGAGACAAAAGAGTAATGCTCACAGAAGTTAGCTAATCTAGAGCGAGTAGTTACTCCCTTGCTAATGTCACCCAAAATTTGGTCGACGGGATGATTCCTTTGAATCGCCGCTCGAACTTGGGTTGGAGGTGCCAGTTGTGGTTCTTCCTCCATCACATGATCATCTTGTGCTCCCCCTTGATCACACGCCTCCTCTTGATGAATCTGTTCATCGTCTTGAGTTGGGGGATGCACCATTGTTGAGGAAGAAGGTTGATCTTGCTCCAATTGTTCCTGTGGTCGCACATCGCCAATCGCCATGGTGCGTATTGCGGCCGTTCGAACGTCTTCTTCATCTACATCATCAAGATCAACAACTTGCTCTCTTGGAGAGCCATTAGTCTCATCAAATACAACGTCGCTAGAGACTTCAACCAAACCCGATGATTTGTTGAAGACCCTATATGCCTTTGTATTTGAGTCATAACCTAACAAAAACCCTTCTACAGCTTTGGGAGCAAACTTAGAATTTCTACCTTTCTTCACTAGAATGTAACATTTGCTCCCAAATACACGAAAGTAAGATACATTGGGTTTGTTACCGGTTAGAAGCTCATACGAAGTCTTCTTGAGGAGGCGATGAAGATACACTCGGTTGATGGCGTGACAAGCCGTGTTCACGGCTTCCGACCAAAAGCACTCAGGAGTCTTGAACTCTCCAAGCATCGTCCTCGCCATATCGATGAGCGTCCTGTTCTTCCTCTCTACCACACCATTTTGCTGTGGTGTGTAGGGAGCGGAGAACTCGTGCTTGATCCCTTCCTCCTCAAGATACTCCTCCACTTGAAGGTTCTTGAACTCGGACCCGTTGTCGCTCCTTATCTTCTTCACCTTGAGCTCAAACTCATTTTGAGCTCTCCTTAGGAAGCGCTTGAGGGTCCCTTGGGTTTCAGATTTATCCTGCAAAAAGAATACCCAAGTGAAGCAGGAAAAATCATCAACAATTACTAAACCATACTTACTCCCCCCTATGCTTAGGTAGGTGACGGGTCCGAAGAGGTCCATATGCAGCAGCTCCAGGGGTCTCGACGTAGTCATCACGTTCTAGATGTGATGAGCACTTCCCACTTGTTTACCTGCTTGACAAGCTACACAAGGTCTATCTTTTTTGAAATGCACGTTAGTTAGATCTATCACGTGTTCTCCCTTTAGAAGCTTGTGAAGGTTCTTCATCCCCACATGTGCTAAACGGCGATGCCATAGCCAGCCCATGCAAGTCTTAGCAATTAAGCATGCATCTAGACCGGCCTCCTCTTTTGCAAAATCAACTAAATAAAGTTTGTCGTCTAGTACACCCTTAAAAGCTAGTGAACCATCACACCTTCTAAAGACAGACACATCTACATTTGTGAATAAACAATTATATCCCATATTGCATAATTGACTAACGGATAACAAATTATATCCAAGTGACTCAACTAAAAACACATTAGAAATAGAGTGCTCGGATGAAATAGCAATCTTCCCTAACCCTTTCACCTTGCCTTGGTTCCCATCACCGAATATGATTGAATCTTGGGAATCCTTGTTCTTGACGTAGGAGGTGAACATCTTCTTCTCCCCCGTCATGTGGTTTGTGCATCCGCTGTCGATAATCCAGCTTGAACCCCCGGATGCATAAACCTGCAAGGCAAATTTAGGCTTGGGTTTTAGGTACCCAACTCTTGTTGGGTCCTACAAGGTTAGTCACAATGGTCTTAGGGACCCAAATGCAAGTTTTATCTCCCTTGCATCTTGCCCCTAATTTCCTAGTAATTACCTTCTTATCCTTTCTACAAATAGCAAAGGAAGCATTACAAGTATGAAAAATTGTAGAAGGTTCATTAAATACTTTCCTAGGAACATGAACAATATTCTTTCTAGGCACATGATGAATATTTTTCCTAGGCATATCTCTACCATGCACAACATGGGAACTAGAAGCAGTCATAGCATATGAATCATAAGCACAGGTCCTATACACATTTCTAGAAAATTTTCTATCACCATAAATGAAAGCATGGTTCTTTTGAACACTATTAGTCATAGAGGCCTTCCCTTTCTCCTTGGCGGGAATGGAAGCCTTATGACTAGTTAAGTTCTTGGCTTCCCTCTTGAAGCCAAGCCCATCCTTAATTGAGGGGTGTCTACCAATCGTGTAGGCATCCCTCGCAAATTTTAGTTTATCAAATTCATTTTTTCTAGTATTAAGTTGGGCATTAAGACTAGCCACTTCATCATTTAACTTTGCAATAGACACTAGGTGTTCACTACAAGCATCAACATTAAAATCTTTACACCTAGTGCAAATCACAACATGTTCTACACAAGAGTTAGATCTATTTGCTACTTCTAGTTTAGCATTTAAATCATTGTTAACATCTTTTAAACTAGAAATTGTCTCATGGCAAGTAGATAGTTCACAAGAAAGCATTTCATTCCTTTTAACTTCTAAAGCATGAGATTTTTGTGCCTCTACAAATTTATCATGTTCTTCATACAAGAGATCCTCTTGTTTTTCTAAAAGTCTATCCTTTTCATTCAAGGCATCAATCAATTCATTAATCTTATCTATTTTTGTTCTATCCAATCCCTTGAACAAACTAGAGTAATCTATTTCATCATCATCACTAGACTCATCATCACTTGAAGAAGCATAAGTGGTATTGTTTCAAGTACATACCTTCTTCTCCTTCGCCATGAGGCATGTGTGACGCTCGTTGGGGAAGAGGGATGATTTGTCGAAGGCTGAGGCGGCAAGTCCTTCGTCGTCGGATGAAGAGCAATCCGAGTCCCACTCCTTGCGAAGATGTGCCTCGCCCTTAGCCTTCTTGTACTTCTTCTTCTTTTCCCCTTCCTTCTCTTGTTCCTGGTCACTATTATTATCGGGACAATTAGCGATAAAATGACCAATCTTACCGCACTTGAAGCAGGAGCGCTTTCCCTTCATCTTGTTCTTCTTGGGATGCTCCTTGCGGCCCTTTAGCATCGTCTTGAAGCGCTTGATGATGAGGGCCATCTCTTCCTCATTTAGTCCCGCCGCCTCAACTTGCGCCACCTTGTTAGGTAGCGTCTCCTTGCTTCTCGTTGCTTTGAGGGCGATGGTTTGAGGCTCATGGATTGGGCCATTTAGCGCATCATCCACGTATCTCGCCTCCTTGATCATCATTCGCCCACTTACGAACTTCCCAAGAACTTCTTCGGGCGACATCTTGGTGTACCTAGGATTTTCACGAATATTGTTCACAAGATGTGGATCAAGGACAGTAAAAGACCTTAGCATTAGGCGAACGACGTCGTGGTCCGTCCATCGCGTGCTTCCGTAGCTCCTTATTTTGTTGATGAGGGTCTTGAGCTGGTTGTATGTTTGGGTTGGCTCCTCTCCCCTTATCATTGTGAATCTTCCAAGCTTGCCCTCCACCAACTCCATTTTGGTGAGCATGGTGACGTCGTTCCCTCATGTGAGATCCTAAGGGTGTCCCAGATCTGCTTGGCATTATCCAGGCCGCTCACCTTATTGTACTCTTCCCTGCACAAGGATGCTAGAAGAACAGTAGTGGCTTGTGCATTTTTGTGAATTTGCTCATTGATAAACATGGGACTATCAGTACTATCAAATTTCATTCCACTCTCGACTATCTCCCATATGCTTGGATGGAGAGAGAACAAGTGACTACGCATTTTGTGACTCCAAAATCCGTAGTCCTCCCCATCAAAGTGTGGAGGCTTGCCAAGAGGAATGGAAAGCAAATGTGCGTTTGAACTATACAGAATACGAGAATAATCGAAAGAGAAGTTTGAATTAACCGTCTTCTTTTTCTCGTAGTCGTTGTCGTCGTCCTTTTGGGAAGAAGAGGACTCGTCGCTGTCGTCGTAGTAGACGATCTCCTTGATGTGCCTCGTCTTCTTCTTCCCATCTTTTTATTTGTGGTTCGAGCCCAAGTCGGTAGGCTTGTCATCTTTCGGCTCGTTGATGAAGGACTCCTTCTCCTTATCATTGATCACAATCCCCTTGCCCTTAGGATCCATCTCTTTGGGCGATTAGTCCCTTTCTTGAAGAGAACGGCTCTGATACCAATTGAGAGCACCTAGAGGGGGGGTGAATAGGTGATCCTGTAAAACTTGAAACTTAATGCCACAAAACTTGATTAGGAGTTAGCACAATAATGTCAAGTGGCTAGAGAGGAGTCTTAGCAAAACACAATAACCACAAAGATATCAACGCAGAGATGGCACAGTGGTTTTATCCCGTGGTTCGGCCAAGTCCAACGCTTGCCTACTCCATGTTGTGGCGTCCCAACGGACGAGGGTTGCAGTCAACCCCTCTCAAGCGGTCCAAAGACCCACTTGAATACCATAGTGTATTGCTTTGCTTTTCTATATCCCGCTTGCGAGGAATCTCCACAACTTGGAGTCTCTCGCCCTTACAAAGATGTTCACAAAGAAGCATGGAGTAAGGGAGGGATGAGCAACTCACACAAGACACAAAAATCATAGCAAATACGCACACACAAGACCCAGACTTGAGCTCAAAAGACTATCACGAGGTTCTCACTAGAACAGAGCTCAAATCATTAAGAATGTCGAACAAGTGCGCAAGAATGAAGTGTGAGTGATCAACAATGCTCAAAGGATGCTTGGTGTGCTCCTCCATGTGCCTAGGGGCCCCTTTTATAGCCCCAAGGCAGCTAGGAGCCGTTGAGAGCATTCCAGGAAGGCAATTCTTGCCTTCTGTCGCCTGGCGCACCGGACAGTTTGGTGCGGATTTCTTTCCTTCTTTGGCGAAGCCGACCGTTGGAGATTCAGAGCCGTTGGCACACCGGACACTGTCGGGTGCACACCGGACAGTCCGGTGCCCCCTTCTAGCCGTTGGCTCGGCCACGTGTCCCGCGCGGATCGCGCGGCCAACCGTTGGCCCGGCCGATCGTTGGCTCACCGGACAGTCCGATGCACCACCGGACAGTCCGGTGATTTATAGTCGTACGTCGTTAATCACTTCCCGAGAGCGACGACTTCGCCTGTGAATGGCTCACATGACAGTCCGGTGCATCACCGGACTGTCCGGTGATTTATAGCCATACACCGCCGTCGAAGTCCCGAGAGCAGCAAGTTCGCAGAGCTAGCCTGGCGCACCGGACACTGTCTGGTGCACCACCGGACAGTCCGGTGCACCCAGACTGAGCAGACTTTGGCTGAACGAGCCAAGTCATCTCTAAATTGATTTCTCCTATTTCAAGCACTTAGACACAATACATTAGTTCTCAAAACAATGTACTAAGTCTAGAAACATACCTTTAGACTTGATTTGCACTTTGTCCATTAATTGGCATAGATTTTCACTTAAGCACTTGTGTTGGCACTCAATCACCAAAATACTTAGAAATGGCCCAAGGGCACATTTCCCTTTCAATTGCTCGTCCAGAGGCCGGTCTACTTCATTAGTGAGGTACTGTCCGAGACCAAAATCCGCTACCCGCAAATTCAGAAGCTACTGTACGCGGTAATTCTGACACGGCGAAAGTTGTGACACTACTTCGAGTCTCATCCAGTGACTGTGGTGTCATCCTTCCCCCTGGGGGAGATCATCTAGTGCCGAGAGACCTCAGGTAGGATTGCAAAGTGGGTGGTGGAGATCATGGGCGAGACAATCTCGTTCGCCCCTCGGAAGGTCATCAAGTCCCAAGTCTTGGCAGACTTTGTGGCTGAATAGGTCGACACCCAGCTTCCAGCAGCTCCGATCCAACCGGAACTCTGGACCATGTATTTCGATGGGTCGCTGATGAAACCAGGAGCGGGCGCGGGCCTGCTCTTCATCTCACCCCTCGGGAAGCACCTCCGCTACGTGCTGCGCCTCCATTTCCCGGCATCCAACAACGTGGTCGAGTATGAGGCTCTGGTTGACGGGTTGCGCATCGCCATCGAGCTAGGGGTTCGGCGCCTCGACGCTTGTGGCGACTCGCAGCTTGTCATCGACCAAGTCATGAAGAACTCGCACTGCCGTGACCCGAAGATGGAAGCCTACTACGACGAGGTTCGGCGCCTGGAGGACAAGTTCTACGGGCTCGAGCTCAACCACGTCGCTCGACGATACGAGACTGCAGATGAGCTGGCTAAGATAGCCTCGGGGCGAACAACGGTTCCTCCGGACGTCTTCTCCCGAGACCTACATCAACCCTCCGTCAAGACCGACGACACTCCCGAGCCCGAGAAGGCCTCGGCTCTGCCCGAGGCGCCCTTGGCTCAGCCCGAGGCACCCTCAGCTCAGCCTGTGGCAGCCTCGGCCCTGCCCGAGGCACCCTCGGCCCCCGAGGGTGAGGCACTGCGCGTCGAGGAAGAGCGGAATGGGGTCATGCCTAATCGAAACTGGCAGACCCCATACCTTTAATATCTCAACCGAGGAGAGCTACCCCTCAACAGAGCTGAAGCTCGGCAACTGGTGCGGCGTGCCAAGTCGTTCGTCTTGCTGGGTGACGAAAAGGAGCTCTACCACCGTAGCCCCTCAGGCATCCTCCAACGATGCATATCCATCACCGAAGGTCAGGAGTTATTGCAAGAAATACACTCGGGGGCTTGCGGTCACCACGCAGCACCTCGAGCCCTCGTGGGAAACGCCTTCTGACAAGGTTTCTACTAGCCAACTGTGGTGGCCGACGCCACTAGGATTGTACGCACCTGCCAAGGGTGTCAATTCTACGCAAGGCAGACCCACCTGCCCGCTTAGGCCTTGCAAACAATACCCATCACCTGGGCGTTTGCTGTGTGGGGTCTGGACCTCGTCGGTCCCTTGCAGAAGGCACCCGGGGGCTTCACGCACTTGCTGGTCGCCATCGACAAATTCTCCAAGTGGATCGAGGTCCGACCCCTAAACAACATCAGGTCCGAACAGGCGGTGGCGTTCTTCACCAACATCATCCATCGCTTCGGGGTCCCGAACTCCATCATCACCGACAACGGCACCCAGTTCACTGGCAGAAAGTTCCTAGACTTCTGCGAGGACCACCACATCCGGGTGGACTGGGCCGCCGTAGCTCACCCAATGATGAATGGGCAGGTAGAGCGTGCCAATGGCATGATTCTACAAGGACTCAAGCCGAGGATCTACAACGACCTCAACAAGTTCGGCAGGCGGTGGATGAAGGAACTCCCCTCGGTGGTCTGGAGTCTAAGGACGACGCCAAGCCGAGCCACGGGCTTCACGCCGTTTTTTCTAGTCTATGAGGCCGAGGCTATCTTGCCCACAGACTTAGAATACGGCTCCCCGAGGACAAGGGCATACGACGCCCGAAGCAACCAGACAAGCCGAGAAGACTCTCTGGACCAGCTGGAAGAGGCTCGGGAAATGGCCTTACTACACTCGGCGCGGTATCAGCAGTCCCTGCGACGCTACCAGGCCCGAGGGGTTCGGTCCCGAGACCTCTAGGTGGGCGACTTGGTGCTTCGGCTACAACAAGACGCCCGAGGGCGCCACAAGCTCACGCCTCCCTAGGAAGGGTCGTTCATCATCGCCAAAATTCTGAAGCCCGGAACATACAAGCTAGCCAACAGTCAAGGCGAGGTCTACAACAATGCTTGGAACATCCGACAGCTACGTCGCTTCTACCCTTAAGATGTTTTCAAGTCGTTCATGTACCTCTTTCACTTACGCAAGCAAAGTCTAACCATCAAGGAAGGGTCAGCCTTGCCTCGGCAAAGCCCGACCCTCCCTCGGGGGCTAGAAGGGGGGAACCCCCTCTGCATCAGAATTTTCCTCGGAAAAAGTCTTTCTGCCAGAACATCTTTCGTGCTTTTCGACTACTTCGATAGTGGAGTCCTGAAAACGATGGAGTACACGTAAGCAGGCAAGGCCGACCGAGCCGAGGGACTCCTATGCCTCCGAGATACGGATACCTCACTCATCACCTTCTGCGATAAGTAATTCACGCTCGGATAAGGGATTCCGCTGTCCGAACAAGTCTTAACGCTCGAAAACTTTTTCTACCGAAACGATTTTTCGTGCCATCTCGACTATATCGATAACAGAATCCTACGGACGAGTAAGAGTACACGTAAGCAGCAAGGCTGACCGAGCCGAGGGACTCCTACGCCTCCGGGATACGGATACCTCACTCATCACCTTCTGCGATAAGTAACTCTCGCTTGGATGAACGATTCTGTTACCGACAAACAAGTCCTGATACTCGAAACAAGGGGAAAAGAAATGCAGCTTTACAACACAACGACGGTATGTTTTGGCCTCGGCGGCCGTAAAAAACATACGCACACTACAGACAAACTGTTCCTGCAGGTTCAGACGTCAGTAGGGGGAGCAGCAGCACCCTCGGCATTGACTCCACCTTTGGCGGAATCCGACCCGGCCTCGGACAGCGACATGGTCGAAGGATCTCCACCTCGAAGGAAGATGTCAGCACCGCGCCTGGGCCATCGCCGCCAGGGTCTCCTCTAGGAACCCGGCCCAAGCAGACGGCCGGACCGGCCGCTCCGTAGCCTCAGCCAGCTGTCCCCCGAGGACACCAGCCCGGCTCAAGGCCTCGGCAGCTCGACTCCAGGGTTGGTCCCGCCAGTGGATGACCTGGCCAGGTCCCATCCGCCACAGCTACGCCTCCTCGGCCTGGGAAGTCCCCTACTCCTGGGCCAACAAAGTTTCTTCTCCAGCCAACTCCGCCTCTGTCCATGCTGACACCGCTGCCTCCGGCTTCGGCTCATCGCAGAGCAGCCGAGGGTTCCTTCACTGAGCAAGAGAAGCCTTGAGCGGCAAGGCCGACCGAGCCGAGGGACTCCTACGCCTCCGGGATACGGATACCTCACTCGTCACCTTCCACACAGGGCAACTCACACTTGGTTAAGCGGTCCAGCTAGCCGACAGGCGAGTCCTGGTGCACGAAATGGGGAAGAAACACGGCTTTACGCCCAAATACACAGATGTTCAGGCCTCGACAGCTGCAATGAACATACGCCGGCACTCAAGATGCCATTACAAACGGGACTCCGGTTCCGTTCCCGCGGGTATGAACAACCTCCATACCAGGAGGCCCGCGGGACGACGAACTCCAAGCGGCTCACCACCGCCCGCTCCTGCAGCAGCGACAACGACCTCCGCTCCGGGTGGCCAAACAGCAGCAACGATAACCTCAGGGCAGAAGCTGCTGCGACAAGGCCCACGCCCATGTCTCCACTCGAGGGGCGAGGACAAGCTACCAAAGCTAAAGAGCCGGAGGCCCGGAGCGCAGATGGCAGCGGCGATCTCATCGGCGACGAGGACTTCTCCGGCCACCTGTCCGCCGGCAGATCCCCACTCAAGTCCTCCCGAACAGGCGAGCACCGACCCCGCACGAAGGCGTCATGCCGGAGCGAGCGTAGGACAGCCTAAGAACACGAACGCCGCCCTAGCAGCGCGCGACGTCTTGGGCGGTCCCCTGGTGCGCGCGGTGCAACACCCGCCCGTACGGCGGGCAGATAGCCGCACTCTACCTAGCGGTGGGAGGTGGCACCAGAAGCCGTGCCAGAGCCAGCTGAGCCAGTGAACCAGGCATGCTGGAGCTGATGACGCTTGCGGCCGCTCGGCCACGCGTTGTCAAAGTCCGCCCCTTCCGCTAAGCCAGTGAGCGCCCTCTCCCATGAATGCTGAAGGAGGAGGTGGCCCGCCGGCACGTATGGGAGGTAGAGCTCCGGCTCAGCTCGCCCTCCGCCCCAGCAAGGATGACAAAGATCCTTGAAGCTGAGGGCGGGGCAGAGGCCACAGCCCGACTTGCTTCTCCCCACCATCGAACTGGTGGTCACCGTCTTGGGTGGCCATCGGCGAGGGGACGCAACCGGGCTACACGACGAAAATCCTTGAAGCCGAGCAATGGCTGAAAGGTGCCAATCTCCATAAGGCCGCGCTCCTCCAATGACAGCAAGAGCAAGGCGGCGCGGGCGCTCCCCATCCGGGGGCTCGGAAGGCGGAAGGACACGACGCATGAGGAAAGTGCGAAGGCATGGCTACCACCCAGGAGGTCGATCCCTTTTTAAAGGCGACTCCCCCCACTTGTGTCCTCAGCCGTCGTGGGCTAAGTCTTCACCAACACGCTTCAAGGTCCTCCCCCTACGACACGGGGGCTAGGCCCCACGCGTCATGCGAGCTGGCCCAGGACAGAAGAAGCCAAACCGCCGCGCACGGAGCACGCAACTGCCCAGCGGTTACAAGCATTCCTCCGTCTTCGCCCAAACCAGCGGGTGAAAGGGCGGACCGCCATGTAGGCGGCATGCAACTGCACCAAGGGGGCGCACCCTTTTGACTTCGACGCATCCAGCATGGAGGCCTAGGCCCACACGTCATGTAACTGGCGCGCTGGTTACTACGTGCAAAAAACTGCAGCGCCACTTTCGCCAGCGCCGCGCCTTCTCGACTATGGAACCAGTGCCACGACTCGAGGAAACCCTGCGCACGGCCCAGCAGTGCCAACCAGGCACGCCGGTCATGGGTCAGTGTCACACCCGGATTTTAGGGGTCCAAAACCCGGGCGCGAACATAAACACCAGGTATGCTGGGACCAAGTCTCACACATATGATGTATAGTGGCACAGGATCGAATGTCACATCTTTATACATAACAGGAGTTCTATACAAAATAAATAATTACATTATAAGGAGACAACGGTCCAGCAACCCAAAGTTGACTGGGAGACGACGGCCTAGATCTCTCACGATCACATCACATCATCCTCCAAGCGCCTCATCCGGTGGTACCTGCTCTTGACCTGTGGGGGGGTGTGAGACAGCAAGAGTGAGCTCACATACGTTCATCGCTCAACAAGTTGTGGGGAATAATGTGCATGAACTCGCCAAAGGTGGGAGCTCACGTGAAGTGTAAGGCTTACCAAAGAGAATGGTTGAAGCTGAGCATTGCTTTTAATGTTGGTCAAAATTTTATTAGCAATTACTAAGTATAAGTAAATACCAACCCAATTAAACAGTAGAACAAAAGTAACAACCTCACCTGCGATGCAATGCATATGACAAATTGAATTTAGTTCCATAATTTAATCATGTGAGGGTCCGAGCTGCTCATGACCGTGAGCACGGCTAGTATACCAGTTTTACACTCTGCAGAGGTTGCGCATCTTTACCCACAAGTCATGTTACCCATCTGCCAAGGGATCGCGACTTCCCATACACCTCTACCGAGGAGGCGAGGCAGGGTAACACTACGAGGCCTTTACAAAGTTCCACTAGCTTCAGAAAACCCGCTACAGTTTATAGGAAGTTCCAATGCAGGAATCCCTTGTAGGACCGCCATCGCAGCAAAATCCTCCCGAGGGCCTCCCTACACTGACCACTCCCCTACTACCCTTGCCCCTTTCGGGTAAGGTAGTCTTCCACTAGCTTTCCTAATTAATCAGCCAAGGGGTCCCATTCCTCCCTTGTGGTAGCACTGTTTTCCCGGGTGGTCGCTCCATGTTCCAATTAACATAATGATCTTATCATGAACAGTAATTAGCAACTGATAACAAAAGTATGAATAATATGTATCTCAATGCCCAAATCCACATATAGCACTAGCAAGTACTACCCAGAAAGTTTAGTGGTAAACAAGGCATAAAGATAGACAAACTAGGGTAACCTATTAGGTCCCATCAAAATTAACCTATGCAGATCATTATGATTAATTAGAACATGAGTCGGTAAAAAGAAGTGATCAAGGGCACAACTTGCCTAGGACTTGAGATTCCAGGTACCAAGATGATCTTCAGGTGACTCGTGACCTCACTGCTAGTCGTAGCAATTCAAACAAACATGGTATAGGCAAAATTAACATTACACCAAACATAAGAACAAATTACACATTAATAATATACATATTAAAATAAGATCATAGGAACAGGAATCATTAATTTTGGAGTTATAGATTTTGAGTTATGGATTTTCTAAGGTTTAATGTGATTAAAATAGGATTAGATGAGAAATTAATTTTCCAACTGAGTTCATGTCAAAACAGTGGTACTATCTAATAGAGAATACTATTACAAAATTATAGGAACTGGAATGGACTAAAAAGGAGTTAGTATGAATTTTCTAGGAATTAAACAAGATCTAGAATTATTTTTATACTAGAAAAGCATTTTCTGTATTAATTTATTCAATTTCCTATGTCACTGGACTGCGCGCATTATTATTATAAAGTACAGGGGCCTCAGCGCAAGAAACCTGAGACACAGAGCACAGTAGAAAGGGACGGCGGGTTTATTACGTCTATCCGTGGGGTTTCATTTGCAAAATCGCCAAGCCGAAAGGGTACGGTGCGATCTCGGTCGTCTGATCCACAATGGGTGGCCCAGATTAGACAGCACCCACACTGAAACGGTAAGCGAGGATGGCCCTCGGATCACGATCTAACGATCTAGGTTTAATGAATCCTAGCCTTCTCACCGCCCTCCGATCCCGATCGGATGGCCCATGACTGATCGCAGTGAAGGGGTATGTTAACATCTAATCCACTACCGGAATTCGGCTCTTTGCCGAGTGCCGGCGGCTTTGCCGAGTGCTTTTTATCGGGCACTCGGCAAAGTCGACTTTGCCGAGTGCCGCACTCGGTAAAGCTAGGCACTCGGCAAAGCGACCTTTACCGAGTGCTGAACACTCGGCACAGGACGACACTCGGCAAAGATAACTTTGCCGAGTGTCAAACTCTCGGCAAAGGGGGCTCTCGGCAAACGGCCGTCAGCGGCCGTCCCAAAGCTGACGGCCGTCAGTCTTTGCCGAGAGCCAACGGCTGGCACTCGGCAAAGAGGTTCTGTGCCGAGTGCCACATAGTAGGCACTCGGCAAAGCATACTTTGCCGAGTGTCATCTCTAGACACTCGGCAAAGAATATTTTTATTTTTTTTATTTTGTCTCTCAAAATTTTTATGGTATATTCCTACACTATGTAGACCTACATGTATCATTTGTGGACAATTTTAACAGAGTTTTCAATCGTTAGTAGATTTAGTTTGTTTATTTGAATTTCTTCGGAAAATTTAGATTTGAACTGCAGATCACTCGAAACTTGGAAAATCGTGCATGCAAAAATGATATCCATGCTACTTAGCACAAATTACGACCGATTTCAGGAGCGGACCAGAAACTTCGAGCACCATGCTCACTCAACATGACTGTAAACTTGCCATCCAGGTGTTTAAAAATTGTATAAAACAGAAACAAAGTCAGAAAATCATGAAACCTGTCCACGTGTCATGATATCATATGTAGAGGCTGTGATAAAAATTTGAAAAAGTTTCGAGAAAGCTGTAACGCACTATGTGTACAAACCTAAGAGATCCACATTGAAACTCTGTGATTTCATGTGTGGTTCTCTTAGGTTTCTACACATACTGTCTCACAACTTTCTCCAAACATTCTAAATTTTTTATCACAGAGTCTACATATGATATCATGACATGTGGACAAGTTTCATGATTTTCTAAGTTTGTTTGTGTTTTATAAATTTTTTAAACAGCTGTGTGGCAAGTTTACGGTCATGTTGAGTGAGCATGGTGCTCGAAGTTTTCGATCCGCTCCTGAAATCGGTCGTAACTTGTGCTAAGTAGTATGGATATCATTTTTGCATGCACGGTTTTCCAAGTTTCGAGTGACCTGCAGTTCAAATCTAAATTTTTCGAAGAAATTCAAATAAACAAACTAAATGTACTAGCTATAGAAAATACTGTTATAATTCTCCCAAAATGGTACATGTAGGTCTACATAGTGTAGGAACATACCACAAAAAATTTGGTAGGGAAAATAAAAAAAATAAAAAAGTAATTTGCCGAGTGTCCACAAATGACACTCGGCAAAGGATTGTAAAAGATTCTTTGCCGAGTGTCAGCGATCTGGCACTCGGCAAAGTATTGTAAAAGATTCTTTGCCGAGTGTCATCCAGCTAGCACTCGGCAAAGAATATTTTAATATTTTTAAAAAATCTTTGCCGAGTGCCAGATCACGGGCACTCGGCAAAGAAATCAAATAAACCGCTCTCCTTCTTCCTTTCTCTCCTTTCTCTGCACTCATCTCTCTTCTCTCAGCTCGCTCGCCGCCGCGCCGCCACGCCGCAGCACCGCCGCCCGCCGTGTCCCCGCCTTCCGCTCGCTCGCCGCGCCGCCGCGCCGCCACGCCGCAGCACCGCCGCCCGCCGCGTCCCCGCCTTCCGCTCGCTCGCCGCGCCGCCGCGCCGCCACGCCGCAGCACCGCCGCCCGCCGCGTCCCCGCCTCACCGGCGACGTGAGCCACACCAATTCGGCGACGAAGCCCCAATGTGAGTATTCAAAGTATCGATAATGTTTTGTATTTGGTTAGCATATCCAAAGTATGTTGTTCTATGACTCTTCATTGATTACCTGTATTTCTGGTTCTGCTTGATTAATGGGTGGGCCGAGATGTGCCCATTAGATTCCAAAGTGATACTTTTGTCACAAGGACTCTTGTCGGTTGCATTTTTTGTTGTTATGCTAAGATGATGACCATTTATTTAGTGATTACCATGCTCTTGTTTCGAGTCGAGATGGTAGTTGTTAAAGAGATAGATGTGGATAAGAATGAGGTTACCCTCTACTAGGGGGTGAAGAGGGAGGTGGTGGAGGAGACTTTCCTTTTCTAGGAGGTGATGGATACAGGTGGTGGAGGAGAGTCGTCTCTTTTGGTGTAGGATAGGGATGTGGATCTCTAGGAGGAGACAATGACCTATGAGGTGAGTATTTGTCACCATTCTCATCATCCGAAGATGGTAGTGAGCTTTATGAAGAGTATTTACTAGGTAATAATAGTCCCCTTGTTCTGAATAATAAGTGGCCTATCTTACTTAGTAGGTTAATTCAATACCTTGTTGTACTTCTTATCCCATACCCTATCAACGTTGACCATAGTGTACCCATATGGAGTTGGGCAACCATGAATGGTCTCGCCTTCGGTAGGCTAGGCCTCATCATCTGCCACCTTGTTACTTGTACAACACTAGTGGATGTAAAGCTTGATAAGCATGCATTCAGTTAAGTTTTCCACTAGATATATTGCATTTGTCTTTTCTTTGTCAAGCGATGTGGATCTGCATCTACTACGATCCTTGAGCACTAGGCTCATGCCTATCAGAGAAGGCTCGACTTGTGTCGGTCCCTGCTTTTGTAGAACTCGCTTAATCTCATATCAAAATGATCACATCTAAGATGCCATGAATCATTCTTCCATTTCTTTTAGCCACTTTTCATACTCTGATTGTTGTTCTGCTCTACTTCTTGAGTGGCTTTGATAGGACGAAGATTTAGCCTCTAAATGCTTCTTTCCACTTTATAACTTTAGCCCCTCTTGTGTGACCAGGATGCTCCTTATTTTCGAGTGCTTGTGGGAGCAGTAGCTCTCCTTGTAAGACTTGAAGCTCCATTCCCTCAACCTCTCATTGAATGTGTCCACCTTCTGTAGGAGTTTGTTAGGATTACCTAGGGTGACAAGGATCCTATCAGGGTTATAGCATGCCCCCTATGAGAAAGAATTGCATAGATCTAGGCTCACACTTGATAGTATGAGTAGTAATGCCTTGCCATTCCATTGCCTCAGCTTTCGTGTCCCAAAGCAGCATTTTCCTGATGTAGCCACGTGAGTCGAGATGATGACGATAGATCTATGTACTTTTGCACATTCACCTTATTTCTAGCACTCACTACCATGCATGGCCGAGAGTGATGCAGTATATTACTAGCAATTTCAACAAAACTGGTACCAGCTAGCAATAAAGCCACTTTTTATGAAATTACATTTAATAAAAGTTGCTCAATAATTATGGACATATCTTTGGATGAGTATACTCAAGATGGGAGAGAGAGGAGGAAGGGGGTGTGGGGTTTTGACGTTTTGTACAGTAGAACCGTCACTATTGGCTCAAGCCATCAACCGACAACGATAGTCATGATATCATTGCCAATTCATTGCTCAAATCAGCAGTGATAAATTACTACCGGTTTTAATGACCCCAACCATTTTTAGGGAGTGTTTGGTTCCCCTAACTAAAGTTTAGCTCGTGTCTTATATCAAATGTTTGAATATCACTTATAGTTATAGTACAAAGAAGCTCTATAAGTATTAGACATAGGCTTAGGTTTAAAAATTTGTCTCCACTTTTAGTCTTTATCGGTGTAATTGGTTCTATAATTATACTATATTTAATAACCCTAAACCACCATAAACCCTAAACTCTAAACTGTGTAAAAGGTACGATTGCAGATTCCTGTTCATTCTTTTAGGACTCAAAATTCTCATTGTGCCTTAAATACTGAGGGGGCTCTAGTTTGACGTCCTAGCTAGCTAAAACCTTGTGCCTTTGAAATCTTGGCAACTCTAGTAAGATTTGGCTGCTGTTGATCATTACAAGGTGAAGGAGTGCTCCCCTTTTCTCTCATCCGGCACTCTGAATTTTGGAGATAATAAAATGGTCAGTTCGAGCCTAAACCAAGCTTCTGGGTTGGAGATAATAAAATGGTGAGAATCTATGACTTAGACTAGTTGGACATACTCAAAACAAGTTTGTTTAAGTCATAGGAAGGTTCACAATATTAGTCAAATTGATTTGAAGAAGATAGGGAGAAAAGTGTGAAACTTCAATTGTTCTGGGGCGCACCGGACCTTCTTATGAGAGGCATCTCTAGGAAGCTTGTGTGGCCTGGTGCACCAGATCACATTACCAGAGAGCACTGTAGGAGCACAACCGAGGCCTGGTGTACTAGTGACGCACCGGTGGCACGCCATACCTCTTTAACTGATAGGCAATCTCGATGATGCCCCCGAGGAAAGAGTAGATTTAGCAAATTTCTAGCAACGACTATTTGGAGGGTTTTGGGGGCTATAAATACCCCAACCAGCCTACTCAAGTTACAAATCACTTCTAGAGCTGAGCAACAATATCATACACTTGTACAACATGTCCCTCGGCCCGCTCTGTCTTCCGTCGCACGGGTCGATGCCGCTAAGGAAGTTCACGAGGTCCGGTGGCGACTCCAGCGCGCCGCCGCCGATCACCGTCTTCTGGTGGTGCGCGACCATGGTAGCCGTCTCGATGTCCTGCACTAAAGTGACGCCTTATGTCTAACAGGTGAAGAGCTTCCAGTCTTCCGCCTTCACTCGCCACTAATCACCGCCGCCAAGACCTCCCAAACTGATCGCCACACCGTCCACCACGAACGCCGATGAGGTGTTGTAGGACGTCGCGAACGGTCAGATAAGGAACTCTAGCACCGCAAAAATCGTGGCCGCCGCGTATTCCATATTTCATGTTTCCATGTATTTGCTTCTCCATGTTCATTCTTTGTTTTTCATGTCTAAGTTAGTACCCTTGTGGGTTATTTTGTCTTCACAAGGTTGATCTTTCGGTAGATTGTATCCTCTTATAGCATGAAATATGTGTGCATGTCAGCCATCGTGTTGTTTTGTTTTATTTGCAGGTTTTGGAAACCTCCCCGTGCGGGGGAGGTGCTGCCGAAATTTTTTGTTGACAGGCATGTGTTTTTTGCAGAGGTCTTAGCCATTGCGGGTCTGCCTGCACCGCGTCGAGTCGCCACTGCACCGACCCGCCACTGCCCCACTAGCCTGACTCCACCGCCACCCTAGGTATAACCTCTATTTCCGCATCATGGTCATAGATCACGTAACCCAGTTAGGCGTCTCCCGTTCGAAAGTGATACGGTGTAGATATGCAGATCTTTGCATATCTACAAATGTATCAGTTTCGAATTGTCCACGTTTTTTGGACAGCCCGCGGTTGCGTAGATGGTGTTAGTTTCCATGCTCTACTCCGGTCCGAGAAAGAGTTTCGGCGTCACCTCCCTGTTGTTCTCCGGACAGTACACTCTCCCTGCCAGGACGTGTATCCGGAGAACAGCGGGGAGGTGCTGCCGAAATTCTATCTCGGATCGGAGTAGAGCATGGAAACTAACTCCATCTACGCAACCGCGGGTGGGATTAGGACCTATCCTCACCTATTAGAAGGTAGGAACGTAGTGTACATGCATTACATGTCTATATTAAACTATACTCGGTTATATATGTTAGAGGATGGAGGACCGTGAGTGGATGTACACGGGCCGCGTTCGACGTAATGATGTCACCCCAGAATGGATTAGGAAGACCGATGCTTTCGTGGAACGGGCATATGGCGAAGCTGCTAAAGGAGCTAGCCTAGTCCCTTGTCCGTGCAGCAAATGTGACAACCGGAAAAGAAAACCAAAGAAGGCCATGGTAGAACATATTTGGAAGAATGGATTTACGCCGGACTATACTCGGTGGATCTTCCATGGTGAAGCGCATCGCACGAGAGAGGAGGTGGTGAGACAACGCGTCGAGGATTACGATGCTGATGCCGGGGTAGCAGACATGTTGAACGACTATCACGAGGCACAGTTCGCCGAAGGACGTACGGAGGACGAGCCAGAGGCGACCGCAAAGGCATTCTACGACATGTTTGACGCGGCACAGAAACCCCTTCACGGCAAGACAAAGGTTTCTCAACTGGATGCCATTGGGCGTATAATGGCGTTGAAGTCGCAGTATAGCATGAGTCGAGACGCCTTCGATGGTTTGTTGACAGTTATTGGCAGCCTGCTTCCGGAGGATCACGTTCTGCCAAAGAGCATGTACGAGGCACAGAAACTCCTTCGTGCACTCAAGATGACGTATGAGCAGATACATGCTTGTCCGAAGGGCTGCGTCCTATTTAGGAAAGAACACACTGAGGCAAAGTACTGTCCGAAGTGTAAATCGTCTAGGTTCATGGAGGTAGACTCTGGTGATGGACAGAAGAAGCAGCTCAACATCCCCGTGACAATCCTACGCCACCTTCCGTTCATACCGAGGATCCAGCGTCTATACATGACAGAGGAATCCGCGAAACAGATGACATGGCACAAAAAAGGCAAACGATACAATCCTGACAAGATGGTTCACGCATCCGATGGTGAAGCATGGACCCACTTTGATGCCATTCACCATGAGAAAGCCAAAGAGGCTCGACATGTTCGTGTTGCGCTGGCCACAGATGGGTTCAATCCCTATGGAATGACCGCTGCCCCATACACATGTTGGCCCGTGTTCGTTATCCCCATCAATCTCCCCCCCGGCGTATGCTTTCAAAGACAGAACATATTCGTGTCGTTGATAATTCCTGGACACCCGGGGAATAAAATGGGCGTCTACATGGAGCCTTTGATTGATGAATTGGTCCGTGCTTGGGAGGAAGGGGTATGGACGTACGACCGAGCTACGAAGACAAACTTCAAAATGCATGTTTGGTACCAGTACTCCATGCATGACTTTCCGGCGTATGGGCTATTTTGCGCCTGGTGTGTTCACGGTAAGTTCCCATGCCCAGTTTGCAAGGAAGCTCTTAGGTTCATTTGGTTGAAGAAGGGTGGCAAATATTCGTCATTCGATAAACATCGACAATTTCTCCCTCTTGACCATGCATTCCGACAAGACATCAAGAACTTTACGAAAGGTGTCGTGGTGACAGACCGCCCACCTGCAATGATGACTGGTGCCGAAGTTCGCGAACAGATAGATGGTCTCGTGGCCAACCCAGAAGGTGGTTTTGTGGGATATGGTGAGCAACATATGTGGACACATAAGTCGGGCTTGACTCGGCTCCCCTATTATGATGACCTGCTCCTTCCACACAACATTGACGTGATGCACACTGAAAAGAATGTCGCCGAGGCACTTTGGGCGACAATTATGGAGAGTTGAGCTATTTCTTCCGCCAGCTTTGTGCAAAAGAGTTAGCTCGGACCATGATTGCAGACTTGGAAAGGATGGCACCCGTGTTACTGTGTAAGCTGGAGAAGATCTTTCCACCCGGCTTCTTCAATCCGATGCAGCATTTGATTATTCATCTCCCATATGAGGCACGAATGGGGGGGCCCGTGCAGGGACGTTGGTGCTATCCAATCGAGAGATGTCTAAAGAGTATCCGAAAGAAATGCCGAAATAAATGCAAAATCGAGGCTTCCATTGCAGAGGCATACATACTGGAGGAGGTGTCAAACTTCACAACAACTTACTATGGTGACAAACTGCCGAGCGTGCATAATCCACCCCCTCGTTACAATGATGGCGGCAATGAATCGAACCTCAGCATTTTTCGAGGGCAACTCGGAAGCGCGAGTGGTTCGACCACCAAGACCCTGAGACATGAAGAGTGGCGCCATATCATGCTATATGTATTGACCAACCTTGAAGAGGTGACGCCATACATGGAGCAATTTCTTCATGAATTCTGGCGTCGATCAAGGGACCCAACTCCACAGGAATATGATACCCTTCTTAGAAAGGGTGCGGGAAATGGATTGCCCGATTTCATTTCCTGGTTTAAACATAAGGTACGTGCTTAGTTTGTTATTCCAAGTTGCTCTTACGTGCGAATAATATAACAATCTAGCGTGTTTGAACTTGCAGGGCCAAAGAGAGCCGTCTATGAGTGCCGAGTTGAGACAAGTAGCCAATGGCTTTTCCTATAGGGTCAGGAAATTTTCTGGGTATGACATCAATGGATACCGTTTTCGCACAACAAGCTACGACCAAAGTCGGCCCAATCGAAAAACCACGTGTTCTGGAGTCTTTACGCCCGGGCTTGACGAGGTCGAGTATTATGGAAGAATTGAAGAAATATATGAACTCAATTTTTATGGTTCCAAACCTCTTACTCCAGTGATATTCAAATGTCATTGGTTTGACCCTGAAGTTACGAGACGGACACATTCTAATCTTGGGATAGTCGAAATTCGACAGGATTCCACCTTAACAGGAGACGATGTCTACATTGTGGCCCAACAGGCCACACAAGTGTATTATCTTCCATATGCGTGCCAAACGAAACAACATCTTAAGGGTTGGGATGTTGTGTATAAGGTATCACCGCACGCTAAATTACCTGTTCCAAACGATGAAGATTATAACTTAGACCCGGACACATATGACGGAGAGTTCTTCCAAGAAGATGGGCTCGAAGGGCAATTTGAGATAGACTTAACCGAAGCGATCGGAATGGAAGTAGATATTGAAATGGTTGTTGATGACGAGGATGATGAGGTGCAAAATGAGAATGACTTAGAAATACTTGAAGGCAATGCCAATGACGAAGTTGCGCCTTCAGATGATGTTGACTATGAAATGGTTGATAGTGATGATGACACTTATGATCCGGCTAACCCGGACACATATGAAGATTATTTTTAATCGATGTAATGCTATATTTCATTTATTTTGCATATGTTTCTAAATACATATTTTTTTATCTGTGCTTAATTGTTTACTCTTAATTGCAGGTTGTTGGACAAAGATGGTGGGCGGTGGGACGAGGACGAGGAGGGGGAGGGGGAGGGGGAGGAGGAGCACCCGTAGGACGGAGGAGGAGGCGCAGCAGGACGACGCCGTACAGCAGCAGGTGGAGCAGCAAGCCGCTGTCGATGCGGCACAGCAGGACGACGACGATGCGGCGCAGCAGGACGACGACGACGCCGCCGCCGCTCAGCAGGACGTCTCAGGTTCTGGCTCCTCAGGTTCGAGGAGTATCTACCTGCGAGGTCCCGCGAGCCTACCTAAGCGACCCATTCTTCGTGACAGACGTCCCCTCATACGACCCGATGGAGAGAGGTAGGTAACTTTAGATGTTGTTGCTGCTTTTTCATATTATATGTTCAAATTAATAATAGAAACTAATACTTCATCTTAATCACTTCGACAGGTCTTGGATGGTTTTGGAGACTGCAGGGGGTCACGGCCGCAACCCCAATGGCATCCTCGGCCTTCTATGCCGGGAACACTTCCCTGGGCTTGTCGAGTACGCCGGAGTGACGAGCCCAGCGTACACCTTCGACCACTACGCCGTCGCCCCCGATGCAGTAGATCGGGACGGCAGACAATTCAACAACAAGGCGGAGCGGGTCAAGCAAGAGCTGTGGGTATGTCTTCCTCGCACTATATTGTTTAATAAGTCACATTTGTTGCATATTCTTTTAATAATGTATGGATACATCGTCTTTGTATGCAGGATTTCTTCAGGTGCGATGCTGGATACGAGGCCAGGGCGGATGTGGTGTCTACGACGTGCTGTAAGAAGCTCGTCGTGGACATGCACTACGAGGCGCGCATCCAGGCCATCGTCACTTACCACGGCTCCGTCCTTGGGGAGAAGGTGAACAAGAAGGACGCCCGAACCATGTCATTGACTGCGGACCAGTACTTGCAGGTAAATACAAAACTTTATTATTGGTACTAAATATGCTTATTCTTATCTTCTGATATGCGGTGTACTTATATTTTTTTAGATGATTCCTCATTGGTGCGCCGCGCATCCTGAGTGCTGGGAGAAGATGGTGCAGAGGTGGTGCTCGGCTGAGTGGGACGAGGCGCACAACGCTAGCCGGGAACGGCGTTTGCTGATGCAAGGTCCCTCCCACCATCAAGGCAGCCGCAGCCTGGGCAAATACGCGGAAGCATGGGTACGCGCTCTTTTTTATTTAGGTATATAACTTTCGATTAGACATGATTTCTAACCATATCGTTGGTTTTCTCGCAGTCGGCGGCACATGGTGGCGCGCCTTGCTCCACGTTCTCGGCATATGCCATGGCCCACAAGGGGAAGGCGACGTCCGACGTCACCTACAACCCGGATGACGGGCCCGAGGCGTACACCAACCCCGCCATCCACAGCCGACTCAGTGAGTACACCGCAATGGCCAAGGAGGTCCATGGGCCAGATTACGATCCGAGGACCGAGGACATCGACGGAGATGTCCTCATGAGGGTCGGAGGAGGCAAGAGGCATGGGCGGTACTGGATTGCCGACGGGGCAATCGACTCGTCCTCCACTCCCACTCTCTCTCAGGTGCGAGCAAGGAGCACGAGCGCGAGCCCAGCCATACGACCTCGGCAGGACACCTCACAGCATCGTATCCAGCAACTCCAGGTTATTCCTTATCTATTCATCGTTCATTAATTTTTATATATCTTCTCTTTGCATTATCGTAACATTAGGGCGAAATATTACAGACTCAGCTAGATGATGAGAGGAGGCAACGTGAGGAGCTGGAGAAGAGGATGGCGGATTTGTTCGCGTACGTGCAGAGCCTTGGCGCCGCACAGGGTCATGCTCCACCACCTCCGTTGTTCCCTGCAACTGACCCTGCTGCGTTCACTACTCCTGTGAGTATCAAAATTTTAGTACTGCATGATATATATTCATATGTTCTCACACATACAATCTATTCTCTGTGCAGGGTCAATCGGCGGCGTCGAACAACCCTCATGCTTCGTCCAGCCCTTCGCCGAACCAGTCCAGATGCCCACCTCGTTGATGATCTAGACTTGGTCTTGTGAGTGTTGGTGATGTTTGGCTACTGACACTTTGTGATATATATGTGACGGTTGGTGATGTTTGGCTAGTGATCCAGACTTGGTAAATACACATACTTGTATTTGTGAGACTTATATTAGTGACACTTTGTGATATATATGGTGTTGATGATAAATGTGTTCATTCTGTGATGCGATTGATATATAATGTGATGTGAATGATATATATCTTTTGTTTGTTTGGATGGAACAGCAAAAACAAATAAAAAAGGGACATCCTGGTCACTTTGCCGAGTGTAACACTCGGCAAAGGGTTCTTTGCCGAGTGCTATGACCATGGCACTCGGCAAAGAAGGCAACCTGGGAACCGGTAAAGCCATCTTTGCCGAGTGCTGACCATGGCACTCGGCAAAGAAGGCAACCTGGGAACCGGTAAAGCCGTCTTTGCCGAGTGCTGAAAATGGCACTCGGCAAAGAAGGCAACCTGGGAACCGGCAAAGACATCTTTGCCGAGTGCCACTGCCAAGGCACTCGGCAAAGGGACTGGCAAAGGGGCCCACTGGAGGGTTCTTTGCCGAGTGCCCGTCCACCAGACACTCGGCAAACAAACCTCCTTTGCCGAGTGTCGCCGTGGGCACTCGGCGAAGGATCCGTCACCGTCACTTGGCGCCGTGACGGTGACTTTTCTTTGCCGAGTGCCAAATGGCACTCGGCAAAGTCTTTGCCGAGTGCCCGACAAAAAGTACTCGGCAAAGATGCTGTTGCCGATGTACAGTTCGCCGAGCGTTCTTTGCCGAGTGTTACACTCGGCAAAGCGTTTGCCGAGTGTAAAATAACCTTTGCCGTGTGTCTCAGACACACGGCAAAGAAGCTGATTCCGGTAGTGATCCTAGCCATTCATCGCCGAACCGACGGCGGCAAAGTTCTTCCCCCCCATCCCGACGAGAGAGCGCGGCGGCGCTATTCATCCGTGGCGGCGCCATCACCGGACCCCGCGCGCTCAACGATTCCTAAGGCTATTCTTCGATCCGAGCAATGCTTCACGAAGGGGACAACAGTACGAGGCGATGGGGAGTAGGCTCACCGAGAATGGCGGTCGGAACAAAGCTAGCCACGACGAGGGGCGGTTCCACGGTGGAAGTGCAGCGACGGCGAGGAATTGCAGGTACTCCGGTCACCCACGTGTTTGGCGGATTCACCGAACCCACTCGGGAATCACAGGCGAACACCCCCAAACACGCAGTGGGTGCCCAACAAGCGTGGAGGTGAGGGACGACGGTGGCGGATCCGGAGGAGTTCATGGCGGCGGTGGTGGCTGAGACTTAAAGCGCCCGATGCCCAAAAACCAGGGAGGGAGAAAGAGCGGCACGAATTTATAGCTAGGGGGTCCGCATCCTACACGCCACGGAACCGGCCCCAACAGCCGAGCGGAGACCCAGCCCCACGGTGCGCGCGGCGACGAACTCGCGTTCTGTTGAAAGAAGCCAGAGGGGGAAGAAGATGGATTCCTGACGTCCGGGCCCCACACGGCAGCGAGTCAAGCACAAGGATCCAAAGCCGCCACCAACGACCCGGCCCCGCGTGTCGGTGTAAGCGAAGGGCGGCAGTGCGGGAGTGGTTAGATGGGCCGCCATGGGGAACGCCCATGGGCCGAGCAGGCCGAATCCTGTGCCAGCGCCGACTTCATATTTCTTTTCCTTTTTCTTTTCTCTTATTCCTTTTTCTTATTTTTGAATCCACATTTGAATTTCAAATTTTTGTGGTGTACTTTCACTCAGATTAATTATTCATCTTTAAAAATACTAGTGTGGTATTTACTTACTTATGAATTTATTTTGTATTTTATGGTATTTCTTTCTCCTTTTCCATGTAAATCCCAAATTCAAAACTAGGGGTTAAATCTAAATTTTCTACTAATTATAATATTTTATCCACATTATTATTGTTTTAAATGCACAAACAAGCAAAAATTTCAATTTTAGAAATATAATTATTTATATTATTTATATCACCTTTCTCTCTTCTTTATTTATAAAACCCTAATTCTCAAGTTAGGATTTAAACTTTATTCAAGTCAATTATTATATTTTTATTAATATTATTGTGAACATTATTTGATGCACACACAAAACCCCAATATGATGCACTTTCTTTTATTTTAGTGTCATTGGTTAAATTTAATCACTCTTTATTTTATGTATGCTCTATTCATGATGCAAATAAGGCACATAAAATAAAGAAATCACCATATAATGCTTTTATACAATTTTGAGTATTACAAATCCTACCCCCCTTAAAAATAATCTCGTCCTCGAGATTTGTAAGAAAGACGGATGTAACAAGTTTGGTTTAAGATTTAGTTTCCCATATGGTTTAGGGACCAAGAGTTTTTTTTTCTTTCTTAATTACTAGTTAGTCGATGACTAGGAAAATATGTACATATTATGCCTAGTCATCATTTAGGTTAGATGAGGTACGGTTATGGCAAGTATAGGTCGTGGCAAGGAAGAGTATAATAAGGAAAGATTTCATCTTGAACTGTGGATCTTGATTCCTCTTGGAGTTGGATTTGACTCATCTCCTTCCTTGTCGAGGTTGAGCTGTTCTTTTCAGACCTTGGTGTCTTCATTCTTGGGGTTGCCACCAGAGTTAGGGACCTATGGTTAAGATAGATTTGTGGGTGACAAGTAGGTAGAGCAGCTAGTTTAGTGGGTGGCTTAGGAGTTAAATGAGATTGGTCAAAATTTGGTTTGGTTGTTTGCCTCTAGATTGGTTGGATAGGTCATGTAACCTATTATGTAGGTCAAGTTGGTCTATCGTTCTTAATTTGGTGCAGAGTGAACTAAGTTAAAACATGTTCTATAGGAGTAGGGTCTCATTTATTTCATCAGTATTAACTAATTTGGTAATTTATTTAGATTAGATCAGGTCCCCTTAAGTCACATTAACTTAGATTGGATCTAGATTAAATTGATATACCTAGATTAGACTAGATAAGATCTACTTATTTTAGAATAGATCATGGTTGTTACACTTAGTATGAGATAAGCAAAGTGGTTGGGATAAGATGAACCTATTAAGATAAGATAGAATCTTTTAAGATAAGATAGATCTATCAAGACAAGAGAGAGTCTTTTAAGATAAGATGGATAAGCTAGATACATTTTTTTTAATGAGGGACACTCTAAGTTTGATTAGTTATATATATGCCTAAGTATATGTAGATGCAATTGTGGACATTACTCCACAACTCATCACACTCAATCAAAGATCCAAATCAGACAAATATCATAAGAACAAACATTCAAGTACATAGATAAAAATAGTTTTTGTTTTTGTTCCTAAGAGTAGGTCTCCTATTCCTAAAAGTTACTTTAGGTACAGGATTTCAAAGTGTGAAATCCAAGTTTGTCTTTAGAAGTGAAAATGTAAGAATAATCAGAGTAAGCGGAAATAGATGAGAAAAGATTAAGAAAAGTTTAGAAAAGAATCAGAGTAAGGTAAGTAAAGAATGGTTGTCCAGTTCTATCTAGGTTTCGTCCTACAGTCAACATTCCTCTGATACCACTTCTGTCACACCCGGATTTTAGGGGTCCAAAACCCGGGTGCGAACATAAACACCAGGTATGCTGGGACCAAGTCTCACACATATGATGTATAGTGGCACAGGATCGAATGTCACATCTTTATACATAACAGGAGTTCTATACAAAATAAATAATTACATTATAAGGAGACAACGGTCCAGCAACCCAAAGTTGACTAGGAGACGACGGCCTAGATCTCTCACGATCACATCACATCATCCTCCAAGCGCCTCATCCGGTGGTACCTGCTCTTGACCTGTGGGGGGGGGTGTGAGACAGCAAGAGTGAGCTCACATACGTTCATCGCTCAACAAGTTGTGGGGAATAATGTGCATGAACTCGCCAAAGGTGGGAGCTCACGTGAAGTGTAAGGCTTACCAAAGAGAATGGTTGAAGCTGAGCATTGCTTTTAATGTTGGTCAAAATTTTATTAGCAATTACTAAGTATAAGTAAATACCAACCCAATTAAACAGTAGAACAAAAGTAACAACCTCACCTGCGATGCAATGCATATGACAAATTGAATTTAGTTCCATAATTTAATCATGTGAGGGTCCGAGCTGCTCATGACCGTGAGCACGGCTAGTATACCAGTTTTACACTCTGCAGAGGTTGCGCATCTTTACCCACAAGTCATGTTACCAATCTGCTAAGGGATCGCGACTTCCCATACACCTCTACCGAGGAGGCGAGGCAGGGTAACACTACAAGGCCTTTACAAAGTTCCACTAGCTTCAGAAAACCCGCTACAGTTTATAGGAAGTTCCAATGCAGGAATCCCTTGCAGGACCGCCATCGCAGCAAAATCCTCCCGAGGGCCTCCCTACACTGACCACTCCCCTACTGCCCTTGCCCCTTTCGGGTAAGGTAGTCTTCCACTAGCTTTCCTAATTAATCAGCCAAGGGGTCTCATTCCTCCCTTGTGGTAGCACTGTTTTCCCGGGTGGTCGCTCCATGTTCCAATTAACATAATGATCTTATCATGAACAGTAATTAGCAACTGATAACAAAAGTATGAATAATATGTATCTCAATGCCCAAATCCACATATAGCACTAGCAAGTACTACCCAGAAAGTTTAGTGGTAAACAAGGCATAAAGATAGACAAACTAGGGTAACCTATTAGGTCCCATCAAAATTAACCTATGCAGATCATTATGATTAATTAGAACATGAGTGGGTAAAAAGAAGTGATCAAGGGCACAACTTGCCTGGGACTTGAGATTCCAAGTACCAAGATGATCTTCAGGTGACTCGTGACCTCACTGCTAGTCGTAGCAATTCAAACAAACATGGTATAGGCAAAATTAACATTACACCAAACATAAGAACAAATTACACATTAATAATATACATATTAAAATAAGATCATAGGAACAGGAATCATTAATTTTGGAGTTATAGATTTTGAGTTATGGATTTTCTAAGGTTTAATGTGATTAAAATAGGATTAGATGAGAAATTAATTTTCCAACTGAGTTCATGTCAAAACAGTGGTACTATCTAATAGAGAATACTATTACAAAATTATAGGAACTGGAATGGACTAAAAAGGAGTTAGTATGAATTTTCTAGGAATTAAACAAGATCTAGAATTATTTTTATACTAGAAAAGCATTTTCTGTATTAATTTATTCAATTTCCTATGTCACTGGACTGCGCGCATTATTATTATAAAGTACAGGGGCCTCAGCGCAAGAAACCTGAGACACAGAGCACAGTAGAAAGGGACGGTGGGTTTATTACGTCTATCCGTGGGGTTTCATTTGCAAAATCGCCAAGCCGAAAGGGTACGGTGCGATCTCGGTCGTCTGATCCACAATGGGTGGCCCAGATTAGACAGCACCCACACTGAAACGGTAAGCGAGGATGGCCCTCGGATCACGATCTAACGATCTAGGTTTAATGAATCCTAGCCTTCTCACTGCCCTCCGATCCCGATCGGATGGCCCATGACTGATCGCAGCGAAGGGGTATGTTAACATCTAATCCTAGCCATTCATCGCCGAACCGACGGCGGCAAAGTTCTTCCCCCCCATCCCGATGAGAGAGCGCGGCGGCGCTATTCATCCGTGGCGGCGCCATCACCGGACCCCGCGCGCTCAACGATTCCTAAGGCTATTCTTCGATCCGAGCAATGCTTCGCGAAGGGGACAACAGTACGAGGCGATGGGGAGTAGGCTCACCGAGAATGGCGGTCGGAACAAAGCTAGCCACGACGAGGGGCGATTCCACGGTGGAAGTGCAGCGACGGCGAGGAATTGCAGGTACTCCGGTCACCCACGTGTTTGGCGGATTCACCGAACCCACTCGGGAACCACAGGCGAACACCCCCAAACACGCAGTGGGTGCCCAACAAGCGTGGAGGTGAGGGACGACGGTGGCGGATCCGGAGGAGTTCATGGCGGCGGTGGTGGCTGAGACTTAAAGCGCCCGATGCCCAAAAACCAGGGAGGGAGAAAGAGCGGCACGAATTTATAGCTAGGGGGTCCGCATCCTACGCGCCACGGAACCGGCCCCAACAGCCGAGCGGAGACCCAGCCCCACGGTGCGCGCGGCGACGAACTCGCGTTCTGTTGAAAGAAGCCAGAGGGGGAAGAAGATGGATTCCTGACGTCCGGGCCCCACACGGCAGCGAGTCAAGCACAAGGATCCAAAGCCGCCACCAACGACCCGGCCCCGCGTGTCGGTGTAAGCGAAGGGCGGCAGTGCGGGAGTGGTTAGATGGGCCGCCATGGGGAACGCCCATGGGCCGAGCAGGCCGAATCCTGTGCCAGCGCCGACTTCATATTTCTTTTCCTTTTTCTTTTCTCTTATTCCTTTTTCTTATTTTTGAATCCACATTTGAATTTCAAATTTTTGTGGTGTACTTTCACTCAGATTAATTATTCATCTTTAAAAATACTAGTGTGGTATTTACTTACTTATGAATTTATTTTGTATTTTATGGTATTTCTTTCTCCTTTTCCATGTAAATCCCAAATTCAAAACTAGGGGTTAAATCTAAATTTTCTACTAATTATAATATTTTATCCACATTATTATTGTTTTAAATGCACAAACAAGCAAAAATTTCAATTTTAGAAATATAATTATTTATATCACCTTTCTCTCTTCTTTATTTATAAAACCCTAATTCTCAAGTTAGGATTTAAACTTTATTCAAGTCAATTATTATATTTTTATTAATATTATTGTGAACATTATTTGATGCACACACAAAACCCCAATATGATGCACTTTCTTTTATTTTAGTGTCATTGGTTAAATTTAATCACTCTTTATTTTATGTATGCTCTATTCATGATGCAAATAAGGCACATAAAATAAAGAAATCACCATATAATGCTTTTATACAATTTTGAGTATTACAGTCAGTCAGCCGCGGGAGAAGGCGCGACGGTCGATATGGCCAGAAGTGGGCCGGCAGTAATGGCGGCGGCAGGCGGGTGGAAGCAGCAGTCAAATCATCTGTAGGCTCATGTCCCCTCTTGGAACAGTGAGAGAGCCCTCTCCCACGGCATGAAGACAACGCGCTCGTGTTCTGTTCCTCGAACGGCTCGTGCATGCACAACGGCTGCCCCGCGAACCACTCGTCCCTTCGCATTAACTCTGCGGCAGGGCAGGCGACACCTTTGGCAGGCGAAGCAGGCGATGCTTCACCTCCACCATAATGACCGCGTCAAAAAAGGTACGCCACGACGTTCAATTTCGTATCCTTTTTCGCTTCCCCTTTCTCTCTCTTGCTAACAGGGACCGGGAAAGGGGATGCTCCGAAAGGGATCCTTCTCCGCGAGGGAAGCGGGCTCCGAGCCCTCCTACTGATCTGAGGTTCGAAGGCTGGCCCCCGGAAGGGTTCGACAGCCGCCTCAGAGCACTCGGGCTCCGCGCCCACTACTGGTCAGAGGTTCAAAGGCTGGCCCCTCGGAAGGGTTCGATAGCCGCCTCAGGCCACTCGGGCTCCGCGCCCACTACTGATCAGGGGTTCGTAGGCTGGCCCCCCGACGGGTTTGACAGTCGCCCTAGAGCACGTAGAGTGAGGGATGACTCTGGGTACATTCGATACATAACCAAGGCTCGGGCTACGCTCCCGAGGTACCCTAGGACATTTTCGAGACCAGCAGGAGCGATTCTGTAACGGAATCCCATCAGAGGGAGGCATCGAGCCCTCGGACCCTATCGAACGGGACCGGGTCTGGCAAATCACCTGCAGGTACTTTTGGAGCGTGCCTCTGGGCCACTAGCCGACCCTTATCAAACGGGGCACGGGCGTCCACTCGGATCACCCGTTAGCAACTCACCGGAGACACCATGTTCGGCGCCCTCCGAGGGCAACATGGCACTTTCCCCCCTCCTCCTTGCGGAAAGGCGACGAAGGGGCGTATGAAAAAAGCCAAGTCAGTCCTTGACCGTCCTCTCGCCCTGTGCAGAGGCTCGGGGGCTGCTCTCGCAAACCCGGCTTCGGCCAACCCGTTGACAGCGTCAACATACCAGCCCGAGAACTCAGAACCTGACTATGCACCCGGGCAACGACCAGTTCGCATGAGGGAACAACCAGACCAGCCGAGGCATCACGAAAGGCATTAAGACCTCGAAGGAGTCAAACCACTCCTCCGAGGCCTCGGGGGCTACGCCCGGCAGGTGCGCTCGCGCGCACCCACCAGAACAAAATGCAACCGAGAAAGGCCGGTCCCCTTGCAAAAAAGTGCGACAAAGCCTCCAAGCGAGTACCCACACTCCCTTTGAGGCTCGGGGGCTACTGTCGGGGACTGTAATTAGGGGTACCCCCAAGGCTCTTAATCTCAGCTGGTAACCCCCATCAGCACAAAGCTGCAAAGGCCTGATGGGCGCAATTCCGGTCAAGGCTCCGTCCACTCAAGGGACACGATCTCGCCTCACCCGAGCCCAGCCTTGGGCAGGAACGGTAGACCAAGGCAGATTCACGCCTCGCCCGAGGGTCTCCTCAAGCAACGGGCGCACCTTTGACTCGCCTGAGGCCTAGCTCGGGCAGGCTTCACGGAGAAGCAACCTTGGCCAGATCGCCTCGCCAGCCGACCGAATCGCAGGAGCATTCAATGCAAGGATCTCCTGACACCTCATCCTGACGCGTGCTTTCCAGTCGACAAGGCCGAAGTGACCGCAGTCACTTTGCCTCTCCACTGACTGACCTGACAGGAAAACAGCGCCACCTGCGCTGCTCCGACTGCTGTGCCACCCGCTAGGGTGAGGCTGACAGCAGCCAAGTCCAGCCTCGGGAGCCATAGGAATCTCCGCCTCGCCCGACCCCAGGGCTCGGACTCAACCTCGACTCCGGAAGACGATCTCCACCTCGCCCGACCCCAGGGCTCGGACCCAACCTCGACTCCGGAAGACAGTCTCCGCCTTGCCCGACCCCAGGGCTCAGACTCTACCTCGACCTCGGAAGACGGTCTCCGCCTCGCCCGACCCTAGTGAAGGATTACGGGGAGGCTACGCTAGCGCAAAACAAAATTTTCAACCCCATAAAACCAAGAACTACTGTGGTTATAGGTCATGGAATTACCACTAGACGCGCAGAACAGCGAAAGACGTCTCGATGTAGACGAACGCGTCGAGCAGTGTCGTGCAGTCGTCGGTGTCCTTCACGTCCTCACACGGTTCGTCCTAGTGCTCCAGATGTAGCACCTCCGAGGTATCGACACGTACAGGGAGGAAGCGCCGCATACCGAACTGCTAGGTTCGCAACGGCGGCTTGGCGAGGGCGAGAGGCGAGCGGCTACTCGTTTGCTGGTGGTGAATTAGGGTAAACCTGACCGCGCCCCCGCCCCTCATTATATAGGCGTTATGGTGGGCTTCTGACATCGAGGCCCATAAGTAACCCTAAAGCCCAGTCTAATTTCGGATCTAATCCGAGTTAGGGTTCCTTCCCCTTAAGTGTGTGACCCTATAGGTTCACGTACAAATAGACATAGCCCGAGTACTCTTACTTGGCCCAATAATTGACAACGGCCTCTAGCAAGACATGTGAACTCCTATGCGCACGTAAAGATCATATCAGACGAACCATTGCAACATTACGTACATGTTGTTCCCTTTGTCTCACGATATTTGGTCTAGCTCTAAGCTGACCTCTCTTTCTTGATACTGTGAATTGGAATCCTTTCAATGGTTAACTCTTAACCCTAGCACGGCCATGCATTTCTTGATCCAATCACTCGAGGGGCCCAGAGATATCTCTCTCACAAAGAGAGGGACAAATTCCATCTTGACTGACCATGCCTCACAGCATGCTTCCTGACAAACCCAAAACTACCTTTATAACTACCCAGTTACGGAATAGCGTTTGATAGTCCCTAAGTAAGTCAATTCACATCTTGAGAACATGCGACAATCTCAGGTCTAAGGATATAGTATTCATGTTGCAAAAAAAGAACTATATTACAATATCTCACGTTGGGTCGGTCCAGCCTCATGTCATACATGCGCCCACATTATTAGTTTAACATCTCCATGTTCATGACTTGTGAAATGTAGTCATCAGCTAATACATGTGCTAGTCATCGACTCTGACTAGGGACATCATTTAGAATAACCATATAAGTAAAGAATCTCACAAACAATTCACATAATTGCTAATCAATACAAGGTGCCTTCCATGGATATTCAATTAAGCAATATATATATCATGGATACAAAGAAATATGCTCATCTCTATGATTATCTCTAGGGCATATTTCTAACACCCAGGGCTCGGACTCTACCTCAACCTCGGAAGACGATCTCCGCCTCGCCCGACCCCAGGGCTCGGACTCAACCTCGACCTCGGACGATGGTCTCCGCCTCGCCCGACCCCCGGGCTCGGACTCAGCCTTGACCTCGGAGGAGGCACTGCCTTGCCCGACCTCGGGCTCGGACCGACCACGCCATAAGGAGGGCCATCATTACCCTACCCCTAGCTAGCCCAGGCTAGCCCAGGCTACGGGGAACAAGACCGGCGTCCCATCTGGCTCGCCCCGGTAAAACAAGTAATGATGGCACCCCACGTGCTCCATGACGACAGCGGTTCTCAGCCCCCTATGGAAGCAAGGAGACGTCAGCAAGGATCCGACAGCCCCGACAGCTGTGCTTCTACAGGGCTCAAGCACTCCTCCGACGGCCACGACGCCACATGAACAGGGCTCCAATACCTCTCCGACAGCCACGTCAGCATGTACATGGGGCTCTGGCTCCTCTCTGCTAGACACGTTAGCACACTGCTACACCCCCGTTGTACACCTTGACCCTCTCCTTATGTCTATAAAAGGAAGGTCCAGGGCCCTCGTACAAAAGAGAGGTGGCCACGTGGGAGAACGGGCTGACGCGCAGTCTCACGCCCTCTCTCTCTCTCTCCCTCGCGAACGCTTGTAACCCCCTACTGCAAGCGCATCCGCCCTGGGTGCAGGACAACACGAGGCTGCGGTTCCCCTTACTGTTTTCCCCCTTGTGTTTCGTCTCGCGCCGACCCATCTGGGCTGGGACACGCAGCGACAATTTACTCGTCGGTCCAGGGACCCCCCGGGGTCGAAACGCCGACAGTTTAGTACAAAAGAATTGAGATACCTTTTATTTTAGGAAAACAAGGAAAACTTAGAAAAACCCTAGAAAAATAACCCTAAGGAGCAAACACCCCAAACCTTGGGTAACAAATGTTTTGTTATTATAAACATAGAAAAATTATGAGTTCTGTTGTTTAACATTTTTCAAATAACAAGTTAGTTGTAAGTGTCTTTTTAGCATTAAACTTTAGAAAATCCTAACTAAATAACCACTTAGCAGCCCTCTGTGATTTTTGGCACAGAAGCATGTTATTACCTATAGATACCAGCAAAAATGACTCTTAGTGCAGAACCCACCCCTAGATAGGAGTTGTAGTGCAAAGTGACCCCTTTGCCCCAACTTTTGTTATTTTTGTCCAGGGCATATTATAATTATTCTGGACCTCAAATTTATAGAACAGACTACAGTGACCCATAGTAAACCACTGTAATTTTTACAGAATTTTTGGAAAAATTTAAATCACTGTTGTAGTTCAAACCCACCCTGAAATCATAAATAGAAAATGAAAAGGGGAATTAATAGTAGAGACTAATGTTACCCTAACCAAACCAGCAAAACCCCTTGAGTGCCTACTAAAACATTTAAGGGGCAATCCAAGTCTTAATCCATTATGCTTATCTCTAGGCTAAACCTCAAACCTAAATTGATAAGCATAAGCCACTAAGAGTCTCTTATAACAAGGAAACCCTAAGTTATTAACTAACTTAGTTTTTCTTCACTAGGCATAATTGTTACTAAATTCTACATATCATAGCATACATATATCTTATTCATTGCATTCGATAGATTGTAACCTCGCGGACAGAGAATACATCCTCGTGCCGGAACAAGGAGTTGATCAGGAGGTAGCCCCGGATCCAGCACCAGAGCCTACCCCAGAGGATCTGCCTGCCCCAGCTTTGGAAGGCAAGCCCCGGTTTTATGCATAACCATTTATATATGCTATTTTACTGCACTTAATGTTTGTAGGCTTGTACTGTGCACTTAAGTGTAGGAGTTGCCTGAAACCCTAGTTGCATGAACTCAGGATTCCTTTTGAGATGGATACTATTATGCTAGGTCGAGTAGCTGCTTTGCTAATTAGGGATCTCGGTAGAAGTCGAGTGATTTTCCTAGCACTCGCGCGAGGCCAGGAATTGAATGTATCCATTTTTATATCAAGAATGATGATAGTTTGTGGACATGGATCCATGGGGATGCGTGGTCTACGAGGTGAAATTGGAATAAGGATTAACGTGCAGATACATGTGTCAAGCGTTTGAACATACTAAGCACATGCCGAGAAATATGGTAAATCAGTAAGCCTAGTACCTGATTGAACCTGGCAGTAGACTTTGCCCCTCACGCGACCTGAGACGTGGTCTCCCATTCCGGTTATGGTGGGTACAAGTGCGGTCACTGCATGATGACAGTCGGGGTCAGTGAGGCATTGTACGCCAAGGCGGTGAGCCCTGATCTGTTGACGGGGAATCGATGGGGACGGCTGATGTGTGTGGGGACGGAGTGCCTCGCCACGTCGTGTGTTTAGGTTTACCTTGCAAGGATAAAAACTCGATTCGAATCGTCTACTTCTCGCAGCTAATGAGACTGCTTGATCCATTGTACTACATTGAGTAACAAGTGGAAATGGGATGATCTTGCAAAACATGTTGATTGCTAAATGTTTGATACCATGAATGATTAGATAGTACACATTTAGTCTTGAGAGAGTCACACTAAAACTTGAAAAAGCTAAAACTTGATTTTTAGACTCAGCTAGTGCTTTTGGCAACCAAACCACTCAGCCAAACAGCTGCATGTCTAGAGGTAGAGGAGTAGACTCCTCACACCGGGTAAGTCTAACTGAGTATTAGTATACTCAGCCTTGCTTGTGGCATAATTTTACAGGTTCTCTGAAGGACATGGTTGCTGGAGTGACTTGGCCGTCCATCTTGCCACCAGGTTGGACAGTCGAGTGGGACCCTACCTCGGCCGAGTAGGAGCATGAGGAGTGATGGGATAGGCTTCCCCATCTCTCTGTTTATTTATCATTAGTTTTACTCCGCTGCATTTCGAACAATGAGTACTACTTTTGTGAAAACTCCAATGATGATGTAATAATTTGATACTCCTTAGTGTGTGGTTTTATGCTTTATTGTATTTGCTCTGTGCCTCACCATCGAGTGAGTACGTGGTACTTGATCCTGTTAGTGGCCTCGTCGGACTAGATCCGAGGGACTGACGTGTTATTCCTATTTAAGTGTGGTCTAGCCTCTAAGGCGGGACTTAGGCACTTAAGTTGGAATAATTCGAGCAGTTCCGCCATAGCAAAAACAAATCAACCAAAGAAATAGAGTGGATGACACGATGATTTGTTTTACCGAGGTTCGGTTCTTGCAAACCTACTTCCCGTTGAGGTGGTCACAAAGACCGGGTCTTTTTCAACCCTTTCCCTCTCTCAAACGGTCACCTAGACCGAGTGAGCTTCTCTTCTCAATCAATTGGGACACTTAGTCCCCACAAGGACCACCATACAATTGGTATCTCTTGCCTTGATTACAAATGTCTTGGGAACAAGAAATGAGGAAGAAGAAAAGTGATCCAAGCGCAAGAGCTCAAAAGAACACGGCAAAACTCTCTCTTCTAGTCACTATTGCTTTGAGTGGAATTGGGACATGGAGAGATTTTGATTCACTCTAATTGTGTCTTGTATTGAATGCTATAGCTCTTGTATTGAATGTGTTGGTTGAAAACTTGGATGCCTTGAAGTGTGGTGGTTAGGGGTATTTATAGCCCCAACCACCAAAGTGGCCGTTGGGGATGGTTGCTATCGTATGGCGCACTAGACAGTCCGGTGCGCCACCGGACACTGTCCGGTGCGCGAGCCACGTCACCCAACCATTAGGGTTCGACCGTTGGAGCTCTGACATGTGGGGCCACCGGACAGTCTGGTGGTGCACCGGACAGTCACTGTTCACTGTCCGGTGCGCATTCTGGCCCCTGCTCTGACTTCTGCGCGCGCAGTTGCACTGTTCACTGTATACTTTTGCAGACGACCGTTGGCGCAGTTAGCTGTTGCTCCGTTGGCACACCAGACAGTCCGGTGTCACACCGGACAGTCCGGTGAATTATAGCGGAGTGGCTCCCTAAATTCCCGAAGCTGAGTAGTTCAGAGAGGATCTCCCTAATGCACCGGACACTGTTCGGTGGTGCACCGGACACTGTCCGGTGCGCCAGACCAGGGCAGCCTTCGGTTGTCTTTTGCTCTTTTTATTTGAACCCTTTCTTGGACTATTTATTGGTTTGTGTTGAACCTTTGGCACCTGTAGAACTCATAAGCTAGAGCAAACTAGTTAGTCCAATAATTTGTGTTGGGCAATTCAACCACCAAAATCATTTAGGAAAAAGGATTGACCCTATTTCCCTTTCAATCTCCCCCTTTTTGGTGATTGATGCCAACACAAACCAAAGCAAATATAAAAGTGCAGAATTAAACTAGTTTGCATAAGGTAAGTGCAAAGGTTGCTTGGAATTAAACCAATAATTATTTCTACTAGATATGCATGGATGGTTTTCTTCTTATTTAAAATTTTGGACCACGCTTGCACCACAAGTTTTGTTTTGCAAATTCTTTGTAAAAATTCTTTTCAAAACTTTTTGCAAATAGTCAAAGGTATATGAATAAGATTAAAAGAAGCATTTTCAAGATTTGAAATTTTCTCCCCATGTTTCAAATGCTTTTCCTTTGACTTAAAAAAACTCCCCCTCAATGAAATTCTCCTCTTAGTGTTCAAGAGGGTTTTACAAATTTTTGAAGATACTTTCTCCCCTTTTGAAAACACATTAAGATATCAATTTGAAAACTTCATTTTAAAATTTGGTGGTGGTGCGGTCCTTTTGCTTTGGGCTAATACTTTCTCCCCCTTTGGCATGAATCACCAAAAACGGATACTTGTGAGTGAAATATAAGCCCTTTTACTTTCTCCCCAATGGCAAACAAATAGATATGAGTGAAGATTATACCAATGTGGAGATATAGCGGAATACCGGCAAATACCAATGGAGTTGAGTGGAAGCGTTGTCGTTGCCGAATATTCCATTTCCCTTTCAATTCTATGACTAAGCATAATAATACGCTTGAAAACATATTAGTCATAGACATAAGAGAGATATGATCAAAGGTATATAAATGAGCTATGTGTGCAAAGTATCAACCAAAATTCTGAGAATCAAGAATGTTTAGCTCATTCCTAAGTTTGGTAAAGGTTTTCTCATCTAAAGGCTTGGTAAAGATATCGACCAATTGATCTTTGGTGTTAATATAGGCTATCTCGATATCCCCCCTTTGTTGGTGATCTCTCAAAAAGTGATACTGAATGGCTATGTGCTTAGTGCGGCTGTGTTCAACGGGATTATCCGCCATGCGGATTGCACTCTCATTATAACATAGGAGAGGGACTTTGCTAAATTTGTAGCCATAGTCCCTGAGGGTTTGCCTCATCCAAAGCAATTGCGCGCAACAATGTCCTACGGCAATATACTCGGCTTCGGCGGTAGAAAGAGCTACTGAGTTTTGTTTCTTTGAAGCCCAAGACACCAAGGATCTCCCTAGAAACTGACAAGTCCCTGATGTGCTCTTCCTATCAATTTTACACCCTACCTAGTCAACATCTGAATATCCTAATAAATCAAAAGAGGATCCCTTGGGGTACCAAAGACCAAACTTAGGTGTATGAACTAGATATCTCAAGATTCTCTTCACAGCCCTAAGGTGAACTTCCTTAGGATCGGCTTGGAATCTTGCACACATGCATACCGAAAGCATAATATCCAGTCGAGATGCACATAAATAGAGTAAAGATCCTATCATCGACTGGTATACCTTTTGATCTACGGATTTACCTCCTGTGTCAAGGTCGAGATGCCCATTGGTTCCCATGGGTGTCTTGAATGTACTTCGTTTGGCTGATGAAGGTGCCCTCTTGGAGTTGCTTGACTTAAAATCCTAGAAAATACTTCAACTCCCCCATCATAGACTTCTCGAATTTTTGAACCATGATCCTACTAAACTCTTCACAAGTAGATTTGTTAGTAGACCCAAATATAATATCATCAACATAAATTTGGCACACAAACAAATCTTTTGCAATAGTTTTAGTAAAGAGAGTAGGATCGACTTTGCCGACTTTGAAGCCATTAGTGATAAGAAAATCTCTTAGGCATTCATACCATGCTCTTGGGGCTTGCTTGAGCCTGTAAAGCGCCTTAGAGAGTTTATATACATGGTTAGGATACTCACTATCTTCAAAGCCAGGAGGTTGCTCAATATAGACCTCTTCCTTGATTGGTCCATTGAGGAAGGCACTCTTCACATCCATTTGATAGAGCTTAAAGCCATGGTAAGTAGCATAGGCAAGTAATATGCGAAATGACTCAAGCCTAGCTACGGGTGCATAGGTTTCACCAAAATCCAAACCTTCGACTTGTGAATAACCCTTGGCCACAAGTCGTGCTTTGTTCCTTGTCACCACACCATGCTCATCTTGCTTGTTGCGGAATACCCATTTGGTTCCTACAACATTTTGGTTAGGACGTGGAACTAAATGCCATACCTCATTCCTCGTGAAGTTGTTGAGCTCCTTTTGCATTGCCAGCACCTAATCCGAATCTTTAAGTGCATCCTCTACCTTGTATGGCTCAATAGAGGAAACAAAAGAGTAATGCTCACAAAAATGAGCAACACGAGATAGAGTGGTTACCCCCTTATGAATATCGCTGAGGATGGTGTTCACGGGGTGATCTCTTTGAATCGCCTGGTGGACTCTTGGGTGTGGCGGTCTTGGATCTTGTTCATCTTCCTTGTCTTGATCATTGTCATCTCCCCCTTGATCATTGCCCTCCTCTTGAGGTGGCTCATCCTCTTGATCTTCATTTTCATCATCTTGAGCTTGATCCTCATCTTGACTTGGTGGAGATGCTTGTGTGGAAGATGATGGTTGTTGATCTTGTGCTTGTGGAGGCTCTTCGGATTCCTTAGGACACACATCCCCAATGGACATGTTCCTTAGCGCGACGCACGGAGCCTCTTCATCATCTAGCTCATCAAGATCAACTTGCTCTACTTGAGAGCCATTAGTCTCATCAAACACAATGTCATAAGAGACTTCAACTAGTCCAGTGGACTTGTTAAAAACTCTATATGCCCTTGTGTTTGAGTCATAACCAAGTAAAAAGCCTTCTACAGCCTTAGGAGCAAATTTAGATTTTCTACCTCTTTTAACAAGAATAAAACATTTGCTACCAAAGACTCTAAAATATGAAACATTGGGCTTTTTACCGGTGAGGAGTTCATAAGATGTCTTCTTGAGGATTCGATGAAGATATAACCAGTTGATGGAGTAACAGGCGGTATTAATCGCCTCGGCCCAAAACCAGTCCGGTGTCTTGTACTCATCAAGCATGGTCCTCACCATGTCAAGTAGAGTTCTATTCTTCCTCTCCACTACACCATTTTGTTGTGGTGTGTAGGGAGAAGAGAACTCATGCTTGATGCCCTCCTCCTCAAGGAAGCCTTCAATTTGAGAGTTCTTGAACTCCGTTCCATTGTCGCTTCTAATCTTTTTTATCCTTAAGTCAAACTCATTTTGAGCTCGTCTCAAGAATCCCTTTAAGGTCTCTTGGGTTTGTGATTTTTCCTGCAAAAAGAACACCCAAGTGAAGCGAGAATAATCATCCACAATAACTAGACAGTACTTACTCCCGCCGATGCTTATGTAAGCGATCGGGCCGAATAGATCCATGTGGAGTAGCTCAAGCGGCCTGTCGGTCGTCATGATGTTCTTGTGTGGATGATGAACACCAACTTACTTCCCTGCTTGACATGCGCTACAAATCTTGTCTTTCTCAAAATAAACATTTGTTAGCCCCAAAATGTGCTCTCCCTTTAGAAGCTTATGAAGATTCTTAATCCCAACGTGGGCTAGTCGGCGATGCTAGAGCCAACCCATGTTAGTCTTAGCAATTAAGCAAGTATCGAGTTCAGCTCTATTAAAATCAACCAAGTACAGCTGACCCTCTAATACTCCCTTAAATGCTATTGAATCATCACTTCTTCTAAAGATAGTAACACCTATATCCGTAAAAAGACAATTGTAGCCCATTTTGCATAATTGAGAAACAGAAAGCAAGTTATAATCTAAAGAATCTACAAGAAAAACATTGGAAATAGAATGGTCAGGTGATATAGCAATTTTACCCAATCCTTTGACCAAACCTTGATTTCCATCCCCGAATGTGATAGCTCTTTGGGGATCTTGGTTTTTCTCATAGGAGGAGAACATCCTTTTCTCCCCGGTCATGTGGTTTGTGCACCCGCTATCAATGATCCAACTTGTGCCCCCGGATGCATAAACCTACAAAACAAATTTAGGCCTTGTTCTTAGGTACCCAAATGGTCTTGGGTCCTTTGACATTAGAAACAAGCACCTTGGGTACCCAAACACAAGTCTTTGACCCCTTGTGTTTGCCCCCAACATATTTGGCAACTACTTTGCCTGTTTTGTTAGTGAGCACATATGAAGCATCAAAAGTCTTAAATGAAATGTTATGATCATTTGATGCAATAGGAGATTTCTTTTTAGGCATTTTAACATGAGTAGAACGCCTAGAGCTAGAAGCCTCATTCTTATAAATAAAAGCATGGTGAGAAACAGATTGAGTCTTCTTAGCATGAATTCTCCTAATCTTATCCTCAGGATAACCAGCAGGATATAAAATATAGCCCTCGTTATCTTGAGGCATGGGAGCCTTGCCCTTAACAAAGTTAGACAATCTCTTAGGGGCATTAATTTTGACATTGCCTCCCTGTTGGAAGCCAATGCCATCCTTAATGCCAGGGCATCTCCCATTATAGAGCATACTATGAGCAAATTTGAATTTTTCATTTTCTAATTCATGCTCGGCAATTTTAGCATCTAATTTTGCTATATGATCATTTTGTTGTTTAATCATAGAAATGTGATCATGGATAGCATCAATATTAACATCTCTACATCTAGTGCAAATAGAGACATGACTAACAGCAGATGTAGAGGGTTTGCAAACATTTAGTTCATCGATCTTAGCATGTAACATGACATTTTCATTTCTAAGATTGGAAATAACATCATTGCAAACATTTAGATCTTTAGCCTTAGCAATTAATTTTTTATTCTCAATCTTAAGGCTAGCAAGTGATTCATTCAACATGTCAATCTTAGCAATTAAACTAGCATTATCATTTCTAAGATTAACAATTGAATCATCACATACATTTGATTTCTCAACCTTAGCAATTAATCTAGCATTTTCATTTCTAAGGTTAGAAATAGTATCATGGCAAATGCTAAGCTCACTAGTTAATTTTTCACATTTTTCTACTTCCCGAGCATAAGCATTTTCACCTTAACATGCTTCTTGTTTTCCTTAATTAGGAAGTCCTCTTAGCTATCCAAGAGTTCGTCCTTCTCATGAATATCACTAATTAATTCATTTAATTTTTCTTTTTGTTGCATGTTAAGATTGGCAAAAAGAGTAAATAAATCATCCTCATCATCACTACAGCTAGCCTCATCACTAGATGTTGCATACTTAGTGGAGGATTTAGATTTTACCTTCTTTTTCTTGTCGTCCTTTGCCATGAGGCACTTGTGGCCGACGTTGGGGAAGAGAAGACCTTTGTTGACGGCGATGTTGGCAGCGTCCTCGTCGGAGGAGGAGTCGGTGGAGCTCTCGTCGGAGTCCCACTCCCGGCAAACATGGGCATCGCCGCCCTTCTTCTTGTAGTATCTCTTCTTCTCCTTCATCTTCCCCCTCTTGTCGTCGCCCCTGTCACTGTCACTAGAAATAGGACATTTTGCTATAAAGTGACCGCGCTTACCACAGTTGTAGCAAACTTTCTTGGAGCGGGGCTTGTAATCCTTACCCCTCCTTTGCTTGAGGATTTGGCGGAAGCTCTTGATGATGAGCGCCATATCCTCATTGTCGAGCTTGGAGGCGTCGATGGGAAGTCTACTTGATATAGACTCTTCTTTCTTCTCCTCCGCCGCCTTAAATGCGGCGGGTTGTACCTCGGGTACGGAGGAGGCGCCTTGCTTGATAATCTTCTTGGAGCCTTTGATCATCAATTCAAAGCTCACAAATTTTTCTATCACTTCCTCGGGAGACATTAGTTTATATCTAGGATCACCACAAATTAATTGAACTTGAGTGGAATTAAGAAAAACGAGTGATCTTAGAATAACCTTGACCATCTCATGGTCATCCCATTTTATGCTCCCGAGGTTGCGCACTTGGTTCACCAAGGTTTTGAGCCGGTTGTACATGGCTTGTGGCTCCTTCCCTTGGTTGAGCATGAATCGACCGAGCTCCCCCTCGATCGTCTCCCGCTTGGTGATCTTTGTCACCTCATCTCCTTCGTGCGCGGTCTTGAACACGTCCCAAATCTCTTTGGCGCTTTTCAACCCTTGCACCTTATTATACTCCTCTCGACTTAGAGAGGCGAGGAGTATAGTAGTGGCTTGGGAGTTGAAGTGCCGGATTTGGGCAACCTCGTCCGAGTCATAGTCTTTATCCCCTACGGATGGTTCCTGCGCTCCAAACTCAACAATATCCCAAATACTAGAGTGGAGTGAGGTTAGATGGTGCCTCATTTTATCACTCCACATGCAATAATCTTCACCGTAAAAAACCGGTGGTTTGCCTAGAGGGATAGAAAGTTAAGGAGTGCATTTAGAAATGCGTGGGTAGCGTAGGGGGATCTTACTAAACTTCTTGCGCTCATGGCGCTTAGAAGTGACGGACGGTGCGTCGGAGCCGGAGGTAGATGGCGACGAAGAGTCGGTCTCGTAGTAGACCACTTTCTTCATCTTCTTCTTCTTGTCGCCACTCCGATGTGACTTGACGCATGGAGGGGATTCCTCCATGTGCTTGGTGTCGGACTCCCTTGATGGAGCCTTCCTGTGGCTTGTAGCGGGCTTCTCGCCGGTCACCATCTCCTTCTTGGTGTGATCTCCCGACATCACTTCGAGCGGTTAGGCTCTAATGAAGTATCGGGCTCCGATACCAATTGAAAGTTGCCTAGAGGGGGGGTAAATAGGCGGAATCTGAAAATTATAAACTTAAGCACACACTACAAGCCGGAGTTAGCGTTAGAAATGAAACCGAGTACGAAAGAGAGGGCGAAAACAAATCAACCAAAGAAATAGAGCGAATGCCACGGTGATTTGTTTTACCGAGGTTCGGTTCTTGCAAACCTACTCCCCGTTGAGGTGGTCACAAAGACCGGGTCTTCTTCAACCCTTTCTCTCTCTCAAACGGTCACCTAGACCGAGTGAGCTTCTCTTCTCAATCAATTAGGACACTTAGTCCCCACAAGGACCACCACACAATTGGTGTCTCTTGCCTTGATTATAAATGTCTTGGGAACAAGAAATGAGGAAGAAGAAAAGCGATCCAAGCGCAAGAGCTCAAAAGAACACGGCAAAACTCTCTCTTCTAGTCACTATTGCATTGAGTGGAACTGGGACTTGGAGAGATTTTGATTCACTCGAATTGTGTCTTATATTGAATGCTACAGCTCTTGTATTGAATGTGTTGGCTGAAAACTTGGATGCCTTGAAGTGTGGTGGTTGGGGGGTATTTATAGCCCCAACCACCAAAGTGGTCGTTGGGGATGGCTGTTGTCGTATGGCGCACCGGACAGTCCAGTGCGCCACCGGACACTGTCCGGTGCGCCAGCCACGTTACCCAATCATTAGGGTTTGACCATTGGAGCTCTGACATGTGGTGCACCAGACAGTCACTGTTCACTGTCCGGTGCGCCTTCTGGCCCCTGCTCTGACTTCTGCGCGCGCAGTTGCACTGTTCACTGTTCATTGTATACTTTTGCATACGACCGTTGGCGCAGTTAGCGGTTGCTCCGCTGGCACACCGAACAGTCCGGTGAATTATAGTGGAGTGGCTCCCCAAATTCCCGAAGCTGAGTAGTTCAGAGAGGATCTCCCTGGTGCACCGGACACTGTCCGGTGCGCCAGACCAAGGCAGCCTTCGGTTGTCTTTTGCTCTTTTTATTTGAACCCTTTTTTGGACTATTTATTGGTTTGTGTTGAACCTTTGGCACCTATAGAACTCATAATCTAGAGCAAAGTAGTTAGTCCAATAATTTGTGTTGGGCAATTCAACCACCCAAATCATTTAGGAAAAAGGTTTGACCCTATTTCCCTTTCAATTATAGACTTGCCACAGATGCGAGGCAGTGCTTCAACGAAGTTGAGGGTGATGTCAGTCCAAACACCCTGAGGCACCAGCAGAGGAAGTAGGAGCCTAGCCGGGTGTAAGTGTTCAGACATGTACCGCTGGTAGACGCCGCTTGTGTGCACCAAGTCTTGCACGAGCTGCTTCATGTTAGGAAAATGAAAGTCGCGCCGCAGACGGTGCAGTGTGCCCTGAACCCCCTCTTGTCCCACCTCATGGACTACCACCATGATCTCCTGGACCAACGAGGAGGTCAATAGGATGTAGAGTCACCCATCAAACTGAATCATGCCATCGATAGTTGTCCAGGGTGCCTAGTGGGAGCCGACACTATTGGCTTCACGAAGAGCGATGAGAGCTGGGTCGGTGTGCTGTGCTTGGCGAAGACGGTCGCTAAAGTCGAAGCGCGGTGCTGAGAGCGCGAGGAGTGCCCCCTCCTCCATGTCATGCCTGGACAGCGCGTCGACCACGGTGTTCGTCACGGCTGACTTGTACTCGACGGTGAAGTCAAAACCCAGCTGCTTCCCAACCTAGTGGTGTTGCGGGATGATGGCCAGGCATTGGTCCTGTTAGAATATCTATTAGGGTTATTAGGGTTTGGGGCTCTCCCTATCTAATTACCCTCTCGCCCCCTCTATAATGGGCCTAGCCCAACACTCCTAGTCTATTAATACATCACCCAACCCTATTCTAGGGTTAGGGTTTCCCACATGGTATAGAGCCAGTTTCATTTTTTCTTTCCTCCCCATCCAGCCATTGTCAGCTACCCTCCCCTTACCTCCCCTTCCCAGCCGTCGGCCACCCTCCCCTAGTTGTCGGCCGCCATTCCCCCTCCTCCCCCTGCGTGGGCCTCTCCTGTCGCCGGCCGGCACCTCCAGCCGCCGGTGCACCAGCCCCTGCACCATCGGCCGTCTGCCACCCCCTACGCCACCGGCCACCTGCCATGGTGGGGCTGCCCCATTCCCTCTCACGGACGAACTCGGCCCTGCTCGTGGCCCACCCGGCCGCTGCTGTGGCTGCTGTAGCCCAGCAAGCGCGTGCCACCCTGGATGCGGCTACCACCATTGTGGCCTCGCTTGCACGCAACGTGCCAAGCGTGGCCTCCATTACCCTCACTACTACCCTCGCGGCTGCCGGCCTTGGCCTCCATAGCGAGCTCACCGTTGGAGGGGCCCCCCACATCGCCGGTCGTGCGCCCCTTCCCAATGCGACCCTCACTACCCAACCGTGTTGCAGTTCCCCTATGGGCTTCCCCGCCCGTGCAACCACTATATGGGCTAACGTCATTGCTTCCCTTCCAGCTTCCTTGGCGCTAGTCAGAGCCATCACCACCATCCAGGCGGTTGTGGCTGCTCCGCGACCGCGAGCATGTCGTGATCCTCGCTGTGTAGCAAGAGCGTGCCATGAGCTCTGCTCTGACCGCCCAGATGGCCACCGTGCATCGTCTCCTCCTCAGGCATCCTCTGGTCGCCCCGGAGGTCTCACCGCCCACACCCGAGGCTCCCCTCGCCCATGACCTCGACACCGACCACATCGCCGCCCTCCACGCATAGGCTTCCAGACTCCACAACATCCACCCCCTCGTGTCCATCGTGCTAGACCCGACGTCCTCCCACTACCCTCGTTGGCGGGGGCAGATCCTCCTTACCATGCGGCGCTATGCTCTCGCTGACCAAGTCCTCGGCGACATTGTCGCCCCTGTCTCTGGCCTGGTCCCTCATGGACACCGTGATGCTCTCATGGCTCCAAGGCACCATCTCCGTCGAGCTCTAGGACATCATCCTGACCAGGTGAACACAGGCCACCAGGCGTGGCTCGCTCTCGAGGAATAGTTCCTCGGGAACCAAGACGCTCGGGCCCTTCACCTCAACGCCTAGTTTCACCAGTTCTCTCAGGGGGACCTCTCCGTGGGGGCGTACTACTATAAGATGAAGGGCCTGGCAGACTTCATCCGCAATCTCAGCGAGCCGGTGGCGGATAGTACCTTGGTGCTGAACCTCCTACGTGGCCTCAGCCCCCGCTGCGACCACTTGAAGGCTATGATCAAGAGGACCATGCCTTTTCCCACCTTCCATGTCGTGCAGAATGAGCTTCTCCTCGATGAGCCCACCATGATGATAGAGGCTCCCGCTCCGGCCCCGGCACTCTACAGTGCCACCCCTGGTGCTCAGGCGTCTTTCGAGGGACAGGCCCCATGCACTCCGTCGATCAGGGCCCCCACCCGGCCCCCTGTCGTACCCCCTGTGGCCCCTCATCTGGCTTCCACCTCCAACAGCTACCGTCGCCCCCGCAAGGGCAGATACAGGGGTGGCAGCTCCACGCATGGAGGTTCCACCGGCAGGGCTGCCCGTCATTCTACAACCTCTAGACCGGAACCATCTCCATGTGGCCTGGTTAGGCCCCCAGCGCCTCTCATCCTCCAGTGCCGGTGCTAACTATCCTAACTATGCCCCCTACAGCAAGCCTCCTTACAGTGTGCCCCCGATGACCCCGGCTCCACCTCAGCTCCCACCTCTAGGGACTCCTGCCATGACACCCTGGTCCCCATTCGCTGGATGCTAGGACTCAGCCTCTCTCGCTGCCGCATATAGCACCATGGCATTGGCTCCACCATCTTCTATCTAGGTCATCGACTCCGATGCCTCCTACCACACCACCCCCATCACAGGCATGCCATCTCGCTCACACCCCACCTCATTCCCCACACCCCACCTCGATCATTGGAAACGGTTCCACTCTGCCAGTCACCTTCTTAGGTGCCTCAGTGTGCCCTAGACCGTTCTATCTCAATGATGTTCTCACAGCCCCACACATCACCCACAATCTCCTTTCTGTCTGTTGGTTCACCACCGACAATTCTTATTCCATTGAGTTTGACCCCTCTAGTTTTTCTGTGAAGGATCTGGCCACCAAGACCCCACTCGCCCGCTGTGACAGCGATGGGCCCCTCTACACGCTCTGGCCCTCTTCCACCTGCGTGCCTCGACATCCCATCCTGGTCTCCACCACCACCTCCACCACTTGGCATCATCGTCTTGGCCACCCAAGACCTGACGTCATGACCAAGCTTTCCAGTAGTTTAGATTCTTCTTGTAATAGGGGACATTTTGAGGGACTCTGTCATGCTTGTCAGCTTGGCTGACATACTCATCTTTCTTTTACTACCTCTTCTCCTCAGGCTGAGCAGGCTTTTGACCTAGTTCATTGTGATCTCTGGACCTCCCCCATAATCAGTCTTTCTAGATATAAATACTATTTGGTGATTTTGGATGATCTTTCCCATTTTCTCTGGACTTTTCCTCTTCGGTTGAAGTCTGTCACTTTTACCACCCTCACACACTTCTTCGCCAGGGTCTCCACCCAGTTCTATCGCCCGGTTCGTACACTACAGTGCGACAATGGCCGCGAGTTCGATAACCACGCCTCTCGGCCGTTCTTTCTCACTAGTGGCGTCCAACTGCGTCTCTCGTACCCCTACACCTCTGCCCAGAACGGCCGGGCCGAGAGCATGATTTGCACCACCACCAACATGATCTGCTACCTTCTATTGCCGGCATCTCTCCCTGCCAGCTATTGCATAGAGGCCCTGCACATAGCCACCCACCTCCTGAACCGCCTACCATCGAAGATGGTGAGCTACCCTACCCCCACTTCGCCCTATATGACACAACCCCCTCCTACGACCACCTCCGCATGTTCAATTGTGCCTGCTATTTCAACACTTCCGCTACTGCTCCTCATAAGCTGTCTCACCGCTCCACTCGCTGCCTCTTCCTTGGGTACTCCCTTGACCACAAGGGGTACCGCTGTCTTGAGCTCACCTCCCATTGCATCATCATCTTCTGTCACGTCGTCTTCGACGAAGATGTGTTTCCCTTTGCTGGCTCCTCCCCACCCACGGATCTCGACTCCCTCCTTAAGTCTGATACAAGTACCCATTCCCCCCAAGCACCTTGCCTCGCACCATTGCCCGTGCCTCGCGCGGCTTCACCTGTAACACTTCAGGTGTTACTCAGGGCCTTTACCCAACACATACACCTGTGATCTATTATCACATGTGGTTTAGTTTGAGAAAAAGGCACCAAACTTGAGGAGCAAGGTCGTAACCAAGTGTTGATCATCCTAGAAGTCATATCCTATCCCCTTCATGCACCTCAAATTGGGAAAAATGCTCAAATCGTAGGACTACCCTCTTTAAGCCATTAGAGCACCAAGAAAGGATTAGTGGTAGAGCTATATAGATCACAAGATCATGACTTGACTCATTCACAAAAGTTGTAGCATATTTAAATACTTACAAGAAATAGTAAGAAAGTTGTCCCAAAAAGGTCCCATAAAAGCCCCAAAGTGATCACTCAAGTGGGAAGCACAAAAGAAAAATCAATTTTCCTCCAAGTTTATTTTCAGCCCTTTACTAAAGATCACATATGTTCACCTAGTTGCAAACTCCAAATCCACATGGTCCAATTGACAAAGTGGCACCAAAATACCCTAGGCACACTCTGGTGAAGTTTGAAATCAAACCAAAATCGTTAGACATGATTTGGCATGGGTTTTGTCTCGAGCTAAACAACTCAGAAAGAGCTGACTTCACACCACCATATCTTCCAACCTAGACCATATCTCCACTCAGAACTCACACAAGACAGAGAGCCCTTGGCACAGTGAAGAGACAATACACAGGATTTTTGGCAAGATATGCACGTTTGGTCGACCAGCAGGCGTTTGAACAAGAGCAGAAACAAACCTCCACGTGTTCGACCTTTGCTGGCGCGCCAGAGCATGTCCGGGTGCCCGGACCCGCGCGCCCGCGTCGAGCGACGCCGGACCCTGCGCCCTCACCCGCGCCCGCGCCTATAAAGCAGCCCAAGGCCTCGACCGTACTCCCCCGCACGCCCTCAGTTCCGCCCAAGCTCGAGTACTTCGGACTTTCTCCTGAGCACGACGCGCCACCGACTGCCCGAGCACGCCCATGGTGGACCGGCCGCTCCAGCCCACCTCCACCCGAACCAGCTCCACTACTTGCTTCCCTAGAGCCCCGTACAGTTTCTCGAGCCCACAAACCGAGCACTACCTAGCCGGAGGCACCGGATCGCCATCGCCGGACTCCAGCTGACTGCCGCCGCACGTGGACCGGACTACACGGTGAGCCATTCCCAAATTCCTTCCATCCACGACATCACTGACCTCTCGTGAAGCTCCCCGAGCACTTTGATTTAAATCTACCGCCGTGAGCAGGCTAGAGCACGCACCGCCGATGAGCCCGACCGCCTGCGCACGCGGCCAGCCCACCTCTGGTCACCACCGCCGACAACCCACACCTCGACGTGACCGCCGGAGACCCCCATACCTCACCCAACCCTTCGCCGGACCTCTACTGTCGTCGGTAATACATGCCACCGCTTTTTCTTCCTCGGCTACTATTCAGGCGAGGGAGGAGTGTGGGTTAGAGGGGGTAAAAGGCCAAGGGGTTAAGTTTTACGTCAGTGACAGATATGAATAGTTCTCTAGGGGCACGGTTTAAACAACTCGGTTAAGAATAAGTCCAGGGACCCCGATGCAAATCGTTTTCCCTTAAACTTTATGTTTATTCTTTTCCAAATGAGCAGGGAACTTGAAAAATTCATAACTTGAGTTATGTTCAACCAAATTTGGTCAAACAAATTTTGCTAGGACCTACATATTATAAACTATCAAGTAAAAATAGTAAACCCATGGTTCATGTAATACTTTGTAGAGTTTTGATTTGAATAAGAAAACTGCCCAAAACTTAATAACAAAGGGAAAAATAGAAAGGCTTTTAGACTAGGGCTAAGAAAAATTTAAGAGATACTTAACCAGTAGTTACACTGTTTAAAAATATTAAACATTCCAGTATACAAGGTTAAGGAAGGTTTATCCACTAAAACTTATGTTTGCCCAAACTTTAGGAAAATGAAAAAGGGGATTGAAAATGGAAACCAAAGAGCACCCACATTTTTCCTAACCTGCCTAAGTGATGTAGTTCATAAGAAAAAATTGTTGAACCCTAGTCCAGTGAAAAGAAATTGCACCACCATTTATTTAATGAAAATAGAGAAAACTTTAAAAAGTCATAGGAAAATAATCCTAAAGAGAAAACACCCCAACCTCAAGAATGACAACTCTTGTGCTAATAAGAACCTAGGAAAAATACAAGTTCTGTTGTTTGATATTTTTCAAATAGCAAGTTAGTTATAAGTGTCTTTTTGGCATTGAATTTTAGAAAATCATAACTAAATAACCACTAAGTAACCCTCTGTGATTTTTGGCACAGAAGCATGTTATTATACGTAGATACCAGCAAAAATAACCCTTAGTACAGAACCCAATCTAGATAAGAGTTGTAGTGCAAAGTGACCCTCTGCCCTAACTTTTGTTATTTTTGTCCACGGCTTATTCTATTTATTTTTAACCTCAAATTTATAGGATAGACTATAGTGACCAATATTAACCCACTGTAATTTTTACAAAATGTTTGGAAATTTTAAATCACTATTGTGATTCAAACCCACCTTAAAAAGTATAAATATAGAATGAAAAGGGAAATTAGTAGATGAGGTTAATGTTACCCTAACCACTCCAACAAAACCTCTCTAAGTACCCACTAAAACCTTTAAGGGACAGTCTAAATCTTAATCCACTCAAAACCTAGACCGCTAAATATAAACCACTAAGAGCTTCGTACAACAAGGAAACCCTAGTTCACCAACTACCTTAGTATTACTTCACCATGCATCATAGTTACTAAATTTGCATATCATAGCATACATGTATCTTATTCATTGTACTCGATAGATTGCAACCTCGCTGATGGAGAGTACGTGCTCATCCCGGAGCAAGGGGTTGCTTAGGAGGGAGTCCAGGAGCCAGCACCAGAGCCTGCCACCGAGGATCTTCCCGCAGTCCTAGCTTTTGAAGGCAAGCCCCGGCTTTATGCATAACCGTTATATATGCTATTTTATTGCACTTAATGTTTGTAGGCTTATACCGTGCACTTAAGTGTAGGAGTTGTTCTAAAACAGTAGATGCATTATCTTAAGTTCCTTTTGAGATGGATGGGGAATCGATGGGGACGGTTGATGTGTGTGGGGACGGAGTGCCCCTCCATGTCATGTGTTTAGGTTTACCTTGCAAGGTTAAAACTCGATTCGAATTGTCTGCTTCTCGCAGCTAATGAGACTGCTTGATTCATGCTGCTGCTGTTGGGGTCGTGCTTCGGTGCGCCGAAGGTCTCACACGAAGAAGCAACTTCGGCTGAAGCCGTCTTCAAGAGATGGCCGAAGGTTCCTTTTCATGGAGCTTCGGCGTTTCAAACCGACATAGAGATAGAATTACCTTTTTATACATATAGGTCTGAGTCAATGCTGTAAACTTTTGTAAGGGGCATAATTGTAATTTGTCACAGGCTGCGACCTGTGCCTATAAATAGATGAACAGTACCTCTGTACTGTCCACGCGAACCTGTCATTTGCCTTCGCATCACACTTGCACTCTTGCCTTCCTCAAGACCGAAGGTACATTTGTAATTTGAAGTCATTTGTATTCATTCATATTAGTAGAAATGGAGATGATTCTGTGTTAACATTTGAATGTCTATTTTATACCTCATGATTTATATGAATGCTTCATCCCTTGCTATTATGTTTACGAAGGTACGTCCTTCGTAACCTTCGTCCGAAGTTCCTTATATCCCGAAGGGATATAACGTAGTGGAGGACGAAGGACCTTAATATTTAACATCCTTTGTGTTGCCTTGTTCTTAACTCTTAGCATTTGAGAACAAGCCCCCAACATTGGCGCCCACCGTAGGGTGAACTCACTTCCACTTTCCTGAGCTGATGGCTTCGTTCAACAATCAAGCTGGAGCTGCTTCGGCTTCGAAGCTGGTGCTCCCGATAACAGGCGGTTCTTGCTCAGAGCCGGCTAACAAGAAGCAAAAGAAGGAGGCTCAGAGAAGGGTGCAGCATGTTGGAGTGCAGGGACCCTTCATCAAGTCAAAATGGTCTCATATTCCAATTACTTTCTCTCAGGAAGACCTTCAGCTTAAGGATTATCCTCACAATGATGCCATGGTTATCTCTTGCGTAATCAAAGGATTTCTGGTCCACAATGTCCTAGTTGATACAGGCAGTGCAGCTGACATTATATTTGCTAAAGCCTTCAGACAAATGCAAGAGCCCGAAGACAAGATTCATGATGCTACGCACCCCCTTTGTGGCTTCGGAAGGCGGCAGATTGTAGCACTTGGGAAGATTACCATGCCGGTAACCTTCGGATTTGTTAACAACACAAGGACTGAGCAAATTGTGTTTGATATTGTTGATATGGAGTATCCTTACAATGCTATCATCGGCCGTGGTACTCTTAATGCCTTCGAAGCAATTCTTCACCCAACTTATCTCTGCATGAAGATACCTTCGGACCAAGGGCCTATTGCTATTCATGGAAGCCAGGAAGCTGCTAGAAGGGCCGAAGGAAGCTGGACTGACTCCAAGGCAATTCATAACATAGATGGAGCTGAAGCTTGTGAACAGTACAAATTCAGGAGGGAGAAGGCAGCTTCAGCAGATCAGCCGAAGCCCATGTTATTGTGTGAAGACATAGCAGAGCAAAAGGTGTTGTTGGGCTCACAATTATCTGAAGACCAGGAGAAAACCTTGATAAGGTTTTTATTCAACAACAAAGATGTTTTTGCATGGTCAGCCAATGATCTTTGTGGAGTGAATCGGGATGTTATTGAACATTCGCTCAATGTTGACCCATCCTTCAGACCCCGAAAGCAGAGGCTTCGGAAAATGTCTGATGACAAGGCCGAAGGGGCTCGCAATGAAGTAAAAAGACTTCTCAGTGCAGGAGTTATCAGAGAAGTGAAGTATCCAGAGTGGTTAGCTAACACCGTTATGGTGAAGAAGGCCAATGGCAAGTGGAGAATGTGTATTGATTTCACAGATCTCAACAAGGCTTGTCCGAAGGATGAATTCCCGCTGCCAAGGATAGACTCTTTAGTTGATGCAGCAGCTTCTTCAGAGCTCATGAGTCTCCTAGACTGCTACTCAGGCTATCATCAAATCTGGATGAAGAAGGAAGATGAGCCGAAGACTAGCTTCATAACCCCAAGTGGTACATATTGCTATCTTCGGATGCCTGAGGGGCTCAAGAATGCTGGAGGGAGTTTCAGTAGAATGACTGCGAAGGTTCTCCAATCTCAGATAGGCAGAAATGTGTTGACTTATGTCGATGACATCATTGTAAAAAGCACGAAGCAAGAAAATCATATTGCTGATCTGCAGGAGACCTTCGCCAGCTTCAGACAAGCTGGTCTGAAGCTGAATCCAGAAAAATGTGTCTTCGGAGTGAAGAAGGGTAAATTTCTTGGATGCTTGGTTTCAACAAAGGGAATCGAAGCTAACCCAAATAAAATCGAAGCTATACTTCGAATGGAGCCACCAACCACAAGAAAGGGGGCTCAAAGATTGACAGGAAGGCTGGCATCTCTCAACAGATTTATATCCAGATCAGCAGAAAGAAACTTACCATTCTTCGAGGTGCTGAAGTCAGCTGAAGTCTTTCAATGGGGCCCAAGTCAACAAAAAGCCTTCGAAGAGCTGAAGCAATACTTAATAGATCTCACAACATTAACTCCACCAACGCCAGGGGCTCTTCTGTTGTTGTATGTGGCAGCTTCGCACTCAGCAGTAAGTGCGGCACTTGTTCAGGAGAAGTTTGATGGACAAGTCAGGAAGCAGGTCCCAGTATATTTTGGTGTTTTTTCGCCTTCGGCTCAAAAAACTGATTTCGTCCACATCAAAGCGCCTCAACCGAAGGGTAAGAATATATTACAAGGTATGTACAAAGTTCCTTGAGAACAATCTAATTGTATTTACAAGAATTATTACAAAACTATCCTGAGTTTTTCTATAGTATACTTCTACTGATCTTCATTAAGCTTCAGCTTCGGCAACAGCTTCGGCGACATATCTTAGGCATCATCTTCACCTTCGTCATCCTACATAAATCAAGGAATCGTGGGTAAAAATCAAGTGCAAAGGAAAAGGTAAGTACGAAGTATCATTTCTTACTGGTTCAAGATGACTTCGGGCTTCGTCTCCAGCCTTCTCCCGCCCGCCTTTTGTCCATATCATTTTTACAAATCTATTTGAGATGCTTCGGGCGAGGTCAGGTATATCATCCAGGATTGATGGAGATAGGGTGAAGTTGGGCCTGTTGACTATTCTTCCATGTTCGCAGCCGGCCTTCAGGAATGCAGCAGCGGTACCCCGAGAAGCTACCCAGGCACAGAAGTCGTCGTGCCCGGCTATAACTTCGTCAAGTTCTTCAATTTCGGCTTCAATGTGATCGAAGGCCTGTGGTAAATTTTCCGCTGAGGGGTTAAATTTCCCGCTGCTGGCTCCAACAGAGTAAAATATTTTTTTTAATCGTCCAATACAATTGTTGCTAAATCTTAAGCATTTGTCTTGAAGGCTTCCTAAAGATTTCTTCAACTCTGAGCTGGTCTGGACTTCGGCTTCAAGCTTCGAATTAAGCTCTAGCTTCTTCTGATCGAATTGTTTTGATTGACTGATAAGCTTCGAATTCAACTCTGATACTTTAGCCTCAGTCTCAGCCAGCAAGCCTTCGGTCGATTGGAGCTCGAAGTCTTTCTTTTCAATGATGGCAGATTGTTCTTTTATCTTGTTTTCTAAGTTTTCAATTATAGCTTCGTGTTTTCTGTCCTCCAGATCTTGCTGCATCTTCAGAGCTTTGCTCAGTAGCATGCTCTGCACAGAAAAATTTACGTTGGTAACATTTTCATTATTAACAGTAATAAAAACCAGAGAAAAGGTTGTTTACCTTGAAGTTGGAGTAAAATAAGCTGCCAACGATGTGTTGTCGTCGGTAGCGGCTGATGTCTGTCTCTAGCTTCGGAAAACCGATACTCTTTGATAGAGTACCGATTACCTTAGCTCCAGTCTGGTCCCGAATGCAGCCCAATTTTTCGTCATCAATGCCTCCAAATAGAAGGGCTCCTGGCTTGTAGCCGCAAGATTTGGCATAGTCCTTGAGTTCTTCTATTTCGTCCTTCGTCAGTTTTTGCCCAACTAAATTCTGGAAGGAGTAGGCTTCGTCGTCCGAAGTGTCTTCGGCTATTTCTTTTCCTTTCTCAGGCACTGTGGCCATGGTTTTTTCAGTAGTAGCACCAGCTTCTTCTGCAGCTATGTCTTCCAAAATCTTGTTAATGTCCTCAATGGTAGTTTCTAAGTTTGTATCTTCGGCTGTAGCGGCTTCGGTAGCCGCGACCTCCGAAGGTGCGCCTTCGACGATTGCTGTACCTTCAGCAGCTGCTGTTTTCTGAATTGACGCCCTAGGCGGCGTCTTGTCGATAACTTCAGTTACTGCAATAATTCTTTGCCGCTTGGGTTTGCTTATCTTCGTCTGATCCGGCTCGTCCACCTTTTGAAAAAGCTTCGTCAGTTGGAGCCCTAATGGACTTAGCTTCGTGGGCATGGGTTCAGTCATTACCTTTAAAATTTCCTCCACGTCGCTGGTAGAAGGCGGTGTGGGGATCCCCTCTTCTTCGGGAGATTTGCGCTTCGGAGTAGATATTTTTCTTTTCTTGGGAATTTTCTTCTCCTTTGCTGGTCTTTCTTCATCCCTGATTAGAGTTTCGGCTACTCTTTTTCTTTTATGGCCCTCGGCACCCTTGTTCAGCTGCTCATAGTCTGGATACTCGAAGCCCAGGGCATCAAGCACTCGGTTCAGCCTTCGCTTCGGTCGGGCACCGAAGGCCGCTGTCATTAGTTGATCCTCTTTTTTGGAGTAGTTCCCCAGGATTTCATTGCACATCACCTCAACAGTGTCTAACCACTCTTTGCAGGGTTTTTTGAAGTACTTCTTAAACTTGAAGTGGTAGGGCAGCCGGACAAGCTCCCCCTTCTTCTTCTCTCCCTCCAGCTTCGGCATTTCCCACTCTTTTAGAGTAGGGAAAACTCTGAATGCCAAGAATTCCTGAACTAGATCCCTGGTGCCAATATGTTCTGAAATAATTTCAAATTCACCCAGAGCAGCCCAGGTGGGACCTTCCAGATCGCCGATGCGGCATCGTGGCCTCGTCTCTCCGAAGATTAAATCCAGAGGGCTTTGTACCAATTTTTCTTTGTCTTCGTCAACTTTTACATAAAACCACTCAGATTTCCAGCCTGCTGGCCATTTGCTTCGGTAGCTGATGACAGGACACTTTGTTGTCTTCCGGTACGCAAAATTATAGCAACCGAAATTATCATGTAGCCCATCTTTTCTGGCCTTTGTTTGGTAATGTAATTCGTGAACTCGGCAGAAACTGTCGGCAAACGGTTCCACAGCTTGGCTTCGGAGGGCCCAGATATAAACATTGAGCCTAACGATGGCGTTAGGAGTCAATTGATGAAAGTAGATACCAAACTTCTTCAGTATCTCCGCAACAATCTGGTGAAGAGGGAATCTCAGCCCAGCCTTTAAAAAACTCTTGAAGATAACAATCTCATCCTTCCCTGGCTTCGGGGTGGTTTCTTCTCCCCCGAAGCGGAGTAGCTTCTTCTGATCTTCATTGAAATAACCTGCTTTCATCATCTTCGAAAGATCAGCTTTTGAAACAGTTGATTTCCCAAAATCCAGGTGACTGGGCTTGCTGGGCATAGCAATGTGGTAGTCATCTTCAGGGTCAGTCCCTTCAATGTTTTCTTCTTCTCCTTCGGCAGTTGTCGGGTTTGCTTCAGCAGCAGGCATTTCTTCCGCAGTCATTAGACCGGAACGCCGCATCGCTTCGGAGATGGGCACAGTGTCCGAACCTTCGGCTTCGTCTCCCTCACGTACAACTTTGGCAGTAGATCGTACTCTCGCCATTTGATTCTGAGTGTGGGGAAGTCAGAAACTTTTTTCCTTTTTCTTTTCTCCGAAGCTCTTCTTTCTGACGAAGCAGACGTCGAAATGGACCTTCGTTCGATTCTAAGACTCAAGCTTCAGCTATGGTGGAAAATTTTGGCAGCAAAACAGTGCAAATAGCAATGAATGCTGTGGTAACTTCACACCTACCCGTTTGTTTATATAGTGCTGCAGGTAAGAAGGCGAAGCGGCAGGATTTTTGCACCACGCGGGCAGTCATTTATACTCGCTGTGCAGTGGACCGCCAAGGTCAAACAGTAACTCTGCAAGGTGGGCCTGGCACGCGCTCGGAAGCCGGATCGTTTCTCCGCAACGAGCTCAGGGAAGGTGTTTTTTGGACCTTCGGCTTCCCGAAGCTGAAGAGGTTCTTTTTCACGGATCAAGCTCGTTATGAAAAACGATCTAGCACCGCGAAAGGGGCTACTGTTGGGGTCGTGCTTCGGTGCGCCGAAGGTCTCACACGAAGAAGCAACTTCGGCTGAAGCCGTCTTCAAGAGATGGCCGAAGGTTCCTTTTCATGGAGCTTCGGCGTTTCAAACCGACATAGAGATAGAATTACCTTTTTATACATATAGGTCTGAGTCAATGCTGTAAACTTTTGTAAGGGGAATAATTGTAATTTGTCACAGGCTGCGACCTGTGCCTATAAATAGATGAACAGTACCTCTGTACTGTCCACGCGAACCTGTCATTTGCCTTCGCATCACACTTGCACTCTTGCCTTCCTCAAGACCGAAGGTACATTTGTAATTTGAAGTCATTTGTATTCATTCATATTAGTAGAAATGGAGATGATTCTGTGTTAACATTTGAATGTCTATTTTATACCTCATGATTTATATGAATGCTTCATCCCTTGCTATTATGTTTACGAAGGTACGTCCTTCGTAACCTTCGTCCGAAGTTCCTTATATCCCGAAGGGATATAACGTAGTGGAGGACGAAGGACCTTAATATTTAACATCCTTTGTGTTGCCTTGTTCTTAACTCTTAGCATTTGAGAACAAGCCCCCAACAGCTGCATCGAGTAAGAAGTGAAATGAGGTTTTAAGAAATAAAATGTTGCTTGAAATAATTGCTTGTTATCATGTATGCATAGAAAGATGCCAATCTAGTCTAAAGAACTGTTTAGAACTTGTAAAGCTAAAACCTGACTTAGACTCAGCTAGTGCTTTTGGCAAACAAACCCCCCAGCCAAACAACTTCATTGTCTAGAGGTAGAGGAGTAGACTCCTCATACCGGGTAAGTCTAGCTGAGTATTAGTACACTCAGCCTTGCTTGTGGCACAATTTTATAGGTACCTTGGATGACATGGTTGCTGGAGTGACTTGGTCGTCCACCCTGCCACCGGGCTAGACAGTCGAGTGGGACCCTTCCTCAACAGTAGAGGAGCATGAGGAGTGATGAGGAGTTAATTTCCGCTGCATCGAGAACAATGGTTACTACTTTTGAAACTCCGATGATGATGTAATAACATTAAGTACTCTTTTAAATTGTGGTATTATGCTTTATTGTATTTCCCTGTGTCTCACCTTCGAGTGAGCAAGTGGTACTCGATCCTGTTAGTGGCTTTATCAGACTAGATTCGAGGGACTAATGGTTTATTCAAATTTAAGTGTGTCGTTGCCTCTAAGGCGAGACTTGGGCACTTAAGTTGGAATAATCTGGGTGGTTCTGCCACAGCTGGTATCGGAGCGAATACCATTACACAGAAGTCAACAAGTCATGATTTTCAACCTTTTCTAAAGTAAAATTTGCTTAGAAACCAATGTCAGGATAGACCTAGGACATGAAGCCCTAGGAAATTAGATGGGTAGCTAGGTGGCTAATTAAATATGTCGCGCAGGCTACTATTGATATATAGGTGGGGAATTTCTATACCCTTATACTTGATGTGAGGACGCTTAGGTCGAGCATGCATGCATCATTATCATCATCATCTTAGTAAAATTTTATTATTAATAGAAAGTTACATAAACCACAGTTAAATCCTAAGAGGTTAATAAGGGAGAATTCAACTTAAACCTAGAAAGGCCAAACCTTAGAAGTTTTTCTAGTCTTTTGCACTTAGCACCTCTTATTTCAGTTTTTCGCTTACACTTACCCTTGCATATATGACTTCCCACATACCCACCGACGGAGGGGACACACCTTTCCACACGGACGGTCTCGCACGAGAGGGTTTTCCCCTCATTTTGTGGGAGGTACTGTAGGGGGCAGGTTACACTACACCTCCCCAGTACACGGTGCAGCTGTTCGAGGAGCACTGGGTACCTCGCTATAGGGTGAGGATGACTCTAGGGCCTCATCCCCTGTAGCCGAGGTGGCGTTCACTGGACTCTGAAGCCTTTGGTTTTCGAGCTGATGACACCACAGAGGCTGCAGCCATGCACGTGTTGACGACTTTCTGTGGGTTTCACCCCCTGGAGATGTCGACCCACCCCATCGGCTTGTTCCCCGCTGAGAAGGAGGATGACCCGATATGGAAGGATCAGGTTGATCATGCCAAGGACGTGTGGTCACTCTACCCTAGACCTATCGCTCGCTTGACGGTTCGGTGCATGAGTGCCCTATATCGTCTGCAGGCCTTATGAGGCGAGGCGATGTCCTAGCTAATGGGCCTGGTGGAGACTACAAAGGTCACCCTCGATGACAGGGAGGGCTTTGTAGTAGACTTGTCTTCTAAGCTAGTGGAGAAGGATCTCCAAGTTGAGAAGATGGCTAACCATATCCGCGAGCTCAAGGAGCAAGTGGAAGCTCGGGATAACACCATCGAGGTTCAGGAGAACCAGCTCCAGACCACCCAGCAGTAGCTCGAGGAGGCGAACCAGCACTTGGACATGCAACATCAGGAGATAGATGCCATGGAGGCAGATGGGGCCAATGAGTACATAGACATCAAGGGAGAGGAGGAGGATCCTGAGGAGCCGGAGCCAGCTTCTAGCCTAGACACTGCTGGCTTAGCTCACTCTAGAGGACCACCTTCCCCTAATTCCAGCATTGCCTCTTTTGCTCATTAGGTTTCAGTATTAGGGTAGAAGTGTTAGGAAGTAGCACTCCTCAAAATAGCTTAGCTTTTGCACTCTAGATGTACTAGGCTAGAGAGTTGAGTCCTTCTAACCTGATGTAACCCCTAGAAACTTCTTTTGGAGAAATGAAAGATGAATGGTTTTTAAGTTTTAAGAATGTAATTCAAATTTCATCCTATTGGTACAAGTCATGAAAAGCGAGGCAAATTTGGAAATTTGAAAATCTCACTACTTATTCATTTCATCACATTGCGCAACTACAGATTATGAATATAACAATAGGAACTCCTGAATTTCAGATGGCAGGAAGAGCGCGCCGTGGGTAGAACGAGCCCGTTCCTCCACCACTGCCGCAGCCTCCCACTATGCAGGAGTTGATGGCTCAGTAGAACGAGATTCTGCGATAGTTCGCGCAGCGTCAGCCACAACCCTAGCACTATGGGGGTGGTGAGCACCACCAGCGTGCTCCAGCAGCAGCGACCTACCAGGAGTTCCTTAGCACTCAGCCGCCGCTGTTCACCAGGGCAGAAGATCTCCTCGATGCTGACGTCTCGCTCAGGGTGGTGGAATCGAAATTTCCACTGCTTAACGGAGAGTGCCCAGATGCGGCCAAGGTCTGATTCGCCACCCAGTTGCTTCGTGGACCCACTAGGACATGGTGGGACCATTTCCTAGCCATGCAGCCAACCGACCACGTAGTTGCGTGGGAAGAGTTCAAAATGGCGTTCAGAGGGCATCACATACCAGCGGGCATCATGGACCGCAAGCTTAGTGAGTTTCTGGCACTCACCTAGGGGAGTCGTACTGTGCTGTAGTACACCCAAGCCTTCAATGACCTGTGTCAGTATGTAGGCTACCATGCTAACACGGACGAGAAGAAGAGAGACTGGTTCAGGAGGGGCCTCAACACCAAGCTCCATGACCATCTCAAACACGGTCAGGGCCAACAGCTACAACAAGTTGTTCAACTTGGCCATCTCATAGGAGGACTGCATCATGGCCCACAAGGCAGAGAAGAAGAGGAAGGCACCCATGGCAGGACCATTGGCACAACCTCATCGCTTCTAGATCGTGTCCAACACTCAGAGTAGGGGATCTCAGCAGCAGCAGGGGCGATGGGTGATCCGGCCACCCCAACAGCAGCAGCAGGCACCCAATCGCTCTCAAGTCCCAGCTCAGAGGAACAACAACTAGCCCCAGCAGTAACAGCAACAGCAGCAGTACCGCCAGGGGAATGACAATAGATGCTTCGCATGTGGCAGCACTTGCCACTATGCCAAGAACTGCCCCAGAAACCAGTAGAGGCAGGGGCAGAATGCAAATTAGAACCAAGGCAAGAGGCAGAAGGTGCAAGTGAGGCAGGGCAGGCTAAACTTCACCACATTGGCGACATTTCGGAGGGAGCACCCGTCATGACCGGTATCTTTTCCATTTTGAATTACCCTGCAGTCATTCTTTTCGATTCTGGTGCATCACACAGTTTCATCAGCACAAAATTTAGTACCAAATGTCAACTACCTTTTCATCACACAAGTGGAGCTTTTATCATCGCAACACCAGGAGGCAAGGTTGCCACCTGTCAACTCACCCGGCAAGTGCCAATAAAATTGGGAAATAACATATTTAGAACCACCCTCCTTATCATGGGATTAGAGAGTGTGGACATCATCTTGGGAACCGACTAGTTAACACGGCACCATGCCTTAATTGATGTCACAGCAAGAGCCATTGAAATACACTCGCCAAGTTGTGGAGAACTCACTCTGTATCTACCCAACCGGGGATGTACCCATTCTTGTGCCCTTACCATGGTAGAGTCACCCTTGGAAAAGATTCTAGTAGTCTGTGAGTACCCTGATGTCTTCCCAGACGAATTGCTAGGAATGCCACCCGACAGAGATATAGAGTTTGCCATAGAATTGCAACCGGGAACCGCACCTATCTCTAAAAGACCATATAGGATGCCTCCAGCAGAGTTGGCAGAATTGAAGAAGCAGTTGCAAGAGTTGCTGGATAAAGGGTTCATCCACCCAAGTACTTCACCTTGGGGATGTCTAGCCTTGTTCGTAAGGAAGAAGGATGAGAGCTTGAGATTGTGTATCTATTACCGCCCTCTCAATGCGGTAACTATCAAAAACAAGTATCCTTTACCCCGCATTGATGTTTTGTTTGATCAATTGGTTGGAGCCAAGGTGTTTTTCAAAATAGATCTTCGCTCTGGCTATCATCAAATCAAGATCCGGGCAAGTGATATTCCGAAGACGACTTTTTCCACCAGATACAGGCTTTATGAGTATTTGGTGATGTCATTCGGGCTAACCAATGCTCCGGCATATTTCATGTATTTGATGAATTCAGTGTTTATGCCAGAATTGGACAAATTCGTGGTGGTCTTCATTGATGATATTCTAGTATATTCGAAGAATGAAGACGAGCATACAATGCACTTGCACATAGTACTCTAGCGACTGCGAGATCATCACCTTTATGCCAAATTCTCCAAATGTGATTTCTGACTAAGGGAGATCAAGTTCTTGGGTCATACAATTTCTTAGGAAGGAATAGCAGTTGATCCTAAGAAAGTGCAAGAGGTGATGGATTGGAAGCCTCCTAACACCGTCGACAGATTCGGAGTTTTCTGGGATTGGTAGGATACTATCGACGATTCATTCTAGACTTCTCCAGAATTGCTAAACTAGTGAACGAGTTGTTGAAGAAGGGAATGAAGTTTGAGTGGGGTCAGAAATGTGAAGATGCCTTTCACACCTTGAGGCAGCATCTGACAACCGCACCCGTACTAGCGTAGCCTGACAACGCCAAATCGTTTGATGTGTATTGTGATGCTTCGAGCACTGGACTAGGTTGTGTTTTAATGCAAGACAACCGAGTTACTGCCTACGCATCAAGAGCACTCAGACCTCATGAGCAAAATTATCCCACACATGATCTGGAGCTAGTAGCAGTAGTTCATGCTCTGAAGATCTGGAGGCACTATCTAATGGGAGCTCACTGTAATATTTATACTGACCACAAGAGTCTCAAGTATATTTTCACTCAGGCTGATCTTAATAAGAGGCAGAGAAGATGGTTAGAGTTGATCAAGGATTATGATCTAGAAATACACTATCATCGGGGCAAGGCAAATGTGGTAGTAGATGCATTGAGTCGCAAAGCCCAGTGCAACTGTCTAACCATAGACTCTCATGTCGTCGCTCTATGTGATGAGTTGAGCAAAATGAACATGGAAGTGGTTTCTCCGGGTACTCTAGATTATATCTCAGTCGAGCCAATCTTGCAGGATCATATCATCATGGCACAGCTAAGTGACAAAGGCGTTCAAATCATTAAGAGAATGGTCAACCAAAAGGTGGATAAGTATAAATGCTTTCGTTAGGACAGCAAGGGCATTTTATGGTTTGAAGACTGACTTGTTGTTCCCAAGGATCCAGAACTCAGAAAGAAAATTTTGGATGAGGCTCATCTCTCCAAATTTTCTATGCATCCTAGAAGCAACAAAATGTATCATGACCTCAAATGCTATGAATCAAGAACAAGGCAACACAAAACATTAATGATTAAAGTCCTTCGTCCTTCAAAGCATTATCTCCCTTAGGACATAATGAACTTCAAACGAAGGTTAAGAAGGGCGTACCTTCATCATCATAGTGTATCATAATAGAAGTAAGAGCATATGAAACATAAGAAGTATCATGAATAATCATATGACATCATAAATATTTCTTTTATTTAGCATCATGAATGAATATAAACAATATTGAATTATATTTATAGCTTCGGCTTAACGGAAGGCAAAAGTCCGATTGCGACGCGCAAGTGAATACCAGTCAGCGTGAACAGTACGGGGTTACTGTTCATCTATTTATAGGCACAGGACGCAGCCCGGTCGAAATTAAATTCATGCCCTCGATAAATAATTATAAACATGACACAAACTATCGTGGACTGAATGGTATTTTCCTCTTTATGTCGGTGGAGCCCTTCGTCTCAAGGCATGTCACTATGTCGAAGCTCCCTAGATCATGGCTTCGGCTTGTATCTTCGTACTCTGTCTGCTTGTGTCAACTTGCTGAAGGTGTTTTTGCTTAGAGGACCTTCAGCGACGAAGCATGCCCCCAACACACATGTTGTTGATTTGTTCTTCACTAAGATTGTGCGTTTGCACGGCATGCCAAATACTATTGTTTTTGATAGGGATGCTAAGTTTTTAAGTCATTTTTGGAGAACCTTGTGGTTTAAATTGGGAACAAAGTTGTTGTTTTCTACTACTTGTCATCCCCAAATTGACGGGCAAACAGAGGTTGTTAATCGCACTTTATCTACCATGTTGCGGGCTGTTTTGAAGGATAATTTGAGGTTGTGGGAGGAATGTTTGCCACATATTGAGTTTGCTTATAACAGATCAATTCATTCCATAACCAAGCTTAGTCCATTTATGGTAGTATATGGTTTTAATCCTCGTGCTACAATTGATTTGCTACCTTTACCAACTTCTGAAATAGTGAACTTGGATGCTACACAACGTTCTGAATTCATTCTTAAGTTACATGAAACAACTAAGTTGCAAATTGAAAAGATGAATGAAAAGTATCATATTGCTGCTAATAAAGGTAGGAAGGAAATGAAATTGGAACCTGGTGACTTGGTGTGGGTTCATTTGAGAAAGGATAGGTTTCCTGATCTGAGAAAGCCTAAACTTATGCCACGAGCTGCTAGTCCTTATAAAGTTCTTGCAAAAATTAATGATAATACATATACACTTGAGTTGCCTCCAGATTTTTGGGTTAGTCCCACCTTTAACATTTCAGATTTGAAGCCATATATGGGTGACGAAGATGAGATCGAGTCGAGGACGACTCCAATTCAAGAGGGGGAGGATGATGAGAACATCACTTCTATACATACAATGAATGGACCGATAACACGATCACGTGCACGATAGCTAATCTCCAGGAACCTTGGAGAGGACCAGCAAGAACTTGGGAAAGGACAAGGTGTTGAGGCGGAGCAGCAAGGGTGCCCACAACAGGAAGGAGATCAAGTCCGACTCGGCTGCGACTCCATCTCGGGTTCCAGGATCAGTCTGCACTAAAATGGACGCCCAAGATGCATCCGGACTCCGATTGTGACGGACTTGATATGGTTGGAAAGATAAGGAGATTATCTAACTAACCCAACTGGTTCCACCTTAAAATTCATCCGGAGTCAACGGGAATCGTCGAAACAATTCAGCATTCAGATTCTGTTTTGGTGCTGCGACACCGTCTGTTGGGCCGTTGGGCCGTGTATCGCGTCGGAGCCCATTAGGGGCGAGTCCAGGGGTCACGCATGCTCTAATACTCTATTTATTCAGCAGCCACCGCCATATTAGGTTTTTGGGTTTTGCTTAGATCATTCTGTCATCGAACAGTGTCGCCGTCATCGGTTTATGAGACCCCATCCCGTAATCAATACAATTTGGGTTGCGTTTCTTTCCTATTCTTGATTGTGTTCTTGATTGCGCTTGCAGGAATAAGCCTTCATGGCAAGGTCACTCGTGTGTCACGGGTGATAACCAATGGAGCCATGGTGTAGTGATTGCGAGGAACCGTTCGCTTGGAGCCTTAGATCATCAACGTCGAGATCTCCACTCAATCAAGTTATCGTATCTCACGGAAGATTAGGCTGCGTCTTCTATCAAATTATCCCCCAGGTTGTGGATTAGTGTTTTGAGCTAAGCCACCTGATAGTCCTTAATTTAGAGCTTAACAGAGGATGTCGCTAGCATTGTAGTTTTCAAATCTGTAGTTTTTCAAAACCAAACAATGTGTTTAGTTGAGAATAGGTTTTCCAACACCAAAACTTTGTTTTAAAAATACGTATGTGACCGTATTATACTTAATCCTGCTCTGATACCTAGCCATGGCAGAACCTCCCTAGTTATTGGGCCCACATGCACCTGCCCTTGTCTCAAAGACCTTAGATGGCTATGCATGTGCACCAGATAACTTAACAGGATCTGTCCGAGTGCCCCAAGGACCCCGGATAAACCACTTACAACCAGGATCGCAAGATTAAGTAAACACAAATCACACACCAGCATTTTGCAGCGATATAGCTCACAACCTTAAACCCCCTAGATTGGCCACAAAAGGGCTTCAAACCAAGCACCAAACACTGAATCTCAGGTTTTCAAATTACTGTTCCTAGTCTGAAATTCAAAATTCTGCTAACCTTACTTTGGATGTGTTTTGCACTAGATTCCATATGGTTTTAGGGCTAGGTTTTGCAATCAAACTTGTACCCCTATAGTAGCCCTACAACTTTGTTATGGTGACCTACTACAAAATCCTTATGAATCAAAAGCTACAAGAGCCCAAAGTTGGCTCAATGTCACTTGTTCTCAGGGTTCCAATTTTGGAGCACTTGTAAACTTTTGCCATTTTCTCCAATTTGCTTCACAACACATGAAAATTTTTGATACTCTACCACTTTAATATATGCACTTTGGTCCAAAAGTGTATAGAAATTGATCTCATATCATCGAGCACAAACTAGGGTTTCCAGAGTCCTTACTAGGGTTTAAGTGTTCTAGGGTTTAAGTGGCACTTAACTTTCCAAGTGTAGTCTATCTTGAACATCTCCACTAATCTTTTGAGATCATACTCCAATTATTATGTCACACACACCCACATACCTCTATCCCTTGGTTAAGTACCCTATCCCAAGGTTAAAGATCAATTCAAGTCGTCACATTACAACTTGTTTTGAAATTTTAGCATAGTGGATGCACTCTAGGTGTAACATACATAATGAAATGTCAATGCATATGATGCCATGCCCAAGTTTTAGTTCTTGTAACACCATGGGTGTTACATCCTTTCCCCCATAAAAGAATCTCGTCCCAAGGTTTAAGGCTCTAGGGTAAGTAATGGAAAAGGAAACGCGTCACAACTTTATTTCCTAATTTGTCTTACAGAGCAAGGGGTGGGGTGGGGGTTTGTTCTAACTTTACAACAGATTACATAAATTCTAAAGATTATAGGACACTAAGAACTTAGGAAAATGTTTCTCTAGGAAGTCTTGAGTCTCCCAAGTTGCTTCTTCTTCGGTGTGTTGGTTCCACTGTACCTTATAAAACTTGAGAGTCCTCTTTCGAGTGATTTTGTCCTTCTGATCCAGAACTCGAATGGGATGTTCTGAATAAGTCAAGTCTGGTTCCAAATTAACATCAACCACATCCATAGTTTGATCAAGAATCCGAAGACACTTCTTTAACTGAGATACATGGAACACATTATGCACCACAAACAGTGATTCTAGTAATTGAAGTTTGTACACCACTTGCCGACATCGCTCAAGAATGGGAAACTGACCAATATATCGGGGTGCCAACTTTCCTTTTACCCTGAACTGGCTAACACCCTTCATTGGTGATACTTTCAGGTATACATGATCGTCGGCTTGAAAAACCAATGGTCGACATCGTTTATTCACAAAATTTTTCTGCCGAGCTTGAGCCTGTCTCAAGTTATGTCTTATGCGTTGAAACTTTTCTTCCATTTCTTTAACCAAATCAAGCCTGAAAAACCACCATTCTCTAGGTTCTGACCAATTTAAAGGTGTTCTGCGTCATCGTCCATACAGAGCTTCAAACGGTGCCATCTTAATACTTTCTTGATAACTGTTATTATAAGAAAATTCTGCCAGCGGTAGACAATCATCCCATTTCTGTGGAAAATCCAAGACACAGGCTCGTAACATATCTTCAAGTATTTGATTTACCCTTTTAGTTTGCCCGCTCGTATGAGGATGATAGGCCAAACTGTGGAGTAATTTAGTACCCAAAAACTTGTGCAAATCCTCCCAAAATTTGGATACAAATTGCGGTCCCTGGTCCGACACTATTGTCTTTGGAACTCCATGCAAACTGAGAATACGAGCCACATATATCTGAGCATAGGCAATGACCAAGTAATATGTTTTGACTGGCAGAAAATGGGATGTCTTCGTAAGCTGATCAATTATGACCCAAATAGAGTCAAATCCTTTAGCTTTCTTGGGTAATCCCATAATGAAATTCATACTAATGTCTTCCCATTTCCAGGTTGGGGTTGGCAATGATTGTAAAGGTCCAGCAACTTTCATATGTATTGCTTTGAGACGTCTACAAGTGTCACATTTTGCCACATAGCGTGTGATTTCAATCTTCATCTTAGTCCACCAATAATGTTGTTTCAAGTCTTGATACATCTTAGTGCTTCCAGGGTGAATGGAATACCGACTAAGATGAGCTTCGTCCAGGATTTGTTGACGGACTTCAGCATCCTTTAGCACCACTATGCGGTCTTTAAACCATATCACTCCTTGATCATCTTTCTTAAAACAATTAGCTTTGCTGGCTTCCAATTTCTCATGAATATATTTCATACCCTTATCGGTCCTTTGAGCATCAATAATCCTTTGCAGAAGAACTGACTCAAGCTTCAATTATATCAAGGTTCCTTGTTGTACTAATCCTTTGAGCATCAATAATCCTTTGCAGAAGAACTGACTCAAGCTTCCTGGATGATAATGAATTTCCAAGTCATAATCCTTAATTAGCTTGCACCACCTTCGTTGTCTCGTGTTTAGCTCTAACTGGGTGAAGATATACTTTAAACTCTTGTGATCCGTATATAAGTGACATACATTCCCTAGTAGATAATGATGCCAAATCTTAAGGGCATGAACTACTGTAGCCAGTTCCAAATCATGTGTGGGGTAATGTTCCTCATGCCCGCACAGCTGCCTTTAAGCATAAGCTATTACTCGTCCTTCTTGCATCAGGACACATCCAAGCCCACTGCCTGATGCGTCACAATAAACAATGAATGGCTTGTCAATATCCGGTTGGGCCAAAACCGGTGTAGTGGTCAATAATACTTTCAACTGTTCAAAGGCCTCGTTGCACTTAGCGGACCAATCAAACTTAACATCATTTTTCAATAACCCAGTAATGGGTTTAACAATCTTGGAGAAATCCAGGATAAATCTGTGGTAATAACCAGCCAATCCAAGGAAACTTCGAACTTGACGCACTGTAGTGGGTGATTTCCATTCCAGAATATCCTTGACCTTTCTGGGATCAACCGCAATCCCTTTGGCAGATAAAACATGTCCTAGAAATTGGATTTCTTCCAACTAGAACGTGCATATGCTGAATTTAGCATAAAGCCGATGTTCCCTCAAGCGCGTTAACATGACCCGCAAATGTTTTGCATGCTCCTCCTCATTCTTGGAATAGATCAAAATGTCATCAATGAAAACCACCACAAACTTGTCTAATTCGGGCATAAATACCAAATTCATCAAGTATGTGAAGTGGGCTAGAGCATTTATCAATCCAAAAGACATAACCAAATATTCAAATAACCCATACCGAGTGGTAAAAATGGTCTTGGGTATATCCTCAGGTCGAATTCTAATCTGATGATAGCCCGATCTAAGATCAATTTTAGAAAACACCCGGGCTGTAGTGAGTTGATCGAATAAGATATCGATCCGAGGAAGAGGATACTTGTTCTTAATAGTGACTTCATTAAGGGGTCTATAGTCCACGCACATTCGAAGAGTCTGATCCTTCTTCTTGACAAAGATTGCTAGACATCCCCATGGTGATGAACTTGGTCTAATAAATCATTTTTCCAATATGTCGGAGAGAAAATCCTCTAGCCGGGTGGTGGAATGCACCCGCCCTAATCCTAAGATGAGGAGGGGGCCAAAGCGCTTGCCTGTTTGGTGAATTGTCGATGAACACAAGAACACTCGAGAGTTTATAGTGGTTCAGGCCGCTGGAGCGTAATACCCTACACCCACTGTCTGTAAGTTGTATTGAGTGTGTCCCTTGTAACGCTGTGTCCCCTCCCTTTTATAGTTTAAGGGAGGTACATAAAAGAATGTTGAGCCCCGACATGCGGGCCCAGGAGCATAATGGAAGGAATACATTATGTGAATAATTAATGTTGACTAAACCTTAAACAAGGGAGCCATTCAGATTCCCTCCGCCTTAGTTACGCATGAGTAATTAGCGGAAGTCATGATGACTGCAGTCTATGCAGCATTGATAGGCCGTGCCCCTTTTCTTGGAAACGCGCGAGTAATGGTGAGTCATTGCCCTTGCTATGGTAATGTGTGAGGCATCGGAGACGTGAGGTATAGTCCCTCGTACCTTGGTGAAGCAGGAGCTGAAAGCCCGGAGAGTCTCCCCGGGTTCTTGCCTTACAGCATGGAGATGAGCCTCCACACCATACTGCTGATAAGCACTAGCGAAGTTCGCTATGAACCGTGCACAGATCTCTTCCCAGGAGTAGATGGACCCTGGGTGAGGTTCATGAGCCAGGTCCGAGCTGGCCCGATCAAGGCTACATGGAAGTAGCTTGCTGTTGGGGCGAAGGCAAAGGCACCACCCTTCGCTCGAAGCCTTCGCTGCAGCAGCTGAACTAATAGAAACAAAACAGGCAGGGACACCCTTCGCCTCTTCCGCTCCAGACGAAGACTGGCGGCGAAGGGCATCCCACGGTGCGGCCTCATCCAGCTCGGAGGCCCACGTGCAATCCGGCCCGTTGTAACGGGCCCCGCTTGGCTACCGTGCGTTACGGGCCTAATTTGTAAAAGCATTCCTGTAATTACGGTCTGTAACCCCGCTTTATGGGAATATTCTAGGGATAATCTAGGTAGCTGAGGGCACATGCGTCCTTAGCTCGGGGTGCTGCGCACTCAGGTACCTATAAATACCCCTGCACAGTGCCCGTGAGAGGGCAGATTAACAGAGCTTTTGCCATCTAGCGCGAGTGCCCTGTTGTCATCACTGTTCACCCTAATTGGATCCCCTTGCAACTGAGAGCAAGTTCCAACATTTGGCGCCCACCGTTCGTGCTACGAGAAAACCACCCGCGATGGCACCCAAGAGAGCTAACCCGAAGGCTGACGAGGCTGCGAAGGCAGCACTGCTCGCCGCAAGAAAGGGCAAGGCCCTCGCCCTCACCCAATCCACCCACCAAGAGGCCACTGAAGACGATGTCCCTCGCGCATGCGAAGACGACACCCTCCGCACCTGCGACCCTGAGGGACAACCGCAGCCACCCTCAGGCTTCGCACCACCAGAGGGCGCGAACCTCGCCGAGGACGGTGAGGTCCTCGGCGTCTCAGCAGAAGAACAGCTACAGCTGCGCGCCCTGCGCCTCAAGAACCGCAATCTCCAGAGGCAGAAGGAGATACTGGAGGCCAAGCGCCAACGTGTGTCCGCACTAGCCAAAGTGCGGCAAATGATACGCGATGAAGAGCACAAGGCCCAGGAACTCGAGCGGGAGATTGCGCTGATGCAGCGTGAAGGCCACCTCGGCCTGCAGCACGAGTCACCCCTCCAGCAGCGCGCACAACTCGAAGACATGCGCGAAGGCCACCCCAGCCTGCAGCATGGGCCACCCCCGCAACACCGCGCGCAACCGGAGGACCCGCGTTTCCCTCAACGCGACCACACCTTCCCGCACGCCGCGCCATTCCAAGGGGTCAACTATCTCGATGAGCGAAGTCCCCTGGCGCCTCACCTGCAAGTGACACCGTGGCCGGCTAACTTCCGGGCAGGGACCTATCCCAAGTACAACGACAGCACCGACCCGGCTCAATACATAATGAGTTATCAGGTCGCCGTTGCATCGTCCGGAGGGGACGATGCCACAATGGCGAAGTCTTTCATCATCGCCCTCGAGGGCCCCGCACTCACCTGGTTCACCAGGTTGCCTCCGCTGTCCATTGATTCCTGGAGAAGTCTCCGGGACAAGTTCCTGCTCAACTTCCAGGGGTACCGCCCAGACACCGACGCCCTGGCCGAACTTTCGCTCTGCAAGCAGCTAGAAAAGGAGACTCTGAGGGAGTATTATCGCAAATTTTTAACACTCAAGTCACAGCTGCCCTCAGTCGATGACCAGATTGCCATCCACTATGCTATCAGTGGCCTTCGCGCCGGCGTCCTTTACAGCCACTGCATCAGAGATCCACCGAAGAACCTCCAAGAGTTATATCAGCTGTTTGAAAAGTACGCCAGATCCGAAGAGCTCCACCAGCGCAAGATTGAGTCCCAAAGGAAGCCAAAAGATGCTCCACAGTCCAGCCGCACGTGGACAAGGACCCTGCAACCAGACTCCGGTCGAGACGGCCGCAATCAGCAGCAAGTGCACAACATCGCCAACCAACATCCCGCTGCTGACCCCCCTCGCCGCCAGGAATATCCCCCCCAGGGCCGCGGAAACGGCACTCGTGGCAGGGGCCGAGGGCGTGCGCAGCCGCCGCGCCGATTCTACTGCCTCTTCCATGGCAAAGACTGCGCCCACCAAACCAAAGACTGCCCCGAAACGAAGGCTACCAGAGACAGAATGGCACGGGCGCAGCCAGCCGACAACCCCAGAATTGTCGCGCACAATTACCAGCAACCCCCTCCACCATATATCCACGCTCCCGCCCCACATCCACCGCACCACGCTTACCAACACCATCAGGAAGTACAAATCGTACCTCCTCCACCCCCACCACCACACCAGCAACATCAAAACATCCCCCATGCCCCAAAGCAGGAAGACTTCGCCGATCAACCATATCGCGGAGTCATCCACATGATAACTAGGGGGTCCAGCACTGACTTCGACACCAAGCGGCAGAAGCGGGACCACTACCGCAGCATCAACCATGTCGCCGTCACGGGCCCAGTCGTGCAGACAAAGTGGTCCCACATACCGCTAACCTTCGACGCACAGGACGGCGACTTGCGCAGCGCCCCCCACTGCGACGCCATGGTTATCAATTGCAGCGTGGCAGGCTGGGACCTGCACAAGGTCCTCGTTGACAACGGCAGTCAGGCGGACATTATCTTCCTCCACGCCTTCGATCGCATGGGCATAAGCCACAGCCTGCTTAAGCCTTCGGACAACCCGTTGTATGGCTTCGGCGGCAAGGGCACCTTCCCCGTCGGCAAAATAGAGCTGCCTCTCTCCTTCGGTGTAGCACCCAATGCCCGAAGCGATCAAATAACCTTTGACATAGTGGACATGGTATATCCTTACAATGCCATCATGGGCCGGGGCTCCATCAATAAGTTTGAAGCAGCCATTCATGGACTGTACCTATGTATGAAGATACCAGGTCCGTTAGGCGTCATCACAGTCTTCGGCAATCAACAGGCTGCGTGTAACATAGAGCGGGACATCGTGCCCGGTCAAAGAAACGTGCACTGCCTCACGGCCCAACGCGAGGTCCCCGCGCCTGCCAGCCCAACCGATAAGCAACACGACAAGGCGCAGCTGCAGAGCAACGACAGGACCAAGACTGTCCCCCTCGACCAGGCCACGCCCAGGCAGACAGTCATTATCAGCGAAGACCTTACTTCGCATGAAGAAGAAAAGCTCCTCTGCTGCCTGTCCAAGAACAAAGATGTCTTCGCCTGGTCGGCCCTCGATCTGGTCGGGGTCAACCATTCAATAATTGAGCACAGTTTGGGAATCGACCCTTCGGTACGGCCGAAAAAGCAGCGGCTTCGCAAGATGTCCGACGAAAAGACGGAGGCCGCCAAGGCAGAGGTGCACCGCCTCCTAGAGGCCAAATTCATCGAGCCGGTGGCTTACCCCACATGGCTCTCCAATGTCGTGATGGTGTAGAAAAAGAGCGGGAAGTGGCGAATGTGCATCGACTTCACCAGTCTCAATAAAGCCTGCCCAAAGGACAATTTCCCATTGCCGCAGATCGACAAAATAGTCGATAGCGCGGCCGGATGCGAGGTCATGTCCCTCCTCGATTGCTTCTCCGGTTACCACCAGATATACATGAAGGAAGAAGACAAGGCCAGCACCAGCTTTATAACACCCTTCGGCACATATTGCTTCATCAGAATGCTGGAGGGACTCAAGAACGCCGGGTCCACCTTCTCCAGGCTTACCAAAACAGTGCTCGAAGGGCAGGTCGGCAGAAACATATTCACATATGTAGACGACATTGTCGTCGCCAGCAAAAGCAAGGAGGACCACCTCGCCGACCTCGCCGAAACATTCGCGAACATGCGAGACGCACAACTCCGCCTAAACCCGGAAAAGTGCGTCTTCGGCGTTCGCCAAGGCAAAATATTGGGCTACCTGGTATCACACCGCGGCATCGAGGCCAACCCGACCAAGATTCAGGCCATCTTGGACATGACGCCTCCGCAGTCCGTCAGGGACGTCCAGCGCCTGACATGCAGATTGGCCGCTCTCAACAGATTCATCTCCAGGTCCACCGAGCGAAGTCTCCCCTTCCTCAAGACACTCCGTGGTGCAAAAGACTTCGCCTGGGGACCAGAGCAGGCGGCGGCCTTCGCCTCATTAAAATAGTACCTGACAGAGTTGGCCGTCCTTACCAGCCCCGACCCCTCGCTCCCCCTGCTGCTCTACGTCGCGGCTTCGCCACATGCGGTCAGCGCGGCACTAGTGCAGGAGCAGACTGTCGAGGGCGTGGTCCGGCAGTGCCCCGTGTATTATGTCTCCAAAGTGCTGACACCGTCCAAGTGCAACATGACAGAGCTGGAGAAGATTGCCTACGCAGTCGTCATGTCGTCGCGCAAACTGCGCCATTACTTCGAAGCATTCAAGGTCCGAGTCACCTCAAACAGAGGACTTAGCGAATTATTCAGAAACCCGGAGGCATCGGTGAGGATTGCCAAGTGGGCGGCCGAACTCTCCGGCTACCACATCTGCTTCGAGCCCAGGACAGCTATCAAGTCTCAAGTCCTGGCAGACTTCGTCGTCGACTGGACTGGGCCAACAACACAGCCAGATCCGTCCGCAGAGAAGACTTGGACGATCCATTGCGACGGCGCATGGTGCCATGCGGGGGCAGGCGTCGCTGCAGTCATCACCTCACCAGTTGGGGTCAAGCACAGATATGTAGCACGACTCAGCTTCAATCTAGAATCCGACAGATGCACAAATAACATAGCAGAATACGAAGCAGTCATCCTCGGCCTCCGCAAGCTAAGGGCCCTCGGAGTCACCACCTGCATCATCAAAACAGACTCCAAGGTAGTTGCCGGCCAAGTCGAGAAAGACTACGCAGCCAAGGACCCCGCGCTCATGCAGTACCTCGCAGCCATCCGAAGTCTCGAGAGGCAGTTCAAGGGGTTCACCTTGCAACATGTGGATCGGGCCAAGAATGAGGAGGCCGACGCATTGGCCAAGGCCGCCGCTAGGGGCGAAACTCTGCCCTCCGACGTGTTCTTTCATGTCATCGGCACGCCAGCAGTCCGGAGCCCTGAAGGGCTCCAGATAACCAATGACAGCGAGGGCCACCGCACAGTCAACCTTATCATGACCGAAGACTGGCGGGCACCCATAACCCTGTTCCTACAGGGGTATTATCATCCAGCCGACATCAGTGAGGCCAAGCGTCTCAGACATCTAAGCCGAGACTTCGCACTGATTGAAGGCCAACTCTACAAAAAAGGGGTCAGTCAGCCAATGCTTAAGTGTGTCACCGAAGCCGAAGGCATGCAGATTCTACATGAAGTCCACAGTGGCACGTGCGGCTCACACGTAGGGCCGAGGGCCCTTGCTGCTAAGGTGATCCGCCAGGGCTTTTACTGGCCCGCAATGATTTGCGCCGCAAATCGGGTCACACGGTCCTGCGAAGCCTGCCAGAAGTTTTCTCCTCGGTCAGGTGGCCCCTCGAAGTATACAAAGCTGATCGCCCATACATAGCCTCTCCAGCGCTGGGGCCTCGACATTGTCGGGCCCCTGCCCACCGCTCAGGGGAACCTTAAGTTCGCCTTCGTAGCGGTCGAGTACTTCACCAAATGGATCGAGGCGCGGGCTGTTTCTACAATAACATCAAAAACTGCCCAAAAATTCTTCTGGCAGAACATCGTTTGCCGCTTCGGAGTACCGTCCGAACTAACAGTCGACAACGGCAAGCAGTTTGACAACCAAGACTTCAAGGATTTTTGTTTCTCCATTGGCACCAAGCTTGCCTTCGCCTCAGTCTATCACCCGCAGTCCAACGGGGTCGTGGAGCGCGCCAACGGGAAAATCTTCACAGCTATCAAGAAAATGCTCCTTGATGAAAAAAAGGGCAGATGGACCAATTTGTTACCTGAGGCAGTCTGGGCACTAAACACGACTGAGTGCAGGGCGACCGGGTTTACTCCCTTCTGCCTTCTATACGGATCGGAGGCCATGACCCCGCAAGAAATAAAGCATGGGTCCCCGCGAACAGTTCCGTCAGCCGTCCCCGATGTGGACGAGCCAACTTCAAAGGATCTCATCGACGGAGACCGAGTCTTCGCCCTACAGGCCCTGAACAAATACCAAGCCCAGACCAAAGCATGGCGCGACCACTCAGTCATCCCGAGGGAGTTCAGCGAGGGGGACCTCGTACTCGTTCGAACAGCTCGGACGGAGTCCAAGGGCAAGCTGGAGCCCAGGTGGGAGGGCCCCTTCATAGTCAAGACAAAAGCTTCCCCCAACGCTTACAGGCTCACAACGCCAAACGGCGAGGACCTGGAGCACTCCTGGAACATCGACAACCTCCGCAAATTTTTTGTTTGATTCCTCAGGGCCGTCTTCGCCCTTGTAATTCGCAAAAACAATCTTGTACCGGCCCACACTCTTTTCCTCCTGCGGGGTGAGGTTTTTAACGAGGCGAAGCCATGTAATATATGTGTGAAAAATCCCCCGCAAAGACATGCGTCGAAAAAGACCGCAACGACGGTCTTCGACATTCGACCAACACGAGGTCCCCGCGAGGCTAAGCGCTAGCCACCCTCGCGTGCGACAAATCCGCGCCGAAGTCGCCTAAGGGTGCAGCCGGATTAGCACAACAAGTGCGAAAAAATCAAAGTCTATCGCGAAGACTATCCGTGCAGAAGTCGCCTAAGGGTGCAGCCAGATTAGCACAACAAGTGCGAAAAAATCAAAGTCTATCGCGAAGACTATCCGTGCAGAAGTCGCCTAAGGGTGCAGCCGGATTAGCACAACAAGTGCGAAAAAATCAAAGTCTATCGCGAAGACTATCCGTGCAGAAGTCGCCTAAGGGTGCAGCCGGATTAGCACAACAAGTGCGAAAAAATCGAAGTCTATCGCGAAGACTATCCGCGCAGAAGTCGCCTAAGGGTGCAGCCGGATTAGCACAACGAGTGCGAAAAAATCAAAGTCTATCGCGAAGACTATCCGTACAGAAGTCGCCTAAGGGTGCAGCCGGATTAGCACAACAAGTGCGGAAAAATCGAAGTCTATTGCGAAGACTATCCGCGCAGAAGTCGCCTAAGGGTGCAGCCGGATTAGCACAACAAGTGCGAAAAAAATCGAAGTCTATCGCGAAGACTATCCGCGCAGAAGACACCTAAGGGTGCAACCGGACTAGCACAACAAAGGCAGAAACGACAACATCAAACCGTCCACGCCAAGACCAACTTTAATCACACCAACACAGCACACCAAAACAAACCAGACAAAGTACACAACGCCTTCGCACACATATGCAAGCGAGGGCACACAATTTCATCATACAAGCCTCTACATATACAAGCGAGGGCACCACACTCTACAACAGCTCAACCTTAGAAATAATTCCCATCTCCCTATAATTAAATAGCATTATCCTAAGCTCCTCACCCGCAAAAAGACTTCGCAGTTCCCTTTCACCTGTATTCTCGGCGGCCGGCAAAGACAACAGTTCCTGCCGGCCAGCCCCACTCACACGAAGCCGAGCCCCCTCCGCCCCACTAACTCTACGTTTCGCAACTGCCCTTCATTGCCGTCGCCCGGTGCTAGGACCTGGCACATCCCCTGCGTCCGCGGCGTGCGGCGAAGCCTCCGCCGCAGCCACATCCAAGGCCGTGAAGTAGTCCAAGTCCTCCGACGACTCCTCAGTCCACTCAATCGAGCTCCCAGAGTCAGCACAATCAAAAAACTCAGATGCAGACCCACCACATTCATTACCATCTTCCGCGGTCGAAGCCGCCAAAAATTCAGTAGTAGCGGTTGTTTGCGCAGGCCCAAAATCTTGAACCTGCGCAGCAACCAAAATTCAGTAACATGTACAAATTCCCCCAACCCTCTACACCCACTACGCCACCTGCGACGGCCCTGACGTTGCGGGAGCCTCCGCCGTTGGCTCCGCCGTTGCTTCCGCTGTTATCTCCGCCGCTACCGCTGCGGGATCTTCAGCACTCGGCGCGGCAGCTGCGGAGGCATCAGGCGCGCCTTCGGCGACCTCTGGGGGCAGGTCTTCGCCGGCCGCAGCGGATGCGGGGGCACCCGACGCGTCCCCCGGAATGTCCGGGGTCGGCTCCAGGGCGACCCCAGACGCGGCCTCCGCTGGGGTCGACTCCGGGTCAGTCAACATGCTGTTCAGCGCCCCGAAGTCGTCGACCCTCTCGCCACGCGCCGCCTAAGCCAAAACACACAAAATTCATCAAACACACACACAGCCCACGTCCAACAAATACCAAACCAGCGAAAATGTTACCTGAGCCCTCGCTGTCTCAGCGCGCTCCCTGACCACCTCGTGACCGTGTGGACCCCACAGCCGGTCGAAGATAGCTCCGGCAGATTCCTTCACTACGGGGTCCTCAACCTTGAAGATATCTTGCTCAAAATCTTCTTCGACTTGGTCGAAGACCTCGAAGTGCCGGCACCCTTCGCGGGAGAGCGCGTTCATCGCCCCCTCGCAGGTGACCAGGGAGGCATACGCCATAAACCCCTCCACGACAGTGGGGAGCGCCTGCAACTCCTCCTGCACCCACTCCAGGCACCGAAGTCCGGGCTCTCGATCCGGCACTTCGAATTCACCGGTCCCCACGCCCAGGCCACGGTATGTATCTACAAGCAGTTGGCGCGTCCGCTCTGCCTCCGCTCGTGACGCGGCCTCGGCCCCCTTCACACGGCTCTCCAGTGCGGTGAGCCGCTCCTGCAGCTGCTCGGCGCGCTCCCTAGCAAGATTGCCCTCCGCCCGTGCCAGGTTGGCCTCCGCCTGCGCAGTCTGCGCCTTGACAAGGGCCTCGTTGGTCTCCCTCCTCTCCCCCGCCAGCTGGCGCCGGAGGGCGGCCTTCTCGTCCTCCAGTGTGGCCACCTTGTCCGCCAGCTTGCGACACTTGCTGTCGGCGGCCGATTTTTCACGGACGGCGTCAGCATGTTGTGTCCGAAGTCTTTCGACTTCGGCAGCCACAGCTGCCGTGAGGGCCCCCGACGCAGTGCGGCTAGCGAAGTCAGCCACCTGCAGAGCAATCGTAAGACTGCGGCCCCAAAAAAAAAGGACGGAGTCCAACTCAGCGGACCTGACGTAGCGCCTCCGTCACCTCCGTCAGCCGGCGGGACGCAGCGCCCGCCTCATCCATGACAACCGCGAGGGCCGACGCCTCGCCTCCGGCGCTAAGAGCCCCGCCCTTCGGCACTGCGGCAGTCGTCGTGGTCGCCGTGGCAGGCGCAACCATAGCAAGTTGGCCTTCGCCCAACCCTACAACGTACCAACGAACCAATCAAAAAAAAAGGCCAAGCCAACAACTTACCACCGAGATAGTCGTCCACACTAATATCGGTGACGAAGTCAGCGACACGTTTGCCCGCCAACGGCAACGCTCGGGCCGCCTTCGCGACCTCCGCCACTCCGCTGGACGGCGGCACCGCCTTCGCCGACTTCGAGCCTCCGGGGCCTGCCGTTGCCTCCGGCGCCTTGCTAGATGCAGGGACGCCCGACTTCGCCGCCAGCGGCGGCCGGCCTCCGCCGGTGGCCGCAGGCTTCGCAGCCCCCCGCTGCCTCTTCGGCCTGGCTTCAACGAGCCTGATAGCCGCCTGGCGCTTCTGTGCAGCTCCCTGGCGATCCTTGTCCATCACTGCTGACACAACAGCAGCAATATTCCGCCCGTAAGGAAATACCCTCCATTCACGAACCATGCGAGATGTAAAAAAGTCCTCGCCAGCCGCGCGGGGGACAGGAACATTCCTAGGCCAGCAACCCCCGGTAACCCTCAGCATCTGAGCCGAAGACTCCCGGAGCTCGGGCGAAGACATCCTTTCCCCCGGGGCCGCGCACGTCCTCATCAACTCTCTAGCAAAACGATCAGAAACCCCAAGTCCTCCCATAGCAGTACCTAATTTTCTCTTTTTAGAGGATGGGGCGGCCGCCGGCGCAGGGTCGTCTCCGGTCTCCACCGCCGGTTTCTTCCCACGGCGGTCCACATCGTCTTGACCAGGGTAGCCGTCATATGGCAATTTATTTAATTCAAAAACCCTGTTCAAGCGGTCATTCGACCCGCGGATATCCCAGCTGCGCTGGCCCTCTGTCCTCGGCACGTAGCGTCCTACAAGCTGCACCGCCCCATCCTCCGCCTCACGCACAACGGCGGCCGGATCGCGGTTTTGCAGATTCAGGGCGAAGGCGGGACTCCGCACCACCCTTCCACCATGAAAAGGCATCTGGCGAGGGCATACTTCGCCCAACGCCCAGCCATGCGCCAATGGCCACACCCCGTACGCCACAAATTCTTCAACCAAGTCGCGCCCACTGCTCAGGCCGGCGGCGAGCCGAAGAGCCCCTTCGTCCTCATCCCCCTCCGCCACTTCAAAGGGCGGGTACGCTGAGTAAAAATGAGAACACATCGCAGACACGGGGAGTCCCTCATGGCCTTCGACGGTACCCACAGCGACGTAAAACCAAAATTCATTCCAGTTGCCCCACTTGTTGTGGGCGCAAGGAACCAACTCGACTACCTGCATCGTGGTTTTGCCGGTCTTCGGCGTGAATGTGCAGGATCCAAACTGAGCAACTTCGCCTCCAATCATCCTCTTCTGCCAATGCAAACAATAATACTTCGCAAAAACTTCCACCGATGGCTGTCCGCCGTACGAAGTCGTCGCCCAGACATACTTCGACAGAGCCACTATGGCATTCGGTGTCAGCTGATGTATTTGAACGTTGAACCTACGCAGGACTTCGCCAACAAATCGGTGCGCAGGCAAGCGGAGTCCGGCGGCGAAGAACGCCTCGAAAACGACCAACTCGCCCTCTGGCTCGGGGACTTCCTCCGTCCCCGGGACTCGACCAACTCCGCCGCCGAAGTAACCCAACCACTGCATATCTTGCACGTGGGCCGACGACATCCGCGATACGCCAAAATCAACAGAATCGCCGGCGCGCAACTCCTCGGCCATTAAACTACTCAGCGTCTCCTCAGACGAGGCGGCGGCCGGCGGCGAGGGAATGGCCGGCGGTGTAGCGGCAGCGGAAGAAGACGAGGACGGCATCGCTACGTACCGTCGACGGCGGCGGGCGGTCTGCTTCACTCGAGCCAGATCTCTGGCGAACAAGCGCACGGCGGGCAGACGAGCAGCAAGACGGCGGAAAGGGCGGCTAGGGTTTTCGCGGAGCACAAAAGGTGAAGTTCAAAAAGCGCCGACCCCCGCCCCCTTTTATAGCCAGGGCGCGGCTCTTCGGGAAACCCGCAATCCAACAGGGCGCGGCGCTTCGGGAAACCCGCAATCCAATAGTACACCGTCAATCAACGGTCATGTCAAAAACCCCCGCGGAACCACTTCGAGCGAGGGCAGCGTCTCCGCCATCTAACGACGTCTTCGGCACCAGGTGACTTTGTCGAACTGGTCCCTCGGAGGGCAAATGTTGGGGCGAAGGCAAAGGCGCCACCCTTCGCTCGAAGCCTTCGCTGCAGCAGCTGAACTAACAGAAACAAAACAGGCAGGGACACCCTTCGCCTCTTCCGCTCCAGACGAAGACTGGCGGCGAAGGGCATCCCATGGTGCGGCCTCGTCCAGCTCGGAGGCCCACGTGCAATCCGGCCCGTTGTAACGGGCCCCGCTTGGCTGCCGTGCGTTACGGGCCTAATTTGTAAAAGCATTCCTATAATTACGGTCTGTAACCCCGCTTTATGGGAATATTCTAGGGATAATCTTGGTAGCTGAGGGCACATGCGTCCTTAGCTCGGGGTGCTGCACACTCAGGTACCTATAAATACCCCTGCACAGTGCCCGTGAGAGGGCAGATTAACAGAGCTTTTGCCATCTAGCGCGAGTGCCCTGTTGTCATCACTGTTCACCCTTGTTGGATCCCCTTGCAACTGAGAGCAAGTTCCAACACTTGCCATTACAACAGTGTTTCCACCAGCTGCCGTAATGGCGGTGACTTAGACCTGCAAGAATTCCGACAGGTTTGACGTACTGTCGTACTTCTCCGGCAGGTATGGCCAGAACTTGGGTGGCCAAGTCGCCGCGCAGAGATGATTCGCTAGTGCGGCACAGCCCACGCCGACCAATGGGACACCCGCCTGTATTCGGGCGCCCCTTGGAGTTTGTGGTGCAACTGGAGCGAAGTCTTGATCGAGGTTGCGACCCTCGACGTTTTGCCGGCGCTCACGCGCCCTCTCCAGAGAGACTCGAGCATCCTCGCCTGCATGCCTGCGGTTGAGCTCTACCCGCAGGTCGTCAGTCCGTGCACCCCTCACTGAGGGTGAGCGCACAGATGTCGATGCCTTGCGTTGACGCCGGAAAGATCGAGGCCTGGACCTGGCCGAGCCAGGATGGGCCATGCCGAGGAGACGGTCGACATCTTCGTGCCACTGCCTCATGGCTCCCGACGAGGCCGTGGAACTTGGAGGGTTGCGTAGCAACTCCCTGGCTGCAGACAACGCCCCACCTGGAGCAGCCCTCGACGGAGCCCTGGATGTCTGCACAGGCATGTGCTGCTGCGCAGCATGCATAGCAGTAGCACCAGGCGTAGGGCATTTAGAGCCCCATGGCATGGAAGATGCTACCCCTTCCTCCATCTGGAAGTCCTCGGAAAACAAGTCGCGGTGCTCGACGATCTGAACCATCATGCTGATGTCGGAGAGAAAATCCTCCGGCCGGGTGGCGAAATGCACCCGCCCTAATCCTAAGATGAGGAGGGGGCCAAATCGCTTGCCTGTTTGGTGAATTGTCGATGAACACAAGAACACTCAAGGGTTTATAGTGGTTCAGGCTGCTGGAGCGTAATACCCTACATCCACTGTCTGTAAGTTGTATTGAGTGTGTCCCTTGTAACGCTGTGTCCCCTCCCTTTTATAGTTTAAGGGATGTACATACAAGGATGCTGAGCCCCGACATGCGGGCCCAGGAGCATAATGGAAGGAATACATTATGTGAATAATTAATGCTCACTAAACCTTAAACAAGGGAGCCATTCAGATTCCCTCCGCCTTAGTTACGCATGCGTAATTAGCAGAAGTCATGATGACTGCAGTCTATGCAGCATTGATAGGTCGTGCCCCTTTTCTTGGAAACACGCGAGTAATGGAGAGTCATTGCCCTTGCTATGGTAACGTGTGAGTAACAGCACGGCCCACACAGCGTGGACTGGGCACGCCGCCTGTCACTGGAATGGACAGGCACACGCCTTATCCGTAATGAATGCAAAGACGCGCGTAGCCTAGAGGCTTCATGCCAGGTTCCGCCCATTGGCTTACGCCGCGCGCAGTAGACCACGTGGCAGCATCGGGCCTCCGCCTAGGCGGGGAGCAGGAGTATATGTGATAAGGTCCGGATCCCACCAGATCAGGTCTGGACACGTGTCGGCACCGGACCCCGCCTGGGTCCTGATTAAGGTCCGGGCATGTTCTATCCTAGAATCCTGGGACCCCACTGTAGGTGGCCCAGACCCCATACAGGGGGGTCTGGGTCCCATTCCAGGGGTCCGGTTCGCACACGTTGAGGTCTCGGACCAAACTTGGAGGCCCAGACCATATATACAGGGGTCCGGCACCTTCCCATGGGGTCCGGACTCACTGGTGATGCCTCAGAGTATGTCACTTTCTTTGGACACGTGGCGGCACCGGACCCACCCATGTGGTGGGGCAGGTGCTATTGCTGACCCAGAGTAGTCGCCCGAGGCTGGGGCTTGTCATGGCCTGGTCCCACATATAGCTCTTTTACCACGCGACTAAAAATAGTCGCGTGGGTACTGCGTCTTTATACAGCAGTAAGGGGTACCCTAGTTTTAGGGTACCGACAGTGGGGGATGCGAGCCTGTATTAGGGGAGGATGCGAGCCTGCAGGTGGGGCCAAAGCTTGTACTTTGCCTCAACATGGCCTGATTGGTGATTGGTGCGCTATTTTAGCACGTCTGCTGACACGCCCACTGTCAATCCACCTTTGGTCACGTCAACTGCCATATCTGTCCCCGTGGCTGACTGACCCACGGCCCCCACGCCTAGTGGTTTCGTCGGGCCACGCGCGGGGTGCCTCGTTGCCACTGCATTGGTTTTTAAAATAACCTTTTGCCTCCTATGGCGGCCCAAGGAGGCGCGCTATCGCGTGCGGCGGTTTCTGCACCCGAGATCTGGCACCCAAACTATATGCCTCGTGAACCTAGGCCCCCGTGTCAAAAACTGGGCTACCTGGGTCCTAGGTGCCCGTCAAACGGGATTTCTTGCGGTGTTTCAGGGGCGCGCGGGAGAGTTTCCCTGAAAAAGGATTTAGGTTTCCCTAAAAAGGATTCACCCCGCGTGCAGCAGTTACCTTTTCGCGTTCTCTCCCAATCAGCTACGCCCCTTTGCCTTCATGCTCCTCTGTTCCACGCCCGCGCCGCCGCACACGCCATGGCTTTGCTCGGTCATCCTGATCGCTTTCAGGCTGAGGAAGAGCTCAATCTGGTGCATGGCCTGCTTGGGTGGAGCACACCAAGGCTCGCCGAAAGGATCCGTGCCGGCGCTCTCCCCCTTGGCGATCTCGCCGCCGGGGAGTTTGTGTTGTTCACCTCATACATTTCATGCGGGTTGGCGCTGCCAATTTTGCCCTTGTTCCTGCTACTGCTGGAGGAGTTCGGGCTTCAGCTTCAACACCTCACGCCCCACTCCATCCTTCACGCAGTGATCTTCGTCCACCACTGCGAGATGTTTGTAGGTGTGGCCCCCTGCACTTCCCTCTTCTGTTATTTCTTCGTGCTGGTCAGGTCTAGGAAGACTAGGGACCACATCGGTGCCTACTACTTTCAGATGAGGCCAGATCCGGCCATAGTCTACATCCCCACCTTTGGTGGTGCGAGGTGGGAAAACTGGCGCATCAACTGGGTGATCGCCAGCATCGAGGCCAACGACCGCCTCATCCTACTGACCAATGGGCCAGCACTCGACCACAAGCAATGGAGGGCCAAGCCATCCCTCTCGCCAGAGCTCCTGCCCGTATTGGACAGGATCAAGGTCTTGGCCATGGGCGGCCTAACATCAATGCACGTGGTCGGCGATCTCCTGAAGCGCCGGATCATGCCGCTGCAGAGGTGGCCACGCCTGTCCTACTAGTTCACCAGCCCGAACGACATCTGTAGGATCCAGCACGGGCCGGGTACCGATCTGTCCTGCGACGAGCTGGAACTCCTGGTGCGGGGGATTATGGGGGAGACTTTTGTCCCTAAATCCCTAATACTCCCCTAGGACATCCCAGCGCTCTGTGATGACCCAGGCCTAAGGACGGCGATCTTGGCCACGTTGTCGACCCTCGATGATAGTGGCGTGGCGGTTCGCCAGACCGGCGGCAGGGACCCCCTCCGCGGGATCCGGATCTCTGGTGCACTGGCTGGGGGTCCCCAGCCCGTCGGTGTGGCTCCCAGTGCCAATCCCGCCATGGCCCCCAGCCCCTTGGGCAAAGGGGCTGCAAGCAGTGCCTCCGCCCCAGGTAGCTTTGGGGGGTCGCAGGAGGAGAGGCGACGCAAGTTGCGTCGCGCTGACGGGTCGCTTGTTTTGGAGCCCGCCCAGAAGCGCCAAAAGGCTGCAGATGGGAAGTCTAGGGCCCCAAGTAAGTGTAGTCCCTTTTTCCACGAGCCTAATCATCATGCTGACAAGTCTTAACTCATCATCTGTTTGCCAGGGCTTCTTCCTCCGCTGCTCCCAAGGCCACGCCTCCTCCACCAGATACCAGGCCCACCGATGGGTCTGGCTCTCAATAGTAGGAATCCGCTGAGAGTGGTGTCGGCGGTCTGCTCCCAGCTACTGCCAGGACAGCGCCACCGACCTCCCATGCCCCAGCTGGGGATCTGGTGGCAGTGGCGCCAGCGTCAGGCGGCGTCACAGCGGCGGAGAAGGTCCCAGCTAGGGGATCTGTGCCCACTCTCAACATTAGGGGTGACATAGGGGGCGCGTCCAGCTCCATCCCCCCGCCTGCTCCGGAGGAGATGGAGGTGGTATTTGGGCGGCGACTCCGGTCGGGTGCCGAGCGAGAAGCGGCGCCAGTCCCCCTCCCCCGCATGCTATCCCGCGCTCACCAAGTTCTTAGTGAAACTGAGGCAGCGATCTTGCAGGAGTGGGAGGCACTTGAGGCTGAGCACCAGCGCCTCAGTGATTGGCGCACCCAACTGGAGGAGCGCACCAAGACGGCATCCCGAAAGTTCATCTCCGAGCGGTCCCAACTCGAGTGGGACCGCAAGGAGTACAAGAAAGACCTCCAGAGGGTGTGTGCCAGGGAGCTGGAGGTGACCTGGAGGGAGAAGAAAGTGGCCACGAGGGAGGAAGCCGTGACCCAGAGGGAGGCCCTCACGACGGAGTACCAGGCCAAACTGAGTGCTCTGGACAAGACTCTAGAAGCTCAGTGGGCCCAGCAGGTAAAGGCCGTCGAAAGGCTACATAAATGGCAGCAAGAGCTCGAGGGCAAGGCCAGCGACGCTGCCCTCGCCGAGGAAAACCTTAACAAGAAGGAGCTGTCCTTGGACAGGCGAGAGACGGATCTCGCCAGGCGAGAGACATATCTCACCTTTAGAGAAGAAATGCTCACCCGGCGAGGCGAAGCAGAGGAAAAGGAGAGGAAGATGGAGGAGCAGATCCGCCAGTTCGATGCGGTGCGGACGGCGCCGGGCCCCCAGGCAATTGAGGCCACCAGAAAGGCCCTCGAAGATCTCTAAGCCAAACATCGCGACGGGGTCCAGCGCATTGCCGAGTGGGCCTGCGAGGCAAGCACGGCCCTAGTGCCACTAGGGATGAGCCCCATCCCTGTGTCGGAGCTGCTAGTGTCGATCTCCGATGCCCTTCCAGTGCTGGACTCTGCCGCCGATCGCCTCCGGCGCCTGGATCAGATCCTTAGTGCCTGCCTGGAGGTAGAGGGCAGCAAGCTCTACCGGGCAGTGGTAGACTATGTCCTGACGTGCTTCCGGAGTCATGACCCCGCCATATCCTTGGCTCCGATGATCGATGATCTGGTAGCCGCCACAGAAGATGCCGCCCGGGAGAGTGTACAAGATGCAGTGGAGATGGTGGCCGCGTGCTTCCAGCGTGATCCTGCCGACGTCGAGTAGCTGAACCTGTAGATACAAGGCTAGGGTTCCGCTGGGGGCAGCCATAATAACTTTTGGCCATGTAACACATTTTAAGATCTGTTAATCAAGTAGCACTGGAACTTATCTGTATGTTATTTGCCCTTGTTATGTGTAGCGTCATCAACTTCCGCCTGGTACTTGGTCCCCCTGGGAGGTAGGCTCGACGTGTCGAGGCTGGATACTAGTATACCAAAGAAAAAATTGATGACCCAACCCCTAGGAGGTAGTCTCTACAGTTTGAGACTACCTACCTCTGGACTGGGACCTGGACCTGCACACAGCTTCGGCTTTGAAGTTTTAGGAGCACACCCATAAGACCCACCATCTGTTATCTTTCATCCTTTGATTCATGCAACAGGACCTGCAGGATTTAGCCTGGGAAGCCAAGCCGTATGCCCGGACCCACAGGATCACAGTTCCAAATACTAGGGTACCCGTTGCAGAGTGGTGGAGCGTGCAGGCTTAGGGTACGGAACCATGCTAAGCAGCTACACAGCTCTGGACCACTCCAGGAGACGAGCGCCCATTCTATAGAACTAGACCGCAGGTTGCTGGACCCCCTGCAGCAGTAGAGGGGTCCTGAACTGCAAGCCTGGCTACTCAATTCGGATGTCATCATACCAGCAAGGGTGGGAAACTGTATGGGTGGGTTAGATAAAAAATAATGCTTGTAAACTGAAGTAGAATAAAATCATCAGAAAAGCACATCTGGGGGGTAAATCTTTCCCTTATAACTTGATATACATGGGTGTAGACCAACAGACCGGGCTCACAAGGGCGGGCCTCACCGGATTGATGTACACATATGCGCTACCTAGTTACAAAGGAAGAAAACTCAACCTCCCAGTTTTGCTTTTATGGATAGAACTTATGGAGATGCTCTATATTCCAGGGATTGGGAAGAGGTACTCCTTTTGTTGTGGCAAGGCGGACACACACGGTTCGACATATTTCCGTCACCTTGAAGGGTCCTTCCCAACTAGGGGAGAGTTTGTGGAGCCCTTCTCGGTTCAGTACTCGCCTTAGGACTCGAGCCTCAACCCTGAGCTCCCTACTATGCACAAACCGCTGGTGGTAGCGCCTGAGCGCTTGGTTGTACCGTGCATTTCGGATTGCCGCTCACCATCTACGTTCGTCGATGAAGTCCACGTCCTCACGTTGTAGTTGTTCCTGCATAGAGTCGTCGAAAGACTAGACCCGTGGCGAGCCCATAATGATTTCCGGGGGAAGGCAGGCTTCAGCCCCGTAGACTAGGAAGAATGGGGTCTCCCCGGTAGCTCGGCTGGGTGTGGTCCGGTTCCCCCATAGTACGCACGGAAGCTCGTTGACCCAATTTGCACCATGCTTTTTTAAGCAGTTATAGGTGTGTGTCTTGAGTCCCCTGAGGATTTCTGCATTTGCCCTCTCAGCCTGGCTGTTGCTTATGGGATGAGCCACAGACGCAAAGCAGAGCTGGGTCCCGATGCCCTCGCAATACTCTTGGAAGAGCCGACTTTTGAACTGGGTCCCGTTGTCCGTAATGATACGGCTTGGGACCCCAAATCTATAGATAATCAACTTGAGGAAGGCAACAGTAGCACCTTGGATGATACTAACCATGGGGGTGGCCTCTGGCCACTTTGTGAATTTGTCAATAGCGACAAAGAGGAAACAGTACCCGCTGACAGCCCTAGGGAATGGTCCCAGGATATCCACCCCCCATACTGCGAATGGCCAGGAGGGTGGAATCATTTGCAGAGCCTGAGCCGGTGTGTGTATCTGCTTTGCATGGAACTGACATGCTTTGTAGGACTTTACCAACTCAGCTGCATCTGGGAGAGCGGTTGGCCAATAGAAGCCGTGCCGGAAGGCCTTACCAACCAGTGTGCGGGATGACGAATGACTTCCGCACTCACCTCCATGGATCTCCGCGAGCAACACATGGCCCTCCTCCTGGGTAATGCACCGCATGAGAATGTCGTTGGCGCCATGGCGGTATAGATCCCCTTCTACCACCATGTATCGTTTAGCCAACCGCACTATGCGCTTTGCGGACATATGATCTTCAGGAAGGATATTTTCTTTCAGGTAGTCCTGGATCTCAGAGATCCATGCATCCGGACCACTCTGAGGTACTAGCTATGGCGCTAAGAGGTTGGCAGGATCCTCTATACACACACAATCCTTGGTGGGTTCTGCAGATGGAACGCCACCGGGACCGCTAGCTTCGAGGTGCTAGTCTCATCCCTTCGCCCGGTTCGGCAGGCTAGGCGGTAGGTCTCAGCAGCTGTCTTTCAAAGACGCCCTCGGGCATGGGTGCCCAAGTTGATGCCCTCGTGGAGAGTTCATCTGCTGTTGAGTTGTTAGCCCGAGGAACATGTTGCAGTTCCAGGGCAATGAAATCCTTTTCCAACTTCCTTACGTGGAGGAGGTAAGCTAGGAGCCTGGGCTCATTGCAGCTACATTCTCCACGGACCTACTTGATAATCAGCTGGGAGTCCCCCTTCACGAGGAGCTGGCGGATCCCTAGGGATATGTAACACCTCTGGTGTTACTGTAACTAAAACTTGAGCATGGCATCATAAGCATTGGCATTGCATATGTTTGACACACCTAGAGTGCATTCACTAGGCAAAAATTTCAAACAAGTTGTATTGTTTTGGTATTTTGCAAATAGAACCCTGGAATAGGAAATTCAACCCTAAATAGGAATTAAAGGGGTAAGACATAACCCAAATTAAGAAAACCTAAAAGCTTTAGGGAAATGGTCACAAAATGTTCCCAAAAATGAACTTGAATCACTTTTGTACCCCTGGGATACCAAAAATCCCCATTTGAACCCTAGAAAACTCTAAAACTAAAACCTAGGGGCTTATGTGCAAAATTGATGCACATTTGGACTAAAGTGCAAAAACCAAGTTAATAAAGTATCTTAAGACACTTGATTCACTAAGGTCTGAATTTGGAAGCCAAACCCTAAGATTTGGATTCATTTGCAAAAAGGCCCTTAGTTGTGATTTCTTGTTAAGTCTGAATTTCAGATTGGTGAGCTCAACTTTGGAGCCTTGCAACTTTTAAAATATATGGTTCTTGCCCTAGGTCACCACATCAAACTTGTAGACCTACTAATGGATAACAAGTTTGCTTAAGAGTGCAAGCCATGTTATTATGAAAAATCTGAAGATAATCATGCCTAAAGTCAGGCTGTCAGGCTGATTAAGTCTGAAAATCAGACTAACAGTGGACTGACATCAACTTCAAGACCAAGTTCATGCATGATCTGCTGCCTTTTTGTGACAACACCATATAGCAAAGTTGTAGTTGATGTAATGCTCTACAAGTTTGCTGCAGAGTTGGACTGGTGTTGTCATTAGAAATTAAGAGAAAATTGGGCTCTAAACTTGACTGTCAGGCTGTCTGAATACCACTCTCCATGGTACAGTGCTATTGGTGGGGGGAGATCAGAACGCCAGCTCCGTCATCTCACCGCCGATGAAGCCTCGCCGTGATTCACGCCACCGCTGTAGGATTCGCGTCACCGATGACCCGATAGGGCCGCCAGGTAAAAGCCACCCCCTGGGGATAACTCCGATGACTCACTGTGGCTGCCCTTCTGCTTTGCGGCGGGAGTGGATTAGCTCGCCGGTGAACCGCCGTGTCTCGGCCCTGCGTCGCGTGTCTTAACCGCGCCACCACATCGCCGTAGCTCCCCACTGTTGTCTAATCAACGCCGGTGAGGTTGCCACGACATGGGACACTAGTTCGCGCGCGCCAGTGTTCTTCTCCACCTCCGACCGCCGCGCATCTCGTCCAAAATTCGCGGCCACCGCCCGTTCCCCCTATAAATTGAGCTCGGGACTAGCTTCACAACGTCATTGCGCACCCCCACACTTAGTATTGCTCCCAGCCAATCATCAACAAGCTCCAATTCCGCATTCTCCCCAATTCAGTTCAAGAACACCGAAATCCAGCCTTACCGCGGCCAGTGCAATTCAAGCCAGCTCACGCCCTCTGATCCTCAATTGAGTATCCTCAGGTACCTGTGATGCTCCCCGACCTATCCAATTGGATTATACCGCCATGAATCGCTTGGAACATGCGACTCCTTTAAGTTTTTCCGCTGTCACCGTGGGCAGAGGGTTGTAGAGCTCCAATTCTAAAATTGAGTGAGGGGAAATGCCTCTCTAGGGTAGATTTTGGGGTAAACCAAAGGCTAGCGCCGGTCTTGGTCCCCTCCGGCCGGTCTAGCTCGCCGGAGTTAAACTTCCCGTGCGGAGCGCCGTCGTGGACCTGGCCGTGTGAAGAGATAGAAACTGAAGGGGCTATTTGCAAACGGTCAGCGACTCTGTAAACAGTAATAAAACCTGTTTCCGGTTAGCTAGAAACCCCGAGGGCCCTTTTGCAAGATTGCCACGCGGGCGCAGGCGCGCGCGCGATCTGCATAGGCTTGGGCCGCCTGGGCTGGAATCAGCCCAATACTATTCACTCTTTCTCCTTTTCTTTTTCAGAATAACTTTAGAAATCCATGGAAAAATGTAGAAAAATCCTAAAATTGTGAAACCAATTTTCCTAGACTCCTTATTTTCCCTAGTATTTTATAAAAATAGTTTTGCGATTTTTAGTTTGAACAGGGAATTAGAGAACATTTAAAATAGCTTAAAACACTAGTTCTGGATTTTTAAAAGATAAATGGTAATTCCAAAAATGTCCAAACTTTTTATATAAGTCCTATACACTATTTAGAAGCCTTGGGTAGAGTTTGGGTTGATTTGGACCTTGTTTGATAACTAGAACCCAAAACCCCCACCCTGCCCTGTGAACTCCTTTACTGACTCCGGAAACCCTAAGTTCTCGGAGTTCCGTGAAGGAAAGTTGTATTCAAGACTTAGATAATAAATTTTATTATCTTCGCACTCTCATGAGCATTACATGGCATTCATTCTTATATACATATGTATGGTTATGATTAGAACACGAGGAAGAAGTGGAAGCCACTGAAGAGCAAGTACCACCACCTTTGGAAACTCAGGCTGAGAATTGTTTCTACTTCGATATTTGTGGATCCGAGCCTAACTCACCCATAAACAAAGGCAAGAACCGGTGCATTTGCCACCTTCCTTGATGTTTTTAAAATCTTTCTCACTTGATTGATGCATTAGGTGATAGGAGTTGATTGCTAAAACAATTCCTGCATTACCTTCCTTGAATTTGACTAACTTCCTTGATCACCCGTTTTACAAAAGATTTTTGGATGCTTAGCTTTGCTTTAGAAAAACAAAATGTTTTGTTTTTACAAAAGATGATGTGGCAAAAGTGGTTGGGATGTTTTTGAAAACAAAACTTGATGGTGGATCCATCATGGCCATGATGGGTCCAACATCGGAAAAGATGTACCTCTGCCAGGTACCAACCTTTGGGGTTAAATGATTAAGCTGAGACCGGGTGGGTGACTTGCACGAGAAGAGAGTCTCAGTGTAGTGTCTCCGTCTGAGTCGATTAAGGACCTTGTCGATGTAGGCCTGCTGACCGAGGACCCTTTAACTGGTCACATGCCTCGTCATGGGTAAGCCTTGCCTCGGGCAGACTAAGGCCAGAATAAGATAACACGAAATGGGCGTGGAGCGGTGGCGAGAGTAGCGTGTACCCTCCGTGGCAAGAGGCTGGACGGTGGTGTATCTGTGCTCTCGGTTTGCGTGAACCTGATCTGGTCTTAAGAACCCCGGTGGCGGGTTGACATATGCAAGGGTTAAGTGCTACATATGTCGTGTGATTGGAGATCCTCAACTGAGTATAATCAATTCGGATCGCCGTACCTTCGCGGTTATGAAGACTTGGTCACTAACTTACACATAGCAATCCAGTGAAGATGAAGGAAGAATTAAAACTTGGCTAGTTCAGGATAAGTGTTTGAACTAGGATAGAAAAACTCTAGATGTAGGTAAGTTTACCTAACTTGACAATAAAACTGGATTTTTAAGGATCCACTTTTAGTAAGCATTTATGCAAACAAGAGTCTTTGATCATTGAGAAACCTCTCCTTGACTCCCTGATAACCAACATACCCTTGAGAGTCTTTTCTTTAGACGGGTAAGACTTGCTGAGTAATCCCATACTCAGGGTTTATTCCCCCGTTGTTTTTAGGTGAGGAGACAACAAACTTTTGTTGTTTTTGTACCAAGGTGGTGAAAAATGAAGACAATCAAGAATGAAGCTGCTGGAGGACTGAGTCCTCCTTAAAAACTTTTATGTAAAGAACTTAATGGGAGGAGTTTTTGCCTCCCAGGTATTGTAATAATACTTTTCAGCACTCGCTTTACACTCTGGTCTGTAATAAATGACTTACTCTTACTTTTTAAATAAATGTAAGTTTATGTAATCACTTCCGCAATTCCGCATCTCCGATGAACATATTGTCTGTCAGACGGGTGAAACGTTCTTGGAAAGGTAAGAGAAAAGATACCGAACTTGTCAAGTGATTCAGGAACATCTACAGGGTTGTCGGATGTCTGTTGGACAAGGACAACTGTAGGTGGGCCTAATGACTTGGGAGGTTCCGTCACAGCTGGTATCGGAGCGTAGCCCTTCTTGGCAGATATTATGTAGCTTCTTCAAAAGGATTTTCTTAGACTTATCTAGAAAATTTCTTCTTTTCTTACCTAAGCATCTCTGAAGAGTTTATTTCAAAGACCAGATAGGAAGAGTGCAATGTATAGAAGGTTGAATCAACTAAGGTTGATTCTGTAATTATTCATGCATCATGCTAAGAATTATACTAATAAATTTTCCCCCTTAGAAAATGTCGCCGCGTACAAGGAAAACTGCGCGAAAGCATACTGGGCCTATGGGTGTACCTCGACACCAACTTGCCCCACGGGAGGAGGATAGTAGTAGCAGAAGCAATGATCCGATTGGAGAGCTTGAAGCTCGAGTGAATCAGCTTCAAACGGAATTGCAACGCAGGACCAATTTATGGGTCGTGGATGGCGACCGAATAAATGAATTAAGAAGTTACATCCGTCGCCTGCAAGATCAACTTGCTGATTGGGATTTGGCGCTTGATTGGGCGGTACAGTCTCGTTCAGTAGCCTGGGCTAAGGAAGCGAAGGCTCGAGCCCGAGTCGAAGAACTTAGCACTGCTATTGACAACTTGCAGGCATATTGCAATACTTTACATGAAGAAGTTCATGTACTGTATTCGCAATTACACCCAAATGCCCCTGCGGATTCTGTCAGGTCGGAAGCCGGACCCTCGCATGTTGAGGGAGAAGCGCTTGGTGGTGAGTTAGACCTTTTTAGGCCCCCTCCTTCTATGAGGCTGGTCGATGAATGGTCTCCCACACCTGACGACGAAGCTGCCAAGAGCAACCAGAAGCAGGAGTAGTAGTGTAGTTGTAGAAATAGAAGTAGTATGTTGTATAATAGGTTGAACTATTGTATAATGGGTAATGTATCCTGTTGTATAACATCGAGTCTGTATCATTACTCTTGATGGTAATGTAAAATGGAAGGTTTCTCTGGCATATTATATTTATTTCAAATGTTCTTTGCCTCAGATGCCTACCAGGACTCGAGGACAGGATGCAGCAGGAACTTCTGGGGGGAGGGAGGTTACCCCAAATCCACCTCCGGTTCCTCCCACATTGGTCGAGGCGATTGCCGCCTTGGTGAACGCAACTGCAGACAATACCCGCTTTCTGAGAGAAATGGCGGGCCAACAATTCCAGCAGCAGGGTGGAAGGGGTTATCAACAGGGCCCCGTGAAACCACATATTTGGATTTCTCTGAAACCCGTCCACCACTATTTGTCAAGGCTGAGGACCCGTTGGAAGCAGATGAATGGATACGTTTTATTGAGCAAAATTTGGTCTTCTGCGCTGTTCAGAGACACAGAAGCCTTTGTTCGCAGCGCAACAACTGCGCGGCCCTGCCAGCACCTGGTGGGGAAATTTCGTGGCTATTCAACCTGCTAATCATCAAGTAACATGGGAAGAATTTAAAGTGGCCTTCCATGAACATTATATCCCGGAGGGTGTTCTTCATATGAAGTAAGAAGAGTTCATGAAGCTAAAACAAGGAGGAGATACTGTCAATCAGTATCCCAATAAGTTCAATCACCTGTCGCAATATGCAATCGATCAGGTGAACACCGATTTAAAAAAAATTGCTTTATGAGAGGTCTAAATGATCGATTGCAGAGAAAATGGCAACCTGTATAGATCTGACGTATGGAAAGGGTGTCAGCACAGCCCTATCTGTTGAAGCAAAATATGCAGGATCCGGGAAAAACAAGGGATTTGGAGGTGAGAAGTCTAATCAGGGCCAGGCAAAAAGGCAACGGTTTGTGATCCGGCCTTCTAGTCAAAATCGCTCTTTTTCTCGTCCACCCTCATTCCCTTTCAAGCAGCCAATAATTATTCGTCCCAATAATGCCCCCACTACCCCAAGTCAGTCGGGTGCCCCGGGCACTCGATTCCCTGCTTTGCCCAGCTCTTCAACCGGGTGTTTCAATTGTGGCAAGTCTGGGCATTTCATCAAAGATTGCCCCTGTGACGGAACCTCCCAAGTCATTAGGCCCACCTACAGTTGTCCTTGCCCAACAGACATCAGACAACCCTGTAGATCTTCCTGAATCACTTGACGAGTTCGGTATCTTTTCTTTTACCTTTCCAGGAATGTTTCACCCGTCTGACAGATAGTATGTTCATCGGAGATGCGGAAATGCGGAAGTGATTACCTAAACTTACATTTATTTAAAAAGTAAGAGTAAGTCATTTAATACAGACCAGAGTGTAAAGCGAGTGTTGAAAAGTATTATTACAATACCTGGGAGGCAAAAACTCCTCCCCTTAAGTTCTTTACATAAAAGTTTTTAAGGAGGACTCGGTCCTCCAGCGGCTTCATTCTTGATTGTCCTCATTTTTCACCACCTTGGTACAAAAACAACACAAGTTTGTTGTCTCCTCACCTAAAAACAACGGGGGAATAAACCCTGAGTATGGAATTACTCAGCAAGTCTTACCCGACTAAAGAAAAGACTCTCAAGGGTATGCTGGTTATATGGGAGTCAAGGTAAGGCCTTTCAATAATCAAAGACTCTGTTTGCAGAATTGCTTACTAAAGTGGATCCTTAAATTCCAATTTTATTGTCTGGTTAAGTAAAATTACCTGCAGCTAGTGTTCTTTCTACCCTAGTTCAATCACTTGTCCTACACTAGCCAATTTCTTATCAACCCTTCATCTTCACTCGATTGCTACGTGTAAGTCAGTGGCCAAGTCTCCATAACCGCGGAGGTACGGCGATCCGAATCGATTATACTCAGCTGAGGATCTCCGATCACACGACATATGTAGCACTTAACCCTTGCATATGTCAACCCGCCACCGAGTTTCTTAAGACCAGATCAGGTTCACGCAAACTGAGAGCACAGATACACCACCGTCCAGCCTCTTGCCACGGAGGGTACACGCTACTCTCGCCACCGCTCCACGCCCATTTCGTGTTATCTTATTCTGGCCTTAGTCCACCCGAGGCAAAGCTTACCCATGACGAGGCATGTGACCAGTTAAAGGGTCCTCGGTCAGCAGGCCTACATCGACAAGGTCCTTAATCGACTCAGACGGAGACACTACACCGAGACTCTCTTTCTCGTGCAAGTCACCCGCCCGGTCTCAGCTTATCATTTAACCCCAAAGGTTGGTACCTGGCAGAGGTACATCTTTTCCGATGTTGGACCCATCATGGCCATGATGGATCCACCATCAAGTTTTGTTTTCAAAAACATCCCAACCACTTTTGCCACATCATCTTTTGTAAAAACAAAACATTTGTTTTTCTAAAGCAAGGCTAAGCATTAAAAATCTTTTGTAAAACAGGTGATCAAGGAAGATAATCAAATTCAAGGTAATGCAGGAATTGTTTTAGCAATCAACTCCTATCACCTAATGCACCAATCAAGTGAGAAAGATTTTAGAAAAATCAAGGAAGGTGGCAAATGCACCGGGGCTTGCCTTTGTTTATGGGTGAGTCAGGCTCGGATCCACAAATATCAAAGTAGAAACAATTCTCAGCTTGAGTTTCCAAAGGTGGTGGTACTGGCTCTTCAATGGCTTCCACTTCTTCCTCGTGTTCTAATCATAACCATACATATGTATATAAGAATGAATGCCATGTAATGCTCATGAGAGTGCAAAGATAACATAAACTTATTATCTAAGTCTTGAATACAACTTTCCTTCACGGAACTCCGAGAACTTAGGGTTTCCGGAGTCAGTAAAGGAGTTCACACGGCAGGGGGGTTTGGGGTTTAGGTGTCAAACAAGGTCCAAATCAAGCCAAACTCTACCCAAGGCTTCTAAATAATATGAGGAACTCATATAAAAAGTTTGGGCATTTTTGGAATTACTATATATTTTCTAAAAATCCAGAACTATTACTTTAAACTACTTAAAATGCCTTAAAATTCCTTATTTCCTCTAAAAATCATAAAAATATTTTTATTAAATTCTAGGGAAAATAAGAAGTTTAGGAAAATTGGTTTCACAATTTTAGGATTTTTCTACCATTTTCTATAATTGTTTTGGTTCTGGAATAAAAAGAAACGGAAAAACTGGTGAATAGTACTGGGCTGATTTCAGCCCAGCGGCCCAGTTCAGAGGGGAAAGGCGCCCGCGCGCGCGCCCGCGCTGCGAGTTTGCGCAGAGACCCTTGCCTTTTTGAACAATTGGAAGCGGGTTTCTCTACTGTTTAACCAAGTCACTGACCATTTACAAAAAGATCCCCGTAGTTCTATTCCTTTGCAAGGTGGAGTCCCCGACGACGGCAGCGCGCTGAGGAGCTCCGGCGAGCTAGTAGGCCGGCCGATTGGGGAAAGGACTGACGCCCTTCTTCGGCCAAAACCGAATTCATGCCCCAATCAGCGTTTCCACTAAGTCAATTGCATGAACGGCGACCCTAATGTCCCTGGCCACGGTGACCGCGCGGATGATCCAAAGAACCACGCGTTCACGGCGAACAGTAGCAGTCTAATTCGATTGGGTGGTCGGTGAGTATCAATAGCACATGAGGATGCTAGAACAAGCAACAGAGGAACTTGAGCTCACCTAAACCGAGCTGGCCACGGTGAGGTACTTTTACGGCGGCGGAGAATTGTGTTGGGGGAAATCTTAAATTCGAGCTCACTGGTGGATGATTGCTAACGATTCTTCGTGGCTGGGTTCGCGATAATCAAACGCATCTGTCCAGGCCTTCAATTTATAGCGCTCGCAAGCGGTGGCCGGTGAATTGAGCGAGACGCGCGGCGGTCATAGAAAGAAGGAGTTTACTGGTGCAGCGGCTGGGTGTCCAATGTCGTGGCAATTGCTCCGGCGATCAATGGAGAGCTTAGAAGAAATCACGGCGATGCGGTGGTGGGGTTGGGACACGCGGTGGACAACGGCGATGGCACGACGATGGTGAGCAGCTTTATCCACGGCGGTGAGCAAGGGGAGGAGTACCGCGGCTGACCGTGGTGGCTTCCAGCTCGACGGTGACGAAGATCTTTCTACCCCGAAGCGTTATCCGGTTACCAGCGAGCGTTAATCTTAACGGCGGCGGCGCGAATCCTCGCGCAGGGGGGGTCACCGGCGGCGAGCAAGCTACGCTGGCATTCTGATCCACATTGGCTACTGTACCATCAGAGTCCCCATTCAGTCGCCTGACAGAGCATTTTGCAGGGGAATTTCCTCCCAATTTCATGTGGCAACATGATCATCACTCTTTAGCAAAGTTATAGCCCAATGATCCAGATACAATTTTGTCATAGCAACCATGTCCAAATACTCATTAGATCAGGGTTGATTCCCAGTTCAAAGTTGACTCAGTATCACTATTAGTCTGAATTTCAGACTGCAAACAGCCTGACAGCCTGGTTTTGAGCATGATTATCTCCAGATTTTTCACAAGAACATGGCTTGCACTCTTAAGCAAAATTGTTCTCCTTTGTTTGCTCTACAACTTTGATGTGGTGCCCTAGGGCAAAAACCCCATAATTTGAAAGTTGCAAAGCTCCAAAGTTGAGCCCTCAACACTGAATTTCAGACTTAGAATAGAACTTAATTGAGGTCCATTTTGCAATTAAGTCCAAAATCCAATATTTGGCTTACAAGTCCACACATCTGTGAACCAAATGACTTAAGGTTTTCTCAACTTGGGTTAAGTTTTACCCCTTTACTCTCTATTTAGGGTTAAGCTTCCTACCCAGGGCTCTATTTGCAAAGTGCTATAACAATACAACTTGTTTGAAATTTTTACCTAGTGAATGCACTCTAGGTGTGTCAAACATATGCAATGCCAATGTTTATGATGCCATGCTCAAGTTTTAGTTATAGTAACACTAGAGGTGTTACATCCTATCCCAAGCAGAATCAGTCGAATAATCAGCAAGGAGCGGGGAATGCATCTCAAAGCAAGGGAAATGTTAAGGGCAAAAATCTCAAGAAGACGGGACGCGTATATTATACACAAGTGGCCACTACACCGGACGGAGAGCCGGTAATGATGGGTATGTTCCTCGTGGCCAATCACCCTGCAGTCATTCTTTTTGGTTCTGGTGCTTCGCATACGTTCATTAGCAAGAAGTTTGTGGAGCAACATCACATTTCATACAATGAATCAAAAGAAGGGTTTAAAATTCATTCACCTGGGGGACAAATTTTTACTAGGGAAGTGGCCTATCAAGTGCTAGTAACAATGGCCGGACGGAACTTTCCTGCTAACATGATTGTTCTGAAAGGCCAGGATATAGATGTAATTTTGGGTATGAATTGGTTAACCCAACATAAGGCAATTCTCAACACTGAGCTGAGAACCGTGAGGTTGAGCTATAATCAAGAAGAGATTCTTTTGTCCATCCCCGTAACCAATCCAGCCAAAGCTTCTGGTAGAATATATGAAGCCATTGTACCGGAGATCAAGGATATTCCGGTAGTATGTGAGTTTCCAGATGTATTTCCGAGAGATTTGCCTGGACTGCCACCTGAGAGAGATGTAGAATTTGTAATTGAGTTAAAGCCCAGTACGGCTCCCATTTCCCGAAGATCGTACCGTATGCCTCCTAATGAGTTGGCAGAATTGAAGATTCAATTACAAGATCTACTAAATAAAGGATTCATCCGGCCAAGCTCGTCTCCATGGGGTTGCCCCGCCATTTTTGTCAAGAAGAAGGATCAAACCTTACGAATGTGCGTGGATTATCGACCCCTGAATGAGGTCACCATCAAGAACAAGTACCCTCTTCCGAGGATCGACATCTTATTTGATCTACTAACTGGAGCGAGGGTATTCTCTAAGATCGATCTCAGGTCGGGCTATCACCAAATCCGTATTCGGCCCGAGGATATACCGAAGACCGCGTTTACTAAGCGGTATGGTTTATTTGAATATTTGGTAATGTCCTTCGGACTAACAAATGCTCCTACCCATTTCACTTATTTGATGAACTCGGTGTTCATGCCCGAGTTGGACAAGTTCGTGGTGGTCTTCATCGACGATATCTTGATATATTCCAAAAATGAAGAGGAGCATGCTCAACATTTGCGGATTGTTTTGACGCGCTTGAGGGAACATCAGTTGTATGCCAAGTTCAGCAAGTGCGCGTTCTGGCTGGAGGAAATTCAATTTTTGGGGCATGTGTTATCTGCCAAGGGAATTGCGGTAGATCCTAGCAAAGTCAAGGATATTCTGGAGTGGAAACCCCCAACCACTGTTCACCAAGTCCGGAGTTTTCTTGGACTAGCTGGATATTATCGCAGATTCATACCAGATTTTTCTAAGCTTGTGAAGCCAATCACAAGTTTATTGAAGAATAATAGTAAATTTAATTTGTCTTCTAAGTGTAATGAAGCTTTTGAACAATTGAAGACATTATTAACCACTGCTCCGGTATTGGCTCAACCGGACATTACCAAGCCTTTTGATGTATATTGTGATGCATCAGGCAGTGGACTCGGCTGTGTATTAATGCAAGACGGCCGAGTAATTGCATATGCTTCAAGGCAGTTGCGCCGACATGAGGAGCATTACCCAACTCATGATCTGGAGCTAGCTGCTGTGGTTCATGCCCTAAAAATTTGGCGTCATTATCTGCTAGGAAATATCTGTCACATTTATATAGATCATAAAAGCTTGAATTATATCTTCACCCAATCAGAATTGAATATGAGACAAAGGCGATGGCTTGAGCTTATTAAGGACTATGAACTAGAAATTCATTATCACCCAGGCAAAGCCAATGTTGTGGCAGATGCACTGAGCCGTAAGGTTTCCTGCCACTGTCTTATGGTGAAGACCTCTGACAATACCTTATGTCAAGAGATGGAAAAGCTAAACCTGGGGATGGTCCAACAAGGAACCCTGAATCAGCTAAAGCTTGAGTCAATCATCTTGCAAAGGATAATTGATGCTTAAAGGGATAATACGGGTATGAAGCACATACGGGAGAAGATAAGGGCTGGAAAAGCCAAATGTTTCAAAGAAGACGATCAAGGTGTGATATGGTTCAATAACCGCATAGTGGTGCCGAAGAACGAAGAACTCCACCAGCAAATCTTAGATGAAGCGCATCTTAGTCGCTATTCTATTCATCCGGGAAGCACTAAGATGTATCATGATCTAAAGCAGCACTACTGGTGGACGAAGATGAAAATTGAAATTGCACGCTATGTGGCTAAGTGTGACACTTGCAGACGTGTCAAGGCCATACACATGAAAATTGCTGGTCCATTACAATCTTTGTCGATCCCAATATGGAAATGGGAAGACATAAGTATGGACTTTATCGTGGGATTGCCCAGGACTGCAAAAGGGTATGATTCTATCTGGGTTATAATTGATCGGCTTACGAAGATTGCTCACTTTCTGCCGGTCAAGACAGATCACCCGGTTACTGTCTATGCCCAATTATACATTGCTCGTATTCTTAGTCTGCATGGTGTTCCGAAGACCATAGTGTCGGATCGTGGACCTCAATTTGTAGCCAAGTTTTGGGAAGCACTTCACAAATCCTTGGGTACTAAGTTGCTCCACAGTTCGGCATATCATCCACAAACCAGTGGACAGACTGAGAGGATTAATCAAGTACTCGAAGATATGTTGCGAGCATGTGTTCTGGACTTCTCACCGAAATGGGATGAATGTTTGCCTTTGGCGGAGTTTTCATATAATAATAGCTATCAAGAAAGTATCAAGATGGCACCTTTTGAAGCTTTATATGGGCGACGATGTCGAACTCCGCTAAATTGGTCTGAACCTGGAGAAAGGCACTTCTTTAGGCCTGATATAGTGAAGGAGGCCGAGGAAACGGTTCAGAAAATTATTCATAATATGAAGAAAGCAGAAGCTCGTCAGAAGGGTTATGCAGACAAACGGCGAATGCCCTTGTATTTTCATGAAGGGGACTATGTCTACCTGAAGGTTTCACCAATGAAGGGAGTATCGCGTTTCAGGGTTAAAGGGAAGCTTGCACCCAGGTACATTGGTCCATTCCCGGTACTTGAGCAATGTGGACCAGTGGCGTATCGACTGCAGCTCCCCAAAATTCTGTCTGCTATACATAATGTGTTCCATGTGTCGCAATTGAAGAAGTGTCTTCGGGTCCCCGATCGAACCATTGAAGTAACAGATGTTGTCCTTGAACCGGACTTGACATACTCTGAGCACCCTATTCGAGTCTTGGATCAAAAGGACAGGGTTACCCGGAGAAAAACTATCAAGTTCTATAAGATACAGTGGAACCAACATTCTGAAGAACAGGCTACATGGGAAACTCAAGACTTTTTAGATAAGAATTTCCCAGGCTTTTTAGCCTCATGTAATTTGTAAAGTATATTTAGTGTTGTAATAAAGAAGTGACCCCACACCACCCCCTGCCTTGTACCAGAAATAAGGAAATAAAAATGTGACACATTTCCTTTTCCATTACTTACCCTAGGACTTCTAATCTCGGGACGAGATTCTTTTATGGGGGGAAGGATGTAACACCTCTGGTGTTACTGTAACTAAATCTTGAGCATGGCATCATAAGCATTGGCATTTCATATGTTTGACACACCTAGAGTGCATTCACTAGGCAAAAATTTCAAACAAGTTGTATTGTTTTGGTATTTTGCAAATAGAACCCTAGAATAGGAAATTCAACCCTAAATAGGAATTAAAGGGGTAAGACATAACCCAAATTAAGAAAACCTAAAAGCTTTAGGGAAATGGTCACAAAATGTTCCCAAAAATGAACTTGAATCACTTTTGTACCCCTAGGATACCAAAAATCCCCATTTGAACCCTAGAAAACTCTAAAACTAAAACCTAGGGGCTTATGTGCAAAATTGATGCACATTTGGACTAAAGTGCAAAAACCAAGTTAATAAAGTATCTTAAGACACTTGATTCACTAAGGTGTGAATTTGGAAGCCAAACCCTAAGATTTGGATTCATTTGCAAAAAGGCCCTTAGTTGTGATTTCATGTTAAGTCTGAATTTCAGATTGGTGAGCTCAACTTTGGAGCCTTGCAACTTTTAAAATATATGGTTCTTGCCCTAGGTCACCACATCAAACTTGTAGACCTACTAATGGATAACAAGTTTGTTTAAGAGTGCAAGCCATGTTATTATGAAAAATCTGAAGATAATCATGCCTAAAGTCAGGGTGTCAGGCTGATTAAGTCTGAAAATCAGACTGACAGTGGACTGACATCAACTTCAAGACCAAGTTCATGCATGATCTGCTGCCTTTTTGTGACAACACCATATAGCAAAGTTGTAGTTGGTGTAATGCTCTACAAGTTTGCTGCAGAGTTGGACTGGTGTTGTCATTAGAAATTAAGAGAAAATTGGGCTCTAAACTTGACTGTCAGGCTGTCTGAATACCACTCTCCATGGTACAGTGCTATTGGGGGGAGATTAGAACGCCAGCTCCGTCATCTCACAACCGATGAAGCCTCACTGTGATTCACGCCACCGCTGTAGGATTCGCGTCACCGATGACCCAATAGGGCCGCCAGGTAAAAGCCACCCCCTGGGGATAACTCTGGTGACTCACTGTGGCTGCCCTTCTGCTTTGCGGCGGGAGTGGATTAGCTCGCCGGTGAACCGCCGTGTCTCGGCCCTGCGCCGCGTGTCTTAACCGCGCCACCACATCACCGTAGCTCCCCACTGCTGTCTAATCAACGTCGGTGAGGTTGCCACGACATGGGACACTAGTTCGCGCGCGCCAGGGTTCTTCTCCACCTCCGACCGCCGCGCGTCTCGTCCAAAATTCGCGGCCACCGCCCGTTCCCCCTATAAATTGAGCTTGGGACTAGCTTCACAACGTCATTGCGCACCCCCACACTTAGTATTGCTCCCAGCTGATCATCAACAAGCTCCAATTCCGCATTCTCCCCAATTCAGTTCAAGAACACTGAAATCCAGCCTTACCGCGGCCAGTGCAATTCAAGCCAGCTCACGCCCTCTGATCCCTCAATTGAGTATCCTCAGGTACCCGTGATGCTCCCCGACCTATCCAATTGGATTATACCGCCATGAATCGCTTGGAACATGTGACTCCTTTAAGTTTTTCCGCTGTCACCGTGGGCAGAGGGTTGTAGAGCTCCAATTCTGAAATTGAGTGAGGGGAAATGCCTCTCTGGGGTAGATTTTGGGGTAAACCAAAGACTAGCACCGGTCTTGGTCCCCTCCGGCCGGTCTAGCTCGCCGGAGTTAAACTTCCCGTGCGGAGCGCCGTCGTGGACCTGGCCGTGTGAAGAGATAGAAACCGAAGGGGCTATTTGCAAACGGTCAGCGACTCTGTGAACAGTAATAAAACCTGTTTCCGGTTAGCTAGAAACCCCGAGGGCCCTTCTGCAAGATTGCCACGTGGGCGCGGGCGCGCGCGCGATCTGCGTAGGCTTGGGCCGCCTAGGCTGAAATCAGCCCAATACTATTCACTCTTTCTCCTTTTCTTTTTTAGAATAACTTTAGAAATCCATGGAAAAATGTAGAAAAATCCTAAAATTGTGAAACCAATTTTGCTAGACTCCTTATTTTCCCTAGTATTTTATAAAAATAGTTTTGTGATTTTTGGTTTGAACAGGGAATTAGAGAACATTTAAAATAGCTTAAAATACTAGTTCTGGATTTTTAAAAGATGAATGGTAATTCCAAAAATGTCCAAACTTTTTATATAAGTCCTATACACTATTTAGAAGCCTTGGGTAGAGTTTGGGTTGATTTGGACCTTGTTTGATAACTAGAACCCAAAACCCCCACCCTGCCCTGTGAACTCCTTTACTGACTCTAGAAACCCTAAGTTCTCAGAGTTCGGTGAAGGAAAGTTGTATTCAAGACTTAGATAATAAATTTGTATTATCTTCGCACTCTCATGAGCATTACATGGCATTCATTCTTATATACATATGTATGGTTATGATTAGAACACGAGGAAGAAGTGGAAGCCACTAAAGAGCAAGTACCACCACCTTTGGAAACTCAGGCTGAGAATTGTTTCTACTTCGATATTTGTGGATCCGAGCCTAACTCACCCATAAACAAAGGCAAGCCCTGGTGCATTTGCCACCTTCCTTGATGTTTTTAAAATCTTTCTCACTTGATTGATGCATTAGGTGATAGGAGTTGATTGCTAAAACAATTACTGCATTACCTTCCTTGAATTTGACTAACTTCCTTGATCACCCGTTTTACAAAAGATTTTTGGATGCTTAGCTTTGCTTTAGAAAAACAAAATGTTTTGTTTTTACAAAAGATGATGTGGCAAAAGTGGTTGGGATGTTTTTGAAAACAAAACTTGATGGTGGATCCATCATGGCCATGATGGGTCCAACATCGGAAAAGATGTACCTCTGCCAGGTACCAACCTTTGGGGTTAAATGATTAAGCTGAGACCAGGCGGGTGACTTGCACGAGAAGAGAGTCTCGGTGTAGTGTCTCCGTCTGAGTCGATTAAGGACCTTGTCGATGTAGGCCTGCTGACCGAGGACCCTTTAACTGATCACATGCCTCGTCATGGGTAAGCCTTGCCTCGGGCAGACTAAGGCCAGAATAAGATAACACGAAATGGGCGTGGAGCGGTGGCGACAGTAGCGTGTACCCTCCGTGGCAAGAGGCTGGACGGTGGTGTATCTGTGCTCTCGGTTTGCGTGAACCTGATCTGGTCTTAAGAACCCCGGTGGCGGGTTGACATATGCAAGGGTTAAGTGCTACATATGTCGTGTGATTGGAGATCCTCAGCTGAGTATAATCGATTCGGATCGCCGTACCTTCGCGGTTATGAAGACTTGGTCACTGACTTACACGTAGCAATCCAGTGAAGATGAAGGAAGAATTAAAACTTGGCTAGTTCAGGATAAGTGTTTGAACTAGGATAGAAAGAACTCTAGATGTAGGTAAGTTTACCTAACTTGACAATAAAACTGGATTTTTAAGGATCCACTTTTAGTAAGCATTTATGCAAACAAGAGTCTTTGATCATTAAGAAACCTCTCCTTGACTCCCTGATAACCAACATACCCTTGAGAGTCTTTTCTTTAGACGGGTAAGACTTGCTGAGTAATCCCATACTCAGGGTTTATTCCCTCGTTGTTTTTAGGTGAGGAGACAACAAACTTTTGTTGTTTTTGTACCAAGGTGGTTAAAAATGAAGACAATCAAGAATGAAGCTGCTGGAGGACCGAGTCCTCCTTAAAAACATTTATGTAAAGAACTTAATGGGAGGAGTTTTTGCCTCCCAGGTATTGTAATAATACTTTTCAGCACTCGCTTTACACTCTGGTCTGTAATAAATGACTTACTCTTACTTTTTAAATAAATGTAAGTTTATGTAATCACTTCCGCATTTCCGCATCTCCGATGAACATATTGTCTGTCAGACGGGTGAAACTTTCCTGGAAAGGTAAGAGAAAAGATACCGAACTTGTCAAGTGATTCAGGAACATCTACAGGGTTGTCTGATGTCTGTTGGACAAGGACAACTGTAGGTGGGCCTAATGACTTGGGAGGTTCCGTCACAGGATAGGGTCGCAGACAAGCAAAAAATCAGTGCTTCATACTCTGCCATATTGTTGGCGGCCTTGAACTCAAGGTGCACTATGTACTTCACTTGATCTCCGCTTGGGTCGATGAGGACCACTCCAGCACCGCCACCCTGCTGGCGGGCGGATCCGTCGAAGAAGAGCGTCCAGTGGGGCTCGGTGAAGACCGGAGCCCTGGGCTCCGCAGGTGTGGGGTCTGAATCGGGATCTGGACCCCAGGAGCGCTCGGGGAAGGGGTCCATTCCACGATGAAGTCAGCCAGAACCTGGCTCTTGACAGCATGGCGAGGCTGGAAGTCCAGTTGGAACTTAGCAAGCTCTACGGCCCACTTGGTGATGTTGCCTATGGCGTTAGAGTTGTGGAGAATGGCCCTTAACGGGAAGGAGGTCACCACCACGACCCTGTGTGCCTGAAAATAGTGGCGCAACTTCCTGGATGCAATAAGTATAGCATAGATAAGCTTGTGCGTCTCAAGGTACCTGGCCTTTGCCTCATGGAGGACTTCGGTGACGTAGTAGACTGGCTTTTGGATGGTTCGGACCCCTGCGGTTGGTCCCGAGCCCTCAAACTCTTGACCTTCCATCACCATCGTGGTGGTCGGACCACCACCTTCTCCTAGGGGAACTTTTTGACTCCACTGGGGATGTTGTGTTGTCCTTTCGACGACCAGCACCATGCTCACCACCTCTATAGCCGCTGTAATGTATAAGTACAACATCTCCTCTGGCTCTGGAGCTACCAGTATTGGTAGGGACACAAGGTGCTACTTCAACTCTTGAAAGGCTCGTTCTGCCTCTTCGGTCCAAGAGAATGGGCTGGACTTCCATAATAGCTTGAAGAAGGGTAGCGCCCTCTCGGCCAGTCTTGAAATGAAGTGGCTAAGGGCGGCCAGTGACCCCATAAGCTTTTGGACGTCCTTGATCCAGGCCGGAGGCCTCATTGTCTCAATTGCTTTGATCTTCTCTGGGTTTGCTTCAATGCCTCGGTGCGAAACCAGGAATCCCAGCAACTTCCCTGCGGAGACACCAAAGACGCACTTTTTTGGGATCAGCTTCGTGCGTGTTGCCCATAGCTTGTCAAAGACCAGGGTTAAGTCTTCCACTAGGGTCGACCCTCTCTTAGTCTTGACCATGATGTCATCAACGTATATCTCTATCATGTCCCTAATCAGGTCATCAAAGGTCTTACTCATCGCCTGTACAAATGTCGGCAAGGCGTTTTTCAGACCGTAAGGCATTACAACATAAGAGTAAAGCCCATCCACAGTTATAAAAGTGGTATGCTTCCTATCTTGCCTAGACATCTGGATCTGATGGAAACCAGAGTAAGCATCTAGGAAGGACAGGAGGTTGCACATGGAGGTAGAATCCATGATTTGATCTATTCGTGGAAGTGAATATGGGTCCTTGGGACAGGCCTTATTGAGGTTGGTGCAGTCAATGCACATCTGAAGCTTCCCATTAGCCTTGGGAACGATGAGTGGATTGGCCAGCCATACTGGGTGATGGACCTCTTCGATGAAGCCAGCGCGCAGCAGCTTCTAGACCTCCTCATAGATGAAATCCTGCCGCTCAATAGACTATCTCCGTGGCTTCTAACTCACCGGTTTGGCATCAGGGTGGATCTTCAGATGGTGCTCGATCACCTCCCTGGGGATCCCAGGCATCTGCGACGGTTCCCATGCGAATATGTCGGCATTTGCCTGGAGGAAGGCGACGAGCGCGATTTCCTATTTCTCCTCCAGATTGCCCGCGATGCGAGTGTTCTAGGAGGAAACCACACCGACCTGGATAGTCTTGACGGGACCACCGTCTGCTCCAGATGGATGCACCATAGGCACCTTGGTAGGCGCCTTGGTATAGGAAGTCGAGGGGTCCCTCCCCCGTCATCCGGGCGAGCGGTTACTGCCGCTAGGGCGTGCAACTTCTCGATAGCTACAAGCGCAGCGGCATGGTCGCCCCGCACAGTGAGGACCCCAGCAGGGGACATCATCTTGAGGACCAAGTACCCGTAATGGGCAATGGCCATGAACCGATATAGGGCTGGCCTGCCAATGATGCCATTGAAAGGGAGGTTAACCTCCGCAACATCGAACTGGACATTCTCAGTGCGGAAGTTCTCCTCAGTCCCGAATGTAACCGGGAGTGTGATGCTCCCAAGGGGATACACCGGTTGAGGGCCCACTCCGGAGAATGGGCGAGAGGGTCCCAGTCGGGATCCTGGGATCTGCAGCTGCTTGAACGCAGCATGACTGATGACGTTGAGCCCAGCCCCACCATCAATCAAGACATGATGTAGATTCATGTTGGCGATGACAGGGGCAGTGATGAGTGGTAGTATACTGGCCCCTACCATGTTTTCGGGGCAGTTGGATGCCCTGAAGGAGATAGTGGTGCTCCGCCACTGCTGATGTGGGGCTGCCTTCGGGACCCCTAGGATCGCCGAAAGGACCTCGCGGCATAGGGACTTCATGTTCCTACGACAGGTGAGCTCCTAGCTTCTGCCATACATCACGTACAGCTTCTTACGGCAGTCATTGGCATCACTGGAGTCGAAGTCTCCAGTGAGGATGTCCTTGAGGACTTGCTCGGGGACTGATACCCAAGGTCCCGTTCTCCCGCGGCTGCGTCACCTTCGTCGACCTTCTCCTTGCTAGGCCGGCGATGAGGCGGCGAGCCATCCTTGGAGGCCTGCTTGTGCCGCTCGCTGACGCGCTTCGCAAGCTTGAGGATCTCTTGGCATTCCGAGGCGCTGTGGCGACTGTTAGGATGTATAGGGCATGACCCACTGTTACTTCCCTGTTGCCGTGGGCGCTTGTCGCGCCCATCCTGGCCCCTAGCCGCAGCTGCAGTGACCGGAGCACTAGACTGTGGCCTATCGTGACTGTGGTTCTTCTTCTTCTTGCCACCTCCTTAGGTGGTGGCACCCGAGCCACCCGTTTGGGTAACTCCGGTTTGTGGTGTCGAGTGCCATGCATGACCCTCGACAGCCCTGGCACATTTGTTGGCCAGAGCAAAGAGCGTAGTGACGGTTTCTACGTCATGCGTCGCTAATTTCTCCAACATCTTCTCATCATGCACCCCCTGTCGGAAAGTAGTGATAATGGAGGCATCAAAGACGCGAGGTATAGTCCCTTGTACCTTGGTGAAGCGGGAGATGAATGCCCAGAGTCTCCACGGGTTCCTGCCTTACAGGATGGAGGTGAGCCTCCACACCATGCTGCTGATAAGCACTGGCAAAGTTTGCTGTGAACCATACACAGAGCTCTTCCCAGGAGTAGATCGACCCCGGCGTGAGGTTCATGAGCCAGGTCCGGGCCGGCTCGGTCAAGGCTACATGGAAGTAGCTTGCCATTACGGCAGTGTTTCCACCGGCTGCCGTAATGGCAGTGATGTAGACCTGCAAGAATTCTGATGGGTTTGACATATCGTCGTACTTCTCCGGCAGGTGTGGCTGGAACTTGGGTGGCCAAGTTGTCGCGCGAAGATGATCTGCTAGCGCGACATAGCCCACACCGACTAATGGGACACCCGCCTGGATTCAGGCACCCCTTGGAGTTTGTGGTGCAACTAGAGCAAAGTCTTGGTCGAGTTTGCGACCCTCGACATTTTGCCAGCGCTCATGCGCCCTCTCTAGAGAGACTTGAGCATCCTCGCCCTCATGCCTGCGGTTGAGCTCTGCCCGCAGGTCTTCAGTCCGTGCACCCCTCACTGAGGGTGAGCGCAAAGATGGCGATGCCTCGCGTCGACGCCGGAATGAACGAGGCCTGGACCTGGCCGAGCCAAGATGGGCCATGCCGAGGAGATGGTCGACATCTTCGTGCCCCTGCCTCATGGCCCTCGGCGAGGTCGTGGAACTTGGAGGGTTGCATAGCAACTCCTTGGCTGCAGACAACGCCCCACCAGGAGTAGCCTTCGACGGAGCCCTAGATGTCTGCACAGGCGTGTGCTGCTGCGCAGCGTGCATAGCAGCAGCACCAGGCACAGGGCGGTTAGAGCCCCATGGCACGGAAGATACTGCCCCTTCCTCCATCGAGAAGTCCTCGAAAACAAGTCACGATGCTCGACGATCTGACCCATCATGCCGAGCAAGAAAATAGGCGAAAAACCCAAGGCCAGACCCCTACTTGGCGCGCCAAATGTCGGAGAGAAAATCCTCTGGCCGGGTGGCGAAATGCACCCGCCCTAATCCTAAGATGAGGAGGGGGCCAAAGCGCTTGCCTGTTTGGTGAATTGTCGATGAACACAAGAACACTCCAGGGTTTATAGTGGTTCAGGCCGTTGGAGCGTAATACCCTACATCCACTGTCTGTAAGTTGTATTGAGTGTGTCCCTTGTAACGCTGTGTCCCCTCCCTTTTATAGTTTAAGGGAGGTACATACAAGGATGCTGAGCCCCGACATGCAGGCCCAGGAGCATAATGGAAGGAATACATTATGTGAATAATTAATGCTAACTAAACCTTAAACAAGGGAGCCGTTCAGATTCCCTCTGCCTTAGTTACACATGAGTAATTAGCGGAAGTCATGATGACTGCAGTCTATGCAGCATTGATAGGTCGTGCCCCTTTTCTTAGAAACGCGCGAGTAATGGTGAGTCATTGCCCTTGCTATGGTAACGTGTGAGTAACAGTATGGCCTATGCAGCGTGGACTGGGCACGTCGCCTGTCACTGGAATGGACAGACGCACGTCTTATCCGTAATGAATGCAAAGACGCGCGTAGCCTAGAGGCTTCATGCCAGGTTCCGCCCGTTAGCTTACGCCACGCGCAGTAGGCCATGTGGCAGTATCGGGCCTCCGCCTGGGCAGGGAGCAGGAGTATATGTGATAAGGTTTGGATCCCACCAGATCAGGTCTAGACACGTGTCAGCACCGGACCCCCGCCTGGATCCTGATTAAGGTCTAGGCATGTTCTGTCCTAGAACCCTGGGACCCCACTGTAGGCGGCCCGGACCCCATACAGGGGGGTCTGGGTCCCATTCCAGGGGTTCGGTTCGCACACGTGGAGGTCCCGAACCAAACTTGGAGGCTCGGACCGTATATACAGGTGGCCGGCACCTTCCCATGGGGGTTCGGACTCACTGGTGATGTCTTAGAGTATGTCACTTTCTCTGGACACGTGGCGGCACTGGACCTGCCCATGTGGTGGGGTCAGGTGCTGTTGCTGGCCCAGAGTAGTCGCCCGAGGCTAGGGCGAGTCATGGCCTGGTCCCACATACAGCTCTTTTACCACGCGACTAAAAATAGCCGCGTGGGTACTGCATCTTTATACAGCAGTAAGGGGTACCCTAGTTTCAGGGTACCAACACAATAAATCTTACAATTGCATCTTGAGTTTCGCCAGCTCATTGGGTGGCATATGGTACGACCTTCTGGAGATAGGAGCCGTACCGGGCTTCAATTCAATTACAAACTCCACATCCCTTTCCGAAGGTAACCTGGGCAAATCTTTAGGGAATACATCCGAGAATTAACACAAGACCAAAATGCCCTGTATCTCTTGCACTATGGCTTCAAAAACATGTCTGGATACTTTAACTAGGATAGATACAGGGATGGACAATTTGACTTCTTCGTATCCATGGCTTAATTTAATGGTCCTTTGATCTGTATTGATGATAGCTTTATTCTGGGCTAACCAGTTCATTCCTAGAATCACATCTACATCTTGTCTCTTTATAACTATCATGTTAGTAGAGAACTCATGTCCGGCCAATGTTATAGGTACGTGGAACACTACTTCCTTAGTAAATATTTGACCCCCAGGTGATTGAATAACAAATCCCTCTCTTGATTCAATACTACGTATGCAATGCTTCTCCACAAAAGTCTTGCTCATAAAGGTATACATGGAAGAAAGGGGTGTCTGACTCGGTGAGGTCTTTGAGTGCGACCCCAAAGCCTAGGAGCGTCCGGGGAAGGTAACGTTGATGCTGCTTCCCCCGTCCACTAGTACTTTCTTTACCCTGCTCACTTAGATCACCAGATCGACGAGGAGCGGATACTTGCCCGGATGGTCGAAGTTGAGCCATTGATCCGCTCGGCTAAAGGTGATCGGGAATTCTGACCACCGGTAGGGAGCTAGGGTACTGGTGGTCGCCACCAGCACCTGTCGGTCGTTGAGCTTTTGCTGCCTTCTGTTTTCCTGCGACTCGTGTCCTCCGAAGATGACGTTGACCTCTCCGTCGACGCGCGGGAATGCTCCGTCTCCTCCCCCTTCCTGTTGTTGAGGCTGCCTGGCCTCACCAGGCCCTCCTCGTGGTGGGGAAGGTGGTAGAGGCTGGAATGGTCGGCCATTCCTGATGGAATGCTTGAAGTCTCTATAGTTCCGCAGGGTGTGGCGCATATCCTTGTGGTACGGGAACTAGGCGTCGAGGATATCGTCCAGTGTCCGCTCGCCTCCATGAGGTGCCCCTCGGGCACGAGAGACGGATGGTCCGGCGGCGTGGACCTCTTCACAGAGCCTCTTCTCCCAACGCTTGTCGGGTTGCTGGTTTGCGTCGCGCCGCGGTGCTGGTGGTGCGGGTTTTGTTCCCCCGATGAGGTCCTGAGCCTATTTGTCGGCGGTGATGTAGAGGTCCGCTTCTCGAAACAGCTGCTCGGAGGTGGTCGGCACTTTCTATAGTATGGCTCGGACTAAGGCCGAGTCATTAGATCCCCGGTAGAAGTCCTCAATCACCGTCGCCTCAGTGACCTCAGGGATACGATTTCTCATGGTCTAAAACCTCTTGAGGTACGATTGAAGTGTCTCATCCCCCCGGTGCCTGATGGATTTGAGGTCCCATGGCTGCGCCGCCTTGTCGGAGAGGGAATGGAAGTTGGCGATGAAACGCCAACTGAAGTCGCTCCAATCGTCGATGCATTGTCATGGCAGGTGTCGTAGCCACTTTAGTGCATCCTGCCCGAGAACGATGGGCAAGTACACGGTCATCACGTCTTCAGTCGCCCTAGGGGCCCGAGCAGTGGTTGTATAGATGGCCAACCAGCCTCCTGGGTCCTGCTTAGGCTCATACTTGTCGACGTTGGAGACCTTTAAGTTCAGGGGCCACTGGATGGCCTTGAGACGCGAAGTAAGCGCGGATACTCCACATGTGTCCTCCTATCGACGTTCATGGTGCCGGTCCTAGGGAAGAGAGTTGCTGATGTGCCATCTCGATCATCCCCAGGTCGGGCCAGTAGTTGAGGCTGCCGTCGACTCAACTCGGGTGGTGCGACTTCGAGCCGGGACACCATGGTCCCGATCGTACTCCTCCCGACGCCTTATCTCGTTTTCGTGTTGTCATTTGCGTGAAGCATTGATGGAGCTCCGTGCATCTCGCTAACTGTTGATGGCGTGTCGTAGGTCACCCGGGGGATGGGCGAGGGGCAGAAGGTGAGTAGCCGCTCGAGTGAGCAGTTGCCTATAACCTTCAGCATCCGGAGTCCGGGGGAAGCCATCAGCTATCCGAGCCAACACTCCTCTGACTTCACTCAGTGTGTTCATTGCACAAGCAAAGTCAGGGTTCAGGTTTCGAGCGAAGAGAGGGTTCTCTCGGCGTAACCTCGCATCCTGCTCAGCTTGTTCTCGATCTCGGTCTTGAGCCTGCCGGCGATCACGTCAGCATGAAATCATCCTTTCTCTGAAGACTCATTCATCAGGAGTTTCTCCTATTTCCGAGACTTCATCTCAAGATACGGGCTGTGCTGGGTCCCGCTCCCCAGCTTCGTGATGTTGCCGAATATTCTGGCGTCTGTTTCTCCGTCGTCGAGCTTCTCGCTGGGGAGGTTCTTCTCCTGGCACGGTTGGCTCGTCGTCGAAGATGGGAGATGACTCCAATCTCCCCCCCCCCCCATGAAGAGGACATTGGGGTAGAAAGGAGTTGTTGCGGTGATGAATACCTTTCCGTCCTTCTTTGAGGGCGAAGGTGTCGGAAGGATAACTTGACGAGTCTCCATCCCGCTTGCTTCTTTCTTTCTTGTAATCTATGTCCACTCCTTTGTGGACGAAGTGGACATCGGGGTTCTTCGGGTAAGTGAATTCTCGGCTCTTGACTTGTAGAAGGTTGTCTTCGCCTAGGGCGCAGCAGGTTGCGCTGTCTGCTGCCTTGTTCCGGCTTTCCCGGAGATTTCTGAGGAAAGCTTTTTCTCCGGTGGATCCGCTATGCGGTGCAGAATCCCCTCCTCATCTGCTACAGACGAGATGGTCCCAAAGCAAAACACGGATCCAGGGCGGAGAGCGATATTGCACTAGGAAGTGATAGCCATTGAGCTAGCTTGGATCAACGACACACCCCCTACCTGGCGCGCTAGCTATCGGTGTTTGGAGCCCGACCGCACACCTGGGGTTACCCCTCGCGGTGCTTTTGGGTAGGACGGTGCTATTGGCTGTAACTCAATGGTTCATGCGAGATGCATGAGAGATGACATGTGATTTTCTGTAGGTTTGGGCCGCTTTGAGATGCGTAATACCCTACTTCCTGGTGTGGATCTTTATGTGGTGGGTTACAAGAGAAATCTCCTATGTGGAGAAAAGCTAGTGGGCTGAGTAGATGATCGATGAATCTGATGGGATACCCCCTAGGCCTTATATACTTGACCGTGGGGCATTACATGCGTGTGTGTGTCACACCCAGTTTTAAAGAACAAAGCCGGGTGCATCTCATACATGCACCAAAGAAGACAACATATATAATAATAGAGTGTATAGAGATAAATGTCACAATAAAATCAGAGTACTTATTACATAGCGGAAGTCTTACAAAAATAAAATATGAATATCGCAGGAACTAAAATTTATCCTTGGCGCCAGAAAGCTGACTCGGATACGCCACCTAGATCAAGTCGAAAGCCTCGGTGTTAGGCGGCTCCTCTTCGACCACCTGTTCTTCTCCTGTGGGGGGGTGTGAGACAGCAAGAGTGAGCTCACACACGTTCATCGCTCAACAAGTTGTGGGGAATAATGTGCATGAACTCACCAAAGGTGGGAGTTCATGAAGTGTAAGGCTGATCAATGAAATAAAGGTTGAAGCTAAGCATTGCTTTTATATGTTGGTCAAAATTTTATTAGCAATTACTAAGTGTAAGTAAATACCAAACCTTAATAATAATAAAGGAAAGTAATAATAAAATAATCCCAAATGCAATGCAAATGTCAAATTAAATTTAGGTTCCATAAATTAATCATGAGTGTCCGAGCCGCTCATGACCGTGAGCACGGCTAGTATACCAGTTTTACACTCTGCACAGGTTGCGTATGTTTACCCACAAGTCGTGTTACCCATTTGCCATGGAGTTGATCAGACCCCATACACCTCTACCATGGAAGCGAGGCAGGGTACCACTATGAGGCCTTTACAAAGTTCCACTAGCTTCAGACTACCCGCTACAGTTTATAGGAAGCTCCAGTGCAGGAATCCCTCGCCTGACCGCCATCGCAGCAAAATCAACCCAAGGACCTCCCTACACTGACCACTCCCCTACTGCCCTTGCCCCTTTCGGGTAAGGTAGCCATCCACTAGCTTTCCTAGTTAATCAGCCAAGGGCGTCCCATTAAACCCTTGTGGTAGCACTGTTTTCCCGGGTGGTTCTCCATGTTCCCATTAACATAATGATCTTATCATGAACAGAAAATAATGAACAGATAATAACAAGTATAAAAATGAGTGATGAATATCTTTATACCCAAAGCCACATAAAGCAATAGCATGTACTACCCAAAAGTTTAGTAGTAAAACTAGTTGTGAAACAAGGTATAAAGATAGTCAAAATCTAGGGTATCCTATTGGGTCCCATCAAAATTAACCTATGCAGATCATTATGAATAATAAGAACATGAATGGGTAAAGAAAGTGATCAAGGGCACAACTTGCCTTCCACGAGCTCCTGCTCAGCAGTCTCTACCAGCTGAACCCCGGAATCCTCTGTAGTCTGCTCGTCTACTCGCATCAACACAATACATACATAGTATAGCAAAAATTAACATTATACCAAACATATAAATAAAATACACAGTAATACTCTAGACATTAAAATAAGATCATACGAACTGGAATCATTAAATTCGGGGTTATAGATTTTAAGTTATGAATTTTTCAAGGTTTTATGTATTTAATACAAGATTAAGTGTTAGATAAATTTTAATATATCTTTCATGTCAAAACAGAGGGACTAAATGCTAGAGAATAATATTAAAAAAAATTAGGAACTGGAATGGACCAATTTGGAGTTCATATGAATTTTCTACAAATTAAATAAGTTTCTACATTTAAATATGTACTAAAAACTATTTTCTAAATGATTTTCTTGGTTTTATTAATTATCTGGACTGGGCCTCATTTACAGAAAAGCGCAGGGACTTTGGCGTAAAAGAACCTAAGACACAGGCCACAACCTAGCTGGACGGCGGGTTTAATCCCAAAATTCCTAAGGACTCTTTTGAATAACTCGCTGGCCGAAGGGGTATCGTGGGGTCTCGGCCATCCGATCTTCCCCGGACGGTGCAGATTAGATCAGTGCACCCCGAACCGATATAGGATGTGGACCGTAGGATCCACATCGCATGGTCAGCAGTAGATCAATCATCTCAATGCATCGGTACTACCTGCGGTCCCTCAGATTATAAATCGACGGTGCCTGACCAATGTGACTGCAATCCAGCTTCCACCGTTGATCTAACTACGTGCGCCCCAGATCTTATCATACAGGGATATGGGCGGATCTAATCCTGGGCGTCCATTTGAAGATCTACGGGTAGCCCTCTTTCTCCTACCCCTATCCAAGTCGAGCGAGGGCACCAGGAGCTCCCCACAACAGCAGAACCTCACCGGAGCTGCGCCCAGGTGGACAATCTTGGACCGGGACAAAGTGCAAACGCAAATTAGCACTATGCCGAGCTCGCCAGGGTGCTTTGCCCCTACGTCCGGGCACTAGGACCCTCGACCCCCGATGTGGCGCGGCGGCGGTCCGCCCTCTGGCGCGACGGCGCCATTGCCACAGCACACCCGCATGGTTCCCTAATCGAGTGAAGCTACACGCTCCGGGAAGACAGGCGAACACAAAGGAGAAAACATCACCTCGATTACGCGCATGAAGGTGTCAGACCACAGAAGGAGGTGGCCCAACGGTGGTGTCGCAAGTCCGGTGAGCGATTCCCTCGTCACTGGCGTCCAATCCCAGGGGGCGTGGCCACGAGCGCCTACCCCACATCCAAAGGAAAACCCCAAGCCCCACACTGGAGGTGCGGATGACGGCTAGTCGAAGCTCCCCCGCGGTAGCCCCTGTTTTCCCTGCGACGATGCAAAATTATCAATATTGTGGCGAGGAGGGCGAGTAACAGCGAGGTGAGAGGTATGAATCGAGTGTCGGGGTCCCTTATACACCCTCGGGTGGGCAGCCCGATATCCAGGAGGTCGTTCGGTCGATCCGTCCGAGGCGGAAGGTACGACGGCGGTGGAGTTTGTTATAGCGGGAGCGACTCTAGCACGTGGCCCCCACACGACAGCGACCGAAGGGGTGAGATGTATTGATGGGCGACTGGGTCGTGGGACCAGCACAACAGCCAGAGCGCCCGCGCGCTTTTGGAAGGAGGAAAATGGCTGACCTGGGTCCCACGTGGTGGTGACCAGGCGAGCGAGTCGCAAGCGTCCCGGCGAGACTGACGGAAACGCTGACAGCGTGGGTCCCAGAGGTCATTGGAAGACTTCCAGCGTGCAGGCACCGACTGGGTGGATGGCTAGCGGGGCCCACCCGCCAGCGTGCACAGGCGGCACAGTGGGAGCGCTAATGGGCTGCGCGGAGTGAAAGCACGAGTGGGCCAGAAAGTATAGATTAGGTCCACTAGGTAGGTATTCTCTTTCCCATTTTCTATTTTCCTCTCAATTACTAATTTCTCATTTCAAATTAAAATCTCAAATTTGAATTCCACCCAATTTGCGAATTTAAACTCATATTTAACAGTACAATTTGATCCTACTATTATGGCAGAATTTTATTTATTTGTTTATTTTGTTTAGTATTTTCTTTCTTGCTTTATATATATTATTTCCTATTTCCTAAAGTGCGCCTTTTGGGTTAACTTCCAAGTCTCAACTCAATTATTATATTTTTTTTATTATTATTTTATTATTAAATGCACAAACAATTAAAACCCAACATGATGCGTAATTTGTTCATGTGTCTTTTGTTGATTATTTTCTTTTAAAAGTGAGTGTTCTCATATGATAGTATGTAGAAGCAAAAATACACAAGAGTGTTATCTCTGTTTTCTATGGTCTACAACTCTGGGTATTACAGTGTGATGACGATGTGTACCTAAGTAATAGTGAACCGACTGAACTTATCCTCCTATAATTTTGCCGACCTATCCCTAGATTGCTCCGACGTCCAAGGATGCTACGCGAGAAAATTGGATCGGCGCTGTGGATAGCGCTTAAATCCAATGAGCCGCTTGGGCCCGAGTCTGCTTCTTCGTCACGTCGGCCCCTTCCACCAGCGGTTCTCCCCTGGCCCACAAAGGGGTGGCCTTGCGAGATAATAGGCCTAAAGCCTTTCACAAGGCCTTCTTGCCTTCTAGTGGACCCAGGGGATATCTGTCCCCCACAAGCCCCCAATCTTTGAGTTGATTTTGAAATAATCAGCCCAAAGATTCTAGGTCCAACTTGCGAATCTGTGGCTTGACTTCCATTCTGACGATGGGTGCACCGGAGGTGCACCTTGAGCATTTACTCCTGGACTTTAAGTGATTTCAGTAAAAACAGTCTTTTCAAAAGCCCTCATTCAGCATTGTGGAGATTAGTGTCTTGTCATCGTGCCATGCTTTGGAAATCGCCATTTAGAACTTTGAGTAGGTTTTTTGAAAGCAAACCACTCAAAGGTTTTCACTTTGTGCTTTAGAAATCAGCATCTAGAACTTTGAGTAGGTTTTTTAAAACAAACCACTCGAAGGCTTTCACTTCGTGCTTTAGAAATCAGCATCTGGAACTTTGAGTAGGTTTTCTGAAAACAAACCACTTGAAGGCTTTCACTTCATGCTTTAGAAATCAGCATTCTGTCTTTTGGAGTTAGAAATCTATTAGGCGCACCGGAGGTGCACCCAATGGGTGTAGCCCCCGAGCTTTGAGTAGATTTTTGAAAATAATCCACTCAAAGGTCTTCATCTTGTGCTTTAGGAATCAGCATTTTGTCTTCATCTCATGTTTTTGCGAATTCAAACAATATCGTCTGCCCACTCCTTGTTAGGTCTGCAATTTATTTGATCGGTGACAGATTGGATGTTTGGTAGATGGCTCTTGGCTGGTCTTCACTCTGCTCTGCGCTTCAATGCCTCTGCTGATTAGACTTGTAGCTCAGTAGCTATATTTGAATTTCCTTTGATCTCTACCTATTTCTTCCTTTTGTCTCAGTACATTCATTGTGTATACTGTATGGATATGACTTCTTCAGAAAATCTAATGAAAATTCCTGGTCGTCCCCCCAATGGGTGTGACCAAGGGGCGTCTTGGTACGCAAAGCGTTTAGCACACTGTCCTAGAGTAGTAACTTGATGTGACCGTGGGGTGTAATCATGCCATCCGAGCAGTTGACCTTGGTCCAAACGGTGTCGTGTTACGCGAAGCGGCGTCTATTGTCTGACTCATTTTCAGGCGGCTTGAATTGCTTATTGAATACTTGCGACTGTTCGGCGGGCGTGGTATGAAGTGGATGGTCACTCCCGGCCTCTATAAATAGCCTGCTTGCACCGTTGTTCTCTTTGCTTATCCTTTGATCATCTGTTGCTTCTCTTCTAACTCCTTCTTCTCCTCCATCTGACCATGGGCAAGGACAAAAAGGGTCAGGGTTCACCACGTCGCTCCAGCGACAAGCGGAAGCGCGAACCGAGTCCTCCCTCGGAGGACTTTGGTGACTCCGAGTACTCGGAGGAGGAGGTTTTCTCCAAGTCCGAGGGGTCCTCGAAGTATGCTTCCCCCCCCCCCAGCGTCGTCCGATGACTCGGACGACTCCTAGGGGATAGCCGCTGAGGTGTGGACGTACATCCGGTCCATCGAGCGTGCCGGGCTCGAAGGCTCGGATGAGTCGGAGGTCTCCTCGGACGAGGAGAACTCCTCCGACACGTCTGAGATAGGTAGCGGCGGTGACGGCGACGACGAAGGTGATGGCAGTGGCAACGACAGCGGCGGAGGGTGGCGGTGACGACGGCAACGACGGCGGTAAGGACAGCAATGGAGGCAGCGGCGACGGCAGGAGCGGCGACGGCAGCAAGCAGCGACGGCAAGGCCAGTGGCAAGGCGCCACTGGCTTAAATATTAGTATAGATAATTAGTAGTAGTGGTAGTAGTATTAGAATAATGTAGTAGTAGTTAGTAGTATAGTGTAGTGTAAGTAGTGTAGTAATGTAATGTAATGTAGTAGAAAGTAGGGGTAAAAAGGCCGGCTCAAGTTGAGTCAGTCTTTGAGTTTGTGTAAACCCCCCCCCTAATATAAATGAAAAACTTCCAGTGCTTCCAGTGAATGTTGTGCTCTTGCTGCTTTTTCTGCATGCACACTTGGTAGTTTATCCATGTGTCTAACGCTGCCGGCATTTTTAGAGGTAACCGCCGAGCTATAGCTGATGATACCGGCGTTTTAGAGGTAACACCGAGTCGTGCTCAATGATGTCGGTGTTTTAGAGGTAACCGTCGAGCGATAGCTGATAGTACCGGTGTTTTAGAGGTAACGCCGAGTCATGCTTGATGCTGCTGGCGTTTTAGAGGTAACCGCCGAGCGATAGCTGATGATACCGACGTTTTAGAGGTAACGCCTAGTCATGCCTGAAGTTCTGCTTTCCTGAGTAATGACTTGGCGCTTTTTTAGAAGTAGTGCTCACCCCAAGAAACCCCATTTATACTTGCGCCGACATGCGTTTATGATATTTGAGCCCTAACTTCACATTTCCACCTCGAACCACTCCTCTGCTTCCCTGAGATCTTGCTTCTATTCGTTCCGTCGGCCAGATTGCGATGGCGCTAAAGCGGAAGAGGCAAAGCTCTGTCATGGCAATCATCCCGCCCATCGACCCCAACAGCCAGTTGCCATTCGCGGGTAACCACATGTCCGTTATCTCAGAATCCAATCTTCTTCACCTTGTCGATGTTGGGGTTTTACTTCCGAAAGAGCTCTGCTCTTGGCGAATTTGCCGTGGGTCACTGTTCTGACAGAGGACACCCATGAATCCGTCATCTATGTCCCATTTCTTATCCGCGGGCTTGCTCTTCCCGTCTCCCCTTTTTTCCGTGGCCTCCTTGACTTCTACGAACTGAACTTGACCCATCTGAACCCTAATTCCATCTTGCAAGTTTCCATTTTTGTACATCTGTGCGAGGCCTTTCTTGGGATTCTCCCCCATTTCTGTAACACCCTAGGTGTTACCATGACCATGGTACATTTATGCACTAATGACTGTGATCACATGTGGAATAGAAGAAGAGCATAAAATCTTGGAAACATGGGTTAACTAAGAGAAGTGAATGGCAAGGGTTTCAACCACACAGGTGGAACAATGGTCATTTGGAGCCAAGAAGGTTAAACCCTAAAGAGGGCACCTAAGAGCACTAGGCTTCCAAGTCAGGGGATTAGTGGATAAGTTAACCAAATTGCCAAAGCATGACCTTAGTTCTTAAACAAGTTTTAGTAGCATTGTAACCTAACAAATGCAGGGAGGGAACATTGCAAAAAGACCCCTTGAAGACCCCAATTTCACCCCCTTAAGGAGAAGAGCACTAGAGCTCTCTAATTCCTTCTAAGTTAAAATTTTGAACCTAATCTAAAGATCCACCGTGTTCACCTAGTAAATGGCACCAAAACCACTTGGGTTGTATACCAAAAAGGTGTCATACCACCTAAGGCACCCACTGGAAAAGTTTGAAACCAAGCCCAAGACGTTTAACAAGATTTGGCATGGTTTTTGTCGCGAGGTGGACAGAGGGACAAGCCAGATTTGGCACCCGCAAATCTCCCTGCCTAGGGCATATCTGCCATGCGAACTCACATACAAGAGACAGCCCTAGGTGCTAGGAAGAGGCCTGCGCCGGATTTTTGCCAAGATTCGCACGCTTGCGATCTCGGCGAGCTGTTGAACAAGGGTAGAAGAACACTTCCACGTGTTCGACGCGCTCTGAGCGCACCAGAGCATGCCCAGCGCCCAACCCCGCGTGCCCCGCGCCGCGCCAAGCCGTGCCCGTGTCTCCTGCTCGCGCCCACGCCTATAAAGCCCACCGAAGCTTCAAATGTACTCCCCCGTGTGCTCTCGACCTCACCGGAGCCAGAGATCACCGGCGTTTGCCCTGCAAGCGGCATGCCCGCGGCCACCCGAACCCCCACCACCGTAGACTGGCCAGCAGAGCCTCTCCCAGCCGTGCCCGACCCTTGGAGTAGACTGTGCATGCTTCGGTGAAGCTCCCCAAGCAAGGAATCAGACTTTGCCTCGCCAGAGAAGCCAGTCCACGGTCGCCGGACTTCACCCGATCGCCGGTGAATGTAGACTGGGTAAATCTCTGCACCATTTTCCGATTCCCTGCGCACATAGCCTCTACGTCATCCCGTGGAGCTCATCGTGCCGTTTAATTGAACTAGATCGCCATGGTTAGGCCGGAGCACTCACCGCCGACGAGTTCACCCGCTTGCGCACGTGGTCTGGTCGATTCCGGCCACCACCGCCATCAAGCCATACCTCGCTGTGACCGCCAGGATCTCTCGAAGCCAACCCCGCCCCTCGCTGGACCTCTCTCATCACGGGTAAGCCGCGCCACCCTTTTCCTCTCCACGGTTACTGTTTGCATAAGGGGAGGGACCGCGGGGAAGAAGAAGAAAAGGCCAGGGGGTTTTGTGCGCTGTCAGTGACTCAGGGGAATAGTGGCACAAGGGTATAACTGAAGGAATTAGTTTAGTAAGGACTCAGGGTCTTCGATGCAAAGTTGTTTTCCAGGAAACCTTTTAAATATTATGTTTTAAATCCAAACAGAACTTGAAAAATTCATAACTTCAGTTTGGTTTACCCAAATTGAGTCAAACCAATTTTGCCAGATCCTAAACAATGTAAACTACTTAGGAAAAATATAAAACCCCTAAGTGTTACAGAAAACTTTAAAATTTTGATTTAAATGATTAACTGGTCAAAAGCTAAAAGAAAGGAGGAAAAATAGCTACATTATTAGAATGGGGTTAAGAAAATTTAGAGAAGTACTTAATCACTTCCTAACCTGTTTAAAAATAATAAATCCCTCTGTACACCAAGTTAAGGTAGGGTTTACCATTTAAATCATTTTTAGCCTAAAGTTAGAGAAAATACTAAAGATAGTTTAAAATAAGAACCAGCAAGCACCCACATTTTTGTTAGCTCCCTTATTCAGTGTAGTCCACTAGAAAAATTTATTATACCCTTGTTTAGTGCAAAAGAAAGGAGATACCTTTTAATTTAGAAAAACAAGGAAACCTTAGAAAAACCCTAGAAAAATAACCCTGAGGAGAAAACACCCCAAACCTTGGGATAACTAATGTTTTGTTATTATGAACATAGGAAAAATATGGAATCTGTTGTTTGATATTTTTCAAATGACAAGTTAGTTGTAAGCACCTTTTTGGCATAAAACTTTAGAAATTCACAACTAAATACCCAGTAGGCCTTTCTCTGTGATTTTTAACACAGAGGCCTAATATCACCTATGTATCTGGACAAAAATAAAATTTGGTACAAAAACCTCAATTAAATCACAGTTATAGTGTAAAATGCCCTTTTAAAACTTGTCTTTGTTAATTTTGCACAAGTAGTGTCTGAATCAGTATCCACCTCCAATTTATAGGACTGATTACAGTAACAACTAGTTTGAGAAGCACCGAGTGCCCCGTTGTAGGGTGAGGATGACCCTGGAGCCTCATCCCCTGTAGCCAGGCTGGCGTTCGCTGGACTCTGAGTCTTTTGGATATCGGGCTGAGGATACTATCGAGGCGATTGCTCTCCACGGACTGACCACCTTCTGCGGGTTCCACCCCTTGGAGCTGTCCACTCACCCCATTGGTTTGTTCCCTGCGGAAAAGGAGGACGACCCAATGTGGAGGGATCGAGTGGAGCATGCCAAGGATATTTGGGCTATCTAACCAGGCCACACTGCTCACTTGATGATGCGATGCATGAATGCCCTGTATCGTCTGCAAGTGATGCGTGGAGAAGCAATGTCCCATCTGATGGCATTGTTGGAGGCGACCAAGATCACTTTGGATAATAGAGAGGAACTTGTGGTAGATTTGTCCACTGAGATGGTGGAAAAAGATCTACAAGTGGAGCAGTTGTCAGATGAGATCCACGAGCTTGAGGAGCTAGTGGGAACTAGGGAGAACACCATCGAGGTTCTCGAGGATCAGTTGATCAACACCCAGCAGCAGCTTGCAGAGGCTAACCAGCACCTGGATATGCACCACCAGGAGATCCAGGGCATGGAGGCCAACGAGGATGTCGATATCGAGGGAGGAGAGGAGCTTGCCTCCAGCTTGGACACTGCTGGCTCAGGGAGACCACCTTCTCCCGAGTCGAGCGTTGCCTCGTTTGCTCACTAGGTCGCAGAGATAGAGTTAGAAGTCTGTGACAGTAGAACTCCTCGAGACTAGCTTAGCTTTTGCACCCTTGGGGTACTAGGCTAGTTAGAGTCGAGTCTTTTCAGTTATTGATGTAATCATGGCAAACTCTTTTGGAAATATGGGTGATGAATGATGCCAATTTTAATTTAAGAAGAAAAGTTTGTGCCATGTGGAATCTGTTATAATTATGCAAGAATATATTGGTTTTACCCCTTTTTGACTCTTTCACCACAATTGAACCTTGAACCTCAGAAATGTGATGTTGAGAAAATACATGATTTTTTAGATGGCAGGAAGAGCACGTCGTGGACAGAATGAGCGCATTCCTCCACCACTGCCACCACCTCCTACTCTGCAGGAGCTGATGGCTCAGCAGAATGAGATTCTGCGACAGTTGGTGCAGCGTCAGCCGCCACCTCAGCATTATGGTGGTGGTGATCATCAACGTCACCCCGCAGCGGCCACGTATCAGGAGTTCCTCAGTACTCAGCCACCGTTATTCACCAGGGCTGAGGACCCACTTGATGCTGATGTATGGCTGAGGGTAGTGGAATCCAAATTCCCGCTACTCCATGGAATTTGTTCAGAGGTGACTAAGGTCAGGTTCGCCACCCAGCAACTTTGTGGACCCGCGCGGACATGGTGGGACCACTTTCTTGCTATGCAGCCAGCTGACCATGAGGTGGAATGGAGAGAGTTCAAGACAGCTTTCAGGGGGCATCATATACCAGCAGGCATTATGGACCGCAAGCTCAATGAGTTTCTGGCACTCACTCAGGGAAATAGGACAGTGTTACAGTATGCTCAGGCCTTCAATGACCTATGCTAGTATGCCGGATATCATGCAGACACTGATGAGAAGAAGAGGGACAGATTCAGGAGGGGGCTCAGCACTAAGCTCCGTGACTGTCTCAACACAGTCAGGGCCAACAGCTATAATGAGTTAGTTAACATGGCCATTTCTCAGGAGGACTGTATCACAGCTCGTCAGGCAGAGAAGAAGAGGAAGACCCATGTGGCAGGACCTTCAGCTCAGTCACAGCGCTTCAGGATCGTATCAGACACTCAGAGTAGAGGACCTCAGCAGCAGCAAGGACGTTGGGTGATCCGACCACAGCAGCAGCAGCAGGCACCCAACCGCACCTAGTTTCCAGTTCAGAGGAACAATCAACCACAGCAGCAGCAGTACCATCAACCCAATGATAACAGGTGTTTCACTTGTGGTAACACTGGGCATTATGCCAAGAATTGCCCCAGAAACCAGCAGAGGCAGGGACCGAATGCCAACCAGAATCAAGGCAAGAGACAGAAGGTGCAAGTGAGGCAGGGCAGGCTAAACTTCACCACCATGGCTGATATTCTAGAGGGAGCACCCGTCTTGACTGGTATCTTTTCAGTTTTGAATTATCCCGCAATTATTCTTTTTGATTCTGGTGCATCACACAGTATTATCAGTACCAAATTTAGTGCCAAGTGTCAGTTGCCTTTTCACCACACCAATGGGGGTATCACAATTTCTACACCCAGAGGCAGGGTTGCCACCTATCAAATCAATAGACATGTACCCATAAAGTTGGGTAGTTTCATATTTAAAACTACTCTCTTGATAATGGGATTGGATAGTGTGGATATCATCCTGGGGACTGATTGGTTATCACGACACCACGTGGTGATTGATGTCGCAGCCAGAGCCATAGAAATCCACTCCCCACTGGATGGCGAGATCACCTTGTACCTACCCGACCAGGGATGTACCCGTTCCTGTGCCTTCACCATGATAGAGTCACCTGTTGAGAGGATCCCCGTAGTCTGTGACTACCCAGATGTTTTTCCGGATGAATTGCCATGGATGCCACCTGACAGAGACATCGAGTTCGCGATTGAATTGCAGCCTGGGACTGCTCCTATATCCAAGAGACCTTATAGGATGCCTCCAGCAGAATTGGCAGAATTGAAAAAGCAACTACAAGAATTGTTGGACAAGGGGTTCATTCGCCCAAGTACTTCACCATGGGGATGTCTGGCCCTATTTGTGAAGAAAAAGGATGAGAGTTTGAGGATGTGTGTTGATTACCGCCCTCTCAATGCGGTAACCATCAAGAACAAATACCCACTGCCCCGCATTGATGTTTTGTTTGATCAGTTGGTGGGAGCCAAAGTATTCTCCAAGATAGACCTTCGCTCGGGCTACCATCAAATCAAGATCCGTGCCAGCGATATTCCGAAGACGGCTTTCTCCACCAGATATGGGCTCTATGAGTTTTTGGTGATGTCTTTTGGGCTAACCAATGCCCCGACTTATTTCATGTACCTGATGAACTCAGTATTCATGCCTGTTGGGGACTTGTTCTCAAATGCTAGGAATCAAGAACAAGGCAACACAAAGATGTTAAATATTAATTACCCTTCGTCCGCTGAAGCATTATCTCCTCGAGGGATCAATGAACTTCGGACGAAGGTCACAAATATAACATTACGAAGGTAACAATAATAATATAAAACGATGTGGCATGTATAATATCAAAGATAAGTATGTTGGGAAATAAATGACACCATTCACATATTTATTATCTGAATCTAAAACGTTTAAATACAATGTTTAAAGTATGCTTATACCTTCGCCTTGACAAGCAATAATTCCCGAGTGATGCACTTGCAATTACAGGAATGCGTGAACAGTAAAGGAATACTGTTCGCTATTTATAGGCACAGGACACAGCCTGTGAGGAATTACAATCATGCCCTTCATAAAAGTTTACAACAATGACTCAGACCCCTACAGGCTAAAAGGTCATTCTATCTTTAAGTCGGTTCGACCCCTCATCTTCGGATATGTTATAACCCCGAAGCTTCACGAATGATACCTTCGTCATCACGCACGAGCAGCTTCAGCCGCAGCTCTACAGGACCTTCGGCGACGAAGCATGGTCCCAACAATGCCAGAGCTGGACAAATTCGTGGTGGTTTTCATTGATGATATTCTGGTTTATTCCAAGAGTGAAGCTGAGCACACTAAACATTTGCATATTGTACTTCAGAGACTGCGTGACCATCAGTTGTATACCAAATTGTCCAAATGTGATTTCTGGCTGAGGGAAATTAAATTTTTGGGTCACACAATTTCTTAGGATGGGATATCAGTTGATCCTGAGAAGGTACAAGAAGTAATGGATTGGAAACCTCCTACCACAGTGAGACAGATTCGGAGTTTTCTAGGATTGGCAGGGTATTATCGACGATTTATTCCGGATTTCTCTAGAATTGCCAAGACAATGACTGAACTGTTGAAGAAAGGAGTCAAATATGATTAGAGCCAGAAGTGTGAGGATGCCTTTCATACACTAAGGCAACACTTGACCACAGCACCAGTGCTAGCTCAACCTGACAATACCAAGCCCTTTGAAGTTTATTGCGATGCTTCCGGTATGGGATTGGGATGTGTCTTAATGCAGGACAACCGAGTCATTGCTTATGCCTCCCGAGCACTCAGACCCCATGAGCAGAACTACCCCACACATGATCTGGAGTTAGCAGCTGTGGTTCATGCTCTCAAGATATGGAGACATTACTTGATGGGGGCTCACTGTAACATTTACACTGATCATAAGAGTCTCAAATACATTTTCACTCAGGCTGATCTTAATATGAGGCAGAGGAGATGGTTAGGGCTAATCAAGGACTATGATTTGGAGGTGCATTACCATCCTGGCAAGGCCAATGTTGTGGCAGATGCCTTAAGCAGGAAGGCCCAGTGCAATTGTATGAACATGGATGCAAGAGTCACCACCCTATGTGATGAGTTGTGCAAACTAATCCTAGAAGTTGTTTCCTCCGGTGCTTTAAATTATATTTCAGTGGAGCCCACCTTGCAAGAGCAAATAGTCATGGCACAGATGGGTGACAAGGGTGTTCAGGTCATTAAGGAAATGATCAAGCAGAAAGCAGAAAAATACAAATGCTTCCGTCAGGACAGCAAGGGAATCCTATGGTTTGGAGACCGATTGGTTGTTCCCAAGGACCCTGAGCTCACGAAGAAGATATTGGATGAAGCTCACCTTTCAAAATTCTCCATGCACCCCGGCAGCAATAAGATGTACCATGACCTTAGATCTTTGTACTGGTGGACCAGAATGAAGAGGGAAATTGCCAAGTATATATCTGAATGTGACACCTGCCAGAGAATCAAGGCCAGTCATTTGAAGGTAGCAGGCCCATTGCAACCCCTTTCCATACCCTCATGGAAATGGGAGGAAATTTGCATGGATTTTATCGTGGGATTGCCCAATACCTCCCGGCACCATGATTCCATTTGGGTCATTGTGGACAGATTGACCAAGACAGCTCATTTCTTGCCAGTACATACCACCCATAGGACGGAGAAATATGCAGAAATTTATATTGACCAGATAGTTTGATTGCATGGAATACCAAGGACTATAGTATTTGACAGAGGAGCACCATTCGTGGCACGTTTTTTGGAGCAATTGCAAGAATCACTTGGGACTCATGTAATAAGAAGCTCAGCATACCATCCCCGAACAGATGGTCAGACAGAAAGGGTGAATCAAATTTTGGAAGACATGTTAAGGGCATGTGTGCTACACTATGGAAAGCATTGGGACAAGTGTCTTTCATTGGCAGAGTTCTCTTATAATAACAGCTACCAGACCAGTTTGAAGATGGCACCTTTTGAAGCCTTGTATGGGAGAAGGTGTAGAACCCCGCTGAATTGGTCTCAAGCAGGAGAAAGGGAAATTTTTGGACCAGACTTGGTACTTGAAGCAGAGGAAAAGGTCAGGGTTATTAAGAAAAACCTAGAAGCTGCTCAGGCCAGGCAAAAGAGCTATCATGACAAGAGAAGGAACCCTCTGCAGTTTGAAGTGGGAGATCATGTTTATCTTAAAGTGTCACCCACCAAAGGTGTCCAGAGATTTGGAATCAAGGGCAAGTTAGCTCCTCGCTACATTGGACCCTATGAGATCAAGGAAACTTATGGACCTGTAGCATATCAATTGAAGTTGCCACCCCACTTGTCAGCAGTTCATGATGTGTTCCATGTATCTCAGCTACGGAAATGTGTCCGCTTACCCACGGAAGTGCTACCTAAACCAGAAATTAAGATAGAACCAGACTTGTCTTATCAAGAGCACCCTGTCAAGGTATTGGATCAAAAGGAAAGATCAACACGGGCAAGGTCGATCAGAATGTATAAGGTTCAGTGGAGTCATCACTCAGTGGAAGAAGCTACATGGGAGACCGAGGATTTTCTACGCTCCCGCTTCCCCGACTTTCTGCCCAAAGGAGTCGATACGTAACCCAAAACCCCACCCCCACCTGCCCTTTGAATCTAAATATAAGAAAAACTTAGATGTTAAAGGTATAGTAAGTTTTGAAAGTAACGTGAGAAGGACTTCCTTCTGAAGTTGCAAAGAGGATGACATTCGAAGAGCAGTTAACTAGAGAAACTTGGATAAAGGCAGAAACCACACACCAGCACACCTTCATGGCACCCCTCCAAAGGACTATACCTAAAATCTCGGGACGAGATTCCTTTAAGGGGGGGAGGGCTGTAACACCCCAGGTGTTACCATGACCATGGTACATTTATGCACTAATGACTGTGATCACATGTGGAATAGAAGAAGAGCATAAAATCTTGGAAACATGGGTTAACTAAGAGAAGTGAATGGCAAGGGTTTCAACCACACACGTGGAACAATGGTCATTTGGAGCCAAGAAGGTTAAACCCTAAAGAGGGCACCTAAGAGCACTAGGCTTCCAAGTCAGGGGATTAGTGGATAAGTTAACCAAATTGCCAAAGCATGACCTTAGTTCTTAAACAAGTTTTAGTAGCCTTGTAACCTAACAAATGCAGGGAGGGAACATTGCAAAAAGACCCCTTGAAGACCCCAATTTCACCCCCTTAAGGAGAAGAGCACTAGAGCTCTCTAATTCCTTCTAAGTTAAAATTTTGAACCTAATCTAAAGATCCACCGTGTTCACCTAGTAAATGGCACCAAAACCACTTGGGTTGTATACCAAAAAGGTGTCATACAACCTAAGGCACCCACTGGAAAAGTTTGAAACCAAGCCCAAGATGTTTGACAAGATTTGGCATGGTTTTTGTCGCGAGGTGGACAGAGGGACAAGCCAGATTTGGCGCCCGCAAATCTCCCTGCCTAGGGCATATCTGCCATGGGAACTCACATACAAGAGACAGCCCTAGGTGCTAGGAAGAGGCCTGCGCCGGATTTTTGCCAAGATTCGCACGCTTGCGATCTCGGCGAGCTGTTGAACAAGGGTAGAAGAACACTTCCACGTGTTCGATGGCGCGCCAGAGCACGCCCAGCGCCCGACCCCGCGCGCCCCGCTTCGCGCCAAGCCATGCCCGTGTCTCCTGCTCGCGCCCGCGCCTATAAAGCCCACCGAAGCTTCAACCATACTCCCCTGTGTGCTCTCGACCTCACCGGAGCCAGAGATCACCGTGTTTGCCCTGCAAGCGGCGTGCCCGCGGCCACCCGAACCCCCGCCACCGTAGATCGGCCAGCAGAGCCTCTCCCAGCCGCGCCCGACCCTCGAAGTAGACCGTGCATGCCTCGGTGAAGCTCCCCAAGCAAGGAATCAGACTTTGCCTCGCCAGAGATGCCAGTCCACGGTCGTCGGACTTCACCTGATCACCAGTGAACGTAGACCAGGTAAATCTCTGCACCATTTTCTGATTCCCTGTGCACATAGCCTCTACGTCATCCCATGGAGCTCATCGTGCCGTTTAATTGAACTAGATCGCCGTGGTTAGGCCAGAACACTCACCGCCGACGAGTTCACCCGCCTGCGCACGTGGTCCGGTCGATTCCGGCCACCACCGCCGTCGAGCCATACCTCGCTGTGACCGCCAGGATCTCCCGAAGCCAACCCCGCCCCTCGCCGGACCTCTCTCACCGCCGGTAAGCCACGCCACCCTTTTCCTCTCCACGTTTATTGTTTGCATAAGGGGAGGGACCGCGGGGAAGAAGAAGAAAAGGCCAGGGGGTTTTGTGCGCTGTCAGTGACTCAGGGGAATAGTGGCATAAGGGTATAACTGAAGGAATTAGTTTAGTAAGAACTCAGGGTCTTCGATGCAAAGTAGTTTTCCAGGAAACCTTTTAAATATTCTGTTTTAAATCCAAACAGAACTTGAAAAATTCATAACTTCACTTTGGTTTACCCAAATCAAGTCAAACCAATTTTGCCAGATCCTAAACAATGTAAACTACTTAGGAAAAATATAAAACCCCTAAGTGTTAAAGAAAACTTTAAAATTTTGATTTAAATGATTAACTGGTCAAAAGCTAAAGGAAAGGAGGAAAAATAGCTACACTATTAGACTGGGGTTAAGAAAATTTAGAGAAGTACTTAATCACTTCCTAACCTGTTTAAAAATAATAAACCCCTCTGTACACCAAGTTAAGGTAGGGTTTACCATTTAAATCATTTTTAGCCTAAAGTTAGAGAAAATACAAAAGATAGTTTAAAATAAGAACCAGGAAGCACCCACATTTTTGTTAGCTCCCTTATTCAGTGTAGTCCACTAGAAAAATTTGTTATACCCTTGTTTAGTGCAAAAGAAAGGAGATACCTTTTAATTTAGAAAAATAAGGAAACCTTAGAAAAACCCTAGAAAAATAACCCTGAGGAGAAAACACCCCAAACCTTGGGATAACTAATGTTTTGTTATTAAGGACATAGGAAAAATATGGAATCTGTTGTTTGATATTTTTCAAATGACAAGTTAGTTGTAAGCACCTTTTTGGCATAAAACTTTAGAAATTCACAACTAAACACCCAGTAGGCCTTTCTCTGTGATTTTTAACACAGAGGCCTAATATCACCTATGTATCTGGACAAAAATAAAATTTGGTACAGAAACCTCAATTAATTCACAGCTATAGTGTAAAATGCCCTTTTAAAACTTGTCTTTGTTAATTTTGCACAAGTAGTGTCTAAATCAGTATCCACCTCCAATTTATAGGACTGATTACAGTAACAACTAGTAACCCACTATAATTTTTGCAGAATTTTTGGAAAAAGTTAAATCACTGTTGTAGTTCAAACCCACACTAGAATTCACAAATAGAAAATGAAAAAGGGGAATTAATAGTGGAGATTAATGTTACCCTAACCCAACCAGCAAAACCCCTTAAATGCCTACTAAAACATCTAAGGGAAATCCAAGTTTCAATCCACTGTGCTTATCCCTAGACCAAAACCCAAACCTAAATTGGTAAGCATAAACCACCAAGAGCCCCGTATAACCAGGAAACCCTAAGTTACTAACTAACTTAGTTTTTCTTCGCTTAGCATAATGATTACTAAATCCTGCATAATCATGGCATACATATTCTTATTCATTGCATTCGATAGATTGCAACCTCGCTGACGGAGAGTACGTCCTCGTGCCGGAGCAAGGAGTTGCTCAGGAGGTAGCCCCGGATCTAGCACCAGAGCCTGCCCCAGAGGATCTGCCTGCCCCAGCTTTGGAAGGCAAGCCCGGGTTTATGCATAACCAGTTCTATATATTACTTTACTGCACTTAATGATTGTAGGCTTGTATTGTGCACTTAAGTGTAGGAGTTGTTTGAAACCCTAGTTGCATGATCTCAGGAATCCTTTTGTGATGGATACTAGTATGCTAGGTCGAGTAGCTGCTTTACTAATTAGGGATCTCGGTAGAAGTCGAGTGATTTTTCTAGCACTCGCGCGAGGTCAGGAATTGCTTGTACCATTTACATATCGTATTGATGATGGTCTGTGGACAATGGTCCATGGGGATGCGTTGTCTATGAGACGGAAATTGGAATAAGGATTAAGGTGTGGTATCATGTGTCAAGCGTTTGAACGTACTAAGCACATGCCGAGAAATATGGTAAATCGGTAAGCCTAGTACCTGAGTGAACCTGCCCATAGACTTTGCCCCTCACGCAACCTGAGACGTGGTCTCCCATTCCGGTTATGGTGGGTACAAGTGCGGTCACTGCACAACAGCAGTCGGGTTCAGTGAGGCATTGTACGCCAAGGCAGTGAGCCCTAATCTGTTGCCAGGGAATCAATGGGGACGGTTGATGTGTGTGGGGATGGAGTGCCTCGCCACGTCGTGTGTTTAGGTTTACCTTGCAAGTTTAAAACTCGATTCGAGTCATCTGCTTCTTGCAGCTAATGAGACTGCTTGATCCATGCTGCTACATTGAGTAACAAGTGGAAAGGTGATGAATTGGCAAAAGTTGTTGATTACTAAATGTTTGATACCATGTATGATTAGATAGGTATACATTTAGTCTTAAGAGAGTCACACTAAAATTTGACAAAGCTAAAACTTGATTTATAGACTTAGCTAGTGCTTTTGGCAACCAAACCCCTCAGCCAAACAGCTGCATGTCTAGAGGTAGAGGAGTAGACTCCTCACACCGGGTAAGTCTAGCTGAGTATTAGTATACTCAGCCTTGCTTGTGGCATAATTTTACAGGTTCTCTAGAGGACATGGTTGCTGGAGTGACTTGGCCGTCCACCTTGCCACCGAGTTGGACAGTCGAGTGGGACCCTACCTCGGCTGAGGAGGAGCAGGAGGAGTGATGGGACAGGCTTCCCCATCTCTCTATTTATTTATCGTTAGTTTTATTCCGCTGCACTTCGAACAATGATGACTACTTTTGCTAAATCTCTGATGATGATGTAATAAGTTTAATACTCATTAATGTATGGTTTTATGCTTTATTGTATTTGCTCTGTGACTCACCATCGAGTGAGACTATGGTACTTGATCCTGTCAGTGGCCTCGTCGGACTAGATCCGAGGGATTGACGAGTTATTCCCATTTAAGTGTGGTCTAGCCTCTAAGGCAGGACTTAGGCACTTAAGTTGGAATAATTCGGGCAGTTCTGCCACAATTTCGGTCTCTTGAAATACCTGTATCACTGTTGGCCCGGGATGGCTGGGGGACAGCACCAGCTCGTTGGCGACACGAGTCTGGAGCTTCGTCATGGGAGAAAAGCAGAGTATCTCCATATTCCCCTCAAGGATAGCATCAAAGGGTGGCGCCTTGAGTGGTTCATTATGGAGAACCATTGCATGTCTCTCCCCCTCGGTCGGTGAGGCAGCCAAATGTCCGCACATCAAGCTGGATAGAATCTCCGACTCCTTCGGAGATAACAGAGGCTAAGGTACCGCTTGTCGAGGTCTGCTCGCTAAAGGATAGAGGTCTGACTGCTGAAGCCGTGGTTGCTGATTTCATTTTCAAGAACATCCAATAGGGCGTACCCTGCTTATTTGTACAGTGGTGTCAACGATTCTACCCGGGTCATGAACAAGAAGATTCCCACTGAAGATCTGATGAGCCGACTGGACATGATCTTGAGGGGTAGAATTTCAAATGTTGGTGCTCCTGTGGCCTATTCTGCTTGGAACTTGCCACCAATCAGGCCATTTTCTAAGTTTGTGTCTAACCCTCCTGCTCGTGATGGTAGCCTGGGTCTTAGAGTGCGATCCTCTCCAGCAGATATCGAAGCCTTGATTACTTCAATTCAGAACATTCCCGAAGATGAGAGGCAGACTCACTTCGAGATGCCAGCCAGCACTGATGATGTTGAGATAGATGTTGTCCTTAGCCTGCTGGCAGGGGAATCATCCGACTCTACCCGCATCGAGCCAATGGCTATCACAACTGGGGAGGAGTTTGGTGAAGAGGTGGAAAATTGGAAACCCGAGGGTGCTCGCCCAAAGCGTGCACACCGAGCAAGACGCCCAACTGCACCTGTCGAGGAGAAGAAGAAGAAAAGGCGGCTCTGGCGACTGTCGTGCTTGGATCAGGATGCCGGCCCTTCCGTGCCAGTTCCTAATGATGTCCCGATAGAGGTCGTTCCAGAAGCTGATGCCAAGGGTCCACAGACTATTGGATGCATGCTTGATGATGATGAAGAGGAAGAAGAGGAAGAAGTCCCGCTGATCCGTAAGAACAACCGGCATTATAGGGGAAGTGAGGGGAGCAGCGACATCCCTACTCCAGCTCTGTCAGCTCTTGTCAATCTTTAGGGACTTTCAATATCTGACTTTGATCAAGTACTGGAGGAAGTCGTCCCCGAAGATATGCTGTCAGAGCCCACTGCCGATGATATCCCGGCTGTCTGTTCAGAGGTCCCGGACGATGGGCTTTCCTTGCTTGACTTCGCTGGGCAGGAGGTAACCCGAGCGGTGTCTCACGCATCGTCAACTTTGGAGGGCAGCCTTCAATGCCAAGACGCTGGTTCGAGTCACCCGACTCCCATGGAGGTGACGGAGGAGCCCTCAGCCTTAGAGGTGGCTACTGCAGAAGACCCAGCCCCCGAGGGTGTTGCCGGTAGTGATCCAGCTCTGGTGGGTAGCGCAAGCTGCAACTGAGCCCCTGAGGGTGTTCAGGTGGGCTCTTCCTCCCACACCTCTATGGACATCCTTGTTGGGTCGTCCCCACCTCGGTCCGATGGGGCGACGGTGGTGCATGCTTCCATAGTTTTGAACGAACAAGGCGCCTTAGAGGTCGGCGAGCTAGATGCGAGAAGCCTGTTGTCTACTGGCAGGGCTGAGATCACCCCTGACAATGCCCTTCAGATTGTTCTGGCTGATTTTCCCCCGTCGAGCCATGACACAGCTCCTCCTGCCTTGGGTCTGCCACTGTTCCTCTCCAATCTTCAGGTGAGTCAACCTCTTGCCTTTCATTGTTCATATTAGTGAATTATCTTTCTTCTACTCATCTGTCTACAATCACAGGCTTTGGTTGATGGAATGTCTACCCAGCTGAGGTCGTGTGGTGCCATTGTTCCAGAAGAAGCTCTGTCTCTAATGCAGTGGAACCCATTGCTGCTTCAGAAACAGATTGTTGACTTGAAGGCATTGAACATTGGTCAGCGACCTTACAGCTTCCTTAGTTATTTTTATTAATCAACTTGTTCTGAGTCATGCATCACTTTTCAGCTGCATTGTCGGATATGGCCCAACGGTGCTCTGATCTTGAGGAAAAGTATCTTCGAAGCCAAGCCGACTCAACCCAACGGTTCTCTAACCTTGAGGAGAAGTATTCTCAGAGTCAAGCTGACTTGGCCCAAATTTCTGCTTCTTTGGATGGCACGCGTTCTTTGAATTCTTCCCTTGGTGCTCAGCTTGACTCTGAAAGGATGGCGCACGAGGTAAATTCCCTTGGTTGACTTTGCCACGCTTATTGTAGACTAGATGCTGAATGTTGCTTCTTGTTCGTAGGAGGAGAAACGAGCACTCACGGCCTCTCATGATAATCTGGACAGGTTATACCGTGACGCTAGCAATTCCTTGTCTATTTTGGAAAGGAGCCACCGCTTTACCATGTCGGACCTGTATCATCATTGTCACGAGCTGCAAATATCCCAAGATGAAGTTCTGTGGCTTGGACAGCTATTATCAACCAAGGATTCGACCATTAGAGATCTACGTGCTTCAAAGAAACTTGTCGCACAAGAGCTAGAAGCTGCTCGACTGGCTGTCAAAGCTTCAGAGGACAATTGCGCCATTTTGAAGGCTCAGTGCGACAAGGCTATGGACAAAGCCATTCATGCTGGGCGGATCCTGATGAGGAGGCCCAGCGTCGTGGTGCCTGACGATATTGTCGCTGATGTCAAGGCTGCGCCCGATGCTTCGAGTCATCCTTCCTCTTCCGTTGCTCCTGTGAAAGACATTGCTAACAAAGATGTCTCGATGCAGTGATGTCCTGCAAAACACTTGATGTAATATGAATTCTATGTGTATGTGATGGTTATGTTAGAACTCGAATATTTTGTGAGAAGGGCGCCGAAAAGTGCCCCTGATGCCAACAAGTAAAACATTCTTTTTCTTCCTGGAGTGCTAATTATTTTGTCGTTAGGGTATAGCAATCACCCTGAACAGTTGTGAAAGTAAGAGCGTCGTGCTGGTTTTAAGGCGTTTTCTGACTTAAACTGATCATCTAACTGGTAGGGCACAGTGGTCGCCCTAAGATAAGTGGTCGTGAACATACCGCACCGACTTAAGTCATCGCCGACTTAAGTCGTCGTTCTGTTAGTAGGGTATAGTGGTCAACCTAAGCCAAGGTAGCGTGAGCATGTTGCACCGACTTAAGTCATCGCCGACTTAAGCCGATTGCTCCGTTAGTAGGGTATAGTGGTCACCCCGAGTCAAGTAAGCATGAGCATGTTGCACCGACTTAAGTTATCGTCAACTTAAGCCGATTGCTCCGTTAGTAGGGTATAGTGGTCACCCCGAGTCAAGTAAGCGTGAGCATATTGCACCGACTTAAGTCATTGCTGACTTAAGCCGATTGCTCCGTTAGTAGTGTATAGTGGTCACCCTGATTCAATAAGCATGAGCATGTTGCACCGACTTAAGTCATTGCCGACTTAAGCCGATTGCTCCGTTAGTAGGGTATAGTGGTCACCCTGATTCAAGTAAGCGTGAGCATGTTGCACCGACTTAAGTCATCGCCGACTTAAGCTAATTGCTCCGTTAGTCGGGTATAATGGTCACCCGGATTTGAGTAAGTGTGCTGATTTCAGATCTAATCAAATCAAGGTCAGCTAGAAGTTAAGAGTCTGAATGCCTTTGGAAATGAAAACTTTATTGATGATGAAGTCCCCCGATTACAGAGTACAATGTTCCTTCGAGAACTTTTGAGCCCTTGCTAAGGATAAAACTTTCTGAGATGCTCAATGTTCCATGAATTCCCCACTTCCGTGCCATCCATTTGAGTAAGCCGGTATGAGCCTGGCCGAGTGACCTCTGATACGGTGAATGGTCCTTCCCATAGTGGTGATAACTTGTGCCGTCCTTCCCCCATTATAATTCGGCGAAGGACCAAGTCTCCCACTACAAAGGACCGGTGTCTCACAGCTTTATCATGATAATGTCTCAGGGTCTGCTGGTATCTAGCTGACTAAATTACTGTGTTCAATCGTTCTTCTTCTAGCACATCGATGTCTTCTAGTCTGGTGGCCTCCGCCTCGGCTATGCTTTCGAAAGTCAGCCTCGGTGCCCCGAATATTAAGTCAGCGGGCAACACTGCTTCCGACCCATAAACCATGAAGAATGGGGTATTTCCATGCAGAGCTCGACTGGGTTGAGTTCTCAAGCTCCAAACCACATATGGCATCTCTCTGATCCATTTTCCTACGAGCTTTTCATTCTTGTCAAATATTTTCTTCCTGAGTGCCTCCAGTATCATTCCATTGGCCCTTTCCACTTGGCCATTGGCTCTTGGATGTGCTACTGACGCATACTTGATCTGGATGCTCTGCTACTCACAGAAATTGAAGAATTCAGAACTAGTGAAATTGGATCCCAGGTCAGTGATGATGCTATTTGGTATCCCGAATCTGAATATTATATCTTGTATAAACTCCACCGCTTTGGTTGAGGTCAGGGAAGCGATTGGCTTGTACTCTATCCACTTTGTGAATTTGACAATGGCAACTAGTATGTGAGTATAGCCTCCTTGAGCTTTTTTGAAAGGTCCAATCATGTCTAGCCCCCAGCATGCAAAAGGCCAGGATACAGGAATGGTCTGTAGCTGTTGTGCGGGTAAATGTTGTTGCTTTGATAGGAATTGGCAGGCTTCACATCTCTGGACTAACTCGGCAGCGTCACTCTTCGCTGTTGGCCAATAGAAACCAGATCTGAAAGCATTCCCAATCAGGGTTCTAGTTGCAGCATGTACTCCGCATTGCCCAGCATGGATTTCTTCTAACAGTTGTTTCCCAATAGTCGAGTGAATGCATTTCATGAGGACTCATGTCGCACCCCTTTTGTACAGTATGCCCCTATGAGGGTGTAGTGGGTCGACTGTCTTGCGATGCGTTCTACTACCAACTTGTCATCTGGTTCTTCTTCATTTTTTATGTATCTGATGATAGGCTCTCTCCAATCATTGGGGTCTGACTCTGGTTGGCTCAAGATGTTGCACTCTTCTGCCCATTGAAAGAATCCAAGGAGGGGGAGAAAAATAATATGAGAATAGACTAGAATAGATTATAGTAAAAGAAAAAAGTAAAAGGAAAAAACCTACGAATCTTTCATGCTTAAAAAAGGTGCGAGATGCAGAGAATACTCAGGTGTGATACTTCTTGGACGAAGATCCCGGGTGGGACCTTAGCCCGACTGGATCTCTGCTTTGACAACGCGTCTGCTGCCACGTTGCGGTCTCTCTCCACGTGATGAAACTCTAACCCTTCAAATCTGTCTTCTAATTTCCGGACGGCTGCACAGTACTTGCCCATAGAATCAGTCGAGCAATCCCAGTATTTATTTATCTGGCTTATGACCACCAGAGAATCTCCATATACCATCAATTTTTTGATGCCGAGTGATACAACGATGCTCAACCCGTGGATCAGTGCTTCATACTCTGCTGCATTATTTGATGCTGGAAACAGTAATTGGAGTGCATACTTGAGTTGTTCACCTCTAGGGGCAATGAAGAGGATCCCTACACCTGCTCCCTATAGCTTCAGCGAGCCGTCAAAGTACATTCTCCATACTTCTGTAGCCTCCGGGTTGTCTGGGACCTGATGTTCAGTCCACTCGGATATGAAGTCGACTAGCGCCTGAGTCTTGATTGCCGTGCGAGGTCAGAACTCTATGTCATGAGCTCCCAACTCGCATGCCCACTTGGATATCCTTCCGATGGCTTCTTTGTTGTGGAGGATGTCTCCTATTGGAAATCCTGTGACTACTATGACTTTGTGGTCGTCAAAGTAGTGTCGGAGTTTGCGTGTGGTTAGAAGTACCGCATATAGCAGCTTCTGGATTTGAGGATATCTTATTTTTGAGGGTCCAGGGACTTCACTGATGAAGTAGAATGGATGTTGTATCAAGTGTGAATGTCCTTCTTCCACCCGCTCTACTACTAACGTGGTGCTTACCACGTGAGTCGTGCAGGAAATGTATAGTAACAGATCTTCTGCTGGCTGATTTGGTTTAGCTTGATGTGGTGGCTTGAGTACTGGTGTTGGAGCGAAGGCAGAAACGCCACCCTTCGCCCGAAGTCTCCACAGCTCAGCCCCCGCTCTGACAGGCAAAGCAGGCAGGGACACCCTTCGCTTGATCGACACCAGGGACAACATGGCGACCCTCCGCTCGATTCGGCACCAGACGAAGGCCTGCGGCAACGCCTCCCTACGGCACGGCCTCGGTCGGCCCCGAGGCCCACATGAGGTCGGGCCCATTGTAACAGGCCCTGCGTGGCCGCGGTTGTGTTACGGGCCTAATTTGTAAAGGCGTGCATGTAATTACAACTTGTAACCCCGCTTTATAGGAATATTCCGGGGATAAACTAGGTACCTGAGGGCACATGCGTCCTTAACGCAAGGCGCCGTGCACACGGATACCTATAAATACCCCCGCACTGTGCCCGTGAGAGGCCAGATTAACAGAGCTTTTGCCATCACGCGCGAGTGCCCTGTTGCCATCTCCATTCACCTGTGTTGGTTCTCCTTGCTGTCGAGAGACAGCCCCAACATTTGGCGCCCACCGTTCGTGCTACGAGACAACCACCCGCGATGGCACCCAAGAGAGCTAACCCGAAGGCTGACGAGGCTGCGAAGGCAGCACTGCTCGCCGCAAGAAAGGGCAAGGCCCTCGCCCTCACCCAATCCACCCACCAAGAGGCCCCCGAAGACGACACCCTCCGCACCAGCGACCCCGAGGGACAACCCTCAGGCTTCGCACCTCCCCCAGGCTTCGCACCTCCCTCAGGCTTCGCACCACCGGAGGGCGCGGACCTCGCCGAGGACGGTGAGGTCCTCGGCATCTCAGCAGAGGAACAACTACAGCTGCGCGCCCTGCGCCTCAAGAACCGCAACCTCCAGAGGCAGAAGGAGATACTGGAGGCCAAGCGCCAGCGTGTGTCTGCACTCGCCAAAGTGCGGCAGATGATCCGCGACGAAGAACTCAAGGCCCAGGAACTCGAGCGGGAGATCGCGCTGATGCAGCGCGAAGGCCACCTCAGCCCGCGGCACGAATCATCCCTCCAGCAGCGCGCACAAAACGAAGACACGCGCGAGGGCCACCCCGGCCTGCAGCATGGGCCACCCCTGCAACACCGCGCACAACCGGAGGACCCGCGTTTCCCCCAGCGCGACTTCACTTTCCAGCACGCCGCGCCATTCCAAGGGGTCAACTATCTCGATGAGCGAAGCCCCCTGGCGCCTCACCTGCAAGTGACGCCGTGGCCAGCTAACTTCCGGGCTGGGACCTACCCCAAGTACAACGGCAGCACCGACCCGGCTCAATACATAATGAGTTACCAGGTCGCCGTCGCATCGTCCGGAGGGGACGACGCCACAATGGCAAAGTCCTTCATCATCGCCCTCGAGGGCCCCGCGCTCACCTGGTTCACCAGGTTGCCCCCGTTGTCCATCGATTCCTGGAGAAGTCTCCGGGACAAGTTCCTCCTCAACTTCCAGGGGTACCGCCCGGACACCGACGCCCTGGCCGAGCTCTCGCTCTGCAAGCAGCTAGAGAAGGAGACCCTGAGGGAATATTACCGCAAATTCCTGACCCTCAAATCACAGCTACCCTCAGTCGATGACCAGATTGCCATCCATTATGCTATCAGTGGTCTTCGCGCGGGCGTCCTTTACAGCCATTGCATCAGGGACCCGCCCAAGAACCTCCAAGAGTTATACCAGCTGTTTGAAAAGTACGCCAGGTCCGAGGAGCTCCACCAGCGCAAGATTGAGTCCCAGCGGAAGCCAAAAGATGCTCCGCAGTCCAGCCGCACGTGGACAAGGACTCCGCAGCCAGACTCCGGTCGGGATGGCCGCGGTCAGCAGCAAGTGCACAACATCGCCAACCAGCAGCCGGCCGCTGACCCCCTTCGTCGCCAAGAATATCCCCCCCAGGGCCGCGGAAGTGGAACTCGCGGCAGGGGCCGAGGGCGTGCGCAGCCACTCCCTCCGCCGCGCCGATTTTACTGCCTTTTCCATGGCGAAGACTGCGCCCACCAAACTAAAGACTGCCCCGAAGTAAAGGCCACCAGAGACAGAATGGCGAGGGCGCAGCCAGCCGACAACCCCAGAATTGTCGCGCATAATTACCAGCCACCCCCTCCACCATATATCCACGCTCCCGCCCCGCATCCACCGCACCACGCTTACCAACATCATCAGGAAGTACAAATCGTACATCCTCCGCCTCCACCACCACACCAGCAACAACAAAACATCCCCCACGCCCCAAAACAGGAAGACTTCGCCGATCAACCGTATCGCGGAGTCATTCATATGATAACTGGGGGGTCCAGCACCGACTTCGACACCAAGCGGCAGAAGCGGGACCACTACCGCAGCGTAAACCATGTCGCTGTCACGGGCCCAGTTGTGCAGACGAAGTGGTCCCACATACCGCTCACCTTCGACGCACGGGACGTCGACTTGCGCAGTGCCCCCCACTGCGATGCCATGGTCATCAATTGCAGCGTGGCAGGCTGGGACCTGCACAAGGTCCTCGTCGACAACGGCAGCCAGGCGGACATCATCTTCCTCCATGCCTTCGATCGCATGGGCATCAGCCACAGCCTGCTCAAGCCGTCGGACAACCCGTTGTATGGCTTCGGCGGCAAGGGCACCTTCCCCGTCGGCAAAATAGAATTGCCCCTCTCCTTCGGTGTAGCACCCAATGCCCGAAGCGAGCAAGTGACTTTTGACATCGTGGATATGGTATATCCATACAACGCCATCATGGGTCGGGGCTCCATCAATAAGTTTGAAGCTGCCATCCACGGACTGTATTTGTGCATGAAGATACCAGGCCCTCTGGGCGTAATTACGGTCCGCGGTAACCAGCAAGCTGCGCGCAACATAGAGCGGGACTTCGTGCCTGGTCAGAGGAACGTGCACTGTCTCACGACACAGTGCGAGGTCCCTGCGCCCGCCAGCCCCACTGACAAGCAGCACGCCAAGGCTCAGTTGCAGAGTCAGGATGGGACCAAGACTGTCCCCCTCGATCAGGCAACGCCCAAGCAGACAGTCACCATCAGCGAAGACCTTACCCCGCATGAAGAAGAAAAGCTTCTCTGCTGCCTGGCCAAAAATAAAGATGTCTTCGCCTGGTCCGCCCTCGACCTGGTCGGAGTCAGCCGATCCATAATCGAGCACGGTCTGGGGATCGACCCCTCGGTGCGACCAAGAAAGCAAAAGCTTCGCAAAATGTCCGATGAAAAGACAGAGGCCGCCAAGGCGGAGGTGCACCGCCTCCTAGAGGCTAAATTTATTGAGCCAGTGGCTTATCCCACATGGCTCTCCAATGTTGTAATGGTGCAGAAAAAAAGCGGGAAATGGCGAATGTGCATAGACTTCACCAGTCTCAATAAGGCCTGCCCAAAAGACAATTTCCCGTTGCCGCGGATCGACAAAATAGTCGATAGCGCGGCCGGCTGCGAGGTCATGTCTCTCCTCGACTGCTTCTCCGGCTATCACCAGATATACATGAAGGAGGAAGACAAGGCCAGCACCAGTTTCATAACACCCTTCGGCACCTATTGCTTCATCAGAATGCCGGAGGGTCTCAAGAACGCCGGGTCCACATTCTCCAGACTCACCAAAACAGTACTCGAGGGCCAGGTCGGCAGAAATATATTTACATATGTCGACGACATCGTCGTCGCCAGCAAAAATAAGGAGGACCACCTCGCCGACCTGGCCGAGACATTCGCAAACATGCGAGACGCACGACTCCGCTTAAACCCGGAAAAGTGCGTTTTCGGTGTTCGCCAGGGCAGGATATTGGGCTACCTGGTGTCACACCGCGGCATCGAGGCCAACCCAACCAAGATCCAGGCCATCATCGACATGTCGCCTCCGCAGTCCACCAGGGATGTCCAGCGTCTGACAGGCAGATTGGCTGCTCTCAACAGATTCATTTCCAGGTCGGCCGAGCGAAGTCTTCCTTTCCTCAAAACTCTCCGCGGCGCAAAAGACTTCGCTTGGGGGCCGGAGCAAGCAGCGGCCTTCGCCTCATTAAAGCAGTACTTAACGGAACTGGCCACCCTCACAAGCCCCGACTCCTCGCTCCCCTTATTGCTCTATGTCGCGGCTTCGCCGCACGCGGTCAGCGCGGCACTAGTGCAGGAGCAGACAGTCGAAGGCGCTGTCAGACAGTGCCCTGTTTATTACGTCTCCGAGGTCCTGACTCCGTCCAAATGCAACATGACAGAGCTGGAGAAGATCGCCTACGCAGTCGTTATGTCCTCGCGCAAGCTGCGCCATTATTTTGAAGCATTCAAGGTCCGTGTCACCTCAGATAGGGGGCTCGGCGAATTGTTTAGAAACCCGGAGGCATCGGTAAGGATCGCCAAGTGGGCAGCCGAACTCTCCGGCTACCACATCAGTTTCGAGCCCAGGACAGCCATCAAATCACAAGTCCTGGCAGACTTCGTCGTCGACTGGACCGGGCCAGCAACACAGCCGGACCCGACCACAGAGAAGGTCTGGACGATCCATTGCGATGGCGCATGGTGCCATGCGGGGGCAGGCGTCGCTGCAATCATAACATCACCAGTCGGAGTCAAGCACAGATATGCAGCACGACTCAGCTTCAATCTGGAATCCGACAGGTGCACAAATAATATAGCAGAATACGAAGCAGTCATCCTCGGCCTCCGCAAGCTGAGGGCCCTCGGAGTCACCACTTGCATCATCAAAACAGACTCCAAGGTAGTCGCCGGCCAGGTCGACAAAGACTATGCAGCCAAGGACCCCGCGCTCATGCAGTACCTCGCGGCCATCCGAAGTCTTGAGAGACAGTTCAAGGGGTTCACCGTGCAGCATGTGGACCGGGCCAAGAATGAGGAGGCCGACGCATTGGCCAAGGCTGCGGCCAGGGGCGAAACTCTGCCCTCCGACGTGTTCTTCCACGTCATCGGCACGCCAGCAGTCCGGAGCCCCGAAGGGCTCCATATAACCAACGACATCGAGGGCCACCGTACAGTCAACCTCATCATGACCGAAGACTGGCGAGCACCCATTACCCTGTTCCTGCAGGGGTATTATCACCCGGCTGACATCAGTGAGGCTAAGCGCCTCAGACATCGAAGCCGGGACTTCGCTCTGATTGAAGGCCAGCTATACAAAAAAGGAGTCAGCCAACCAATGCTTAAGTGCGTCACCGAGGCCGAAGGCATGCAGATCCTACGTGAAGTCCACAGTGGCACTTGCGGCTCGCACGCGGGCCCAAGGGCCCTAGCTGCTAAGGTGATCCGCCAGGGTTTCTACTGGCCAGCAATGATTTGCGCCGCGAATCGGGTCACTCGGTCCTGCGAAGCCTGCCAGAAGTTCTCTCCTCGACCAGGCGGCCCTTCGCAGTACACAAAGCTGATCGCCCACACATGGCCTCTCCAGCGCTGGGGTCTCGACATTGTTGGACCCCTGCCCACCGCTCAGGGGAACCTCAAGTTCGCCTTCGTCGCGGTCGAGTACTTCACCAAATGGATCGAGGCACGGGCTGTCTCCACAATAACATCGAAGACTGCCCAGAAATTCTTCTGGCAGAATATCGTTTGCCGCTTCGGAGTACCGTCCGAGTTAACGGTCGACAACGGCAAACAGTTTGATAACCAAGACTTCAAGGATTTCTGTTTCTCCATTGGCACCAAGCTTGCCTTCGCCTCAGTCTATCATCCGCAGTCCAACGGGGTCGTGGAGCGCGCCAACGGAAAAATCTTCACAGCCATCAAAAAAATGCTCCTCGATGAAAAAAAGGGTAAATGGAGCGATTTCTTACCTGAGGCAGTCTGGGCACTAAACACGACTGAGTGCAGGGCGACCGGGTTCACTCCTTTCCGTCTGTTATACGGATCGGAGGCCATGACCCCGCAGGAAATAAGGCACGGGTCCCCGCGAACGGTCCCGTCAGCCGTCCCAGATGTGGACGAGCCGACTTCAAAGGATCTCATCGACGGAGACCGTGTCTTCGCCCTACAAGCTCTGAACAAGTATCAAGCCCAGACCAAAGCATGGCGCGACCACTCAGTCACCCCGAGGGAGTTCAGCGAGGGGGACCTCGTGCTCATTCGGACAGCTCGGACGGAGTCAAGGGGCAAACTGGAGCCCAGGTGGGAGGGCCCTTTCATCGTCAAGACGAAGGCCTCCCCCAGCGCATACAGGCTCACAACACAAGCCGGCGAGGACCTGGAGCATTCCTGGAACATTGACAACCTTCGCAAATTTTTTGTTTGATTCTTCAGGGCTGTCTTCGCCCTTGTAATTTGCAAAAACAATCTTGCACCGGCCCGCACTCTTTTCCTCCCGGGGGGTGAGGTTTTTAACGAGGCGGAGTCATGTAATATATGCGTAAAAAATCCCCCGCAAAAAGACATGCGTCGAAAAAGACCGTGTTGACGGTCTTCGACATTCGACCACCACGAGGTCACCGCGAGGCTAAGCGCTAGCCACCCTCGCGTGCGACAAATCCGCGCAGAAGTCGCCTACGGGTGCAGCCGGATTAGCACAACAAGTGCGGAAAAAATCTAAGTCTATCGCGAAGACCATCCGTGCGGAAGTCGCCTACGGGTGCAGCCGGATTAGCACAACAAGTGCGGAAAAAATCTAAGTCTATCGCGAAGACTATCCGTGCGGAAGTCGCCTACGGGTGCAGCCGGATTAGCACAACAAGTGCGGAAAAAATCTAAGTCTATCGCGAAGACTATCCGTGCGGAAGTCGCCTACGGGTGCAGCCGGATTAGCACAACAAGTGCGGAAAAAATCTAAGTCTATCGCGAAGACTATCCGTGCGGAAGTCGCCTACGGGTGCAGCCGGATTAGCACAACAAGTGCGGAAAAAATCTAAGTCTATCGCGAAGACTATCCGTGCGGAAGTCGCCTACGGGTGCAGCCGGATTAGCACAACAAGTGCGAAGAAAAATCGAGGTCTATCGCGAAGACTATCTGTGCCGAAGTCGCCTACGGGTGCAGCCGGATTAGCACAACAAGTGCGGAAAAAATTTAAGTCTATCGCGATTATCCGCGCCGAAGACACAGCAAGCGCGAAAAAAAAAAAAAAAAAAAAAAAAAAAAAAAAAAAAAAAAAAAAAAAAAAAAAAAAAAAAAACAAACCGAAGACTATCGGTGCAGAAGACACTTAAGGGTACACGTGGACTAGCACAACAACGGCCGAAACGACAACATCGAACCATTCACGCCAAGACCAATTATAATCAACCAAGCACAGCGCAGCCGAACGAATCAGTTAGTACAAAATGCCTTCACACACATGCACGCGAGGGCACACAATTCCACCATACAAGACTCTACATACACAAGCGAGGACACCACACTCTACATCGGTTCAACTTTAGGAATAATTCCCATCTCCCTATAATTAAATAACATTATCCTGAGCTCCTCACCCGCAAAAAGCCTTCGCAGTTCCCCCTCACCTACACCCTCGGCGGTCGGCAGAGACAACAGTTCCTGCCGACCGGCCCCACTCACACGAAGCAAAGCCCGCTCCTCCGCGCTAACCCTACGTTTTGCAACCGCCCTTCGTCGACGGCGCCCGGCGCTAGGGCCTGGCGCATCCGACGCATCCGCGGCGTGTGGCGCGGCCTCCGCCGCAGCCACGTCCAGGGCCGTAAAATAATCCAAATTCTCCTCCGACGACTCCTCAGTCCACTCAACCGAGCTCCCGGAGTCAGCAAAGTCAAAAAACTCAGATGCAGACCCACTATTTTGATTACCATCTTCCGCGGTCGAGGCCGCCAAAAACTCAGTAGCAGTGGTTGCGTGCGCAGGCCCAAAATCTTGAACCTGCGCAGCAACCAAAGTTCAGTACAAACATCCAAAATTTCCTAACCCTAGACAACCGCTATGCCACCTGCGAGGGCCCTGACGCGGCGGGCGCCTCCGCCGTTGTCTCCGCCGCCGCTCCCGCCATTCTTCCAGCCGCCTCCGCCGTCGGCTCTTCGACAGTCGGCGCAGCTGCTGCGAGGGCATCGGGAGCGCCTTCGGCCACCTTCACGGGCAGGTCTTCAACTGTCGCGGCAGATGCGGGGGCGCCTGGTGCGTCTCCCGTAGTCTCCGGGGCCGGCTCCGGGTCAGGCAGGGCGTCGTTCAGTGCTCCGAAATCGTCCACCCGCTCGCCTCGCTCCGCCTAAAACAAAACTTACAAAAAGTCAGCAAACACACGCACAGACCACATCCAGCAAACGCCAAACAAACGACAACGTTACCTGAGCCCTCGCAGCCTCGGCCCGCTCCCTGACCACTTCTCCACCATACAGACCCCACATCCGATCATAGAGGGCGCCGGCGGACTCCTTCACCACGGGGTTTTCGACCTTATAGATGTCTCGCCCAAAATCTTCATCTGCCTGGTCGAAGGCCTCATAGTGCCGGCACCCTTCGCGAGAGAGTGCGTTCATCGCCCCCTCGCAGGTAACCAAAGAGGCGTACGACATTAAGCCAGCCAAGACAGTGGGGAGCTCCCGCAGCTCCTCTTGCACCCATTCCAAGCAGCGAAGTCCGGCCTCTCGCTCCGGCACCACGAAGTCACCGGTCCGCGCACCCAGCTCGCGGTATGTGGCCATAAGCTGCGTGCGCGTCCGTTCGGCCTCCGTCCGTGCCGCGGCTTCGGCCCCCTTCGTGCGGCTCTCCAGAGCGGTGAGCCGCCCCCGCAGGTCCTCGGCGAGCCCCTTGGCAAGATTGGCCTCCGCCCGTGCCAGCCTAGCCTCCGCCTGCGCGGCCTGCTCTTTGGCGACGGCCTCGTTGGCCTCCCTCCTCTCCTCCGCCAGCTGGCGCCGGAGATCAGCCTTTTCTTCCTCCAGGGCGGCCACCTTGTCCGCCAGTTTACGACACTTGCTGTCGGAGGCAGACTTCTCACGGACAGCGTCAGCATGTTGCGTCCGAAGTCTCTCGACTTCGGCAGATAAGGCTGCCGTGAGCGCCCCCGACGCAGTGCGGCTGGTGAAGTCGGCCACCTGCAGAGAACACACAAGGCCAGGGCCGTAAAAAAAAAAAAAAAAAAAAAAAAAAAAAAAAAAAAAAAAAAAAAAAAAAAACTCGGCGGACCTGACTCAGCGCCTCCGTCGCCTGATTCAGCGCCTCCGTCACTCCCTTCAGCCGGCGGGTCGCCGCGCCGGCCTCGTCCCTGACCTTCGCGAGGGCCGACACCTCGCCTCCGGCGCCAAGGACCCCGCCCTTCGCCGCCGCGATTGCCCCGGCAGGCACAGCTATAACAAGCCGGCCCTCGTCCGACCCTGTAGCGCATCAACAATCAAAAAAAAAAAAAAAATATATATATATATATAAAAAAAAAAAAAAAAAAAAAAAAAAAAAAAAAAAAAAAAAAAAAAAAAAAAAAAAAAAAAGCGGCCGGGTGACTTACCCCCAAGATAATCGTCCACGCTAATGTCGGTGCCGAAGTCGGCGACGCGCTCGCCCGGCGGCGGCAACGCTCGGGCCGCCTTCGCAGCCTCCGCCACTCCGCTGGCCGGCGGCACCACCTTCGTCGGCTTGGAGACTCCGGCGCCCGCCGCTGTCTCCGGCGCCTTGCTGGGCGCAGCGGCGCCCGCCTTCGCCGCCAGCGGCGGCTTGCCTCCACTGGAGGCCGCAGCCTTCGCCGTTCCCCGTTGCCTTTTCGGCCGGGCGTCGTGAATCCTTACGGTCGCCTGGCGTTTTTGCGCGGCCCCTTGGCGATCCTTGTCCATCACTGCCCACACAACAGTACCGATATTTCGCCCGTAAGGAAAAACCCTCCACTGACGAACCGTACGAGATGTAAAACAGTCTTCCTCAGCCGCGCAGGGGACAGGAACATTTCTAGGCCAGCAGCCCCCGGTAACCCTCAGCATCCGAGCCGAAGACTCCCGGAGCTCGGGCGAAGACATCCTCTCCCCCGGGGCCGCGCACGTCCTCATCAACTCCCTAGCAAAACTATCAGACACCCCGATTCCTCCCATCGCAGTACCTAATTTTCTCTTTTTTGAGGAGGGGGCGGCCGTCAGCGCAGGGTCGCCTCCAGTCTCCACCGCCGGCTTCTTCCCACGGCGGTCCGCTTCGTCTTGTCCAGGGTAGCCGTCGTACGGCAATTGATTCAGTTCGAAGACCCTGTTCAAACGTTCATTTGAGCCGCGAATATCGAAGCTGCGCTGGCCTTCCGTCCTCGCCACGTACCGCCCCACGAGCCGCACCGCCAAGTCCTCAGCATCACGCACAAAGGCGGCCGGGTCACGGTTTCGCAAATTCAGTGCGAAGGCTGGACTTCGCACCACCCTTCCTCCGTGAAAGGGCATCTGGCGAGGGCACACTTCGCCCAACGCCCAGCCGTGCGCCAAGGGCCAGACCCCGTACGCCACAAACTCTTCAACTAAATCACGACCACTGCTCTGGCCGGCGGCGCATCGAAGGGCCCCTTCGTCTGCATCCTCTTCTGCTACTTCGAAGTGCGGATACGCAGAGTAATAATGAGAGCACATCTCAGATACGGGCAGTCCTTCATGGCCTTCGACAGTAGCCTCAGCAACGTAAAACCAAAATTCATTCCAATTGCCCCACTTGTTGCGGGCGCACGGAACCAACTCCACTACTGGCATCGTGGTCTTGCCGGTCTTCGGCGTGAATGTGCACGACCCAAACTGGGCGACTCCGCCCTCAATCACCCTCTTCTGCCAATGCAAGCAGTAATTCTTCGCAAAAACTTCAACCGACGGCTGTCCGCCGTACGAAGTCGTCGCCCAGACATACTTCGCCAGCGCCACCACGGCGTTCGGTGTCAGCTGATGAATTTGCACGTTGAATCTACGCAGGACTTCGCCAACAAACCGGTGCGCAGGCAAGCGGAGACCGGCGACGAAGAACGCCTCGAAAACTACCAATTCACCCTCCGGCTCGGGGACTTCCTCCGTCCCCGGAGCACGAGCGACTCCGCCGCCAAAGTAGCCCAAGCGCTGCATTTCTTCGACGCGGGCCGACGTCATCCGCGACACACCAAAATCAACAGAGTCGCCAGCGCGCAGCTCCTCCACCATCACGCCACTCAACGTCTCCTCAGACGAGGCGGCGGCCGGCGCCGTGGCGTCGGCGGAAGAAGAAGAGGATGGCATTGCTACGTACCGTCGGCGGCGGCGGGCGGTCTGCTTCACTCGAGCCAGATCTCCGAGGAGCAAAGCGAGCAGTACAAGAAGAGGAGCAGAAAAACGGCGGGCGGCTAGGGTTTTCACGGAGCGCGGAAGGCAAAGTGCAAGCAGCGCCGTCCCCCGCCCCCTTTTATAGGCAGGGCGCGGCTCCTCGGGAAACCCGCAATCCCACAGGGCGCGACGCTTCGGAAAACCCGCAGTCCAACAGTACGATGTCCATCAACGGTCACATCAAAAACCCCCGCGGAACCACTTCGAGCGAGGGCAGCGTCTCCGCCATCTAGCGACGTCTTCGGCACCAGGTGACTTTGTCGAACTGGTCCCTCGGAGGGCAAATGTTGGAGCGAAGGCAGAAACGCCACCCTTCGCCCGAAGTCTCCACAGCTCAGCCCCCGCTCTGACAGGCAAAGCAGGCAGGGACACCCTTCGCTTGATCGACACCAGGGACAACATGGCGACCCTCCGCTCGATTCGGCACCAGACGAAGGCCTGCGGCAACGCCTCCCTACGGCACGGCCTCGGTCGGCCCCGAGGCCCACATGAGGTCGGGCCCATTGTAACAGGCCCTGCGTGGCCGCGGTTGTGTTACGGGCCTAATTTGTAAAGGCGTGCATGTAATTACAACTTGTAACCCCGCTTTATAGGAATATTCCGGGGATAAACTAGGTACCTGAGGGCACATGCGTCCTTAACGCAAGGCGCCGTGCACACGGATACCTATAAATACCCCCGCACTGTGCCCGTGAGAGGCCAGATTAACAGAGCTTTTGCCATCACGCGCGAGTGCCCTGTTGCCATCTCCATTCACCTGTGTTGGTTCTCCTTGCTGTCGAGAGACAGCCCCAACAACTGGTGTGGTCAAGAACTTTTTCAGCGCCTCTAGAGCTTCTTGTGCCTCTATGGTCCACTGAAACTTGTCCACCTTTTTGAGCAACTTGTAGAATGGCATGCTTTTATCGCCTAGCCTTGTTATGAATCTACTCAGGGCTGCCATGCATCCAGTAAGCCTCTGTACCTTTTTCTATGATCGCGGCGCTTCCATTCTCATGATGGCTTTGATTTTCTCTGGGTTGGCTTCGATTCCCCGATGGCTGACGATGAATCCGAGTAACTTTCCTGCCAGTACTCCAAAGACACACTTTTCTAGATTGAGCTTCCACCGGTTGAAGACCAGTTGCAAATCTTCGATGAAGATCTCTGAGTTCTCTGTTTTGATCACCACATCATCAACATAAACTTCCACCTGCTTGTCCTAGTGATCGACTAAGCATGTTTGAATAGCTCTCTGGTAGGTCGCTCCCGCGTTCTTGAGGTCGAACGGCATGGAGGTATAGCAGAAGGCTCCAAACGGGGTGATGAATGCTGTCTTCTCTTCATCTTCTTTTGCCAAGCTGATCTGATGGTATTTAGAATAGCAGTCTAGGAAGGATAACATAGAACACCCGGCAGTCAAATCAACCACCTGATCTATTCTGGGGAGCCCGAAGGGATCCTTCGGACAGTGTTTGTTGAGATCAGTATAGTCGACGCACATGTGCCAATCCACTTTATTCTTTTTGAGTACAAGAATAGGATTTGCCAGCCACTCAGGATGCATCACTTCTCTAATGAACCCTGCTGCCACTAAGCGAGCCAACTCGGCGCGAATAGCTTATCTCTTGTCAGGCGTGAAACGACGCAGCTTCTGTCGAATCGGCTTTGCTTGAAGATATACCTTCAATTTTTGCTCGGCCAGTTCTCTCGGGACTCTCGGCATATCTGCAGGTTGCCACGCGAGGAATCGGATGAGCGCGCTTTCCTATTTGTTGTCGAGGCTGGAACTGATGATGGTGGTCTTGCGTTCATTAGCGAAACCCCAGGTTGATCCTCTTCGTCTCTTCAGTCGGCCGCATAGAGGTCACGGCTTGAGCTTCATTCGCGGGTATCGCGAAGTCTCCCTTAGGCTTTGTGTTCGCCTACGCGGAGGAGGTTGTCGGTGGTCTAGTTGTGAGGGCCGCCTGAATGGCTCCTCGAAAGCATTCCGTGGCGCCTTGGAAGTCAGCGCGCACGGTAATGATTCCTTGTGGTCCTGGCATCTTCAATATCATGTAAGAATAGTGCGGGATAGCCATGAATTTTGCCAGCCCCGGCCTGCCGATGATGGTGTTGTATCCGTAATCAAAACTCGCCACTTCGAACCTTAGGAACTTGGTTCTGTAGTTTTCCAGAGTTCCAAAGGTAACGAGCATGTAGATATGCCCGAGTGGGTACTCCTCTTCGGTTGGCACAATGCCGAAGAAAGGGGTGTCTGACTCGGTGAGGTCTTTGAGTGCGACCCCCAAGCCCAGGAGCATTCGGGGGAAGGTAATGTTGATGCTGCTTCCCCCGTCCACTAGTACTTTCTTTACCCTACTCTCTTGGATCATCGGATTGATGAGGAGCGGGTACTTGTCCGGATGGTCGAAGTTGAGCCATTGATCCGCTCGGCTGAAGGTGATCAGGAATTCCGACCACCGGTAGGGAGCTGGGGTACTGGTGGTCGCCACCAGCACCTGTCGGTCGTTGAGCTTTTGCTGCCTTCTGTTTTCCTACGATCTATGTCCTCCAAAGATGACGTTGACCTCTCCATCGACGCGCGGGAATGCTCCGTCTCCTCCCCCTTCCTGTTGCTTAGGCTGCCTGGCCTCACCAGGCCCTCCTCGTGGTGGGGGAGGTGGTAGAGGCTGGAATGGTCGGCCATTCCCGATGGAATGCTTGAAGTCTCTGCAATTCCGCAGGGTGTGGCGCATATCCTTGTGGTATGGGCACTAGGCATCCAGGAAATCGTCCAGTGTCCGCTTGCCTCCACGGGGTGCCCCTCGGGCACGAGATACATGTGTTCCGGTGGCGTGGACCTCTTCACGGGGCCTCTTCTCCCAACGCTTGTCTGGTTGCTGGTTTGCGTCGCGCCGCGGTGCTGGTGGTGCGGGTTTCATTCCCTCGAGGAGGTCGTGAGCCCATTCGTCGGCGGTGATGTAGAGGTCCGCTTCTTGAAACAGCTGCTCGAAGGTGGTTGGTGCTTTCTGCAGTATGGCTCGGACGAAGCCCGAGTCATTAGATCCCCGGTAGAAGTCCTCAATCACCGCCGCCTCAGTGACCTCGGGGATACGATTTCTCATGGTCTGAAACCTCTTGAGGTATGACCAAAGTGTCTCATCCTTCGGCGCCTGATGGATTTGAGGTCCCATGGCTACGCTGGCTTGTTGAAGAGGGACTGGAAGTTGGCGATGAAACGCCGACTAAAGTCGCTCCAATCGTCGATGCAGTGTCATGGCAGGTGTCGTAGCCACTGCAGTGCATCCTGCCCGAGAACGATGGGCAAGTACGCGGTCATCACGTCTTCAGTCGCCCCAGCGGCCCGAGCAGCGGTTGTATAGACGGCCAACCAGCCTCCTAGGTCCTACTTAGGCTCATACTTGTCGACGTTGGAGACCTTGAAGTTCGGGGGCCACTAGATGGCCCTGAGACACGGAGTAAGCGTGGATACTTCACATGTGTCCTCCTATCGACGTTCATGGTGCTGGTCTCGGGGAGGAGAGTCGCTGATGTGCCGTCTCGATCATCCCCGGGTCAGGCCAGTAGTTGAGGCTGCTGCCGACTCAACCATGGTCCCGATCGTACTCCTCCCGATGCCTTATCTCGTTTTCGTGTTATCGTTCACGCGAAGCATTGATGGAGCTTCGTGCGTCTCGCCGACTATTGATGGCGTGTCGTAGGTCACCCGGGGGATGGGTGAGGGGCAGAAGGTGATTAGCCGCTCGAGTGAGCAGCTGCCTATAACCTTCAGCATCCGGAGTTTGGGGGAGGCCATCAGCTATCCGAGCTAACACTCCTTTGACTTCACTCCACGTGTTCATTGCACGAGTAAAGTCAGGGTTCAGGTTTCGAGCGAAGAGAGGGTTCTCTTGGCGTAACCTCGCATCCTGCTCAGCTTGTTCTCGATCTCGGTCTTGAGCCTGCTGGCGATCGCGTTGGCGAGAATTCCTCCTTTTTCTGAAGACTCGTTCATTAGGAGTTTCTCCTATTTCCGAGACTTCATCTCGGGATATGGGCTACGCTGGGTCCCGCTCCCCAGCTTCGTGATGTCGCCGAATATTTCAGCGTCTGTTTCTTAGTCGCTGAGCTTCTCACTAGGGAGGTTCTACTCCTGGCATGGTTGGCTCGTCATCGAAGATGGGAGATGACTCCAATCTTCCCCTGATGAAGAGGACGTCGGGGTAGAAAGGAGTTGTTGCGGCGATGAATTCCTTTTCGTCCTTCTTTGAGGGCGAAGGTGTCGGAAGGATAACTTGACGGGTCTCCATCCCGCTTACTTCTTTCTTTCTTGTAATCTGTGTCCACTCCTTTGTGGACGAAGTGGACATCGGGGTTCTTCGGGTAAGTGAATTCCCAGCTCTTGACTTGCAGAAGGTAGTCTTCGCCTGGGGCGCAGGAGGTTGCGCCATCTACTGCCTTGTTCCGGCTTTCCCGGAGATTTCCGAGGAAAGCTTTTTCTCTGGTGGATCTGCTATGTGGTGCAGAATCCCCTCCTCATCTGCTACGGACGAGATGGTCCCGAAGCAGAACATGGATCCAAGGCGGAGAGCGATCTTGCACTAGGAAGTGATAGCCATTGAGCTAGCTTGGATCAAAGACACACCCCCTACCTGGCGCGCCAGCTGTCGGTGTTTGGAGCCCGACCGCACACCCAGGGTTACCACTCGTGGTGCTTTTGGGTAGGACGGTGTTGTTGACTGTAACTCAATGGTTCGTGTGGGATGCATGAGAGATGACATGCGATTTTCTGTAGGTTCGGGCCGCTTTGAGATGCGTAATACCCTACTTCCTAGTGTGGATCTTTATGTGGTGGGTTACAAGAGAAGTCACCTATGTGGAGAAAAGCTAGTGGGTTGAGTAGATGATCGATGAATCTGATGGGGTACCCCCTAGGCAATTATACTTGACCGTGGGGCATTACATGTGTGTCTGATGACGATGTGTACCTAAGTAATAGTGAACCGACTAAACTTATCCTCCTATAATTTTGCCAACCTATCCCTAGTTTGCTCTAACGTCCAAGGATGCTACGCAGGAAAATTGGATCGGCGCTGTGGATAGCGCTTAAATCTAATGAGCCGCTTGGGCCCGAGTCTGCTTCTTCGTCGCGTCGGCCCCTTCCACCAGCGGTTCTCCCCTGGCCCATGAAGGGGTGGCCTTGCGAGATAATAGGGCCAAAGCCTTTCGCGAGGCCTTCTTGCCTTCTAGTGGACCCGGGGGATATCTGTCCCCCACAAATACAACTTTCCTTCATGGTATACACGAATCACTATGGTTTCTTAAGTTGGTATTCTATTAGTGTTAAGTAAATTAACTCTAGGAGGCTAGTTATTAGGGTTGTGACCAAACAGTGTCCAAATCATTTCAAACTTCACCCAAGGTTTTCAATCATCATACTAAGCCTACCCAAAAAGTTTTACCATTTTTGGAGCTACTAAATTATTTTTAAAACTCTAAAAGGCTTGGTTTGAGCATCTTTAAATGCTAAATAATTCTAGGCCTGGGACAAAGATCTTGGAACTATTTTTATTAAATATTATGTGATTTTAGAAGTCTAGCAAAATTGGTCCCATGATTTTACCAATTTTCTACTATTTTCTATAAATTTTCTAAGTTGACAGCAAAAAGAAAAGAATAAAACGTGAATAGTAATGTGCTAAATCTGGCCCAAGTCGGCCTGTGAACGGGCAAATGGGCTCATGCCCGCGCCCGCGCTGGCGGATTTACACCGAGATCCCTGATGGTTCAAGCATTTGGAAAGAGTCCTAGTTCGGCTTCTATGTGTCTCTGACATTTTTCTTTCTGCCCCCCAATTCTTTCATCTTGCAAAATCACGTCCCCGAGTCCGACCGGCGGCGCTGATGAACATCCAGCCCTGCCCCAGCGACGGAGAGCTCGAGCACCCATCGAACACCTGCTAGACCTAACCCTGACCCAAATCAAATGGTCCTAGGCATGGATTTTGCTCATAGACCCTACAACGGCTTACCCCGACCCACAACGGGGTTCCCGGTCCGCGGCGTCCATCCACGAGGGATTTATCACTGGAGAGCTCAAATCAAAGGAACGAGGAGCACTAATAGGGCACACAAGACATGATGCTTACGTGAACCGACATCAGACCAATAGAGTTTTGGTTGGTCGACACAGGAGCAGTGCATGGGCTAGTACACGGCGTCAAGCTCGCGTTTCGAGCTATTCCGAATAGCAATGACCAAACGGCCACTTCGGTGACCTTCACCAACATATATGAACACTAGAACATTGAATCAGAGGCGTCGAACCATACCGTGTTCTCCTGGCCATGTGAGGTTGAGGCGTCGGTGACGTGGTCACCAGACACGTGAAGTCACTTGACTAGAGAATTGGGTGTTTCCAGGGTATAGTCTGGGGAAGTGAAGGCAACGATACTGTGTTGAAGCTACACACAGTGGCTTACGATAGAGGCAAGGATCTCTCCTTTACTCCTCCCCTCCTCACTTCAGTTACTCTTATATAGGCAGGGAAAAGATTAGGCGATGTTTGGGTTCATGGGATTACAGCAAAGGAGGCTCTGGAGGTGCTAGTGAAGGCATGGGTATGGATGCATGGCTCAACCCTGAAGATCCACGTCGGTCTCCTGAGCACAGCAAGACAGGGATATGGTAGAGTTTACCAAGGCAGAGCGTAGGCAGATAAGGTTTCACTAACGCAGATATTCTTCTCGGTCCAAATTTGAGATATTTTGGTGATGGCCAAAGTTCTGAATATCCTTGCTATTTCCTCTCATCTCTATCTTCACTTTATACCAAAGTAAGACACGGCAAGGGAAAAAGATCAGTGGCAGATATTTCTGATCATCAGGATCTATAGCACTCGACTGACCCCCCCCCCACTGTTTAGCCACCTTTCTCTCTATATTTGTTAAGAGCATATTAGTCTCTGTTAACAGAACTTGTTCACTAATCCAAGATCTTCAAAGTTACTATAGGGTTCTTGGACCTAAACCACATAGATCAGAAGTTATGGAACCCAAAAACTAGCTACATCACACTGGTACCATTCCAGTTTTTCTGAATTTCGGCCTACAGTCTCCATCTGATTTTTCCTTTTGATAGAGGCAGTTTGAGCACCATTATCTCCTAAATTTATGTGACATCAAGCCAGGCCCTCCTAATAAAACTTGCTCATGAATACTAGTTCTCCAACTTTGCTTACACCAACCTGGCTCCTAATCACATAGGATAGTCTCTGTAAGGCTCCAAAGTTGATCCAACAGACATGAATTTAGAGTAAGTCACTCTGGTCGACAGTCAGAATTCACTAGTCTGACAGCACAACTTTGAACATCATTTCCCCTAATTTTTGCACAGGATCAAGCCCACCTAACTTAAGAACATTTAATCACCTTCTGATGGTCTCTAATTTGTCTATATAGCTCACAACCTTAAACCCCCTAGATTGGCCACAAAAGGGCTTCAAACCAAGCACCAAAAACTAAATCTCAAGTTTTCAGATTACTGTTCCTAGTCTGAAATTCAAAATTCTGCTAACCTAACTTTGGATGTGTTTTGCACTAGATTCCATATGGTTTTAGGGCTAGGTTTCGCAATCAAACTTGTACCCCTATAGTAGCCCTACAACTTTGTTATGGTGACCTACTACAAAATCCTTATGAATCAAAAGCTACAAGAGCCCAAAGTTGGCTCAATGTCACTTATTCTCAGGGTTCCAATTTTGGAGCACATGTAAACTTTTGCCATTTTCTCCAATTTGCTCCACAACACTTGAAAATCTCCAAATGTAAAAGTTGCTTAATTTTTGATACTCTACCACTTTAATATATGCACTTTGGTCCAAAAGTGTATGGAAATTGATCTCATCTCATAGAGCACAAACTAGGGTTTCCAGAGTCCATACTAGGGTTTAAGTGTTCTAGGGTTTAAGTGGTACTTAACTTTCCAAGTGTAGTCTCTCTTGAACATCTCCACTAATCTTTTGAGATCATACACCAATTATTATGTCACACACACCCACATACCTCTATCCCTTGGTTAAGTACCCTATCCTAGGGTTAAAGATCAATTCAAGTCATCACATTACAACTTGTTTTGAAATTTTAGCCTAGTGGATGCACTCTAGGTGTAACATACATAATGAAATGTCAATGCATATGATGCCATGCCCAAGTTTTAGTTCTTGTAACACCATGGGTGTTACACTGTGTAGGTGAGTTTCTGATCCTGGCATGCACATGGTTCGCATTCGGTTTGCCTTCCAAAATCGGGTGTGACATAAGTGGTATCAAAGCCTTGCTGACTGTAGGACCGCTAACCTAGACTAGAATGGTCGCCCTAAGGACTATAGACCTCTACCCTACCTTAATCTTTAGTGTCATTTCAAAAGTCGGTCATCTTGACCAATTCTATGTTATTACTCATCTTACAAAATTTTGTCTCACTTTTCTTTCTGTTTACTTGCTGTTCATATAGTTCTACTCTCACTCTTGTGCTTACGATGTCTTTTGTAGATGGCTCATATTAGATGCACTGCATGTAAGTCAGTGATCCCTTTTTTGCCCTCTCGCCTGGTGGAGCGCCCTCTGCGCCGCACGATGATAGGTCAGTCTAGCCACCTAGAGAGACTGCATCGTCGCCTGCACGAGGAGCAGGAGCGCCGACGCCAGGAGTAGGACTCTTCCCCCTCGCCTCAGCAGGAGGTGGAGTCTAGGAGGCAGCCTTCCCCTGCACCTCAGCTAGAGATGCCCCCTGCACAACCAAAGGGCATCCCAGCTGCTGGAGGAGACCCTGATGGAGACGACGATGACGACGCCGGTGGTAGTTAGAGCCACAGCACGGAACTCTCAGAGGAGCAGGAGCCGGAGGGATGGATCGCTAGACCCATTACACCCGACATCGCTCGCGGGTGTCACTTCCACGACGCTCTCGACAACTTGCTGTGTCGGGCCTTCGACCGACACACTTGGTCCATCGAGTATCGTTGTGTAGTCTACCAGCATCGTCGCGGGTTATACCCGGACCAGTGGGAGGCTACTTGCTTGGTGCGCCGTCCGGACGATGATCTCCGGGGTGCAGAGGCCTTCTTAGAGCATTATTCTATCACTGAGAGGGATACTACTGAGACAGCCATGCAAGATGCTGCACGACGTGCGCTTTCACAGTATTGCTCGTTGTTCAGCGGGGTAGTTGATGGCCTTGATATGAAGTATTACCCTCGGCGTTCAACCGGCAGTGCTGGAGGTGTGATTGTCTCGCCCTTGGTGAGGGTAATCCCAGGCTGAACAGCATGGTCAACCTGATCGCCATGCTCAACACCGAGCTAAACAACGCCCTTAACGAGTTGGGCAATCCCAGGTTGCGGAATTGCATGCTGAGCGCGTAACGCGCCACCATTTGGATGGTGGTTCTCCCGCCCCTGTCGGGATTCAGGACCCTTACCGCTCGCCACCCTGTGGTCGCTTTGATTATGGTACCCCTGACTGCAGAACCTAGATAGATTTGGATCCATAGATCGACGGAGTCGGAGTCTGTAATAATGATTAATTCGGTGTCTTAGTCTTAGTCAGTCTTAGTTAGAGTTAGTTTGCTTATCATATGTTTTTTATGCTTGTCATGATGAACCTGTAATGAAGTTGGATCTTTGTAATGATTGTCACCAAGGTTTGGGCATCCCCTGCAACTTGGTGTAGTTATTAATGAAGTCAGTTGTTTAGTTGGGCAATCCCTTTATTTCCACTTTCCTGTTTATCTAAGAAGCTATCAGTGAAGATGATCAATTGTTTAGTGCTATGAAGTTTTCCATATATCTTTTCTTATGCTAAAATACTACAGAGTCAGATTTGATGTGTGTGTGCTTTCTACAGATGTCTGAGAACAGGTGCAGAGGTGCAAAGCGTGCTCAGTAGGAGTAGCAGGCCCCCTAGGAGGACGCAGCTCAGCAGCAGTTGCCACCGCCACCACGATGACCATTGAGCAAATGTTTCTGATGTAGACGCAAGCAGTCCAAGCAATTGGTCAGACCATAGCAGCAATACAGCAGGTGCAGCAGCAACCACCCCACCTCAACCCCAAGTGCAAGTTCAAATGCTGCAGGTGCCCAGAGACAAGCGGGCAGAATTTATGAGGGGGCATCCCTTGTCTTTGCCCATTCTACTAACCTCATGGAAGCTAAGGATTGGCTACGTACCGTGGAGCATGAGTTGCACACTGCTCAGTGCAACGATCGCGAGAAGGTTCTGTTTGGCCCCTGTATGCTAAGGGGAGCAGCACAGTCCTGGTGGGAGTCTTACCTCGCCACCCATGCCGACCCTAAAGCCATCACCTAGGAGGAGTTCAGGGACACATTTCGTTGTTACCATGTGCCTGAAGGACCGATGATAGTAAGGAAGGAGGAGTTTCTAGCTTTGAAGCAAGGCCCCTGTCTGTCAGTGAGTACAGGGACAAGTTTCTGCAGCTATCACGTTATGCACCAGAAGATGTCAACACGGATGCTAAGAGGCAGTGCCGTTTTCTGAGAGGATTAGTTGACCCCCTTCACTACTAGCTGATGAACCACACTTTCCCTACCTTCTAGCATTTGATCGACAGAGCAATCATGACTGAAAGGAAGCATCGAAAAATGGAGGACAGGAACCACAAGATTGGTGGATCTTAGGCCGGGAGTAGCAGTCATCCCTGCTACTCAGGCAACCCACCCCAGCAATTCAAGCAAGGTCACCAGCACTAGCATTAGCGTCAGCACCAGCAGCAGCAGTAGGTAGTTTCCTCAGCAGCAACAACAACAGTACCGTCAAAACAACCAGCAGGGAGGAAGTCAGTACCAGCGTTAGAACAACCAGACAGCTCGCCTTCCTACCCAGCAACCAACCAGAGCAACCAAGAAGCTCCAGCGCAAGTAGGAGGCCACGCATGCTTCTATTGTGGGGAACAAAACCACTAGGCAAAGCACTACCCAAAGAAGGCAACCCAACAGTCGCCAGTAGTCAACCCTTCAGCAAGACAAGGAGCACCACAGCAAGCACCAGGAGGTCGTGGTCAGGCCTACAACTATGGAAAGGTGAACCACCTGGAGACCGATGTCACACCCGACTTTAAGGAACAAAGCCAGGTGCATCTCATACATGCGCCAAGAAGACAACATATATAATAACAGAGTGTATAGAGATAAATGTCACAATAATCAGAGTATTTATTACATAGCGGAAGTCTTATTACAAAATAAAAGAATAAATATAAAACGAACTAAGGATCGTCGTTGGCGCTAATGTCAACTGAGAAACTCCACCTAGATCAGATCAAACTCCTCGCTTTGTGGCTCCTCCTGAACCACCTATTCTTCTCCTGTGGGGGGTGTAAGACAGCAAGAGTGAGCTCACACATGATCATAGCTCAACAAGTTGTGGGGAACCAGTGGACATGAACTCACAAAGGTGGGAGTTCATGTGATGTGTAAGGCTAATCAATGACAGGATTAAGGGTCCATTTGGTTGGGCTGTGGCTGTGAAAAAAGCTGCTGTGGCTGTGAGTTGTGGAAAAAGCTGCTGTGGGCTGTGAGCTGTTAAAAAGCTAAAAATCGTTTGATGGGAACCACTAAAAGGCGTTAAAAGTTCTTCGATATATGTTTTCACAGTTTCATCCGAAAGCCACTAAAAGCAGGTCCAGAGGTGCTATCAATTTTGCACTGCAAGAAAGTCGGCTTTTAGAAAAAGCTGCTTCCTGGATCCATCCCTTTGGTTTGACTTTTGGCTTTTAGGAGGCAAAAGCCAAAGTCAAAAGCCAAACCAAACACACCCTAAAGCTAAGCATTTCTTTTAAGTAGTTGGTCAAAATTTTATTAGCAGTTACTAAATGTAAGTAAATACCAAACCTTAAATAAAGTAATAGAACAAAATTAATAATAAACCCATGCAATGCAAATGACAAAATTGAATTTAAGTTCCATAAATTAATCATCAGAGAGTCCTGAGCTGCTCATGACCGTGAGCTCGGCTATTATACCAGTTTTACACTCTGCAGAGGTTGTACCCTTTACCCACAAGTCATGTTACCCATCTGCCAAGGGGTCGTGACTCCCATACACCTCTACCTAGGAGGCGAGGCAGGGCAACACTATGAGGCCTTTACAAAGTTCCACTAGCTTTCGAAAACCCGCTACAGTTTATGGGAAGAGCACTTGCAAGAATCCCCTGTCTGACCGCCATCGCAGCAAAATCAACCCGAGAACCTCCTTGCATGCAACTCCCCTACTGCCCTTGCCCCTTTCGGGTAAGGTAGTCTTCCACTAGCTTTCCTAATTAGTTAGCCAAGGGGTTTCATTCCTCCCTTGTGGTGGCACGTGTTTCTCAAGTTAGGCTCTATGTTCCAATTAACATTAATGATCTTGACATGAACGTAAATAGAATAACAAAAGAATTGGAACATAGATATAATAAATGATTATCCCAAAACCATGTAAAGCAATAGCAAACTACCCAAGTGATTCAGGGGTAAACAAGGTAATGAGATAAACAATCTAGGGTGACCTATTGGGTCCCATCAAAATTAACCTATGCATGAATAAATGATATTAAAGAACATTATTGGGTAAAAAGTGGTCAAGGGCACAACTTGCCTTCAATGAGCTCCTGCTCAGCTACTTCTATCTGCTGCTCACCAGGATCCTCAGTCACGGGCTCTTCTACTCGCCACAATAAAAACAAGCACAGTATATAGAGAAAATTAACATCACACCAAACATGTAAACAAAATACACAGTAATAATCTACACATTAAAATAAAATCCTAGGAACAGGAATCATAATTTTTTGGAGTTATAGATTTTAAAATATGAAATTTCAAAGGTTTATGTGTTTAAAATAGGATTAAGTGAGAAATTAATGTTCTTACTGTTTTCATGACAAAATAGAGATCCTAAGTGATAGAGAATAAAATTACAAAATTTTAAAAACTGGAATGAAGTGATTTGGAGCTCATATGAATTTTCTATGAATTATTGAGGTTCTAGCACTCATTTATATAATAAAAACCTATTTTCTAATTCATTTATTCATTTTAACACGCCACTGGACTAGGCCTTAATTTCTGCAAAGTACAGGGGTCTCAGGGTAAATTGCCTAAGGCACAGAGAACAGTGGAGGAGGATGGCGAGTTCTATTTCAAATGAACCTAGGGTCTCTTATGCTAAAGTGCCTAACCGAAGGGGTATCGGTGATCACGAGCTGTCCTATCCAACATTGGCAGACTAGATTAGAACGGCCCGGATATGTACCGATACACCCAGATGGCCATTGGATCAAGGACTCACGGTGTCGATTTAATGTGACGCGATCGAATCCAAACCACCCAATCCCATCTACATGGCTCAGATCAAACCACGAAGCGGTACGTGATGATTCTAATCTCAGCCCTTCCCCAACCGATCAACGGTCCGGGTACCTTTCTTCCACCCGCAGCTAAGACCAAATCTAGTGGCGGCGTGACCGGAATCCGCCCCCCCCCCCCCCACCGGCAAGCCATTAGGCTTTCCCCCGCACAACCATGACCCCAACTCGCTCAACGCGCAGAGATGACTTAGGTAAACTCAACGACGGCCTTGTTACCTCTAATCGGTGATTGCGTGACGCTGGCCACACGGCGATGTGCATGGCGATGTTGAGATAACTACCAGCGAGCAATCCATAGCCCAATCGATCCAATCACCACCTGTCGAGGTCCCGAGCAGGTTCGTGGTGATCACACGAAGCTTCAAGACCAACTACGCACCCCAATTTGAGAGTAGACAGAGTTTTTCCCCTGCGGCAAATTCTGGTGGACATGACTCTCCCCCCTGGTGCCGCGGCGGCCACCGATATATAGTGCCAAGGTAGCAGCGGGTTTGGTAAGATCACAACCATCCCCTCCCCCAATTGGCCGAACACCTCGGGAAAGTTGTTGTAACAACTCCACACCAAGAGTTCCGCGGATCCCAGCTAAGTACGGATTGACGCGAGGGAGCGGAAGGTCAGCTGACTCGGTGGCGCCGACGTTTCTAGCACTACAGGGTAGTGAGGCGGTTCATGGTGATCAAGTACCCAGGCTTGCACAAGGTCAACGGAAGTGGCCCGACGAACGACGGCGCCGCGGAGGTGGAAGAGTTGCTCCACCCACGAGCGAAATTCGTTGAAGCTGAAATACTGGAGGCCCACGCGACAGGAGGAGAGGTGGGAACACATGGCGTGAGAGTGAAATACTAGCGCCATAGGCCCACACCACAACGACGAAGGGATGCGCGATGGAGAACGATGGCTCTGGATGATGGGCCCGAAAACGTCAGTGACCGAGTTTGCCCCCCGCAGTGGAGACGGGACTGAGCGGATGAAATGGGATGGTGGGCCACGGGGATGGAATGTTGCCTAGGCCGAAAAGGGAAGTCGGTCGGCCCAAAGTGCACAGTGATGTTTTCTATTTTTTTTATTTCTTTCTATTCTAAATTTCAAATTTTAAATTCCAGTTTAAATTCAAACCTGTACAGTTTTATCATCAGATTATATTGTGCCATAAACAGTACCAATTCGGAGATATTTTTATATATGAATTATTTTTATCTTTATATCTTTATATATTTGTTTCTAACTTATATAACTTCTTTTACATTCTAAATTCCGTTTTGGGACTTTAATATTTTCTTTTCATATGATTTCTTATATTGTCACAAGATGCACACCAAAATGAAAACCATCATGATACATATTTTAGTAGCTTTTATCTTATTGATAATTTGTTTTTACATAGGATGTTCACATGTGATGATGCATAAAGGTTCAATCCCCCACATATAAGTAAAGGAAATGAAATTTTCTTCTCCTTTTATATTCTCTCATACAAATTGAGTATTACAAACGAAGCGATCCAGGATGCTCAGGACGTGGTAGTAGGTATGTTTCCAATCGAATCCCATCCAGCGAAAGTATTATTTGATACTGGTGCCACGCATTCATTCGTTTCTACATCATGGGTAGAAGCACAGAACATCCCCATAGAACCAATGATTCCACCTTTAAGAGTTAATTTAGTTGGGGGAAAAGTTTAGTCCGATAGGATGTGTCCGAATCTAAGGATTGAAATAAGGGGGTAGACTTCCCCGATAACCTAGTAGTAATGGGTACTCAAGGGTTAGATGTCATCCTAGGGATGAACTTGGCTACATAGAAACCAAGCCACTGTCAGTTGTGACAAGAGAACAGTCAAGTTAGTGTTCCCATCCAGAAAAGAAGTAGTAACTGAGCTGATACTTGCCTGAACTAGAAGAAGGAGCCTGTCACTATTTATCGATAGATGACAAGGAGGCCAACCTAATTTAGGATATTAGAATTGTGTTGGAATTCCCCGATGTGTTTCCTGAGGAGTTACCAGGCATGCCCCGTGAAAGGAAAGTTGAATTTTCCATAGAGCTTATACCTGGAACCGCCCAATTTCCAAGAGAGCCTATCAAGTGTCTGGACCAGAATTGGTGGAACTCAAGAAGCAGATTGATGAGTTGTTGGAGAAGGGCTACATCAAACCAAGTACCTCTCCTTGGGCAGCCCCAGTGTTATTTGTGGAGAAGAAGGATGGTACAAAAAGGATGTGCATTGATTACAGGTCTTTGAATGAAGTCACTGTTAAGAATAAGTACCCTCTGCCAAGAATTGAAAACCTATTCGATCAGTTCAGAGGAGCTAGTGTGTTCTCAAAGATAGATTTGAGGTTAGGTTACCATCAGCTCAGGATCCGACCCTCGGATATACCAAAGACAACATTTATCACCAAGTATGGGCTATGAGTTCACGGTCATGTCATTCGGTTTTGACGAATGCGCCAGCTTACTTCATGTACCTGATGAACAGTGTGTTCATGGACTACCTCGACAAGTTCGTAGTGGTGTTCATTTATGATATCCTTGTATATTCCTAGAATGAACAAGAGCATGAAGAGCATTTGAGGAAAGTACTTCAAAGGCTATGAGATTGTCAGCTTGTATGCCAAGCTTAGCAAGTGCGAGTTCTAGATCAGCGAAGTCCTGTTCTTGGGTCATATTATAAACCGAGATGGACTAGCTGTGGATCCAAAGAAGGTAGCAGCGATTTTGGACTGGAAAGCACTAAAAGATGTCTGAGGAATCATGAGTTTCATCGGAATGGCCGGTTACTATCGGTGTTTTATTGAAGGTTTCTCCAAGATTGTCAGGCCAATGATAGCCTTATTGGCAAAGAAGGTTGAGTTCAAATGGACCCTAGCGTGCCAAGAATCATTTGAGATGTTGAAGAAGAAGTTGACAACAACACCGGTATTGATTCTGCCAGATGTTCACAAGCCATTCTCAGTGTATTGCGATGCTTCGTACACCGAACTGGGATGTGTATTGATACAGGAAGGGAAAGTAGTGGCATACTCGTCCCGACAGTTGAAGGTTCATGAGAAGAATTATCCCACTCATGATCTGGAGTTAGCAGCAGTGGTACATGCACTGAAGACCTGGAGACACTATTTATATGGGCAGAAGTGTGATATCTACACGGATCACAAGAGCCTCAAGTACATATTTACTCAGTCAGAGCTAAACATGAGGCAGCGAAGATGGCTAGAGTTGACCAAAGATTATGAGCTAGAAATACATTATTATCCAGGCAAAGGAAATGTGGTTGCAGATGCTTTGAGCAGAAAGAGTCAAGTTAATATGTTAGCCGCTCACTCGATGTTCGTACGAGCTAGCAAAGGAATTCGACAGGCTGAGTCTCGGATTTCTGAATAACACTCAAGGAGTGTCAGTCGAGCTGGAACCCACTCTAGAGCAGGATATCAAGAAAGGTTAGAAAGACGATGAGAAGATCAATGAGATCCGGCAGCTGATCATAGATGGGAAAGGTCCCGATTTCCGTGAAGACGCAGAAGGAGTGGTATGGTTCAAGGAGAGGCTGTGCGTTCCCGACATCAAATCGATCTGGGAACTGATTCTCAAGGAAGCTCATGAGATAGCATATTCTATACACCCTGGTAGCGAGAAGATGTACCAAGACCTGAAGAAGAGATTCTGGTGGTACAGGTATGAAAAGGGAGATAGCAGAGTACGTTGCCAGATGTGACAATTGTTAGAGGATCAAGGCAGAACATCAGAGGCTCGTAGGTTTGTTGCAGCCGTTGCAGATTCCTCAGTGGAAATGGGATGAGATTGGGATGGACTTTATAGTTGGTCTGTCCCGCACTCGAGCTGGTTATGACTCCATCTGGGTAGTAGTGGACCGTTTAACAAAGGCGGCCCATTTCATACCAGTCAAGACCACCTATAACAGTGCAGTGTTGGCAGAATTATACATGTCTCGGATTGTGTACTTGCATGGCATTACAAAGAATATAGTATCAGACAGAGGCACCCAGTTCACTTCTCATTTTTGGCAGCAGCTACATGAAGCGTTGGGCACACACTTGAAGTTTAGTTTAGCTTATCACCTGCAAACAGATGGTCAGACAGAGAGAACCAACTAGATTCTTGAAGACATGTTGAGGGCTTGTACATTGCAAGACAAGTTAGGTTGGGACAATAGGCTACCATATGTAGAATTCTCCTACAACAACAGCTACCAAGCCAGTCTGAAGATGTCCCCATTCCAAGCACTCTACGAGAGGAATTGCAGAACTCTGTTGCATTGGGACCAACCCGGTGAAAGGCAGGTGTTCGGTCCAAATATTTTGCTTGAGGCTGAAAAGAACATCAGAATGGTCCGAGAGAATCTGAAGACAGCGCAGTCTAGACGGTGAAGCTATGCTGACACCCGAAGAAGAGAACTAAGTTTTGAAGTGGGAGATTATGTCTACTTGAAAGTATCACTGATCAGAGGAATCAAAAGGTTCGGATTTAAAGGCAAACTAGCACCTCGATACATCGGACCGTACCAGATTCAAGCAAGACGTGGAGAAGTGACATACCAACTCAACTTACTAGAAAATCTATCGGTCGTGCATGACGTATTTCATGTGTATCAGCTAAAGAAATGCTTGCGAGTACCAGAAGAGCAGTTGCCAACAAAGGACCTTGAAGTTCAAGAAGATCTGACTTTTATTGAGAAGCTAACTGTTGGGGGCCTTTGGCTTCCGAAGGTCCTCAAAAACATGATTTAACAATGTTTTCCAAGTAGAATATGTGAACTAGGTATCTTCGGAATTGGGTCATGAGTATACAAGAGTATGGTCAGTACGAAGCCTGAGCGAGACGGAAAGCGATTATGACGAAGGATAAAGATGACCACGAAGCTGTGCGCAGAAAAGCTTTGGCATGATAGCAGAGAAGGGGAACCGACTTAAAGATGAAAAGGCAAATTAGACCCCGAAGAATTACTATAGAGTTATTGATAAATGTAAAGGGCACAAATGTAATTCTACACGGGCTGCGTCCCTTGCCTATAAATAGATGAACAGTACTCCCGTACTGTTCACGCTGACTCAGCATTTGCCTTTCGCATCACGCTTGTACCTTTACTTTCCGTCAATCCGAAGGTACATTTATAATTTCTTATTTTGAATATGATAATGCAAATAAAGATAAATTGATAATAATATATAAATTATTCTTCGTATTTGAGATATGAATTCGTCTTTATTGTCTATCGAGCTTACGAAGGTTTTTTCCTTCATAACCTTCGTCCGAAATTCATTATGTCCGAAGGGATATAATGTCTTGAAGGACGAAGGACTTTAACATTTAACACTTTTTATGTTGCCTTGTTCTTAACTCTTAGCATTTGAGAACAAGTCCCCAATATTGGCGCCCACCTCCGGTGAACTCACTTCCATTTTTTGAGTTTTGAACACCTTCGGCAAGCATCACCTTCGTCATGCCGCCAAAGAAAGCTTCAGCAACAGGGGCTGCCGCTCTACAGCCGCTGGATCCCAATCAGGATGTCCTTTCTCTCAGGGAGGCCCAAAGCCAGAAGAGGAAGGCCACCAGTCCAATGCCTCCGGAGGACGACTTGGATCAAGAAATCCAAAACTTGGAGATGCTCCATCAACAGGTCCAACGGAAGAAGGAAAAGATGGCTCGTCTAGATGACCTGCAAAGGCAGATAGACGAAGCCTCTGAAGAAGTTGTCATCTTGTTCAAGATGACCAGAACCGAAGGCCTCCGCGCAGAGAGCTTCATTAGGAGGGCTTCTACAACGAGGACGATTGGTATGAGGATTTCCAGTCATGGAAATTTTGCTATTGATGAGACTTCTCCTCTATCAACAGAACTGCAGGCTACACCTTGGCCCCAGTCCTACAAGCCACCCCAACTCCCCATGTACGACAGGTCATTCAGACCCGAAGCAATTCTTAATGAGTTATGAAGCAACCATATCTTCGTATGGTGGCAATATTGCAGTCATGGCAAAGTCTTTCGTCATGGCTGTCAAGAGTGTTGCACAAACCTGGTATTCCTCTCTTCGGCCAGGAACAATCACCTCATGGCAAAAGCTGAAGGATATGCTGATAACCAGCTTCCAAGGGTTTAAAACGAAGCCGGTCACTGCTCAAGCCTTATTCCAGTGCACCCAGGACCACGAAGAATACCTTCAGGCGTATGTCCGAAGGTTCCTGCGTCTGAGGGCACAAGCACCAACAGTGCCCAATGAAATTGTCATTGAAGCCATGATTAAGGGGCTTCAGCTAGGACCTTCAGTTCAATACTTTGCCAGGAAGCCTCCTCAAACTTTGGAGAAGCTGCTCCAGAAGATGGATGAGTATATTCGAGCTAACAATGACTTCCGCCAAAGAAGGGAGGAAGCATACAGGTTCTCCGAAATGACCAGGGGCTTCGGAGGAAGACTTCATCCAAGGCACGTCAGGTCAATTCACAACTCTGCTCAGAGTGATGATAGAGGGAGCCAACAGCAAAGACCGCAGTACTCCTCGTAAGCTTCGGGGCAGCAGCAAAGCTCTTTCCGGCCACCAGCTCCAAGGGGCAGAGGCGCCAGGGGCTTTGGAGGAAGATTTGGGGATCATCCAAGGAAATTTTATTGTCTATTCTGTGGTGACAACAAGGGCCATATCACCAGGATGTGCCATGTTACCATCCAGAAGCAAAAGGAGATAGCAGAAGCTGCAGCACAACAGAGTCAGCCGAAGCAAGTCATGCATACTGCTTCGTACCATTCGCCTTACATTCTAGAATATGTAGGCAACCACCCTGCAGCTTCTGTTGCTTCGGCAAGCCAACCCCAAGCGTCTTGGCAACAGCCTCCACCTCCACCACCAACGCAACACGGCCAACAGCCAGAAGGGAGCCAGCATGCTCACCTTCAGCGTGACTTCAGAGAAGGGTCCGAAGCTCGCACAGTCAATAGCACTGTGCCAGAGTCGAAACATATTTACTGACATATATCCAACCCCGACAGCAGTTTTTCGCATTCAGTATTATTTTCTTTTTCTAAGAAACACTTATGGGAGGTTTAAGTGCTTTTTGTCGTTTTTAATCTCTTGTAACAGTTTTGCTTTTTACCATAATGAAAATATATCTTCTCCACAGGCTTAAGTTGTTGGAGCATAAGAATTTATGGTGATAAGGAGGATCTTCGAACTGTCAAAAAATTTGTTCTAAGGAACGCATCGTAATTTAGTCGAAGCAGCAAAAAGTCGTTCCTAAGGGAACGCAGAGTAAGTTTTTTGCTCAAAAGTCGTTCCGAAGGGGATGCAGAGCTTACAGCGAAAAATAAACGCTGATTCCGCTGAAAGTAAAAGGCGAAGAAGCTCCTAAGGGAGGCTTACAGCGAAAAATAAACGCTGATTCCGCTGAAAGTAAAAGGCGAAGAAGCTCCTAAGGGAGGCTTACAGTGAAAAATAAACGCTGATTCCGCTGAAAGTAAAAGGCGAAGAAGCTCCTAAGGGAGGCTTACAGCGAAAAATAAACGCTGATGCCGCTGAAAGTAAAACGTCGACCTTCGGCAAATATCACTTTGCATAACATCACATCATTACATCATTCGCATAGCATAACATCATACATCATATTGCATCAACAATGTAAAGAAGGGGATCCCAGTATCGACATCCGAAAATTGTTTCGAAGGAAAAGTGGCAAGGCACAAAAAATAGCTATTGAAGAGTTATACTTTCATCAAATGGAAACATCTATTGGTTGCTGATCATATGAGAACACGGATATTATTTACGAAGCATGAAAAGAAGGGAAGGTGTTTTTTCGCCGAAGGCTCAAAAACGGTATGTATATGAAGTTTCATGCATCGTAAAGAATAGAACCATAAATAGTTAATATATTACATTCAAAGTTACAAAATATTACACATGTTTCTCAACAAACAATATATTCTAAATGTTTTTACAGCAGCATCTAATCTTCCCTTAGAACTACTTCTGCAGCTTCATTTAGTAGCTGATCAACAACTTTATCCATGATGGCTTCGGCCATTTTCCTAATTTTGTCATCCCATTTTGCATGGGGGCCCGCAGATGGTTCAGCAGGTTTTGATGGAGGAGAAGATACAGCTATATTACTATTACAAACCGTGAACAAGTTCGTAATCAAAAAATTACAACAAAGAGTCAAAAACCACTATTCAATACCTATTTGCCCTTCGGGCTCTGCATTTCTCTCAGCGGCCCCTGCTAATTTTCTAGCGTCATGAATGCCTTTTTCGCTTTTTCGTATAATCTCTTGGGCCATTTCCCGGCCACCATTGTCCCAGATGTCGGTGAAAAATTTTCCACCGACCAGGCTTGCTTCGGCTGAGGGGTCTTTTATATCTTCGGAGGATAAAGCGGCTTCGGATTGTGCCAAAAACTTCACATGCTCACAGCCTTTCCTCTCCAAAATGGTAGCAATCTCCTTGGCACCCGAAAAGGCACATATGTCTCCACGGCTATTCAAAATTTCTTCAAAGGCCTCAGCTTCGTGACTGATCCATTCGATTGGGCCCTCGGGGTCACCCTTTATGAAGTTTTCTTCACTTGAAAAAGCGCCGACGTTGGCGAAGCTGGTCTTTACTTTTTTAACACATTCTATAGATTTTTCATAGCATCTTTTCTTAGATGCATGAAGCTCTTCAACGCTTTTTTCCAAATGGTTTGCCCATTGTTCACTGAGTTCTCGTTTCGTTTCTTCAAGTGTGTGTTCCTCTTTAGCTCTGGCCAGTTGTTTTCGGAGATCTTCAATTTCACGCCTCTGAGCCTCAGCTTGAACTTTAAAAGTAGCTTCATCTTCTTTTATTTTATCTATCAATGAATGCAATATTTTATCTTTTTGAGACCTTTGTTCCTTAGTTCAATTACTTTGGAACGAAGGTTGCTCAGGGCCATAACACACCCTTCGTCTTCGGCATCTTTTTGGGCCCTGAGGGCATTGCTAAGTATAAGGCCCTGCAAAAAGAAAAATGTGAGTGCGACAATAAATTTAAGCAAACGAAAAATTTTGGTTTCAAGGAAAAAATACGAAAACCTCATTCTCTGTACATTTAAGCTATTATATGTCAGGCTGTCGGCTAGCTCGTTTTTTGACAGCACCGAGAGCCCGTCTTCCAGTGTTGGGAATCTGAAGCTCTTGCTCATCTCCCGACAGACAGAAATCTCCTTGCTGTCAGGGAGACAATACAAAAAGTCTTCTTCCCCACTGCCGTTGAATATCAACGCCCCCTTTGGATATTTCAATTTGCGGGCGTAGTACTGGGCCTCTTGCTGTTCTTTTTCAGTCAGTTTTTTCCCCGAAGCATGACGAAGGATATAATCGAAGGTTTCGGAAGATGCTTCGGGGGCGACAGTACCAGTTTCTTCAGCTGAAATTTGTTCTACTGTTTCTGTCTCTTCGACTTCCAAGGATTTCACCTTGGTGGGCTCCGAAGGCGCAGCTTCAGTCTCAGACTGATGTTTTGAGGTTTCGGCATCAAATGCTTCAGTATGTACTTCGGAAGATTCAACAGTTTTCTTCGGAGTTGTGCTTGCAGACTTAATTGTCTCCAAAACATCCAGCACATTAACCATCCTTTTTCTTTTGGGGTCACTGCTGGCCCCTTTTGGCTTTTGTTGCCTCAATTTTTGCTGAAGAACTTAGAATTTCTATTGTCTTTGTTACTTCAGCCCTCGGTTCTTCTATTTTTTCCGTCGCTGACACTTCAGCCAGCCCTACAATATTTGGCAGGGGAGTTGGTTCTTTAGCTTCGGTGGCCGAAGAGGTCTCACCAGCAAACTCAGGCACTGTGGCTGGTTCAATATAATGTGGCCGGTGTGTGAGAACCTTTACCCTTTTCCTCTTCGGCGCTGGCTCGCTAGGAGCGACTGAGGCAACTTCCTTTGCAGAAGATGTATTCTTTCTTTTCTGACCCCGCGTTGGATAACGGTAGTCGGGGTAGACAAACCCAATTGCATCAAATACTCGGTTGAGTCTCTTTTTCTTTCGGCCTCCGAAGGCCGCTAACAGTGCAGTGTCTTCGGCCTTCGAGTATAATCCAAGCAATTCATCACTTACGGTCTCAATACTTTTTAGCCAGTCATCATCTGGCTCGACGAATTTATCTCCATATTGGAATGTGTATTTTAGCCTAACTAATTCACCTTCGTCAGTTTCTCTAACGGTCTCCTTCGACATTTCCCACTTTTCTACAAGTGGCCATATCCTGAAGGCAATGTGTTCTTGGACCAAATCCCTTGTCCCAATAAAAGAGCAAACCACGCCGAAGGCTCTCTGGCATTCTTCGGCTGCTTCATTCATTTCTACCTTCGGCCTCCGAAGGCCGAAGCGTTGCCAGATAGGGCGCATAATGATACCTTTAATATCTTCCCGTGCTTCCAAGTCATTCTTCACATAAAACCATTCCGTCATCCAGTCGCCGGGCCACCTCTTTCGAAAGGTTGGCACGGGACAGCTTGACCTAGACCGGGCGCCGAAGCTGTAGCAGCCGAAATTGTTGTGATACTGCTCTTTACCCCAGGGTTTTGTCTCATACAATAGCTCATGTATGTTGCAGAAACTTTTTGCATTTGGTTCTAAACCTTGGCTCCTCACGGCCCAGACGAAGATGCCCATTCTTATAATTGCTTCGGGAGTAAGTTGATGAAGGTAGATTTCAAATATCTTCAATACTTCTACGACAAAACTGCTCAAAGGAAACCGCAATCCGGCCTTTAAGAAGCTTCGGAAGATTACGACTTCATTCTCTTCGGGAGTAGGCACAGTCTTCTCCCCGTCATCTGCCCTCACAGTAGACATGTCTCGAAAGTATCTTCCCCTCATGTTGTCAAGATGACTCTGTTTAATGCTCGATTTTCCGAAGACTGTGTGACTTGGTCGCCACGGTCGATCTTCGGAGTCTTCACCCCCACTTTCTACATCATAGCTGTCACCGTCTCCAGTATCTTCAGATAAACCCTCCAAAATCTCCCTAGTGATCTTCTTTGTGTTGGTCTTTGCCATTGATTGAAGAAACCCAAGATGCATCTCCTCAGAAAGGCTCAGCTTCGATTCAGCAATGGCTTTCTTATCTTCAGACATCTTCGTGAATGCTGAGAAAGTGCTCTCGAATCCGAAGCTTAAAAATTTAAAAAACCAGGCAAGAGTTGTTGCGCGCAGGCAAAAAGTCGAGTGAACAAGTGCAGATGGCAAGAAAGCGTGCCAAATAAGCTCGGGGTAAGCTCTTATTTAGACACCTGGTGTGTCGAAAACTGGAGGGTCCCGCTTGTCAATGACTGCTGCTATTCTAGCAAAGTGAAGGTGTTTTTTCGGACCTTCGGCTCAAGGCCTTCATCCATGTTGCAATATGAATTTATCATTCCAGCAAATTAATTTAATATTGCGAGGGGATACTGTTGGGGGCCTTCGGCTTCCGAAGGTCCTCAAAAACATGATTTAACAATGTTTTCCAAGTAGAATATCTGAACAGGTATCTTCGGAATCGGGTCATGAGTATACAAGAGTATGGTCAGTACGAAGCCTGAGCGAGACGGAAAGCGATTATGACGAAGGATAAAGATGACCACGAAGCTGTGCGCAGAAAAGCTTCGGCATGATAGCAGAGAAGGGGAACCGACTTAAAGATGAAAAGGCAAATTAGACCCCGAAGAATTACTATAGAGTTATTGATAAATGTAAAGGGCACAAATGTAATTCTACACGGGCTGTGTCCCTTGCCTATAAATAGATGAATAGTACTCCCGTACTGTTCACGCTGACTCAGCATTTGCCTTTCGCATCACGCTTGTACCTTTACTTTCCGTCAATCCGAAGGTACATTTATAATTTCTTATTTTGAATATGATAATGCAAATAAAGATAAATTGATAATAATATATAAATTATTCTTCGTATTTGAGATATGAATTCATCTTTATTGTCTATCGAGCTTACGAAGGTTTTTTCCTTCATAACCTTCGTCCGAAATTCATTATGTTCGAAGGGATATAATGTCTTGAAGGACGAAGGACTTTAACATTTAACACTTTTTATGTTGCCTTGTTCTTAACTCTTAGCATTTGAGAACAAGTCCCCAACACTAACTTAAATTCTGGAGACAGCAGATCGGGTCACTAGGAGAAGCACCATTCGAATGTCCAAAGTCAAATGGGGCCATCACTCAGAAGAAGAAGCAACCTAGGAAAGAGAAGATGATTTGAAAGCCAAGTACCCTGAACTCCTTGCTAGCCAACCCTGAATCTCGAGGGCGAGATTCTTTTTAAGGGGGATAGGTCTATAACACCCTGAATTTGGGGTATAAAATTTCTTTCTAAATATCTACCAAATTCAGGTGTTATTCTTGTCTCTCTCTCTAGACTCTCTATCTCTTTCTTTTAATTAGAATTGAGTTAGTTAGGTGATAGACTAATTATTTATTTTGTCAAAACAATATGAGTCATGAAATGTTGAATCATGCTGAGCTTGAGATATTCTTTGAATTGTTGCACATGTTTGATTTAGTTTGAATTTGAATCTTGGTTTGAATTTAAATTGAAAACCCTAGGGAAAATAAAATAGAAAAGCATTATAAATTCTAGAGAAAAAGGGAAAGGATATTTTGGCCCAGCTAGCCCAGCCGGCCCAGCCCCGCGTGCACGCCCGCGCGTCCGTTTCCCCTTGACAGGTGGCCCCCGTCTGTCAGCTTATCCCGCGTGTGCCCTCTCTCCCCCTCTCTCTTTCGCTGCTTAGTGGGGCCGGCCTATCGGCGCCAAACTAATCCGCACGCGCGTTCTTTCTCTCACTGTCATGTGGGACCTCCCTGTTAGCAGCTGACCGCATATTGTTGTGCGCCCTCGCAGGTCCGCGGACCCCGCCTATCAGCTGCAACCCTCGTCCCTAACCTCTCGCACACGCACTCCACCATGGACGTGCCCACGACGCGCTTTTCTTGGCCACCTCCGCATGCACCCGACCTCCTTTTAGCGCCCACACCCCACTCACTCACTCCCCTTGCTCAGTTGCACCCTCAGTCGAACACCCTCATCCCCTCTCTCGCTCTGCGCGTGCCCAAGGAGCTCCACTGCTGCTCACCGAAGTCCGCCGCCCGTTCTACGGTCGCCGTCGAGCCCCCGCCGCGCCCATTGCCTCGGTGAGTTCCGCCTCACCTTCAGCAACTCTGTAACACCCTTGGTGTTACTGCCACTAAAATTTGAGCATAACATCATAAGCATTGGCATATCATGTGATTGTTACACTTAGAATGCATTCACTAGGCAAAAAGTTCAAACAAGTTGTATTGATGTGACATGTTATAAGTGAAACCCTAGGGTACAGTGCTTAACCCTTGATTGGGCTTATTAGAGCAAACAAAGCCTAATAGGGGAAAACTTCAAAACTCATTAGAGATTGGTCATAAAATGTCACCATGGATGAACTTAAGTAGCATCCAAACTCTAGAAGTGTCAAAAACCCTAAATAGAACCCTGGAAAGCCCTAGACTTAAACTGTAGGGGGCTAAGTGCAAAACTAGTGAACTTTTGGACTAAAGTGCAAAAACTATGAAGTTAGAGCATCTTAACACATGTGGCTCACAAGTATGTGGATTTGCAACTTAAACCCTAAGTTTTGGGCCTATTTGCAAAAAGCCATATTTGAACCCTATGGAGTTAAGTCTAATTTCAGTGCATTTGGCCCAACTTTGAAACTCTGTAACTTTCAAATTATAAAGTTTTTTCCCTAGGTCACCACATCAAGTTTGTAGAGCTACAAAAGGGGAACAATTTTGTTGTAGGGATCAAGACTTGTTGCTATGAAAAGTTTTGAGAAAATGGGACTCAAAGTTGATCTGTCAGGCTGTCTTAAGTCTGAATTCAGACTGACAGTAAGTTTGAGCCATCTTTGGACTGGAATTCAACCATGATCTAGTGAGAGTTTGGCTGTGATTGCTATAGCAAGGTTGTAGATGGATCATTAGACAACAACTTTGCTACTAGCCGATCGACAAGTTGCCATGTAAATTTAGGAGAAAATCAATGCCAAACTCGGTCTGTCAGGCTAACTGAAGAACAATCTAATGGTACAGTGCGCTGATCAGATCGCCAGCTCAGTGCCCTCGCCGCCGACGAGCCGTGCACGGATTCGTGCTATTGCCGTGGTGATTCGCGCTCGGATCAATTGGATAGCGCCGGGGGTAAGAAATATCGTCGTGGAAACACTCTGGTCATTATTTTACTCCGGCCACCATACTGAGCAGACCATGGCGGATTCGGATGAGTTCGCCGGAGACAGCCGCTTCATGGCCTTGCGCCACGTACCTTGGCACATTCACTGCATCGCCGTGAGTCGCATTAGCCGTCCATTCATTGTCGGGGAGCTTGCCACGGTTACAGGCTTACAGCCACTAAGCTTGAGCGCTAGTGACCTTCTTCCCCTCCGGCCGCCAGCACATCTTCGTGGAATTGGACGCCACCGCCCCCTGAGCCTATAAATTGCCGCTCTCATCTGCTCCGCTATGTAGTTGTGCAACCAGTGAAGGAACCCGTGCCTCAAATCCTCCCCTATAACTCCCTAATTTGGGATTTCCCCCAAATCCTTCAAGAACATCGAGCAGTTTGACCTCGCCGTGGCCAGCGCATCTCAGGTCCGCTCATACCCTCTGCCCTCCCATTTTAGCATTCTTGTGTGCCCCTGATACTCCCTGCCCAACTCGATTGAACCAAGCTACCTTAGATCACCGAGAACGTGGTTGACTGTCCGTCTTGCCCGCTGTCACCGTGGACAGACCGTGTTAAAGCCCCATTGATGAAATTAGTTTAGGGGAAACGTTTGTTAGGCCCTAAATTTGGTTTCAACCGAAGTAGAATGTCGGTCTTTGAGTGAATCGGCGGGTACAGACTCGCCGGAGCGCGGCCCTGCACCGTTCACCATCGGGGACTTCGGTCCGTAAAGGAATAGAAGCGCAGGGGTGTTTTTGTAAACTATCAGTGAGATAGAGGAATAGCGCTGTGACCGTTTTCCTGTTATTTAAATCATCAGGGACTTATTCGCAAAGCCGACAGCGCGGGCGCGCTTTCTGCCTATGTTGGGCTGACTTGGGCCAGTTTCGGTCCAATGTTGTTCATGTCTTTTCTTTTTCCTTTTCTGCCAGAGCTAAAAAATTCTAGAAAATTGTATAAAAATGCTAAAAATACCAAACCAATTTTGCTAGACTTCTAATTTCCTATAGTATTTAATAAAAATAGTTTCATGATTTTAGTTCCAATAGGGAATTTTAAGGTATTTTAAACAGTTAAACTATAAACTTCTGGAATTTTATAGAGTAATTTATAATCCCAAAATTCACTAACCTTTTAGGATAAACTCTAAATAATATTTAAAAGCCTTGGGTAAAGTTTGGTATGATTTGGACCATGTTTGATACTTAGAACCCAAAACCCTAGCCCCTCCTACCCTATGAACTTCATTATTGACTCCGAAAACCCTAAGTTCTCGGAGAGCCGTGAAGGAAAGTTGTATTCAAGACCTTAGATAATAAACTTTTATTATCTTAGCATCTTCATGAGCATTACATGAGCATTCATTATTATATTTGGCTATATTTAGAAAACAAGGAGGAAGTAGAAGTTGAAGAGACAAGGACTTCATCACCACCACCATCGGAAGAACATCAGGCAGGCAACTGTTTTTATTTTAATATCAACGGAATAGAGCATGATTCACCAGTAACACAAGGCAAGCCCCGGTGCATTTGCCACCTCCTTGTTCCTTTTAAAATCTTTCTCACTTGCTTGATGCATTAGGTGATAGGAGTTATGTGCTAAACCAATTCCTGCCTTTCCTTCCTTGGGTTGATTACTTCTCCTTAAATCCCTGTTTTACAAAAGGTTTTTCTTATGCTTAGCTTTGCTCTGGAAAAACAAAATGTTTTGTTTTCACAAAAGATGATGCTGCTAAGTGGGAGGGATGTTTTTAAAAAACAAAACTTGATGGTGAATCCATCATGGCCATGATGGGTTCAACATCCGAAAAGATGTACCTCTGCCACGTACCGAACTTTAGGTTGAAATGATAAAGCTAAAACCAGGTGGGTGACTTGCACGAGAAGAGAGTCTCGGTGTAGTGTCTCCGTCTGAGTCAATTAAGGACCGTCTCGATGTAGGCCTGCTGACCGAGGACCCTTTAACTGGTCACATGCCTCGTCATGGGTAAGCTTTGCCTCGGGCAGACTAATACCAGAATAAGATAACATGCAATGGGAGTGGAGAGATGGCGAGAGTAGCGTGTACCCTCCGTGGCAAGAGGCTGGACGGTGGTGTATTTATGCTCTCGGTTGGCATGAACCTGATCTGGTCTTAAGAACCCTGGTGGTGAGCTGACATATGCAAGGGTTAAGTGCTACATATGTCGTGCGATTGGAGATCCTCAGCTGAGTATAATCGATTCGGATCGCCGTAACTTCGCGGACATGAAGACTTGGTCACTGACTTACACGTAGCAATCTAGTGAAGATGAAGGGTTGATAAGAAATTGGCTAGTATAGGTTAAGTGATTGAACTAGGGTAGAAAGAACCCTAGTTGCAGGTAATTTTACTTAACCTGACAAATAAAACTGGATTTTTAAGGATCCACTATTAGTAAGCATTTGTGCAAACAAAGTCATTGATTATTGATAAGCATTACCTTGACTCCCTTAAAGCCAGCATATCCTTGAGAGTCTTTTACTTTGTCGGGTAAGTCTTGCGAAAGTACACTTCGTACTCAGGGCTTTGTCCCATGTTGTTTTAGGTGAAGAAGTGGCAAACTTTTGCTGCTTCTGTTCAAAGGTGGTGCCCAAAGAAGAAAACCAGGAGTGAAGCTTCGGGAGGAAAAGTCCTCCATTAAAAACTTTTGTTTGATGGTTGTCGAGAGGGGTTTATGCCTCCCTGGTTTTGTAATAATAATACTCAGCACTCTAATATTTGTTTCTGGTCTGTAATATTATAACTCTTTCTTATTTTAATATAAGGTAAGTTATTGTAATTGCTTCCGCCTTCTCGTATCTCCGATGTGTTATAATGTCTGCATAACGGGTGAAACGCTCTTGAGAAAAGTAAGGAATGCAGATACCGAACTTGTCAAGTGATTTAGGGGCACCTGCAGGGTTGTTTGAGGTCCGTTGGATAAGGACAACTGTAGGTGCGCCTAATAACTTGGGAGGTTCCATCACAGCTGTTATCGGAGCGAAGCCCATCTCTGCAGATGTTATGAGGCATTTTCAAAAAGAATTTTCAAAGACTTATCTAGAAAATTTCTTTCTTTCTTATCTTACTACTTTCTCTACTTAAAGACCAGATAATAGAGTGCACTGTATAAAAGGTTGTGAATCAACTAAGGTTGATTCTGTAATTATGCATGCATCATACTACAAACTATTTTAATAAGGTTTTCCCCATTAGAAAAATGCCGCCGCGCACAAGGAAAACCGCGCACAAGTCTACCGGGCCAATTGGCGTGCCTCGCCATCAACTAGCCCCAAGGCATGAAGACAGTAGCAGTGGTAGCAATGATCCTATCAGAGATCTGGAAGCTCAGGTCGAGCATCTTCGAACATAGCTCCATCACAGGAACGATGTATGGGTCGAGGATGGAGAGCGGATAAACGTGTAACACCCTAGGTGTTACTTAGGGTTTGCACTCAAGCCTACACTATTGAACCCATCATCACATGTGGTTTAGTTTGAGCAAAAGACACCAAACTTGGGGGTCAAGATCCTAAGTAGGTGTAACACATCTTAGAATTCATGCTTTGGCCTTACCATGCACCTAAAGGGGAGAGAATGGCTAAAACCCAAATTCAAATCCCTTTAGGCAAACGGAGCCCTAGAGGGGAGTATATCAAAAAGGCTATGTAAACCACATTATCATGACTTGGGCTAATTATCAAAGTTGTAGTACACTTAATACCCTACAAAAAATAGTAAGAGAGTGACCCCAAAAAGATTTCAAAAAAACCCTAAAAAGGTCACCAAAGAGAAGGGCATAAAAGAAAAATCAGATTTTCTCAATTTCAAAACTAGCCCTCTTTCAAAGATCAAACATGTTCACATTTTTCCCAACCTCAAAACCATAGGGCTCAATTAACAAAATGGCGCCTAAGGACCCCTAGAACACCCTGGAAAAATTTGAACCTAACCCTAAGTCGTTTGACATGACTTGACATGGTTTATGTCTCGAGCTGGATAGCTCGGACATAGCCAACTTCACACCACAATATCTCTCAACCTTGACCATATCTTTGCTTGGAACTCACATGGAAAAGATAGGATATGGTGCAGAGAAGATACCTTACACGGGATTTTTGCTGAGATCTACACGCTAAGGCGACCAAACAGGCCTTTGAACACCGACAGAAGCAAACCACCACGTGTTCGACGTGGGCAGGCACTCGAGAGCGTGCCCAGAGCACGCCCGCACGCGCGCCCCCGCGTGCCCTCGGCTGCCCCCGTGCCCACACCCGTGTCGTGCCCACGAGTGGCTATAAAGCCCGCCTTCATGCAAGGCCACCTTCCCTGTCACCCCCTCCGCACCGCGCCTAGCTTGCCCGAGCCAGCCCGCAGCTCAGGCGACCTCCTCGCGACCCGCCAGAGCCGCCCGAGGGCGCCCACCGTGGCCAAACCACTCCCGCCCACCTCCGCTCGATCCGAGCCCTCGGATAGCTTCCTCAATAGGCCGTGAAGCTTTCCCAAGCTTGAGCCGAGGACCAACCCCACCGTAATAGTGCAATCACGCTCGCCGGAGTTCGTGACCCCGCCGGAGCACGTGGACCGGGTAAACCACTGAACCATTTCTCGATTCCTTGCGCGCATAGCCTCTACATCACACAGAGGAGCTCCTCGTGCACTTTGATTGAACCTCACCGTCGTGGTTTGGCTGCAGCAGGTGCCGCCGCCGACCTCCGCCGCCTGCGCTCGTGGCCAAAGCAGCTCCAGCCACCTCTGACGCTGACCCGCACACTGTCGTGACCGCCGTGACCTCCCCGATGTCACCGACCACCCTATCGGAGCTCTACTACCGCCGGTAAGCCTCGTCGCCGTGATCTTTGCCCCGGTTACTGTTCCAGCCAGCCGAGGATCGCGAGTTAGATATAGGATAAGTCCAGGGGGTTATGCGTAAGTGACTCATGTGAATAGTAGACCGAGGGTTGATTTGTGAGAGAAAAGGGGGAAGGAAACCCAGGGACTTCAGCGCAAATCTGTTTTTCTTTTCCCATTTCGAATTTACTTTTCTTTTAAATACTGTAGAGAACTTGATAAATACATAACTTGAAGAATAATCATCCAAATTTAGTCCAACCAATTTTGCTAGACTTTGTGAAATATAAACTATCAGGCAAAAATAGTAAACCCTATAGTTCCTATAATGTTTTATAGAGTTTTGATTTAAATAAGAAAACTGCCCAAAACTTAAAAATAAAGGAAATGATAGAAATGTTGTTAGACCAGGGTTGAGAAAAAATAGTGGAGACACTAACCTAGTAGTTACACTATTTAAAATTAATAAACACCCTAGTATACAAGGTTAAGGAAGATTTATTCACTAAAACTTGTTTATACTCAAACTTAGGAAAATGAAGAAAAGGGATTGAAAATGGAAACCAGAAGGCAACCATATTTTTTCTAGTATGCCTAAGTGATGTAGTTCACAAGAAAAATCTGTTGAACCATAGTCGAGTGAAAACAAATTGCACTCACATTTATTCATGAAAAACAGAGAAAACTTTGAAAAGTCATAAGAAAATAATCCTAAGGAGAAAACACCCCTACCTTAGGAATGACTGCTCTTGTGCTAAGAAGAACCTAGGAAAAATACAAGTTCTGTTGTTTGATATTTTTCAAATAGCAAGTTAGTTATAAGTGTCTTTTTGGCATTAAACTTTAGAAAATCATAACTAAAAAACCACTAAGTAACCCTCTGTGATTTTTGGCACAGAAGCATGTTATTACCCATAGATACCAGCAAAAATAACTCTTAGTACAGAACCCACACCTAGATAAGAGTTGTAGAGCAAAGTGACCCCTCTGCCCCAACTTTTGTTATTTTTGTCCAGGACATATTCCATTTATTTTTGACATCAAATTTATAGGACAGACTACAGTGACCATTATTAACCCACTGTAATTTTTACAGAATTTTTGGAAAATTTGAAATCACTGTTGTAGTTTAAACCCACCTTAAGAGCATAAATAGAAAATGAAAAGGGGACTTAGTAGGGGAGATTAATGTTACCCTAACCAACCCAGCAAAACCACTTGAGTACCTACTAAAACCTTTAAGGGGCAATCCAAGTCTTAATCCACTACGTTTGCCTCTAAGCAAAACCTCAAACCTAGGTTGCTAAGCATAAACCACTAAGAGCTTCTTATAACAAGGAAACCCTAAGTTATCAACTAACTTAGTTTTTCTTCACTATGCATAATGGTTACTAAATTCTGCATATCATAGCCTACATCTATCTTATTCATTGCATTCGATAGATTGCAACCTCGCTGACGGAGAGTACATCCTCGTGCCGGAGCAAGAAGTTGCTCAGGAGGTAGCCCAAGATCCAGCACCAGAACCTGCCATCGAGGATCTGCCTGCCCCAGCTTTGGAAGGCAAGGCCCGGTTTTATGCATAACCAGTTCTATATATTATTTTACTACACTTAATGATTGTAGGCTTGTATTGTGCACTTAAGTGTAGGAGTTGCCTGAAACCCTAGTTGCATTACCTCAGGATTTCCTTTTGAGATGGATACTAGTATGCTAGGTCGAGTAGCTGCTCTACTAATTAGGGATCTCGGTAGAAGTCGAGTGATTTTTCTAGCACTCATGCGAGGTCAGGAATTGGTCGTCTCCACTTTCTTATCATAATGATGTTGGTCTGTGGACAACAATCCATGGGGATTGGTTGTCTACGAGATGGAAATTGGAATAAGGATTAAGGTGTGGTACCGTGAGTCAAGCGTTTGAACGTACTAAACATACGCCAAGAAATATGGTAAATCGGTAAGCATAGTACCTGATTGAACCTGGCAGCCGACTTTGCCCCTCACGCGACCTGAGACGTGGTCTCCCATTCCGGTTATGGTGGGTACAAGTGCGGTCACTGCATGACGACAGTCAGGGTCAGTGAGGCATTGTACGCCAAGGCGGTGAGCCCTGATCTGCTGGCGGGGAATCGATGGGGACGGTTGATGTGTGTGGGGACGGAGTGCCTCGCCACGTCGTGTGTTTAGGTTTACCTTGCAAGGATAAAAACTCGATTTGAATCGTCTGCTTCTCGCAGCTAATGAGACTGCTTGATCCATGCTGCTACATTGAGTAACAAGTGGAAATGTGATGACTTGGCAAAAGTTGTTGATTACTAAATGCTTGATACCATGAATGATTAGATAGGTACACATTTAGTCTTAAGAGAGTCACACTAAAACTTGAAAAAGCTAAAACTTGACTTTTAGACTCAGCTAGTGCTTTTGGCAACCAAATCCCTCAGCCAAACAGCTGCATGTCTAGAGGTAGAGGAGTAGACTCCTCACACCGGGTAAGTCTAGCTGAGTATTAGTATACTCAGCCTTGCTTGTGGCATAATTTTATTGGTTCTCTGGAGGACATGGTTGCTGGAGTGACTTAGCCGTCCACCTTGCCACCAGGTTGGACTGTCGAGTGGGACCCTACCTCGGCAGAGGAGGAGCATGAGGAGTGATGGGCCAGGCTTCCCCATCCCTCCATTTATCTATCATTAGTTTTATTCCGCTGCATTCTGAACAATGATCACTACTTTTGCTAAAACTCCGATGATGTTGTAATAAATTTAATACTCCTTAATGTATGGTTTTATACTTTATTGTATTTGCTCTGTGCCTCACCATCGAGTGAGTACGTGGTACTTGATCCTATTAGTGGCCTCGTCGGACTAGATCCAAGGGACTGACGTGTTAGTCCTATTTAAGTGTGGTCTAGCCTCTAAGGTGGGACTTAGGCACTTAAGTTGGAATAATTCGGGCAGTTCTGCCACAGCTGGTATCGGAGCTTGTACCACCACAGAGGAATCAGTAAATCGTAAATACCAGCCTTTTCAAAAGTAAAACTTGTTAGAAACAATTGTTGGATAGATCGGTAAGGCGATAGGGAAGAACATTGAGCGTGAAGCCTTAGGATTATAGAGGGGTAGTTAGGTGGCTAATTGAGTGAGCCCTATAGGCTACTATAAGGGATGGGAATTTTTTCCTACTCCCTATAAGTTAATGTGAGGTCGTTTAGGACGAGCATGCATGCATCATTTAATCAAACTACTTTGTAATTAGCTAAGAACCTTAAAATACTATGAGAAATGACAACTAAGGATTAAGTACACTCCATAACCTCAACATAACCTTAGAAAAGCTAGACATTGATTCCCTTTTGTTTTATAATTCTTTTCCTTTTCCACTTACGCTTAACTGTACACAGATGACTTCTCACGGATCCTTAGAAGGAGGGAACGCACATTCCCACACGGACGGGCTTGCATGAGAGGGTTTTCCCCGTATCTTGTGGGAGGTACTTTAGGGAGCAGGTTACACGACGCCTCCCCAGTACGCGGTGCAGCTGTTCGAGAAGCACCGGGTGCCCCGTTGTAGGGTGAGGATGACCTTGGAGCCACATCCCTTACAGCCAGGCTGGCGTTCGTTGGACTCCGAGTCTTTCGGATATCGGGCTGAGGATACTATCGAGGCGATTGCTCTCCACAGGCTAACCACCTTCTGTGGTTTTCACCCCTTGGAGCTGTCTACCCATCCCATTGGCTTGTTCCCTGCCGAAAAGGAGGATGACCCAATGTGGAAAGACCGAGTGGAGCATGCCAAGGATATATGGGCTCTTTACCCAGGGCTGACTGCGCACTTGACGGTGCGATGCATGGATGCTCTGTATCGTCTGCAAGTGATGCGAGGAGAGGCAATGTCTCATCTGATGGCATTGTTGGAGGCTACCAAGATCACCTTGGATAACAGAGAGGAACTTGTGGTAGACCTATCCACTGAGATGGTGGAAAAGGACCTATAGGTGGAACAGATGTCCAACGAGATCCAGGAGCTTGAGGAGCTCGTGGGAACTAGGGAGAACACAATTGAGGTTCTCGAGGATCAGCTAATCAACACTCAGCAGCAACTTGCGGAAGCTAACCAACATTTGGAGATGCACCACCAGGAGATCCAGGACATGGAGGCCAACGGGGATGTCGACATCGAGGGAGGAGAGGAACCAGAGCCCGCATCTAGTCTGGACACTGCTAGCTCAGGGAGACCACCTTCCCCCGAGTCGAGCGTGGCCTCGTTTGTCCATTGAGTTGCAGGGATAGATTTAGAAGTGTGTGGCGATAGAACTCCTCGAAGCTAGCTTAGCTTTTGCACCCTTAGGGTACTAGACTAGACAGAGTTGAGTCTTTTGGATCACTGATGTAATCGTAACAAACTCTTTTGGATGTATGGATGATGAATGATGACGGCTTTAATTTATGAAGAAAAGTTTTATGCCACGAAATATCTTTTATGAATTATGCAAAAAAATATTGGTTTTACCCTTTCAAATCTTTCGCCACATATGAACCCTAGCATCAGAAGTATGATATTGAGAGCGTCCTTAATTTTTTAGATGGCAGGAAGAGCGCGTCGTAGACAGAATGAACGCATTCCTCCACCACCGCCACCGCCTCCTACCCTGCAAGAACTGATGGCTCAGTAGAATGAGATTCTACGACAGTTGGCTCAGCGTCAGCCGCCACCTCAACATTATGGTGGTGGTGACCACCATCAGCGTCCCCCTACAGCAGCCACTTATCAGGAGTTCCTCAGTACGCAGCCGCCGTTGTTCACTCGGGCTGAGGATCTGCTTGATGCTGATGTATGGCTTAGGGTAGTGGAATCCAAATTCCCACTACTCAATGGAGTTTGTTCAGATGTGACTAAGGTCAGGTTTGCCACCCAGCAGCTTCGCGGACCCACGCGGACATGGTGGGACCACTTCCTTGCTATGCAGCCAGTTGACCATGTGGTGGAATGGAGAGAGTTCAAGGCAGCTTTCAGAGGGCATCATATACAAGCAGGCATTATGGACCGCAAGCTCAATGAGTTTTTGGCACTCACTTAGGGAAACCGGGTAGTGTTGCAGTACGCTCAGGCCTTCAATGACCTGTGTCGGTATGCTGGATACCACGCAGACACTAATGAGAAGAAGCGGGATAGGTTCAGGAGGGGACTTAGCACTAAGCTCCGCAACCATCTCAACACCGTCAGGGCCAACAGTTACAATGAGTTAGTCAACATGGCCATTTCTCAGGAGGACTGCATCACAGCCCATCAGGCAGAAAAGAAGAGGAAGACCCCTGTGGCAGGATCATCAGCTCAGCCACAGCGCTTCAGGATTATAGCTGACACTCAAAATAGGGGACCTCAGCAGTAGCAAGGACGCTAGGTGATTCGACCACAGCAGCAGCAGGCACCCAACCGCTCTCAGCCCCCAGTTCAGAGGAACAATCAGCCACAGCAACAGCAGTACCGGCAGGCCAATGACAATAGGTGTTTCAATTGTGGTAACACGGGACACTATGCCAAGAATTGCCCTAGGAACCAGTAGAGGCAGGGACAGAATTCCAACCAGAACCAAGGCAAGAGGCAGAAGGTGCAAGTGAGACAAGGCAGGCTGAACTTCACCACCATGGCTGATATTCCAGAGGGAGCACCCGTCTTGACTGGTATCTTTTCAGTTTTTAATTATCCTGCAATTATTCTTTTTTATTCTGGTGCATCACACAGTTTTATCAGTACCAAATTTAGTGCCAAGTGTCAGTTACCTTTTCACCACACCAATGGGGGTATTACAATTTCTACACCCGGAGGCAGGGTTGCCACCTATCAGATCAATAGACACGTACCAATAAAGTTGGGTAGCTTCATATTTAAAACCACTCTCCTGATCATGGGATTGGATAGTGTGGATATCATCCTGGGGACTGATTGGTTATCGCGACACCATGCGATAATTGATGTCGCAGCCAGAGCCATAGAAATTCACTCCCCACTGGATGGCGAGATCACCTTGTACCTACCCGACCAGGGATGTACCCGTTCCTGTGCCTTCACCATGATAGATTCACCCGTCGAAAGAATCCCAATGGTCTGTGAATACCCAGATGTTTTTCCAGACGAATTGCCAGGGATGCCACCCGACAGAGGCATAGAATTCGCGATTGAATTACAACCCGAAACTGCCCCTATATCCAAGAGACCCTATAGGATGCCTCCAGCAGAGTTGGCGGAATTGAAAAAGCAGTTACAAGAATTGTTGGACAAGGGGTTCATTCGCCCAAGTACTTCACCATGGGGATGTTCCGCCTGATTCGTGAAGAAGAAAGATGAGAGTCTAAGATTGTGTGTCGATTACCGCCCTCTCAATGCGGTGACCATCAAGAACAAGTATCCATTGCCTCGCATTGATATATTGTTTGATCAGTTGGTGGGAGCCAAAGTATTCTCCAAGATAGACCTTCGCTCTAGCTATCATCAGATAAAAATCCGGGAAAGTGATATTTCGAAGACAGCTTTCTCTACCAGATATGGGCTTTACGAGTACTTGGTGATGTCTTTCGAACTGACCAACACCCCGGCTTATTTTATGTATTTGATGAACTCAGTATTTATGCCAGAGCTGGACAAATTTGTGGTGGTCTTTATTGATGACATTCTGGTTTATTCCAAAAATGAAGCTGAGCATGCTGAGCATCTACACATCGTACTTCAGCGACTACGCGATCATCGTCTATATGCTAAGTTGTCCAAATGTGATTTCTGGTTGAAGGAGATAAAATTTTTGGGTCACACCATCTCTCAGGATGGGGTATTAGTTAATCCTGAAAAGTACAAGAAGTGATGGATTGGAAACCTCCTACCATTGTACGACAGATCCATAGTTTTCTGGGTTTGGCAGGGTATTATCGACGATTTATTTTGGATTTCTTCAGGATTGCCAAGCCAATGACTGAATTGTTGAAGAAAGGAGTCAAGTATGAATGGAGCCAGAAATGTGAGGATGCCTTTCATACACTAAGGCAACATTTGACAACAGCACCCGTATTAGCTCAGCCTGACAACACAAAATCTTTTGAGGTTTATTACGATGCTTCCGGTACTGGATTGGGATGTGTCTTGATGCAAGACAATAGAGTCATTGCTTACGCCTCCCGAGCACTCAAACCCCATGAGCAGAACTACCCCACACGTGATCTGGAGTTAGCAGCTGTAGTTCATGCTCTCAAGATTTGGAGACATTACTTGATGGGAGCTCATTGTAATATTTATACTGATCATAAGAGTCTCAAATATATCATCACTCAGGCTGATCTTAATATGAGATAGAGAAGACGGTTAGAATTAATCAAGGACTATGATTTGGAGGTGCATTACCATCCTGGCAAAGCCAATGTTGTGGCAGATGCTTTAAGTCGGAAGGCCCAGTGCAACTGTGTGAATATGGATGCAAAAATCACCACCCTGTGTGATGAGTTGTGCAAGCTGAAAATAGAAGTTGTTTCCTCCGGTGCCTTAAGTTATATTTCAGTGGAGCCCACTTTACATGAGCAGATAGTCATGGCACAGATCGGTGACAAGGGTGTTCAAGTCATTAAGGAAATGATCGAACAGAAGGTGGATAAATACAAATGTTTCCGTCAGGATAGCAAAGGGATTCTATGGTTTGGAGACCGATTGGTTGTTCCTAAGAACCCCGAGCTCAGAAAGAAAATAATGGATGAGGCTCACTTTCCAAATTCCATGCACCCCAGCAGTAACAAGATGTACCATGATCTCAGATCCTCGTACTGGTGGACTAGAATGAAAAGGGAAATTGCTAAGTATATATCTGAATGCGACACTTGCCAGAGAGTCAAGGCCAGTCATTTGAAGATAGCAGGCACCTTACAACCCCTTCCCATACCATCTTGGAAATGGGAGGATATTTGCATGGATTTCATTATGGGATTGCTCAATACCTCCAGGCACCATGATTCTATTTGGGTCATTGTGGATAGGTTGACCAAAACAGCGCACTTCTTGCCAGTACATACCACCCACAGGGCAGAAAAGTATGCAGAAATTTATATTGACCAGATAGTTCGTTTGCATGGAGTACCAAGGACTATTGTGTCTGACAGAGGAGCACCATTTGTAGCATGTTTCTGGGAGCAATTGCAAGAATCACTTGGGACCCATGTAATAAGAAGCTCAGCATACCACCCTCAAACAGATGGTCAGACAGAAAGGTGAATCAGATTTTGGAAGACATGTTGAGGGCATGTGTGCTACACTATGGAAAGGATTGGGACAAGTGTCTTTCTTTGGTAGAGTTCTCTTATAATAACAGCTACCAGTCCAGTTTAAAGATGGCACCTTTTGAAGCCTTGTATGGGAGAAGGTGTAGAACACCGCTAAATTGGTCACAAGCTGGAGAGAGGGAAATATTTGGACCTGACTTGGTACTAGAAGCAGAGGAGAAGGTTAGAGTCATTAAGAGGAATTTAGAAGCTGCTCAGGCCAGACAAAAGAGCTATCATGACAAGAGGAGGAATCCTCTACAGTTTGAAGTGGGGGATCATGTTTATCTTAAGGTGTCACCCACCAAAGGTGTTCAGAGATTTGGAATCAAGGGCAAGTTAGCTCCTCGCTACATTGGACCCTATGAGGTTAAGGAAACTTGTGGGCCTGTAGCATATCAATTGAAGTTGCCACCTCATATGTCAGCAGTTCATGATGTGTTCCACGTATCTCAGCTACGAAAGTGTGTCCGTTTACCCACAGAAGTGCTACCTGAACCAGAATTGGAGATAGAACCAGACTTGTCCTATCAAGAGCACCTCGTCAAGGTATTGGATCAAAAGGAGAGATCAACGCGGGCAAGGTCGATCAGGATGTATAAGGTTCAGTGGAGCCACCATTCAGTAGAAGAGGCTACGTGGGAGACTAAGGATTTTCTACGTTCTCGCTTCCCGACTTTCTGCCCAAAGGAGTCGGTACGTAATCCAAAACCCCACCCCCACCTGCCCTTTGAATCTAAGTGTAAGAGAAACTTAGATGTTCAAGGTATACTAAGCTTTGAAAATAACTTTAAAAGGGCTTCCTTCTGAAGTTGCAAAGAGAATGACATTCGAAGAGCAGTTAACTAGAGAAACCTGGATAAAGGAAAAGGCAACACACCAACACACCTTCTTGGTACCCCCTCTAAAGGACCCCTACCCAAAATCTCGGGACGAGATTCCTTTAAGGGGGGAGGGTTGTAACACCCCAGGTGTTACTTAGGGTTTTCACTCAAGCCTACACTATTGAACCCATCATCACATGTGGTTTAGTTTGAGCAAAAGACACCAAACTTGGGGGTCAAGATCCTAAGTAGGTGTAACCCATCTTAGAAGTCATGCTTTGGCCTTATCATGCACCTAAAGGGGAGGGAATGGCTCAAACCCTAATTCAAATCCCTTTAGGCAAATGGAGCCCTAGAGGGGAGTATATCAAAAAGGCTATGTAAACCACATTATCATGACTTGGGCTAATTATCAAAGTTGTAGTACACTTAATACCCTACAAAAAATAGTAAGAGAGTGACCCCGAAAAGATTTCAGAAAAACCCCAAAAAGGTCACCAAAGAGAAGGGCATAAAAGAAAAATCAGATTTTCTCAATTTCAAAACCAGCCCTCTTTCAAAGATCAAACATGTTCACATTTTTCCCAACCTCAAAACCATAGGGCCCAATTAACAAAATGGCGCCTAAGGACCCCTAGAACACCCTGGAAAAATTTGAACCTCAACCTAAGTCGTTTGACATGACTTGACACGGTTTTTGTCTCGGGCTGGACAGCTCGAACAGAGCCAACTTCACACCACAATATCTCTCAACCCTGACCATATCTTTGCTTGGAACTCACATGGAAATGATAGGATATGGTGCAGAGAAGATACCTTACACGGGATTTTTGCTGAGATCTACACGCTAAGGCGACCAAACAGGCCTTTGAACACCGGCAGAAGCAAACCACCACGTGTTCGACGTGGGCAGGCACTCGGGAGCATGCCCGCACGCTCGCCCCCGTGCGTCCTCGGCTGCCCCCGTGCCCACACCCGTGCCATGCCTGTGAGTGGCTATAAAGCCCGCCTTCATGCAAGGCCACCTTCCCTGTCACCCTCTCCGCACCGCGCCTAGCTTGCCCGAGCCAGCCCGCAGCTCCGGCGACCTCCCCGCGACCCGCTAGAGCCGCCCGAGGGCGCCCACCGTGGCCAAACCACTCCCGCCCACCTCCGCTCGTTCCGAGCCCTCGGATAGCTTCGTTGAGAGGCCGTGAAGCTTTCCCAAGCTTGAGCCAAGGACCAGCCCCACCGGAATAGTGCAATCACGCTCGCTGGAGTTTGTGACCCCGTCGGAGCACGTGGACCCGGTAAACCACTGAACCATTTCTCGATTCCTTGCGCGCATAGCCTCTACATCACCCAGAGGAGCTCCTCGTGCACTTTGATTGAACCCCACCGCCATGGTTTGGCTGGAGCAGGTGCCGCCGACGACCTCCGCCGCCTGTGCTCGTGGCCAAAGCAGCTCCAGCCACCTCTGACGCCGACCCGCACACCGTCGTGATCGCAGTGACCTCCCCGACGTCATAGACCACCCCACTGGAGCTCTACTGCCGCCGGTAAGCCTCGCCACCATGATCTTTGCCCCGGTTACTGTTCTAGCTGGCCGAGGATCGCGGGTTAGATATAGGATAAGTCCAGGGGGTTATACGTAAAGTCAGTCACTCATGTGAATAGTAGACCGAGGGTTGATTTGTGAGAGAAAAGGGGGAAGGAAACCCATGGACTTCAGCGCAAATCTGTTTTTCTTTTCCCATTTCGAATTTACTTTTCTTTTAAATATTGCAGAGAACTTTATAAATACATAACTTGAAGAATAATCATCCAAATTTAGTCCAACCAATTTTGCTAGACTTTGTGAAATATAAACTATCAGGCAAAAATAGTAAACCCCATAGTTCCTGTAATGTTTTATTGAGTTTTGATTTAAATAAGAAAACTGCCCAAAACTTAATAATAAAGGAAAAGATAGAAATGTTGTTAGACCAGGGTTGAGAAAAATAGTGGATACACTAACCTAGTAGTTACACTGTTTAAAATTAATAAACACCCCAGTATACAAGGTTAAGGAAGATTTATTCACTAAAACTTGTTTATACTCAAACTTAGGGAAATGAAGAAAAGGGATTGAAATTGATAACCAGAAGGCAACCATATTTTCCTAGCATGCCTAAGTGATGTAGTTCACAAGAAAAATCTGTTGAACCATAGTCCAGCGAAAAGAAATTGCACTCACATTTATTCATGAAAAACAGAGAAAACTTTGAAAAGTCATAAGAAAATAATCCTAAGGAGAAAACACCCCTACCTTAGGAATGACTGCTCTTGTGCTAAGAAAAACCTAGGAAAAATACAAGTTCTGTTGTTTGATATTTTTCAAATATCAAGTTAGTTATAAGTGTCTTTTTGGCATTAAACTTTAGAAAATCATAACTAAATAACCACTAAGTAACCCTCTGTGATTTTTGGCACAGAAGCATGTTATTACCCATAGATACCAGCAAAAATAACTCTTAGTACAGAACCCACACCTAGTAAAGAGTTGTAGTGCAAAGTGACCCCTCTGCCCCAACTTTTGTTATTTTTGTCCACGATATATTCCATTTATTTTTGACCTCAAATTTATAGGACAGACTACGGGGACCAATATTAACCCACTGTAATTTTTACAGAATTTTTTGAAAATTTGAAATCACTGTTGTAGTTCAAACCCACCTTAAGAGCATAAATAGAAAATGAAAAGGGGAATTAGTAGGGGAGATTAATGTTACCCTAACCAACACAGCAAAACCCCTTGAGTACCTACTAAAACCTTTAAGGGGCAATCCAAGTCTTAATCCACTACGTTTGCCTCTAAGCAAAACCTCAAACCTAGGTTGCTAAGCATAAACCACTAAGAGCTTCTTATAACAAGGAAACCCTAAGTTATCAACTAACTTAGTTTTTCTTCACTATGCATAATGGTTACTAAATTCTGCATATCATAGCCTACATCTATCTTATTCATTGCATTCGATAGATTGCAACCTCGCTGACGGAGAGTACATCATCGTGCTGGAGCAAGGAGTTGCTCGGGAGATAGCCCAAGATCCAGCACCAGAACCTGCCATCGAGGATCTGCCTGCCCTAGCTTTGTAAGGCAAGCCCGGGTTTTATGCATAACCAGTTCTATATATTATTTTACTACACTTAATGATTGTAGGCTTGTATTGTGCACTTAAGTGTAGGAGTTGCCTGAAACCCTAGTTGCATTACCTCAGGATTTCCTTTTGAGATGGATACTAGTATGCTAGGTCGAGTAGCTGCTCTACTAATTAGGGATCTCGGTAGAAGTTGAGTGATTTTTCTAGCACTCGCGCAAGGTCAGGAATTGGTTGTCTCCACTTTCTTATCATAATGATGTTGGTCTGTGGACAACAACCCATGGGGATTGGTTGTCTACGAGATGGAAATTGGAATAGGGATTAAGGTGTGGTACCGTGAGTCAAGCGTTTGAACGTACTAAACATATGCCGAGAAATATGGTAAATCGGTAAGCCTAGTACCTGATTGAACCTCGCAGCAGACTTTGCCCCTCACGCGACCTGAGACGTGGTCTCCCATTTCGGTTATGGTGGGTACAAGTACGGTCACTGCACGACGGCAGTCGGGGTCAGTGAGGCATTGTACGCCAAGGCGGTGAGCCCTGATCTGCTGGCGGGGAATCGATGGGGACGGTTGATGTGTGTGGGGATGGAGTGCCTCGCCACGTCGTGTGTTTAGGTTTACCTTGCAAGGATAAAAACTTGATTCGAATCGTCTGCTTCTCGCAGCTAATGAGACTGCTTGATCCATGCTGCTACATTGAGTAACAAGTGGAAATGTGATGACTTGGCAAAAGTTGTTGATTACTAAATGCTTGATACCATGAATGATTAGATAGGTACACATTTAGTCTTAAGAGAGTCACACTAAAACTTGAAAAAGCTAAAACTTGACTTTTAGACTCAGCTAGTGCTTTTGGCAACCAAACCCCTCAGCCAAACAGCTGCATGTCTAGAGGTAGAGGAGTAGACTCCTCACACCGGGTAAGTCTAGCTGAGTATTAGTATACTCAGCCTTGCTTGTGGCATAATTTTACAGGTTCTCTGGAGGACATGGTTGCTGGAGTGACTTGGCCGTCCACCTTGCCACCAGGTTGGACTGTCAAGTGGAACCCTACCTCGGCAGAGGAGGAGCATGAGGAGTGATGGGCCAGGCTTCCCCATCCCTCCATTTATCTATCGTTAGTTTTATTCTGCTGCATTCTGAACAATGATCACTACTTTTGCTAAAACTTCGATGATGTTGTAATAAATTTAATACTCCTTAATGTATGGTTTTATGCTTTATTGTATTTGCTTTGTGCCTCACCATCGAGTGAGTATGTGGTACTTGATCCTGTTAGTGGCCTCGTCGGACTAGATCCAAGGGACTAACGTGTTATTCCTATTTAAGTGTGGTCTAGCCTCTAAGGTGGGACTTAGGCACTTAAGTTGGAATAATTCGGGCAGTTTCGCCACAAAACGAGTTGAGAACTGACATCCGCCACTTGCAAGACCTGCTTACTGAACGTGATTTAGCGCTCGATTGACTGTTAACTCACGTTCACTTGCTTGGGCCAAGGAAGCCAAAGCTCGAGCCCGCGTGGAGGAGCTTAGCACCGCCGTGGACCACTTGCAAGTGTATTGTAATACACTACATGAAGAAGTTCATGTTTTGTATTCACAACTACACCCTAACGTACCTGCGAATCCTGTCGGAATGGGAGCCGGACCTTCTGGAGTGGCAGGAGAAGCACTTGGTGGTGAACTGGACCTTTTTAGGCCTCCTCCCTCTATGAAGTTGGTTGATGAATGGTCTCCTACGCCCAACAGTGAAGCTACCAAAAGTGATAAGAAGCTAGAGTAGTGTAGTATAGAAATAGTGTTGATGTATAATAGGTAATGTAATCCTATTGTAAATACGAGTCTGTATCATTACCCTTCTAAGTAATGTAAAATGGATGGTTTGCTTTGGCATATTATATTTTTCGAATGTTCTTTGCCTCAGATGCCTTCTAAGTCTCGTGCACAGGATGGAGCAGGGACCTCCCGTGGGAGGGAAACAACTCCGAACCCGCCCCCAGTACCCCCAACATTAGCTAAGGCCATCGCTGCCTTAGTTAATGCTACAGCTGATAACACCCGCTTTCTGCGGGAAAGGTGGGACAACAAATGCAACAGCAAGGCGGGCGAGCATATCAGCAAGGACCCCACGAGACATCATATTTGGATTTCTCCGAGACACGTCCTCTATTATTTGTCAAGGCTGAAGATCCTCTTAAGGCAGATGAGTGGATCCAAGTTATCGAACAAAAGTTTGGGCTTCTCCGATGTACGGAGACTCAAAAGCCCTTATTCGCGGCACAACAGTTGCGAGGCCCTGCCAGCACATGGTGGGGAAATTATGTAGCCGTTCAACCAGCCGGCCATCAAATTACTTGGGACGAATTCAAGCTGGCTTTCCGGGAGCACTATATTCCTGAAGGGGTGCTCCATATGAAACAGGAGGAGTTTATGAAGCTCAAACAAGGTGGGGATACTATCACTCAGTATCTCAACAAATTCAACCACTTGTCCCAGTATGCCATCGATCAGGTCAATACTGACCTGAAAAAGAAAAATTGTTTTATGAGAGGCCTCAATGACCGGCTGCAGCGGAAAATGGCCACCTGCCTCGACCTCACTTATAACCGGGCTGTCAGCACGGCATTATCAGTCGAAGCCAAATATGCAGGCCTGGGAAAATCAAAGGGCTATGGAGGTGACAGGCATAATCAGGGGCCTAAGAAAAGACAAAGGTTAGTAATCCGACCTTTTAATCCGAATTGCTTTTCACCCCGTCCGCCCTCCTACCCTTTCAAGCAACCAGTTTTTATCCGTCCTGCTACTGCCCCCACCTCAACCACTTGGTCGGGTGCCACTGGTACTCGTTTCCCTGCTCTCCCAAGCTCTTCAACAGGCTGCTTTAACTGTGGAAAGTCCGGACATTTTATCAAGGACTGTCCGTATCCGAAGCAGAGTCGGTCAAATAATCAGCAGAGTTCAGGGAATTCCGCTCAAGGCAAGAGAAATGCGGCAAATAATACCGCGACCAAAAATATGAAGAAAACTGGGTGGATTTATTATACTCAAGTGGCCACAACACCGGAAGGTGAACCGGTTATGATGGGTACGTTTCTAGTGGCCAATCACCCTACAATTATTTTCTTTGATTCTGGTGCTTCGCATACTTTCATAAGCAAGAAGTTTATGGAGAAACATTGCATTTCATATACTGAATCAAGGGAAGGGTTTACTATTCATTCGCCCGGGGGGCAAATATTCACTAAAGAAGTGGCTTTCCAAGTTCCCGTAACATTAGCTGAACGGGACTTTCCTACTAATATGATTGTTCTAAAAAGCCAAGATATAGACGTAATTTTGGGCATGAATTGGTTAGCCCAACATAAAGCAATCCTCAACACTGATCTGAGAACCATCAGGTTGAGTTGTGGCTAAGAAGAGGTTCTCTTGTCCATCCCCGTAGCTATTCCAGCTAAACCATTTGGCAGAGTATATGAAGCCAACATACCAGAGATCCAAGATATTCCTGTAGTATGTGAATTCTCGGACGTCTTTCCAGAAGATTTGCTCGGATTGCCTCCCGAAAGAGATTTAGAATTTGTAATTGAATTAAAGCCCGGTACGGCTCCTATTTCTAGAAGGTCGTACCGAATGCCTCCAAATGAGTTGGCAGAACTCAAGACCCAATTACAAGATCTACTAGAGAAAGGATTCATCCGGCCAAGCTCATCGCCATGGGGTTGTCCAGCCATCTTTGTCAAAAAGAAGGACCAAACACTTTGGATGTGCGTGGATTATAGACCCCTTAATGAGGTTACCATCAAAAATAAGTACCATCTTCCACGGATTGATATTCTATTTGATCAACTAACTGGAGCGAGGGTCTTCTCTAAGATTGACCTCAGATTGGGCTATCATCAGATCTGTATCCGGCCCGAAGATATACCAAAGACCGCATTCACTACGCGGTATGGATTATTTGAATATCTGGTTATGTCTTTCGGACTAACAAATGCTCCTGCCCACTTCACATATCTTATGAACTCGGTATTCATGCCTGAGTTGGATAAATTCGTGGTGGTATTCATTGATGATATCTTGATATATTCTAAGAATAAAGAAGAGCATGCTCAACATTTGCGGATCGTGTTAACGCGCTTAAGAGAACAACAACTATATGCTAAGTTCAGTAAGTGCGCGTTCTGGTTAGAGGAGATCCAATTTCTGGGACATGTATTATCTGCCAAGGGGATTGCGGTGGATCCCAGCAAAGTCAAGGATATTTTGGAATGGAAACCACCAACAACGGTGCATCAAGTCTGAAGCTTCCTTGGACTGGCTGGTTATTACCGTCGATTCATTCCAGATTTTTCTAAGCTTGTGAAGCCAATCATAAGTTTATTGAAGAATGATACGAAATTTAATTGGTCTTCAAAATGCAATGAAGCCTTTGAGCAGCTGAAAGTATTATTGACCACTGCTCCGGTATTGGCTCAACCAGATATTGACAAGCCTTTTGATGTGTATTGTGACGCATCGGGCCGTGGTCTGGGTTGTGATCTAATGCAAGAAGGCCGAGTGATAGCCTACGCTTCAAGGCAGTTACACCAGCATGAAGAGCATTATCCAACTCATGATCTAGAATTAGCTGCGGTGGTTCATGCCCTAAAAATTTAGCGTCATTATCTACTGGGAAATATCTGTCACATCTACACAGATCATAAAAGCTTGAAATACATCTTCACCCAGTCAGAGCTAAACATGAGACAGAGGCGATGGCTTGAGCTGATTAAAGATTATGAATTGGAGATTCATTATCACCCAGGCAAGGCCAATGTAGTGGCAGATGCACTTAGTCGCAAGGCTTCCTGCCATTGTTTGACCATGAAGACTTCTGACATTACATTATGCCAGGACATGGAGAAATTAAACCTGGGAATGATTCAACATGGAACCTTAAAACAACTAAAGCTTGAGTTAGTCCTTCTGCAAAGGATAATTGATGCTCAAAAGAATGATGAGGGTATGAAACACATCCATGAGAAGATAAAGGCCGGAAGAGCCCAATGTTTCAGAAAAGACGATCAAGGCATTATATGGTTCAATAACCGCATAGTTGTGCCAAAGAATGAAGAAATCCACCAGCAAATTTTAGATGAAGCACATCTTAGCCGCTATTCTATTCATCCCAGAAGCACTAAGATGTATCATGATCTAAAACAACATTATTGGTGGACAAAGATGAAGATTGAAATTGCACGCTATGTGGCAAGATGTGACACTTGTAGACGTGTCAAGGCCATACACATGAAAGCTGCTGGTCCATTGCAATCTTTACCTATACCAACATGGAAATGGGAAGATATTGTCACACCCGGTTTTTTTAGAAGGCAAACCGAATGCGAACCATGTACGTGCCAGGATCAGTTATTCACGTACACAGCAGTTACATAACATGGACATCATCACACAGTGCTCAAATAGTATTAAAAGGGGAAATAATAGTCGATTACATCATACGTCTGAGACGTCCATATAGTTCTTACAATAAATCAAAGTGCGGAAAAGAAACGTAGATAACACGGCCTTCACAGGCAGCCGACTGGGGGTTGCCGCTAACCCACGCCTAGAACTCGTCGTAGTCTTGGAACTCCTGGAAGTCTCCTTCCACAGCTTCATCTTCTCCTGAGCAGTGGTTGCAATGCTGGCAACCTGGGGGGGGTTTGGTGTGTAGAGCAAGGGTGAGTACACATCAACATACTCAGCAAGTATCCTGTTTGGCTGTAGTGGACTAGCTGTATGTGGGGATAAGTCAAGCAGTTGCTTTTAGTTGGTCAGGTTATTACTTACTAGTAGAGAGCCAGGTTTTAACATTAACCCAAGTTATTAGCCCAATGTATCCTTTCCAAACGGAAAGAATACCACTTACCAATACCATAATCATAATCAGAACCATCAATCTCATTGCCACCTGTACCAAAGTATCACTGATCAAGTATCACTAATCTCTGGAGCTCCCTTGGCCGCTCATAACCGTGAGCACGGCTGATATATCAGTTTCATAACACTCTGCAGAGGTTGCGCACTTTACCCACAAGCCGTGATTCCCTCTTGCCTCGGGCTGATCAAACCCTTAAACACTACCAAGGTGAATAGGCAGGGTCTCACTACGTAGCCTTTACAAAGATTCCCCGGGGCTGTAGCCACCCGTTAGGTTTCCTAAATGTACCGCACTCCTCCCCAAGGGACAAATCAACCTTGGCAGAGCAAGCCGCATACACCGAGCCCCATTGACGGCACAACGGCTAAGCGAACTACACCCCGGTTCCTCTAATTATTCAGCTAAGGGCGTCCCATTCCACCCTCATGGTTGCACTGTTTTCCCGGGCGGTCATCCATTGAACAGGTCCTTACGGAGAGGCACTCGAGAAACCGCTCGAGTCCCCTTAAATGCCACAAGTATAATCGTAAATAAGAAGGGAAAACAGCGTATCATAGATAATCACATCATGTTCATTGATTAGAGTTGAGCAATAGCATCAAACTAAGCAGTAATAATCCGACCCAAATAGGTAAACAAGGACATGGATAACAAAAGCTAGTCAATCCTTAAGTATAAATGTGTAATGCGGGAGGTGAATTAAAGAATGAATAGGACAGAGATAGGTCAAAGGACACTTGCCTCCACCAACCGACTGCTGCTCAGGGGCTTCTCCTGCGAATTCCTCGGGCTCTTCGACCGGATCGTTCTCTATGCGATTGCAAACATACATACATACATCCACATATTTTAATACAAAAGAACAGTACACCATACAAGGAAACAGGTAAAACGAATATGCATCAAGTATGACATTCGATATCGCATTTGTTATGGTTAGAAAGAAACGGGAAAGGTCTCGCAGGGGGGGTTAAAGCTTATGCACTAATAATCAATTACAATTGATTCCTAACAAAAGAATTCTGTTATATATATACTAATGGAAACCTAATCATTTTTAGTTGATCAACATTGCACAGAATAAACAATTAACTACGTGAATCAATAGCATAACGGAATTTTAAATTAAACTTCCTATTTTCCATAGCATGAACAATGATTAATCTACCTAAAATAAAGTAATTATGATCACAGAAAGTAAATAAAATAAAATAAAAAAAAATAAAAAAAACAGAGGGGGGGCGGTTGAACCGGCCCTAGGGGCGGTTGAACCGGCCCTGGGCTGGGCGCGCGGGGGAGGGGAGAAGAGAGGGGAGGGAGGAGAGGGAGGAGGGGGAGGGGGGCTCACCGGCGGGGATGGCCGACGACGAGGGGCGGCCGGCGGCAGGGGACGGCGCGGCGGCCTAGGGCAGGGGGCGGGTAGGGGGCGGCGGCTTGGGTGGGGAGGGAGAGAGGGAGAGAATGAGGGAGAGGGAGAGGGTTTTGGGGAAAAAAAGGGGTGGGGGGCGGTTGGGCCTTCTTTGGGCCCAAGAGGGGGCGCCAGGGGCTTGGGCCGGCCGGGGTCGGCCCAGGGCGCGGGAGAGAGAGAGAAAGGGGAGAGAGAAAGAGAGAGAAAGAGAGAGAAAGATTATTTCCTGTTTTTCGACATCCGATCTTTCCACATGAATGCAGTTGCACTTTCAAAGCAAATCAAAACAATGCAAGGTTCGGCATGGTGCATCAATCATAAAGTATTTTAGAGTTTTTCTTTACACGGGAAATCCGAACCGAATCCCGCTAAGACTTTGGAAAAGGTCAAGGTTTAGCGAGGGGAAAAAGAAAAAGAAAAGGTAACGCCCGAATTTTGGCGAGTAAAGAAAGGAAAAAATTCAACTGCAAAATTCGGGGCGTTACAAACCTATCCCCCTTAAAAGAATCTCGCCCTCGAGATTCAGGGCTGGCTAGCAAAGAGCTCCGGGTACTTGGCCATTAGATCATCTTCACGCTCCCAGGTTGCTTCTTCCTCAGAGTGGTGACTCCATCTGACTTTGCACATTCTGATGGTCTTCCTTTGGGTGACTCTATCTGCAACCTCAAGAATCTGAGCTGGCTTCTCAACATAGGTCAAGTCCTCCTGGACTTCAAGACCTTCCACTGGCAACTGCTCTTCTGGCACACGCAAACACTTCTTCAACTGAGACACATGAAAGACATCATGCACAGCAGACAAACTCTCTGGCAGGCTGAGCTGATAAGCCACTTCTCCACGCTTCGAGAGAATTTGATACGGACCAATGTAGCGGGGTGCTAGCTTGCCTTTCACTCCGAATCTTCTGACTCCTCTGATCGGTGACACTTTCAGATAGACAAAGTCTCCGACTTCGAAACTCAGCTCTCTTCTTCTTGTGTCTGCATAGCTTCGCTGCCTCGATTGCGCTATCTTCAGATTCTCTCGGACCATCTTGATGTTCTCTTCGGCTTCAAGCAAAATATCTGGCCCAAACACTTGCTTCTCTCCAGGCTGATCCCATTGCAACGGAGTTCTACAACTCCTTCCATAAAGCGCTTGAAATGGTGACATCTTCAAACTAGCCTGGTAACTGTTGTTATAGGAAAACTCTGCATAAGGCAATCTCTTGTCCCATCCGGACTGATCTTGCAACGCACAGGCTCTCAACATATCTTCAAGAATTTGATTGGTTCTTTCGGTCTGGCCATCTGTCTGCGGATGATAAGCTGAACTGAAATTCAGATGCGTGCCCAAGGCTTCATGCAACTGCTGCCAGAAATGAGAGGTGAACTGCGTTCCTCTGTCTGACACTATCTTCTTTGGCACACCATGAAGACAAACGATCCGAGACATGTACAACTCTGCCAATACTGCACTGTTGTAGCTGGTCTTGACTGGTATGAAGTGGGCTGACTTGGTCAAACGGTCCACTACTACCCAAATGGAATCGTAGCCGGCTCGAGTGCGAGGCAATCCGACTATGAAATCCATACCGATTTCATCCCATTTCCACTGAGGAATCTGCAACGGTTGCAACAATCCAGCAGGTCTCTGGTGTTCTGCCTTAATTCTTCGACAACTATCGCACTTAGCCACATGCTCTGCGATTTCCCTCTTCATTCCGTACCACCAGAATTTCTTCTTCAGATCCTGATACATCTTCTCACTGCCAGGGTGAATCGAATAAGCTGTCTCATGAGCTTCCTTGAGAATCAACTCCCGAATGGACTGGACATTAGGAACACACAAGCGGTCTTTGAACCATATCACGCCTTCTGCATCTTCTCGAAAATCTTTGCCTCTGCCATCTAGAATCAGTCGCCGAATCTCACTGATCTTTTCATCATTCTTCTGCGCTTCTTTGATTTCGCGCTCCAAGGTAGGTTCCAATTCAACTGTGACTCCTCGCGAATTATTCAGAAATCCGAGACTCAACCTGTCGAACTCCTTGGCCAACTCATAAGGCATCGGACGAGCGACCATCAGATTGACTTGACTCTTTCTGCTCAAAGCATCTGCCACTACGTTTGCTTTGCCTGGATGGTAATGAATCTCCAACTCATAGTCTTTGATCAACTCTAACCATCTTCGTTGCCTCATGTTCAACTCTGACTGAGTGAATATGTACTTCAGACTCTTGTGATCTGTGTAAACATCGCATTTCTGTCCATACAGATAGTGCCTCCATGTCTTCAGTGCGTGAACCACTGCTGCCAACTCTAGATCATGGATTGGGTAATTCTTCTCATGAACCTTTAACTGTCGGGATGAGTAAGCCACAACTCTTCCCTCTTGCATCAACACACATCCCAAACCCGTGTAACAAGCATCACAATACACAGAGAAGGGCTTGTGCACATCAGGCAAGACTAGGACAGGCGCTGTTGTCAACTTCTCTTTCAGCGCTTCAAAGGCTTCTTGGCATTTCTGGGTCCACTTGAACTCAACCTTGTTGCCTAGCAACGCTGTCATTGGTTTCGCAATCTTCGAAAACCCTTCAATGAATCGCCGATAATATCCGGCCATTCCAATGAAGCTCTTGATTCCTCGAGCATCTGTTGGCGCTTTCCAGTTCAGAATGTCTGCCACTTTCTTCGGATCCACAGCCAATCCTTCCTTGTTGATTATGTGACCCAAGAACAGGACTTCACTGATCCAGAACTCACACTTGCTTAACTTTGCATACAACTGGTGCTCTCGCAATCTCTGCAATACCATCCTCAAATGATCTGCATGCTCTTCTTCACTTTGAGAATAAATCAGAATGTCATCAATGAATACCACCACAAACTTATCAAGGTAATCCATGAATACGCTGTTCATCAAGTTCATAAAGAACGCTGGTGCATTGGTCAAACCAAAAGACATCACTGTGAACTCATACAAACCATATTTGGTAATGAATGCCGTCTTCGGAATGTCCGAAGGTCGGATCCTGAGCTGATGATAACCTGACCTCAGATCGATCTTGGAGAACACACTGGCTCCTCTCAACTGGTCGAACAGATCTTCTATTCTGGGCAAAGGATACTTGTTCTTGATCGTGACTTCATTCAAAGCTCGATAATCGATACACATCCTCTTGGTGCCATCTTTCTTCTCCACAAACAGGACAGGGGCGGCCCAAGGCGAGGTGCTTGGCCGGATGTAACCTTTCTCTGACAGCTCATCAATCTGCTTCTTAAGCTCAACCAACTCTGGTCCAGATATTCTGTAAGCTCTCTTAAAGATAGGGGCGGTTCCAGGAAGAAGCTCTATGGCAAACTCAACTTTCCGCTCTGGTGGCATACCCGGTAAATCCTTTGGAAACACATCTGGGAATTCAGACACAACCTTGATACTCTCAATTGGGTCTGCTTCACTGCTATCGACAGCCATCTGATAACAACTTCCTTTCTTCGGCTCAGGCGGGACTAACTCGGTCACCACTTCCTCTCCTAGTGGGGACACCAACTCGATTGTCCTTTTATCACAACTGATAACTGCCTGATACTTATCTAGCCAATTCATCCCTAGGATGACATCTATTCCCTGAGTACCCATTACTATAAGGTTAGCGGGAAACGCTATCCCCCTTATTTCCACACTTACACCCAAACAAATGCTATCGGCTCGAATTCTACCACCAGCTGAGTCAATTTGAATAGGGGTTGACATGGTAGTAATTGGAAGATTATGTGCTTCTACCCATGATGCAGTAATAAAAGAATGTGTTGCTCCAGTATCAAATAACACTTCTGCAGTATGGGAATCGACTGGGAACATACCTACTGTCATGCCGGGAGTCTCCTGAACTGCTTCAGCCTCCAAGTGGTTCAGTCTCCCATGATTATAGCGCTGCTGAGGGCGGTTGCCTGCTCCAGGCTGGGACACATTCTGCTTTGCTGGGGCATTGGGGCCTGACTGCTGCTGGGCTGCCTTCTTCGGACATTGCATCACCCAATGGCCTTGCTCTCCACAGTGGAAACATGCTCTGTTTCCAACCTGAGCTGGTGCTGCCTGATTGTTCTGCTGAGTTGCGGGGGCAGGAAGACGAGGTGTCTGCTGATTCTGCCTCTGGAACTGACCTCCTCCTGACTGATTGCTCTGACGATTCTGATACTGATGCTGAGGATACTGCCTTTGGAACTGCTGATACTGCTGACGCTGCTGATGTTGCTGAGGTGGACGCTGGTTCTGCCTGAACTGCTGAGGTTGATTGCCTGAAAAACGGGGACGGCTGCTGCTCCCAGACTGGGGTCCACTGATCTTGCGCTTACGATCTTCCATCTCTTTACGCTTCCTTTCTGTCATGATTGCTCTGTCAATCAGGTGCTGGAATGTCGGGAAGGTATGATTCATCAACTGATACTGCAGAGGGTCAACCAAGCCTCTCAAGAAACGGTATTGTCGCTTGGCGTCGGTGTTGACATCCTCAGGGGCATAGCGAGACAACTGCAGAAACCTGTCTCGATACTCGCTGATAGATGATGACCCTTGCTTAAGGGCCAGGAACTCCTCCTTCTTCACTGTCATCAGACCTGCAGGCACATGGTACTGACGAAAGCTACCTCTGAACTCTTCCCAGGTGATGGCATCGGGGTTGGCATGGGTGGCGAGGTAAGACTCCCACTATGACTGGGCTGCTCCTCTCAGCAGACGGGGACCATACAAGACTTTCTCCCTGTCATCACACTGAGCGGTATGCAACTCCCGCTCCACAGTGCGCAGCCAATCTTCAGCATCCATGGGGTCAGAAGAGTGAGCGAACGTTGGGGGATGACCTCTCATAAATTCAGCACGCTTGTCTCTAGGCATCTGAGGCTGGGGTGGTGCTTGCTGCTGCTGCTGCTGCTGCTGAATGGCGGCCAGAGTCTGACCGATGGCCTGAACTGCCTGAGTCTGCATCAGAAACATCTGCTCGATCGACATCGGGGGCGGGGGCGGCAGCTGCTGCTGCTGGGGCGCCTCATCTTGCTGACCGGCTTGCTCCTGCTGAGCACGCCTTCCTCCTCTGCGCCTGTTCTCTGACATCTGCAGAACGCAACCACACATCAGAACTGATCTGGCAAATCTTGCAGCATAAGAAAAGAGTATAGAATTCTCCAACAGCACTGAACAGATGAGCATCTTCACTGATCTCCAACACAGACCACACAGCTTCTCAGATAAAGAGGAAAGTGGAATAAAGGTCTTCCCAACTATATAACTAACTCCATTAACATAATAGGTAAACCAAAATGCAGGGGATACCCACACTCTGGTGACAATCATTACAAAGATCCAAACCAAACATAGTTCATCATGACAAACATAAATGCACAGGATATAGCAAACTACCCTGTCTAACTAAGACTGACTAAGACCGAGACTAACGCTAAGACTGAAGCTTCTATGTATATATATTTCGTATTAATTACAAGATCCAACTCTAACGATCTATGGTTCTAGATTTATCTTGGTCTTGCAGTCGGGATTGCCATAAGACTGGAGTCCACGCCGAGGTGAGCGGTACGGGTGCTGAGTCCCAACGGGAGCGGGGGAACCATCATCCAAGTGACGACGCTCCGCGCGCGCAGCAGGGCGATCTCAGCACGAGCCCTACTCAGCTCGTCTAATGCATGGTCCAGCTCCGTGTTTAGCACGGCGGCTAGGTTGACTGTGCTGCTCAACCTAGGATTGTCCTCACCAGCAGGTGAAACAATCACGCCTCCTGTGCTGCCAGATGGACGGCGAGGGTAATACTTCAGGTCGAGACCGTCAGCTACCCCACCGAGAACCGAGCAGTAGTGCGAAAGCGCACGCCGTGCAGCATCCTGCATGGCTGCCTCAGCTGAGTCCCGCTCAGAGATAGAATAGTGCTCTGAGCAAGCCTCCGCGCCCTGGAGACTGTTCTCCGGACGGCGCACCAAGCAGGTCGCCTCCCAGCGGTTCGGGTAGACCCCGCGACTATGCTGGTAGACCACACAGCGATACTCGATGGACCAAGTACGCCGGTCAAGTGCCCGACGTAGCAGGGTGTCGAGCGCGTCGTGGAAGTGACACCCGCGAGCAGCGTCGCGAGTGATGGGTCGAGCAACCCATCCTTCCGGCTCATGGCTAGAGAGGTCGAGGTCGGTGTCGTGGCTCGAGCTGTCGTCGCCACCTCTGTCGTCTGGGTCTCCTCCAGCAGCTACTCCAGAAGCTGGGACGCCCAGTGGTGGTGCAGGGGGCGCCTCCAGGGGAAGCACAGGAGAGCAGCTCCTCACAGACTCTATCTCCTGCTGGAGTGAGAAGGAAGAGCCCTGCTGCTCCTGTCGTCGACGTTCCTGCTCCTCATGCAGGCGGTGGTGCAGTCTCTCCAAATGGCTGGACTGTCCGGCCACGGGACGGCGAAGCGGACGCTCAGCAAGGCGGGAGGGTAAGAAGGGGATGACGGACTTTCGTGCAGTGTGTCTAAGTCGAGCCATCTACAAAACATCGCAAGCAAAAGGGTGAGAACGGAATTAATATGACCAGCAAATAATGAACCATAAATAAATGAAGGATCAGAATAATAATGAATCATAAATAAATGAAGGATCAGAATAAAACAAAATTTTCAGCAAGGTATAATATATAGTAGAACATAGATTTGGTCAGTAGGACCAACTTTTGAAGGGATACCAAAGTCAAGGCAGGGACAGAGGTCTATAGTCCTTAGAACGACCATTCTACTCTAGGTTAGCGGTCCTACAGTCAGCACGGCTTTGATACCACTTATGTCACACCCGGTTTTTTTAGAAGGCAAACCGAATGCGAACCATGTACGTGCCAGGATCAGTTATTCACGTACACAGCAGTTACATAACATGGACATCATCACACAGTGCTCAAATAGTATTAAAAGGGGAAATAATAGTCGATTGCATCATACGTCTGAGACGTCCATATAGTTCTTACAATAAATCAAAGTGCGGAAAAGAAACGTAGATAACACGGCCTTCACAGGCAGCCGACTGGGGGTTGCCGCTAACCCACGCCTAGAACTCGTCGTAGTCTTGGAACTCCTGGAAGTCTCCTTCCACAGCTTCATCTTCTCCTGAGCAGTGGTTGCAATGCTGGCAACCTGGGGGGGGTTTGGTGTGTAGAGCAAGGGTGAGTACACATCAACATACTCAGCAAGTATCCTGTTTGGCTGTAGTGGACTAGCTGTATGTGGGGATAAGTCAAGCAGTTGCTTTTAGTTGGTCAGGTTATTACTTACTAGTAGAGAGCCAGGTTTTAACATTAACCCAAGTTATTAGCCCAATGTATCCTTTCCAAACGGAAAGAATACCACTTACCAATACCATAATCATAATCAGAACCATCAATCTCATTGCCACCTGTACCAAAGTATCACTGATCAAGTATCACTAATCTCTGGAGCTCCCTTAGCCGCTCATAACCGTGAGCACGGCTGATATATCAGTTTCATAACACTCTGCAGAGGTTGCGCACTTTACCCACAAGCCGTGATTCCCTCTTGCCTCGGGCTGATCAAACCCTTAAACACTACCAAGGTGAATAGGCAGGGTCTCACTACGTAGCCTTTACAAAGATTCCCCGGGGCTGTAGCCACCCGTTAGGTTTCCTAAATGTACCGCACTCCTCCCCAAGGGACAAATCAACCTTGGCAGAGCAAGCCGCATACACCGAGCCCCATTGACGGCACAACGGCTAAGCGAACTACACCCCGGTTCCTCTAATTATTCAGCTAAGGGCGTCCCATTCCACCCTCATGGTTGCACTGTTTTCCCGGGCGGTCATCCATTGAACAGGTCCTTACGGAGAGGCACTCGAGAAACCGCTCGAGTCCCCTTAAATGCCACAAGTATAATCGTAAATAAGAAGGGAAAACAGCGTATCATAGATAATCACATCATGTTCATTGATTAGAGTTGAGCAATAGCATCAAACTAAGCAGTAATAATCCGACCCAAATAGGTAAACAAGGACATGGATAACAAAAGCTAGTCAATCCTTAAGTATAAATGTGTAATGCGGGAGGTGAATTAAAGAATGAATAGGACAGAGATAGGTCAAAGGACACTTGCCTCCACCAACCGACTGCTGCTCAGGGGCTTCTCCTGCGAATTCCTCGGGCTCTTCGACCGGATCATTCTCTATGCGATTGCAAACATACATACATACATCCACATATTTTAATACAAAAGAACAGTACACCATACAAGGAAACAGGTAAAACGAATATGCATCAAGTATGACATTCGATATCGCATTTGTTATGGTTAGAAAGAAACGGGAAAGGTCTCGCAGGGGGGGGTTAAAGCTTATGCACTAATAATCAATTACAATTGATTCCTAACAAAAGAATTCTGTTATATATATACTAATGGAAACCTAATCATTTTTAGTTGATCAACATTGCACAGAATAAACAATTAACTACGTGAATCAATAGCATAACGGAATTTTAAATTAAACTTCCTATTTTCCATAGCATGAACAATGATTAGTCTACCTAAAATAAAGTAATTATGATCACAGAAAGTAAATAAAATAAAATAAAAAAAATAAAAAAAACAGAGGGGGGGCGGTTGAACCGGCCCTAGGGGCGGTTGAACCGGCCCTGGGCTGGGCGCGCGGGGGAGGGGAGAAGAGAGGGGAGGGAGGAGAGGGAGGAGGGGGAGGGGGGCTCACCGGCGGGGATGGCCGACGGCGAGGGGCGGCCGGCGGCAGGGGACGGCGCGGCGGCCTAGGGCAGGGGGCGGGTAGGGGGCGGCGGCTTGGGTGGGGAGGGAGAGAGGGAGAGAATGAGGGAGAGGGAGAGGGTTTTGGGGAAAAAAAGGGGTGGGGGCGGTTGGGCCTTCTTTGGGCCCAAGAGGGGGCGCCAGGGGCTTGGGCCGGCCGGGGTCGGCCCAGGGCGCGGGAGAGAGAGAGAAAGGGGAGAGAGAAAGAGAGAGAAAGAGAGAGAAAGATTATTTCCTGTTTTTCGACATCCGATCTTTCCACATGAATGCAGTTGCACTTTCAAAGCAAATCAAAACAATGCAAGGTTCGGCATGGTGCATCAATCATAAAGTATTTTAGAGTTTTTCTTTACACGAGAAATCCGAACCGAATCCCGCTAAGACTTTGGAAAAGGTCAAGGTTTAGCGAGGGGAAAAAGAAAAAGAAAAGGTAACGCCCGAATTTTGGCGAGTAAAGAAAGGAAAAAATTCAACTGCAAAATTCGGGGCGTTACAGATATAAGTATGGAATTTATTGTGGGATTGCCCAGGACAGCAAAAGGATATGATTCTATTTGGGTTATAGTTGATCGACTTACCAAGATAGCCCATTTTCTGCCAGTCAAGACAGATCACCCGGTTGTTGTCTATGCTCAATTATACATTGCTCATATTCTTAGTCTGCACGGTGTTCCAAAGACTATAGTGTCGGATCATGGACCTCAATTCGTATCCAAATTCTGGGAAGAGCTTCACAAATCCCTGGGTACTAAATTGCTCCACAGTTTGGCCTATCATCCCCAAACTAGTGGCCAGACTAAGAGAGTAAATTAGATACTTGAAGATATGTTACGAGCATGTGTTCTGGAATTCCCACAGAAATGGGATGATTGTTTACCACTAGCGGAGTTCTCGTACAATAATAGCTACCAAGAAAGCAACAAAATGGCACCCTTTGAAGCTTTGTACGGACGACGGTGTCGTACTTCGTTAAACTGGTCTGAACTAGGTGAAAGAAGTTTCTTCAGGCCAGATATGGTAAAGGAGACTGAAGAGAAAGTTCGGCGAATAATTCATAATTTGAAAGAAGCTCAAGCTCGACAGAAGAGTTATGTAGACAAGCGATGACAACCCTTGTACTTTCTAGTTGGAGATTATGTCTACCTGAAAGTTTCACCAATGAAGGGTGTGTCACGTTTCGGGGTAAAGGGGAAGCTTGCACCTTGATACATTGGTCTTTTTCCTATCCTTGAAAGATATGGACCAGTGGCGTACCAACTCCAGTTACCCGAAACATTGTCTGCCATACATAATGTGTTCCATGTGTCTCAATTGAAGAAGTGTCTTCAGGTTCTCGATCGAACCATTGAAGTAACGGATGTTGCCTTAGAACCATACTTGACATATTCAGAGCATCCTATTCAAGTCTTGGATCAAAAGGACAGAATTACCCGAAGAAAAACTCTCAAGTTTTACAAGATACAGTGGAACTAGCATTCAGAAGATGAGGCTACATGGAAAACTCAGGACTTTTTAGAAAAGAATTTCCTAGGCTTTTTAGCCTCATGTAGTTTGTAAAGTATGTAAAATTGTTGTAACAAAGGAATGAGCCCCAAACCACCCCTGCCTTGTACCAAGAATAAGGAAATAAAGATATGTCGCGTTTCCTTTTCCATTACTTGCCCTAAGGACTTTTAATATCGGGACGAGATTCTTTTATGGGGGAAGGGTGTAACACCCCTGGTGTTACTGCCACTAAAATTTGAGCATAACATCATAAGCATTGGCATATCATGTGATTGTTACACTTAGAATGCATTCACTAGGCAAAAAGTTCAAACAAGTTGTATTGATGTGACATGTTATAAGTGAAACCCTATGGTACAGTGCTTAACCCTTGATTGGGCTTATTAGAGCAAACAAAGCCTAATAGGGGAAACTTCAAAACTCATTAGAGATTGGTCATAAAATGTCACCATGGATGAACTTAAGTAGCATCCAAACTCTAGAAGTGTCAAAAACCCTAAATAGAACCCTGGAAAGCCCTAGACTTAAACCCTAGGGGGCTAAGTGCAAAACTAGTGCACTTTTGGACTAAAGTGCAAAAACTATGAAGTTAGAGCATCTTAACTCATGTGGCTCACAAATATGTGGATTTGCAACTTAAACCCTAAGTTTTGGGCCTATTTGCGAAAAGCCCTACTTGAACCCTATGGAGTTAAGTCTAATTTCAGTGCATTTGGCCCAACTTTGAAACTCTGTAACTTTCAAATTATAAAGTTTTTGCCCTAGGTCACCACATCAAGTTTGTAGAGCTACAAAAGGGGAACAATTTTGCTATAGGGATCAAGACTTGGTGCTATGAAAAGTTTTGAGAAAATTGGACTCAAAGTTGATATGTCAGGCTGTCTTAAGTCTAAATTCAGACTGATAGTAAGTTTGAGCCATCTTTGGACTGGAATTCAACCATGATCTAGTGAGAGTTTGGCTGTGATTGCTATAGCAAGGTTGTAGATGGATTATTAGACAACAACTTTGCTACTGGCTGATCGGCAAGTTGCCATGTAAATTTAGGAGAAAATCAATGCCAAACTCGGTCTGTCAGGCTAACTGAAGAACAATCTAATGGTACAGTGCGCTGATCAGATCACCAGCTTAGTGCCCTCGCCGCCGACGAGCCGCGCGCGGATTCGTGCTACTACCGCGGTGATTCGCGCTCGGATCAATTGGATAGCGCCAGGGGTAAGAAATATCGTCGTGGAAACACTCTGATCATTATTTTACTCCGGCCACCGTACCGAGCAGACCACGGCGGATTCAGATGAGTTCGCTAGAGACAGCCGCTTCACGGCCTTGCACCATGTACCTTAGCACATTCACTGCATCACCGTGACTCGCATTAGTCGTTCGTTCATTGCCGGGGAGCTTGCCACGGTTACAGCCACTAAGCTTGAGCGCTAGTGACATTCTTCCCCTCCGGCCGCCAGCACATCTTTGTGGAATTGGACGCCACCGCCCCCTGAGCCTATAAATTGCCGCTCTCATCTGCTCCGCTATGTAGTTGTGCAACCAGTGAAGCAACCCATGCCTCAAATCCTCCCCTAGAACTCCCCAATTTGGGATTTCCCCCAAATCCCTCAAGAACACTGAGCAATTTGACCTCGCCGTGGCCAGCGCGTCTCAGGTCCGCTCATACCCTCTGCCCTCCCGTTTTAGCGTTCTTGTGTGCCCCTGATACTCTCCGCCCAACTCGATTGAACAAAGCTACCTTAGATTGCTGGGAGCGCGGTTAACTGTTCGACTTGCCCGCTATCATCGTGGACAGACCGTGTTAAAGCCCCATTGATGAAATTAGTTTAGGGGAAACGTTTGTTAGGCCCTGAATTTGGTTTCAACCGAAGTAGAACATCGGTCTTCGAGTGAATCGGCGGGAACAGACTCGCCGGAGCGTGGCCCTGCGCCGTTCACCGTCGGGGACTTCGGTCCGTAAAGGAATAGAAGCGCAGGGGTGTTTTTGTAAACTATTAGTGAGACAAAGCAATAGCGTTGTGACCATTTTCTTGTTATTTAAATCATTAGGGACTTATTCGCAAAGCCGACAGCGCAGGCGCGCTTCTGCCTATGTTGGGCTGACTTGGGCCGGTTTCGGTCCAATGCTGTTCATGTCTTTCCTTTTTTCTTTTCTGCCAGAGCTAAAAAAATTCTAGAAAATTGTATAAAAATGCTAAAAATACAAAACCAATTTTGCTAGACTTCTAATTTCCTATAATATTTAATAAAAATTGATTCATGATTTTTAGTTCCAATAGGGAATTTTAAGGTATTTTAAATAGTTAAACTACATACTTCTGGAATTTTATAGAGTAATTTATAATCCCAAAAATCACTAAACTTTTAGGATAAACTCTAAATAATATTTAAAAGCCATGGGTAAAGTTTGGTATGATTTGGACCATGTTTGATACTTAGAACCCAAAACACTAGCCCCTCCTGCCCTATGAACTTCATTATTGACTCCGAAAACCCTAAGTTCTCGAAGAACCGTGAAGGAAAGTTGTATTCAAGAGCTTAGATAATAAACTTTTATTATCTTAGCATCTTCATGAGCATTACATGAGCATTCATTATTATATTTGGCTATATTTAGAAAACGAGGAGGAAGTAGAAGTTGAAGAGACAATGACTTCATCACCACCACCACCGGAAGAACATCAGGCAGGCAACTGTTTTTATTTTAATATCTACAGAATAGAGCCTCATTCACTAGTAACACAAGGCAAGCCCCGGTGCATTTGCCACCTCCTTGTTCCTTTTAAAATCTTTCTGTAAAGCCCTAAAATTTGTATAAGGTAAAAATAATAAAATAAATAAATATGTGTATAAAAGTGTTTTGGGAATTATTTGATTTCCTTTCCTTTGTGCATATTCAGTTAATGGAAACATATTGATCAAATAACAAATAAAAAAATATGCATTTCATGCTGAAGTTCTTGTATTTTTGTATTTGTATTCAAGTTGTGAGACAAGTTTAAGTTTAAAAAAATTGGAATTTTGAAAATGAAATGGAAGAGAAAGGAGGAGAAAAGGGAAACAATATGCACTAAAGAAATACATATATAAATAAATATATCACTTTAGGGTAGTAATTTTATTTGTGCACTTGATCCCTATGTGAAAACCATAAACAAATTTGAATTCAAAATATGAATTTGAGTGGGAAAAACAAAACAGGAATAAAAAAAGAGAAAGAACCTTACCCCCGTGTGTGCCGATTGTGCCAGGTTGGCCCACCTACTCACCAGGCACAGCCCAGGTTGCTTCTCGCACGGCGGGTCACTGACAGGTGGGCCCCACTGGACAGGCCTCCACCGCGCGCTAGTCTTTACCAGCACACGCATTTGCTCCCATGCTGGATGACGGGTGGGGCCTCTAGGTCAGCACCTCCTTCGCCTCTCCTGTTGCTGTCTAGTGGGACCAACCGGTCATTCGCTGTGCCCCTAGCGCTCCCACCGTTACGCTGACTCATGGGCTCGGGAAACCAGTCTCACAGGGATAACTCAGGTTTGTGTCTCTTACGTGTGGGCCCATACCGACCGTGTTGTCTTCAACCTCTTATCCGTGATGGTCGCAACAGACTCCGCGACCGTCGGCGGAGGTTACCGGTTGTGGCTTCTACTTCCCGTCGCGGACTCGCCCTCTTTAAAACGGCTGCGCCGCGCCGTGAGGCATTCGCGCCCGCTTTGACCAGCACCCTTTCCCCTCTGCTGTGCGCCCAGAACCCAGCCACCATGGATCAAGCTCACGGGAAAAGAGGAGAGATCCACCACCGCTGAGGAACTACATCTGCGCGGGCGCTCCGGTCACGATGTTGGCCCTAGGCGCTCCGTCGTGTCGTGGCGGGCATCGCTGTTGGAGTGGTGGTGTACATAGGCCATTCAGGCAAGGTGAATTGGTCGTCGATGCTCCGTCAACTCTTCGGAGCCGCTCTTTCTTGATATCGGGGCTACACGTTCTCCGATTCCTAGGTATGACCTCCCCACGGCGTTCACATTCGACTTATCTACGCGTAGACTTTCTAGGAGGTCGATATTGGGCAGCGATCGACAGACACGGTGGGTTGAATCGCACCCCGCCACGCGTCGCCGTGGGGAGCTCGGGTGTCGGCGTGAGGTAGGAGATGCGTGGTCACCATAGGATCTTGATCGGAGGAATAGGATTTGATGGTTTCACAGTTAATCTGGGTTGTTGGATAAGGAGTGGATAGCTAGGATTAAACCAAGGCATAACCCTTCGCTTCATTAAACCTTGACCGTCGGATGGTAATCGGAGGCGTTCGATTATATCTCGGTTACTTTAAATCCTCAACATTAGCGGGTGATCTGAGGGCTGGCAATGCACATCGAGTTATAACCCTCACTGGTGCAATCTGAGCCCTCAGCTGGTGATCGGACGGCCCAGGTATCGTGATACCCCTTCGCCCTGGCCTATTTGCTAAAGAGACCCCGTAATTTTTACAAATTAACCCGCCGTCCGATTCGGATACAAACTGAGTCTTAAGACAATTTATGAGTTAGACCTCGGGTTCTCTGTTAATGTGTGCGCAGCCAAAAGCTTAGAGAAAATAAGAAAAATGAATTTAGAAAATGAATTTCCAATGTAAAAATAATTCCAGAACTTATTTAATGCATAGAAAATTCATTTTAACTCCAAATTGAGTCATTCCAATTGCAATAATTTTGTATTAATATTGTCTATCAACCAGTAACATTGTCTAGCCATGAAACTTGAATTAAAATTGTTCATTAGGATTAATCTATTCTAAGCACTAAATAATTTTAGGATTTCATAACTTAATGATCGTAGCTCCGAATTTAGTGGTTCTTGTTCCTACGATCTCGTTACGCCGCGTAGAATATAATTACGCAGTTTATTCTTATGTTTGGTGTAATGTTAATTTTTGCCTATACCATGTTTGTCTGTATTGATACGTTTAGCAGTGAGAACACGTGTCACCTGAAGAGCAAGTTGGTACTTGGAATCTCAAGTGCCACGCAAGTTGTGCCCTTCACTACAGGGATTCACTTAATTCCCGTCGGCCAGAAACCGACGGGAATAAGCATATACCGACGGGAATTACTTAATTCCCGTCGGTTTAGGCTTATTCCCGTCGGTTTTCAGCCGCCAGGCGTCCCGTGTCGGGGATACGTTTATCCCCGTCGGCGACCGACGGGAATTATTAATTCCCGTCGGCCATTAACTAGCCGACGGCAATTAATGCTAACTCCCGTCGGCTCACCAGGCCGACGGGAGTTATTAGTTAATTCCCGTCGGCTCACCAGGCCGACGGGAGTTATTAGTTAATTCCCGTCGGTTCCCTAGGCCGACGGGAATTAACTGGGCCGACGAGAGTTATTAGTTAATTCCCGTCGGTTCGACCATAGCCGACGGGAATTAACTGGGCCGACAAGAATTACCCTATACTGCTACAAAAAACAGCACGAAATTAGGACACTATTTCTGCACACATAACATATATCACACATAACATAAATAACAGATAACAGCCACATTACAAACACATGCATTCATAATAAAATCACGCATTACAAACATAACATCCACCAACATTTCAAATATAAGTTCAACCACCACATCGAGTCAACGAGTACGACATAGTATTGAAATATAAGTACGACATATGTTCAAGTACGACCAAGAGTCCACGAGTTAAGAAACATGTTCATGTGTTTAGAAATAACCACCACTTGGGTGGTTAGAGCTTTGACCGCTGCCGCCACCACCACCAGGAGGAGGGTACGCGAAGAGCGAGTCAACAAATCCAGTCCCTGCTGCGGGATCAGATCCACTACCACCCGCTTCGGGCGTAACCTATGCAAGTTAGCAAATATCATCACGTTAAATGCAAATATCAAAAAAGTATACAAGTATATAAATTAATGGAGAGTTATCAAACGTACCCTATCTCCAGGTGCAGGTATATGTGTCGGAAGGGTGGTGAACTGTGGTGGTGGAACTGGTGTGTTTGCAAATTGGCTCCATTGTGGTGGCGGTGGAAAATTTGATGTCATGCCCTGTTGCTGCATTAACTGTTAAACATATATGTGTTACTACCGAAGATGTTGTATTGAAATATAATAATTTAGAGTTCGGATTATGTGTACTCACTTGATACATCGCTTGGTTATGTGCATTGCAAGCCTCCATAAATTTGCGTTGTTGTCTCATCTCTTCACGCATCCTCATAATCTCCAACTCCTGCTCGTTCGGTCGACGAGAGCATGAGCTACGGGAAGATGAACCCGTCCTCTGAGATCTCACCGACGACGAGTCAATGAATCCGTCGAAGAGTGCGTATCTATAAGTTATTCAAAAAATGTGATTATTGTATAATCAATTTAGTGTCAACCATATAATTTCATAAGTTAGAGCTTACCGTCCATGCGCTTTGCCACCACCACTTGCGTACACCACCGAGGGATCCACCGGTTCATGGCGCCAGTCGAAGTCAGGGCCATGGCGACGAACCATCTCCTCCCCATATGTCGCCTATACATCATTGACAACCTTACAAATGCAAGAATTTATATACTTTGAACGTTTGAACTTTTGAGCCAAAACTCACCAAGCGATCCGTGGCTGTCTGGCTGCAGAGCTGGTCAGGGTTGTTCGGGTCTGGTCCTTTGTGGCCCTCCTGGTAGACCTCAATGTCACTAGGCTTTTGGCCACTCGTAGCTTCCTGTATAAACAAATAACATTCATAAGCAATCGTATTATTTGCTGATCGACATAGATAGATCAAACTTACCATTCTTTTAGCTTTTCGTATCATGTCGTCACCGCCAAACTTGTGGTTAGGATTGGTTCCTCGACATTGTCTGTGATGCGCTGACGCTTTCTGGAAGCCTTCGGAAGCCCAATATCGACACCAAGCATAGTACGCATCAGGCACGGGCGCCATCCATGGAACCATCACCTGCACACACACAATGTTACATATTATCAATCACAACAATAAATATAAAGGGTAAAACAAATTGAATACTAACCTCACGATATTGATCCTCAGTCAAATATATCTTTGACGACCCTTCCTTTTTAGTCAAGGGGCCTGCTTCTTCCGGATGCTTTTGAAAATACAGGTTTGTAGCCTGAATTCTCGCATAGTATATGGCATCCTTCACCAGCTTCTTTGCATTGTTTTGGAAGACACGTTCAGCGTGCCCCATGTAATCCTCTCCGTCAGGCAACCGATATCGAAGCTACAACATAAAGAATACAAATACAATGGTATAAGTCATAGATTTACAATATTAAGAAACATAACAAAAATAATAAAGAATTCATACCCAAAAGTCATTACGCACAAGTCCCTGTCTGTCGGTGTGGTTTCGTTCCTTTTTAAACTTGTACTCGTCCCAGGTACTGACGAGCACCTCATCCTCGGTATCACCGTTTGACACCTTCACTATACCAGGGTAGTGAAGGCGGCAAAGAGAACCCAACGTAAGGTTAACCTGAGTGTGGTGTCCCTTGCCGTCAAAGGACAGGTCCTCCCAATTCCTGCATTACACAAAAACATTAACAATACACATAATAGTTATATGAGATAAGTTAATATATTACACTCACCGATCTCCATGTGGCATGATTAAAGTCCTATCAGCCTCTCGCTCTATCGCGTGACGAGGCTTTACTGAGTGGCTTTTTCTTGAGCGACGTGTGCGTGTCGCTGAAGAGCCTCCCGAGCCATCATCCATCGGGTTGTCAGCCGGTTCGCCCTGTTGGCCCCACTGGTCCCACGCCTGTTGCTGCTCTCTCTGGTGGTCCCACTGGTCCCATGGCTGGTGATGCTGTGCGGCCTGGTCCCATGTCACGTGCTCCACCTCCTCATTGTGCTCCACCTCCTCATTGTGCTGCTCAGCCTCATTGTGCTGCTCCTCCTCAATGTGCTGCTCCTCAGTGTGCTGCTCATCCTGGTACATACAACTCAAGATTTATTTGTAAATATGTAAACAAATTTATTTGTACAAGATATGTTACCTCATCTCCATGTACCGCGCTCAACAGCTCTCGACGTCTGCTGCTGCTCGAAGAACTGCCCTGAAAAAGGCCCAGGCCCTTGAACAGCCCCTTTACTGACTTCTTTGATTTTGGCGGCATCCTGCATAAAAAATAAGAAAACAACTTTACTTGTTAAATATAAACAAATTAGGATAAAAAATGACATAATACTTAAAATATAAACAAATTAAATAACAAAACAACTTTACTTGTTAAATATCATCAAAATCAGGATCTATTTGTTCTCTTCTATGCAGAGGTCGCCATGTTACTTTTCTCCTAACAGGTTGTCTTCTCCTTTTCTCGGGAAAAGTTAAGTCGTTAACGTCTGCAACTAGTGAATCTAATGCCGGTGCAGGATCAATATGAAAACTAGTTGGCAAATCTTCTTCTTGAAACACCTCATCAACCTGCTCAAGGTGACCAATTTGATATTCGTCCTCACCAGGAGTGTATAGGCGTTCGCGGGGATTTACATTGTACACAACCCTCCATTTAGACAACTTTTTGCATGGATATGTCGAGAAATAAACTTGGTCTGCTTGATGGGCAAGGATATACGTGTCGTGTCCTTGAAGCAATTTTTCAGGTTGGATCTGTGTCATCCCAAATTCGGTCCTATAATACTTCGGGTCATACCATTTACACTCAAAGAAAACTAGCGCTAAAGGCTTATTTCCAGCAAATGTAATCTCGATTATATTTTTGATTTTCCCGTAATAGCAGGCTTCGTGTCCTTCCATGTCGGTTGCCCTAGTAACGACTCCACTATTTTGAGTGGCGGCCATAGGATGACTTGATTCGAAAATGCTTGAACGAAAGCGATATCCATTGACGTCGTAACGTCCATAGCTTTTGGCAGTTACGCTTCCAATAGATAACTGACGTAAGTCATCATTCAAATTCATTTCCTCCCCAAACTGTCAATTATGCCACAAAGTATTAGCAAATTCTGTAATATTAGTTAACTGAAATTAGCTGTCGGAGCCACATAATTAAGACTTACACGGTCCCGAAGCCACATAATGAAATTAGGTCGCCCATGCATACCATCGCGTCGCAATTTATCTATGTCTCTCGCTGTTGGCCTACCGAGACACCTCATGTTTTGTTCATCAAACTCGCTGTCAAATATTATTGTATGACATGAGATATTTGATAACATAAACTAATTCACATATGAACAATTTAAGAAAAGTCTTACACAAAGTATTTCTCCACCTCAGGCATATTCGTGAACATGTACAGTAAAGCAGACTTCCGTTCTTCCATACTGAGGTGATATGCCTTGGGTGGACCAACGGCTTTGCCGTTTGTCTGAAAAATCGAAAGATCACTACACGGAGGCATCTCTCGTTCATCATCATGGTACCTTTTCTTTCGAGCAAATACATTATGTTCTTCTGCAAAGTAACAACTTGTGAAGTGTGCTACCTCCTTTAGTTTAAATTGTTCTGCAATACATCCTTCAACTCTTGCCTTATTGCCCACCATTGCTCTAAGCTTCTTTAATGCTCTTTCTATATGAAACATCCACCTATACTGAACAGGACCACCGACCTTAGCCTCATATGGAAGATGTATAAAGAGATGCTGCATAGGATTGAAGAAACCCGGTGGAAATATTTTTTCCAATTTGCACAAAAGCACCGGTGCCTCTTTCTCCAGCTGTTCCATCACATCTCTTCTAATTTCTTTAGCACACAACTGTCTGTAGAAATAGCTAACTTCAGCTAACGTTTTCCACACAGCTTCGGAAATGTACCCACAAAACATTACAGGCATGAGCCTCTCCATAATTATGTGGAAGTCATGGCTCTTCAGTCCATTCATCTTCATTGTCTTCAAGTTCACAGATCTTCTAAAACCAGCGGCATAACCATCGGGGAATTTAATATCCTTCATCCACTTCATCACTTCTCTCCGTTGCTTAGATTTCAGACAATAGTCAGCTTTTGGTTTGCCTTCGTTTTCTCTAAGCACTTGGGTTGGACGATCACATATCACTGCTAAGTCCATGCGTGCCTTGTCATTGTCTTTCGTTTTATCAGGGAAATCCATGCATGTATTTATGAGGGCTTGGCAAAAGTTACTCTCTTGATGCATGACGTCGATGTTGTGCATCAAAATCAATGACTTAGCATAAGGAAGCTCCCACAAGCCACATATGTGAGTCCAGTTATGCTCCTCACCAAAACCTTGATACCTTTTACCACTCTCGTCTAGGACAAGTTTCATATGCTCTTCTGTAATTTCTATCCCACTACGTCGCTTGGGCGGTCCCTTCGTGACAATGGTGCCCTTCCTAAATTCCTTTCTCTGCCTTCTGAAGGGGTGATTGAAGGGTAGAAAACATCTATGGCAATCAAAGTAACATATCTTGCCACCAGCACTAAGACGAAAACAATCTGTATCTTTAGCACAATAAGGACACGTCAATCTACCATGCACGCTCCATCCAGAGAAAATACCATACGCCATAAAATCATGAACCGAGAACAGATATGCAACACGAAGATTGAATTTCTGCTTCTTGAAGCAGTCATAGGCTTCCACACCTTGCCATAGCTTCTTTAACTCTTCAATCAGTGGTTGAAGCATCACATTGAGGCGTACGCCAGGATGCTCAGGCCCAGGTATAACAAGACATAGGAACATAAACTCATATTTCATGCAAAGAGCAGGTGGAAGGTTGTACGGTATGGCAATGACAGGCCAACATGAATACGACGCAGCGGTCATATTGAACGGCGTGAAACCATCAGTTGCCAAGCCGATACGAACATTTCTTGCATCGCTGGCAAAATCTGGATCAAATTTGTCAAGAGCCTTCCATGCATCACCATCTGACGGGTGCACCATTAACCCATCTTGTCTGTCCATACAATCTTTATGCCACCTCATGTGCATAGCGGTCTTCCTTGAGAGAAACAAACGTTTGACTCTAGGAGTGAGAGGCATGTACCGAAGCTGTTTATGTGCAACCTTTGTCACCACCTTCTCCCCATCTTCATTTACAAGCTCCACGTACCTCGACTTCCCACTTTTTAAGCATTTCTGTTCTCTGCCATGTTCCTTCCAAAAAAAGCATACAGTTGTCTTGGCAAACATCAATCTTCTCATACTCCATACCAAGACCTTCAAGCAATTTCTTGGACTGGTACATGTCTTTGGGCATCTTGTGACCCGTAGGAAGAACCTCGCTAATCAAATCCACAAGCTCCTTGTAACAATTAATTGAGAATGCAAACTTGGACTTGATTGACATCAGCCGGGTCACGAATTCCAGTACGGTCACGTCAGTGTGCCCGTGAAGAGGCTCTTCTGACGCTTTGAGTAGGTCGAAGAACTTCTGAACCTCCGGTGTAGGTGAATCATGATGATCTGGTGCCAGTTCAGGCTGCAGATCCTCAAGCATCTGGTCCATCCTATCAACATCATCTTCACCGTCATCAACTTCTACTTCTGCTGCTCGTTCAACATCTTCACCATGGAGATACCAGACCTTATAGCCTGGCACGAAACCATGCGAACACAGGTGTAGTGTGACCTGCCTCTTGGTGTGGCTTGTCATATTTCTACATTTATTGCATGGACACCTAATATTATCTATTTGTGACAAAGCAGCTGCATGGTCCAGAAACATCTGCGTCTTGGCAAACCATTCACTTGTGTGACACCCACCCTTCTTGAAACCTTCATACATCCAATCACGTCTATCACCCATTATTGCGGCTGTGTGTACGAGTAAAGAGTGCGTGTGAGACATTCATGTTTCTACACGTCACACATATATCTATAGGTAAGTAGTAAAACTATATATATATATATACATAACATCACCTTCATCACATTAAGATGATAATAATTAATTAACAATATTGCAACATCCAATTTTAAGTCAAATCATACTAACAAATAACATGTGATATTAAAACCGACGAAAATTAACATGTGATATTAAACTAACAAATTGTAATCGTATTACAGTTAACTCCCGTCGGCCATAAAACCCGACGAAAATAAACAATAATCACACTCTAATCAAGCCACATAAACTAACTCTAATCACACTCTAATCACATGTTATATTAAACTAACTCTAATCACATTAAAGCTAACTCCCGTCGGCCATAAAAAACCGACGAAAATAATCACATGTATTTACATATAGGTAGGATTATACCTCGACGAGGGCTAGAGGCGGCGTTCGGGCGGACGGCGGCGCTCCGGTACGAGCTGAGGGCGTTGGCGGCCTCGGGGGCGGCGTTCCGGCCTCGGGTGGCGGGCCTCGGATGGTGGCGGCGCGGAGGAGCAGGGGCGCGGCGGCGCGGTGGCGTGGCGGCGCGATGGCGTGGTGGCGCGGTGGCGTGGGGGCTCGGCGGCCCGGCGGCACAGGAGCTCGGCCGCGCGGCTGCTCGGGCGGGTGGCGGCGTTGGGGGCGCGGGCGGGCGGCGGCGTTGGGGGCGAGGGCGGGCGGCGGCTCGGGCGGGTGGCGGCGGCGGCCGGTGACTCGTCGGTTTCAGACGAGAGAGAGGAGGAAGAATGAGTCCGCGCGGGCTCGGACGTGGCTCTAAAACCATTAATCCCCGTCGGCCTATGACGTGGCCGACGGGAATTAAATAACCCCCGTCGGCTTCGGGACAAAGCCGACGGGAATTACTTAACCCCGTCGGCTAGGTGACGTGGCCGACGGGAATTAAATTAATTCCCGTCAGCTAGTTGACGACCGACGGGAGTTACTTAATTCCCGTCGGCTTTTGCACTGGCCGACGGGAATTAATCTGGCCGACGAGAGTCAACGGAATTCCTGTAGTGCTTGATCACTTCTTTTTACCCACTCATGTTCTAATTAATCATAATGATCTGCATAGGTTAATTTGATGGGACCCAATAGGTTACCCCAGTTTGACTATCTTTATACCTTGTTTACCACTGAACTTTTTGGGTAGTACTTGCTAGTGCTTTATGTGGTTTTGGGTATGAAGATACATTATTCATGATCACACTTTTATTATCTGTTTATTATTACTGTTCATGATAAGATCATTATGTTAATTGGAACATGGAGCGACCACCCGGGAAAACAGTGCTACCACAAGGGTTTAATGGGACGCCCTTGGATGATTAATTAGGAAAGCTAGTGGAAGACTACCTTACCCGAAAGGGGCAAGGGCAGTAGGGGAGTGGTCAGTGTAGGGAGGCCCTTGGGATGATTTTGCTGCGATGGCGGTCATGCGAGGGGTCCCTGCATTGGAGCTTCCTATAAACTGTAGTGGGTTTTTTGAAGCTAGTGGAACTTTGTAAAGGCCTCGTAGTGTTACCCTGCCTCGCCTCCTTGGTAGAGGTGTATGGGAAGTCGCGATCCTTTGGCAGATGGGTAACATGACTTGTGGGTAAAGATGCGCAACCTCTACAGAGTGTAAAACTGGTATATCAGCCGTGCTCACGGTCATGAGCAGCTCGGACCCTCACATGATTAATTTATGGAACTAAATTCAATTTGTCATATGCATTGCATCGCAGGTGATGTTGTTACTTTTGTTCTACTACTTAATTGGGTTGGTATTTACTTATACTTAGTAACTGCTAATAAAATTTTGACCAACTTTAAAAGCAATGCTCAGGTTCAACCATCCTCTTTGGTAAGCCTTACACTTCATGTAAGCTCCCACCTTTGGTAAGTTCATTCACATTATTCCCCACAACTTGTTGAGCGATGAACGTATGTGAGCTCACTCTTGCTGTCTCACACCCCCTCCACAGGTCAAGAACAGGTACCACAGGATGAGGCGCATGAAGGATGCTATGACGAGTTCGTGAGTGGTCTAGGCCGTCGTCTCCCAGTCAACTTTGGGTTTCTGGACCGTTGTCTCCTTATAATGTAATTATTTATTTATTTTTGTGTAGAACTCCTGTTATATAGTAAAGATGTGACATTCGATCCTGTGCCATGAATCATCATATGTGTGAGACTTGGTCCCAGCACACCTGGTGATTATGTTCGCGTCCAGGTTTTGGACCCCTAAAATCCGGGTGTGACAGAAGTGGTATCAGAGGAATGTTGACTGTAGGACGAAACCTAGATAGAACTGGATAACCCTTACTTACTTACCTCTGCTACTCTGATTCTTTCTAAACTTTTCTCAATCTTTTCCCATCTATTTCCGCTTTACTCTGATTACTCTTACCTTTTTCTTCTAAAGACAAATGTGGATTTCACACATTGAAATCCTGTATCTAAAGTGACCTTTAGGAATAGGAGACCTACTCTTAGGAACGGAAATAAAACTATTTTTATAGGTATTTGTACGCTTGAGTGTTTGTTCTTATGATATTTGTCTGATTTGGATCTTTGATTGAGTGTGATGATTTGTGGAGTAATGTCTACAATTACATGTGCATATACGTATAGAAAAAAAGACTTATAGCTAGACAAACTAGATTATTCCTCATTAAAGTATCTAGCCTAACAATATCCATCTCATCTTGAAAGATTCTATCTTACACTCATAGATCCATCTTATCTTAAAAGATACTCATCTTATCTTGAAAAGATCTTATGTCACCCTAATAGATCTAACTGACCTCAAAGGATTCTACCTTATACTTATGGATTCATCTTGCCCTAATTAGCATATTTATCCCACTCTAAAATAACAACCATGAGCAGAAGATCTAACTCAACCAATAGAGTCATGATGAATTGTATAACCTATCTACTCCCACCTAACATCAAACTAGATTTTGACCTACATCATGTAGTCTATCTCATCCATATCTATCTTAACCATATTCCCCAACCCCGATGATATGCACTCACCTCGAGTCAATGAGACCAAGACTGGAGAAGAAAAGATAAACCTCGTCAAGGAAGGAGAGAAGTAAAACTCAATCTTCAAATGCATTACCGCCCAACACGGAGTTCTTTCTCACCATAAACTTTCTTACCACATGCTCTTCTTGCCCTAACCTACCCATCTTTTATAATAAAATGACTATACAAATAGATACCCATGCTTTCCTAGCCACTTTCTAATTAACAAGAAACTTCTTATTCTAGAACTAATTAGAAATTAAAAAGTAAACTATAAATAAAGCTTTTTACATCCCTGTCCTTACAAATCTCGGGGACGAGATTTCTGTTAAGGGGGGTAGGATTTGTAAAGCCCTAAAATTTGTATAAGGTAAAAATAATAAAATAAATAAATATGTGTATAAAAGTGTTTTGGGAATTATTTGATTTCCTTTCCTTTGTGCATATTCAGTTAATGGAAACATATTGATCAAATAACAAATAAAAAAATTAAAATATGCATTTCATGCTGAAGTTCTTGTATTTTTGCATTTGTATTCAAGTTGTGAGACAAGTTTAAGTTTAAAAAATTGGAATTTTGAAAATGAAATGGAAGAGAAAGGAGGAGAAAAGGGAAACAATATGCACTAAAGAAATACATATATAAATAAATATATCACTTTAGGCTAGTAATTTTATTTGTGCACTTGATCCCTATGTGAAAACCATAAACAAATTTGAATTCAAAATATGAATTTGAGTGGGAAAAACAAAACAGGAATAAAAAGAGAGAAAGAACCTTACCCTCGTGTGGGCCGATTGTGCCAGGTTGGCCCACTTACTCACCAGGCACAGCCCAGGTTGCTTCTCGCACGGCCCCCACTGGACAGGCCTCCACCGCGCGCTTGTCTTTACCTGCACATGCATTTGCTCCCAGGCTGGATGACGGGTGGGGCCTCTAGGTCAGCACCTCCTTCGCCCTCTCCTGTTGCTGTCTAGTGGGACCAACCGGTCATTCGCTGTGCCCCTAGCGCTCCCACCGTTACGCTGACTCATGGGCTCGGGAAACCAGTCTCACAGGGATAACTCAAGTTTGTGTCTCTTACGTGTGGGCCCATACCGACCGTGTTGTCTTCAACCTCTTATCCGTGATGGTCGCAACAGACTCCGCGACCGTCGGTGGAGGCTACCGGTTGCGGCTTCTTCTTCCCGTCGCGGACTCGCCCTCTTTAAAACGGCTGCGTCGCGCCGTGAGGCGTTCGCGTCTGCTTTGACCAGCACCCTTTCCCCTCAGCTGTGCGCCCAGAACCCAGCCGCCATGGATCAAGCTCGCGGGAAAAGAGGAGAGATCCACCACCGCCGAGGAACTACATCTGCGTGGGCGCTCCGGTCACGATGTTGGCCCTGGGCGCTCCGTCATGTCGCGGCGAGCATTGTTGTTGGAGTGGTGGTGTACATAGGTTGTTCAAGCAAGGTGAATTGGTCGTCGATGCTCCGTCAACTCCTCGGAGCCGCCCTTTCATGATATCGGGGCTACACGTTCTCCGATTCCTAGGTATGACCTCCCCACGGCGTTCACATTCGACTTATCTACGCGTAGACTTTCTGGGAGGTCGATATTGGGCGGCGGTCGACAGACACAGTGGGTTGAATCGCACCCCGCCGCGTGTCGCCGTGGGGAGCTCGGGTGTCGGCATGAGGTAGGAGATGCGTGGTCACCGTAGGATCTTGATCGGAGGAATAGGACTTGATGGTTTCACAGTTAATCTGGGCTGTTGGATAAGGAGTGGATAGCCAGGATTAAACCAAGGCATAACCCTTCACTTCATTAAACCTTGACCGTCGGATGGTAATCGGAGGCGTTGGATTATATCTCGGTTACTTTAAATCCTGAACGTTAGCGGGTGATCTGAGGGCTGGCAATGCACATCGAGTTATAACCCTCACTGGTGTAATCTGAGCCCTCAGCTGGTGATCGGACGGCCCAGGTATCGTGATACCCCTTCGCCCTGGCCTATTTGCTAAAGAGACCCCGTAATTTTTACAAATTAACCTGCCGTCCGATTCGGATACAAACTAAGTCTTAAGACAATTTATGAGTTAGACCTCGGGTTCTCTGTTAATGTGTGTGTAGCCCAGAGCTTAGAGAAAATAGGAAAAATGAATTTAGAAAATGAATTTCCAATGTAAAAAGAATTCTAGAACTTATTTAATGCATAGAAAATTCATTTTAACTCCAAATTGAGTCATTCCAATTGCAATAATTTTGTATTAATATTGTCTATCAACCAGTAACACTGTCTAGCCATGAAACTTGAATTAAAATTGTTCATTAGGATTAATCTATTCTAAGCACTAAATAATTTTAGGATTTCATAACTTAATGATCGTAGCTCCGAATTTAGTGGTTCTTGTTCCTACGATCTCGTTACGCCGCGTAGAATATTATTACGCAGTTTATTCTTATGTTTGGTGTAATGTTAATTTTTGCCTATACCATGTTTGTCTGTATTGATACGTTTAGCAGTGAGAACACGTGTCACCTGAAGAGCAAGTTGGTACCTAGAATCTCAAGTGCCAGGCAAGTTGTGCCCTTGATCACTTCTTTTTACCCACTCATGTTCTAATTAATCATAATGATCTGCATAGGTTAATTTTGATGGGACCCAATAGGTTATCCCAGTTTGACTATCTTTATACCTTGTTTACCACTGAACTTTTTGGGTAGTACTTGCTAGTGCTTTATGTGGTTTTGGGTATGAAGATACATTATTCATGATCACACTTTTATTATCTATTTATTATTACTGTTCATGATAAGATCATTATGTTAATTAGAACATGGAGCGACCACCCGGGAAAACAGTGCTACCACAAGGGTTTAATGGGACGCCCTTGGCTGATTAATTAGGAAAGCTAGTGGAAGACTACCTTACCTGAAAGGGGCAAGGGCAGTAGGGGAGTGGTCAGTGTAGGGAGGCCCTTGGGATGATTTTGCTGCGATGGCGGTCATGCGAGGGGTCCCTGCATTGGAGCTTCCTATAAACTATAGCGGGTTTTCTGAAGCTAGTGGAACTTTGTAAAGGCCTCGTAGTGTTACCCTGCCTCGCCTCCTCGGTAGAGGTGTATGGGAAGTCGCGATCCCTTGGCAGATGGGTAACATGACTTGTGGGTAAAGATGCGCAACCTCTACAGAGTGTAAAACTGGTATATCAGCCGTGCTCACGGTCATGAGCAGCTCAGACCCTCACATGATTAATTTATGGAACTAAATTCAATTTGTCATATGCATTGCATCGCAGGTGATGTTGTTACTTTTGTTCTACTACTTAATTGGGTTGGTATTTACTTATACTTAGTAACTGCTAATAAAATTTTGACCAACTTTAAAAGCAATGCTCAGCTTCAACCATCCTCTTTGGTAAGCCTTACACTTCATGTGAGCTCCCACCTTTGGCGAGTTCATTCACATTATTCCCCACAACTTGTTGAGCGATGAACGTATGTGAGCTCACTCTTGCTGTCTCACACCCCCTCCACAGGTCAAGAACAGATACCACAGGATGAGGCGCATGAAGGATGCTATGACGAGTTCGTGAGTGGTCTAGGCCGTCGTCTCCCAGTCAACTTTGGGTTGCTGGACCGTTGTCTCCTTATAATGTAATTATTTATTTATTTTTGTGTAGAACTCCTGTTATATAGTAAAGATGTGACATTCGATCCTGTGCCATGAATCATCATATGTGTGAGACTTGGTCCCAGCACACCTGGTGATTATGTTCGCGCCCAGGTTTTGGACCCCTAAAATCCGGGTGTGACACTTTCTCAATTGCTTGATGCATTAGGTGATAGGAGTTGTGTGCTAAACCAATTCCTGCCTTTCCTTCCTTGGGTTGATTACTTCTCCTTAAATCCCTGTTATTCAAAAGGTTTTTCTTATGCTTAGCTTTGCTTTAGAAAAACAAAATGTTTTGTTTTCACAAAAGATGATGCTACTAAGTGGGAGGGATGTTTTTCAAAAACAAAACTTGATGGTGAATCCATCATGGCCATGATGGGTTCAACATCGGAAAAGATGTACCTCTGCCAGGTACCGAACTTTAGGTTGAAATGATAAAGCTGAGACCAGGCGAGTGACTTGCACGAGAAGAGAGTCTCGGTGTAGTGTCTCCGTCTGAGTCGATTAAGGACCGTCTCGATGTAGGCCTGCTGACCGAGGACCCTTTAACTGGTCACATGCCTCATCATGGGTAAGCTTTGCCTCGGGCAGACTAATACCAGAATAAGATAACATGCAATGGGAGTGGAGATATGGCAAGAGTAGTGTGTACCCTACGTGGCAAGAGGCTGGACGGTGGTGTGTATGTGCTCTCGGTTGGCATGAACCTGATCTAGTCTTAAGAACCCCGGTGGCGAGTTGACATATGCAAGGGTTAAGTGCTACATATGTCGTGTGATTGGAGATCCTCAGCTGAGTATAATCGATTCGGATCGCCGTAACTTCGCGGGATGAAGACTTGGTCACTGACTTACACATAGCAATCCAGTGAAGATGAAGGGTTGATAAGAAATTGGCTAGTATAGGTCAAGTGATTGAACTAGGGTAGAAAGAACCCTAGTTGCAGGTAATTTCACTTAACCTGACAAATAAAACTAGATTTTTAAGGATCCACTATTAGTAAGCATTTCTGCAAACAGAGTCATTGATTATTGATAAGCATTACCTTGACTCCCTTAAAGCCAGCATATCCTTCAGAGTCTTTTACTTTGTCGGGTAAGTCTTGCGAAAGTACACTTCGTACTCAGGGCTTTGTCCCATGTTTTAGGTGAAGAAGCGGCAAACTTTTGCTACTTCTGTTCAAAGGTGGTGCCCAAAGAAGAAAACCAGGAGTGAAGCTTCGGGAAGAAAAGTCCTCCGTTAAAAACTTTTGTTTGATGGTTATCGGGAGGGGTTTTTGCCTCCCTGGTTTTGTAATAATAATACTCAGCACTCTTATATTTGTTTCTGGTTTGTAATATTATAACTCTTTCTTACTTTAATATAAGGTAAGTTATTGTAATTGCTTCTGCCTTCTCGTATCTCTGATGTGTTATAATGTCTGCGTAACGAGTGAAACGCTCTTGGGAAAAGTAAGGAATGCAGATACCGAACTTGTTAAGTGATTCAGGGGCACCTGTAGGGTTGTCTGAGGTCCGTTGGACAAGGACAACTGTAGGTGGGCCTAATAACTTGGGAGGTTCCGTCACAAACTCGGGACATCCCTCGGTTCGCCCCTAGCTCCGCTGGTTCGCCCGGTCCGCGCTCACCGGATTATTTTTCCGTGCAGTCGGAGTCCGCCACCGTCGACCCGAGGCTTCCTCATGTCCCCGCTGTCACCCAAGCGCTCCTGAGTCTGCACTCGAGGTGAGAAACCTTCCTATGCCCTTATTTCGCCTGTTACTGCCCTAATGTCTGTGTAATTGCTCACCGGAGTTGATCTGTGCCGTCGTTGGGCCACCTCGTCGTGTTCTGCGCCCTCTGGTGACCTCGCGTCAACGTTGTGCCCACGGTTGAGTTCGCCATGTCGCCTTGAACGCGCCTGAGCCTTTCCCCAAACCCCTAGAGCCCTGTCGTGGTCGTCCCCCTTGTCTACGGCGACCTCACCGCCGAGGAGCAGGAGCAGCGCCGCCCGCAGCCATAAACCTTCCCGGCGTTGATCTCCACTGTTCGATCCCGATCGCGTGGTCCAGATCACCGGATACCGGTTCGCGCCCGCGCGCTCTGTCCCCAGGCCCGTCGGTCAGCGCCTGCGCCTCCTGGCGCTGAGCTCGATTGGTCAGCCCACCTCACCCCTCAGGTCGCTGACACCATCGGCCCGCCTGTCAGCGCTTGCCCCTTTGCGCGCGCTCTCTCATTCGCAGATCTAATCTCAGTCGTTCATCTGTGATCGAGGGGTCGAGAGTGTCCGATACCCCTTCGCGCGACAGTTTTGCTTAAAAGACCCCCAGTTCCTGGGTTATAGAACCTGTCGTCCCTGAGTATTGCGCACAGGCCCCTGACTTCTTTTAAACAGACACCTGACCATTTAAATAATCACAGAATTGGGCTTAGTTTCATATTTCAAACTTCAAAACTTGTTTATTTCATATATTTTTCATATGAACTCCAAGTGATTCAAATTGCAAAATGTTCATAGGAATATTCTCTATTCAAATAAATAATGTTCATCTACAATCTGTGTACTCTAATTTTTGGTCTAAGCTATAGGTTAGTTTCTGTGTTAATTTTTTATTTAAGAAAATAAATAAAAAGAAAAACTCTAATTGTACTTAGGTGTTTAATTTTGTGAGGTTAATATTATGTCATGTATGAAGTTATCCATGTGATAATTGTATGTCTCACTAAAGTTAGTAGAACTAAACTATGTAATCCATAATGTCTAGGGAATCACTAATCTCTAAATGAATTAATCCCTAGCATTTAAGTCTATCCTTTGTGTTCATAATGTCTTGTCAAACTTGTGTTCACTTGATTGTACATGTTTGGTGTGTTGTTCATTTGTACTTTTCCAAATGTATTGAATGTATGATCGCTTTATTTAGACAACGAGCAGCCCATGGTTCCTGAGTGTGTTGCTTAAGATCTTCCTGAGCAGCAACCTGGTGAAGGCAAGTGTCCTCTGACCCATTATGTCCTACATACTTTATAATTCACCGTCCTGCATTACATTATTGAAACCTAAGGATTGACTAGTCTGTATTTACTTATCCTTATTTACCTTTTGGGTTATCATGATTAGCACTATGCTATTGCTCTACTTTAATCAATGAACATGATGTGAATATTTATGATACGATGATGTTATCCCTATGATGATCTTGTGATACTTTAGGGGACTCAGGCTATTTTCTGAGTACCTCTCCGTAAGGACCTATTTGGGGAGTGACAACCCGGGATAACAGTGCAACCACGAGGGTGGAATGGGACGCCCTTAGCTAATTAATTAGAGGAACCATAGAAGTAGTTGGCTTCGTCGTAGGGCCGTCAATGGGGTCCGAGCATAGTACTTGCTCTGCCGAGGCTGGTTGCAGAGGTTCTTGATTTGGTTTTGTTAGTCACCCTTCCTTTGGGGAGGGGTACTGTGTTTATCAAACTGGAGAAACCTAATGAGCGGCTATGACCTCTGGGAAATCTTTGTAAAGGCTACGTAGTGATACCCTGCCAGGTCACCTAGGTACTGGTCAATGGAGATTGGCTCTTTCCGGGCAGAATGGGAATCACGGCTTGTGGGTAAAGTGTGCGACCTCTGTAGAGTGTTAGAAACTGGTATATCAGCCATGCTCACGGTTAAGAGCGGCCTTGGGATCCTCTTTAATTAGAAGAACTTTGGTTACTTTTATGATGATGGTATAATTATGATCTCTGGTATTTCCTCTTGGAGGAAGTACATTTGGGTAATAACTGGGTTTATTACTAAAACTTGGCTCAACTAATAGTAATAAATACATGACCAACTAAAAGCAACTACTTAACCTTAACTCCACATATAGCTAGTCCACTTTAGCCAAACGGGACATTTGATGAGTACGTTGTTGTGTACTCACCTTGCTTCACAAACCACCCCACCCCAGGTTGTCCCCACTGTACTCAGTGCTCAGGAGGAGATGCTGGCAACATGGAAGATTTTGAGGAGTTTTAGGACTACGATGAGTTCTAGTTTTTTTTAGTGGCAAACCCCCAGTCAGTTGCATGTGAAGGTCTTATCTACTACCTTTTGTATTTCCACACTTTGATGACATTAATGTTAATGACTATGTTATAGACTATGTGGATGTCTTGGACATCTTGATGTAATGAAGTACTTTTCCTCTATTTACTTTGAGCAATGTGTGATGATGTTCAATTATGTAATCGCTGTGTACGTGAGTTTCTGATCCTGGCACGTACATGGTTCGCATTCGGTTTGCCTTCTAAAACCGGGTGTGACATGAGCTCACCATTGCTGTGCTCACATCCCCCAGGTCAAGGATAGGTACCACTGGATGAGGCGCATGAAAGATGCTGTGATGAGTTTGTG